>BMAO01021626.1:0-663411 GCA_019973975.1 Trichonephila clavata | reverse complement strand
TTCTTAATGGATATATTAAGATATTAAGAATTAGACTGAGTGGCAAATGGATGGATAGGCATAAAAAATTGTCGTTATAACTTCTTTACATTTTATCGCAGCTAGATAAGAATTAGAATATAATGGAATAAGAAATTGTATTAAAATGTTTACATACCACATGCCTTGAAATCCCTGTAATTTTCCTCGAATATTTCAGGATATGTTCAAAGACAAAGTCAATGATCGGTCACCGTAGAGACTTAAAGGTCAAGTCTTATGATACTAATTTATAAATTGGAAATTTTTGGTTCTATCATCACGTTGTGTTAAGTAAACGGGAAAACAAGTATTTACGTCGGTTCAGAAGAATTATAGAAAATTGCTCACTCAGTTTTTTTCGATCGTATTCGAATGATACGTGGAACATTAGCCATTGGTAGCGTTCTTTATGAATTTCTGACACATCCCTTTATTAATTAAAATATTTTGTTTTAGAATCTAATTTACTAAATAAGCGCTAAAATTTAGTTTTCCTTAAAAATGTACATCGATGCCAATGTTTTTTATATGCAACGAATCCTGAAAATTGCGAATGTTATAAAATTGGGGGGGGGGGAGCAGTGATGTCTTAAGACTTGTTGAGGTCCTGGACCTCTATGCAAATTAAGTCAGTTAGCATTTAGTTTGAAATTTCCGGTTTTTCGTCAAGGAATATGTCCAGGAGTAACATTTGACACTTAAAATTATTCTAATTATGATTTTATTGAGGCCAAGTCGAGAATGAGGCGAACCTCCCCCCCTTCCCGAGACCTTGGGCCTGCAATTAGTTGGCCCGTGCCATAAATCGTCCCTGGGGGTGAGGGGCGATTGTACCAAATGCCAAGTGTGTAAGAGAAAACGCGCAAAACATTAACTTGAGGGCTATTTATTCACTGTTAATTTCACCTCACCCTATGTAAGTAGTCCCTCTTGCTTCCGTCAACGTCCAGTTCGCTGCCATCGTCGTAAGTCTGCCCCTCGTCGTTGCCGTCGCTGGTGGCCGGATGGTCCGGTCGAGATGAAGACCTCTGCTCGGGCTCAACATCTCCGGCTGAGGGATTGTCTGGAAAGATAACATAAGGTCTCAAACTCCCTCTTTGTCTCTGAACACAGTTTAAACACAAATTCAAACGAATTTATTTACGGAAGCAGGGATTTACTTAAGAAGTTTGAGAATGCAGTTAAGCTTTTCCGAATAATTTGTTCTTAATCTTATTAAAATTTTATCACTGTTTCTCATAAGGGATAAAATTTCCCCCCTAATCTCTCGAGTGTGTTTAGATAGTTTGGGAACAAATCTCTACCACGTTTGTAAAACAGTAATTTGTCAAATATTGGCTACATTATGATTGATGATCCATTTTTAAATTGTTACTGAATTATCAATTTAGTCCGGGTTAGCATATGAATCTAAGTTCAAAGCTGAATTTTAGACCGTGATGAGGAAATGTAAAATAAACAATTAAATGATATACATGCAGGATGTCTCAGGATCATTTGGACAAACTTTAAGGGAAGGTAGGGGACATCGTAAGGGTTCAGATTTGCACAGAAACTCAACTTGCGTCTTCGTTCGGCGCAAGGTGGCGTTGTTCACTAGAGCATTTTAGGCAATAGCATGCATTACCGAGTCATTTGAGTGGTCATCACCCGCAATGGAGAATGGAAAATTTTACAAACATCGATCTAGCAGCTATGTACCTGATTTACGGATTGGCAGAAGGAATTTCATGAGCAGCAGAAAGATTGTACCGCGAATGGTACCCTCATAGAGATTCAACGAACTGCTGTTTGCCAATTTTTTTTATCGCAATTTGTGTGAATACGGATCATTACAAGGTAACAGTCACATGGAGAGTGGGCCACTACATGTTACTTGGATTCCTTCAAAGGAACTCGTTGGAGTACGTGGCCCTTCTTCACTATATATATGCCTATTTATCTCGTAATGATCCATATTCACATAAATTATGATAATAATTAGCAAACAACTGATGCATCTCTTTGTGGGTGTCTTTCATGGTACGATCTTTCTGCTGATCGTGAATTTTCTTCTGACAATCCGTAAATCAAGTGCATAGCAGCCAGCTCGATGTTTGTAAAATTTTCCATTCTTCTTTGCGGTTGATTATAGCTCAAAGGACAGCGTTAATGCATGTCTTTTTTTTTTTTAAATGCTCTTGTGAACATAGCCACCTGGTGCCGAACGAAGACGTTTTTGACCATGGGTTACTGTGCAAATCTGAATCCTTGCGATGGTCCCCTACCATTCCTTAAAGTTTGTCCCACTTATCCTAGAACACCCTGTATATAGATAGTAGACATATTACAATATATTCGTTTTTTTTTTTTGAACAGATGTTTACTATAAAACTGTTTAAACCATTAAATCTTGAAATCTATAAATAAAAGAAAAATCTAATTGATATTATGCCTTAGCTCGGACAATTCTTTTCAAATTGGAAAAACCATTAAATCAGCATACATAATGCAGCATGCTAAGACCAAGCAATGAGATTCGCGAAGTGATTCGTAAAAAACTATTAAGACAAATAGCTCTTAAATATATAAACAAAAGTAAACACTTTGATCGAAGGTTACTGGCTTTACTTGTAATTTGAGGGAATTTGAATAAAGCATTAGATGCATTTTTGTAATGCTAATATGCTTAAATTTTCCATTAAAGATTTATAAAACTTTTTCAGCTTGCACTTTAAGTTTTTCTTATTTTAATATTAGAGACTAATATCGCCTTTTCAGATAAAATTAGAAGCCAACATAAATATAAGTTAGGGATGTTATATAGTGCAAATATATACATTTACCTCATATCATCATAAAATTTATTAAAAATATTAACAGGCAGTTTTTTTATTTAAAAAAGTAAAAGCTAAAATATCCATTCAGCATTATGGTAAAAGGGATAAAAAATAAAGTATATTCTGTGCAAAGTTAAGCTTTTTCAAAATCTTAACTACCAGACATGTTGTTGTATATATAATAAAGGGCAGGTAAAGTCAAAATCTCTATTTCACAAATACTAATAAAACGCTATAAGAACTCTATTTAACCTTATTCTTTTGCATTTGGCAACAGTCTCTGAAATAGAATTCGTCAGCCATTGGAATTTAACAACAGAGAATAAAGTGAAATTAAAATCGAAATTATTAAATAATTTATTTTTCTTTGTTGCCAAAATGAATGGTAGATTTTCTGTTAAATTTAAAATTACTATATTAAGTGTCTAGTATTAAGCAATAAAACACTGAACTCTTAAATTATTGTATTATATGATAGATATATCTCTGTAGCTATGGTCAACTTAAAAATGCAACGAAAGCTAGAGGGGTTGGCGAGTGTAAGCTAGCAGGGGTGAAATTCCATCGAGTATTAATAATTTTGAACCAGTTTTCTATCCAAGAAATAATTTCCAGGAGAGGGGGGGGGGGACATGAAATGAAGGCATTGAGTTAGCGGCTGGAAGCAGCGGGTTAGTAAGGGGGTGATACTCCAGCCACTACGTACTGGGAGCAAGCAATACCTCTGCCTCCCTCTTTGTCCGGACTGGTGCCCCTCTCGGAGCTGCTGGGGTCGTCGTTCCTCAGGTCCCGGGATGCAGGGAGTTGACAGTAGTCCATCACACAATGGGGGTACTCCACTTTGCTGCAGAAAGAGAGAAGATTACTATAAGGAATTTTAAAAATATAAATCACACAAACTTATTAAATTTATGATTAGTATAAAATATTTTTAATTTAGAATATTTTTTTAAAGAAGTTGAAAATATCAACTATAATATATTTTATAGCTAGCAAATTCAAATTACTCATTCTGGTGGTATATATGTGTAATAATTCACTTAAATGTTTCTCAAGGGATCTCTGGGGGGGTCTTACACCCTCCAAAACTTCGCGTGATGATTAACTTTTAGTTTACCCGCTTAACGGGAAATATAGGCCGTGGGTAGCCTAGTGGACTCCAGATCTGAGGGCCTGGATTAGATGCCCGATGCCACTAAATACCCTCCCAGTACACACGGAGTACGTGCTCGTTAAATCATTGGGTCCGAAAGTCTTGTGGGCGGTCTTAGCTGGAACCACGTGTGCAGGGGGCTGGAGAATATTTCCCTCCCCTCCAGTTATATGTCTAAATTGTGTAGGTGGAGATAGGTGGTGTTGCCATCTATCGTTAAAAAGTCCAACCTGTCTCATAGGTTCTGGCAACTTTCATTCCTTCCCTTCGGGAAGGACACGACAACAAGATCAAAAGGAAATATCCACAACTTTATCTCCTAAAAAATATCACGTTCGCTTTTTTAAGACACGATAATGCAACATAGCATCATCTGCGTATTCTGACCAATCACACAAGTCGTTACTGAAAATCACCTAAGAGCTGAGATTTCCGAAGTGAACAAGGAATGCTTTAGTGCTTAGTCCTTAATTCTCCCGGTTTTTGTGTTGTGCTCTTTTTGTATATCTCCTCTTTATCTGTTCTAAAGCAATAACTGTGTAACTAAGATCCCAAGAAGTCATCCCTTCAACGATTGCAACCAGACAAAATTTCCCCAGTGAGAGCATTAGATATATATCTTGAGGTGATATTTCATAATACAAATACTAAAGCAATAGCCCCTTGATTGACTTAAAAATCCTGTTGTAGCTCTTTAAATATTAAAGGAACGAAAAATACATACAAAGCTTTTTCAACCCGCAAAAAGTTGAAAAAAAATTTAAGGAAAATTTTATATTTGAATCACTTGGGAAATGAGTCAGTCCTCACCTGAGCACGTAATTGACACAGATAATGGTTTCCTCTTCCGTGTTCTTGGAGTTGCAGATGACGGTAGCGCAGCTTTGGAGCCATGTGTAACCTCCGTTTTTGTTCATGAGTCTGTAGTAAGCACTCATCACTTGTCCTTTTTGCAGCACTAAAAAAAAAACAACACTTGTCAATGCCATGACGGATGTTTTTACCTTTATACTTAGTTTCAATCGTTGCTTGAAATTATTTATTTCAGCCTTTGTCTTCTGCTGTTATTAATTTGTGGACTTGTAAAATGTTTTAGAGGGTAGGGAGTAGAGGGTTATGTTTGCTATTTAAATTTGCTTAGTGCTTCGTTATTTAAAATTAAATAATCAAAAAAGTAAAACTAATTAACGTTTTGTTATATTTATTTATTTATTTATCAGGCTGGTTTTAATAAAGCTCTTTAGTAAATCGTAATTTTTTCCCCTAACAGAAAATAAATAACACATTTATGAATCCACAAAAGTGCAGATTCAAAGTCATACAAATATTTAACAGAGTATTCGTACTTTAGCATACAGCAAATGAATCGCACAGATGTTTAACTCCAATGCTGCTTCCCTGCATAGCTTTCATATATGCGCCGTGAAAAACTTTCTAGGGTCTTCTGGATCTTTTTTTTTTTGTTGTTTAAATAATCATTTTAAGCCTTCTAGATTTTTTTAAATGCATCAATTTTTGTCACCAAAAACTGGTGACATTTCGCGACCAAATTCGACGCCAAAGTTATTCCTCTCTATTAATTTTATTTAACTACTATTGAAAAAACTACCATCCTTAACTTATAAACGATCTTTCCGGCCGCAATATCGTTTCGGCAGAGAAGCATACAGATGCTTGAAATTCCTGTTACAAATGTATACATATATAAATATAAAAATTGTCTTTTTTTCTAATATATATATACCCTAATAAGATCAAATAAAGTAGAAATTCTACTTAGATTTCATTATACTGGTTTTTTTACTACATGTAAATAACACGTGTATGTTTTACAAGTTTTAGATGCGTAAAATTTGTTTACAAAGGAAATTATCCTATAGATGTTTAAATCTTTACTTAAAAAACTTCATGTTGTGTTTAATGAAAATATTTCTAGCGTCGTAAAAGTTAAATAAATTACAATTTAGCTAAAACTTTATTGCTTTGAAAACTCTTCGGTTCTCTTACGAATTCTCCAATTTTCAAGAAAATATTTATACCTCATGATGCCTGTTTTCAGAAATTGGTCATTCTATAAATTGAGAATTAAATTACACTGCTGGCCACCGTAAATGCAACACCCTGAAGAATGCACGCAGATAACATGAAATTTACAGCATGCATTAACGGAGGTGAGATATGCAAATGATTAGAATTTCAGCGCAGACACACATCACGAACGCCTGTAGCACCACCTCAAAGCGCTATTTAAGGCTTAGATATTTCGACGATTTCAAGTTCGGCAATTGTGTTTTTCTTGTGGTTTTTTCAAAAAACGATCCATTATGTCTCGTAGAAAACAGCGATCAGCTTTTGATCAAGTATCCGAGTTCGACAGAGGAAGGATAGTGGCCTACCGACATTGTGGATTATCTTTCAGGGAAATCAGTAATCGTGTTGGACGAAACCAAACAACTGTAATGTGGATATGTGACCGTTGGATGCAAGAGGGTACAACGGACCAACGTGGTCGATCACATCCACCTCAGTGCACCACTTCACGTGAGGACAGGCAAATTGTGAGCATGGCAGTGACGGATCGCTCAGTTACATCACGAACCACGGCACAGCACATTGAGTCTGTAACGCATCACTCAGTGTCTCCGCGTACCATTCAACGCCGTTTACAGCAGTGTGGTCTGCCCGCAAGACGTCCATTGCTTGGTCTACCCTTGACGCAGAACCACAGACGTCTCCGCCACCAATGGTGCGATGAAAGAAGGATGTGGGCGGCAGAACGGAATGAAGTTGTCTTTACTGGCGAGTCACGCATCTGTCTGCAACACCACGATGGTCGGATTCGAGTCTGGAGACAACGGGGAGAGAGGATGCTGAACAGCTGCGTTATGCACCGCCACACTGGTCCTGCACCGGGTATTATGGTATGGGGCGGTATTGGATATCACTCTCGCACTCCTCTAGTACGCATTGCCGGTACTTTGAACTGCCAGCGCTACATCTCCGAGGTGTTGGAGCGAGTTGTCCTTCCTTGCCTTCAGGGCTTGGCCGCAGCCATATTTCAACAGGATAATGCGCGACCACACGTAGCACGCATTGTACAAAGGTTCTTCGTCAATCACCAGATTGAATTGCTTCCCTGGCCGGCTCGCTCTCCGGATCTTTCGCCGATAGAAAATATGTGGTCCATGGCTGCTCAACGTTTGACCCAGATTATACCCTCAGCTGCCACACTAGATCAACTTTGGCAACGTGTGGAAGCTGCTTGGTCTGCTGTACCCCAAGAACACATCCAAAGTCTTTTTGAATCAATGCCGAGGCGTGTGGCAGCGGTGATCTCCAACAATAGCGGCTACTCTGGCTACTGATTCTGGCAGGAACCACACTTCCCAGAAGTCTATAAATTCAATCATTTGATACTTGGTCAACATGTTATCTACAAAATAAATTTTGTTGTGCTATCTCTTGTCTTTCTTGGTGTTGCATTTACGGTGGCCAGCTGTGTAAGTCAAACAGCAATCGATCAATAAAATTATTGATGCTGTTTAAGCAACGTATGTGCAAATAAGTGCTTACAAAAGTGTAATCACAAATCGTATAACAATCTCCGAAAACTAACGCAATGGCATAATAACAAAGCTATTTACTTACAGTCAATATGGCACTTTCGGAGCTTGTTGACATCAGAGGCAAAGCATAATGTATACATGCTTGTACCTGTTAGCTCCTCCGCGGTATAATCCAGTAATTCGGAAACCCTGGAAAGGAAATAAAAATTTGTTAATATTCTTAACTATTTAACATAGTTGTTCATTAAGGTTCCTGTCTGCCCACCATTTTGAATTCTTAAGCGTAATTTATTATAATTTCATTTGGAAGATCAGAAAATACTTAAAATTTCTGTAGAGTTACATTTTTTCTTCAAGAGGGAGTCGAAAATAGAAAAATATCGCTCGGACTTCATTGAGACATGTCTCCAGTAATAGAAAGAAAATATCATTTGGTCGCAATTTTCGTTCTTATTTAAGGAAGATAAGATCCGAGTGAGTGTTTTTTATCCTAGCACTTCTAAAGAAAAATGAATGTTATTGAGGACGAACCTCGTAATTTTAAACCGTGGTCCAGTGACGAGGACGACACCTAAACTTATATCTCACTCTCATAAATTAAGCATCAGATCAATGTGAGGACTTTGAGCCACGACAGATTTAATGGACATCAGTTTTTTTACACGGATGGTCTTCAGCAACATCAGGATTCGAACTCATGAATCGACTACGCCAGCCATGACCTTGACCACTAGGCTATCACGGCCACAAGGTAAGACTCAAGCTTCGAAGTAAGAATTAAGAAAATGTAACACCCCATGTTACCAAAAAGTGAACAATTTAAATTTTCAAACAAATATATATATTGAATTTTTTTTTGCAAATTTCGTATTTCACATGTTTTATTCATATTTAATTGTGTATTAATGCCTTTTATTTCTACCTTATTGCTTAAAAAATTACGTTTTTCCTCTAGAGAAGAGTCAAAAGTAGAGAAAGATCGATTTTTGAAAGGAAATTTTAAAAAGGAGAAACTAGCTCTCATACATCCCCAAAATGAATGCTGCTTATACTTTAAAGAAAATATTGTTTTTCATATTGATAATATTTCAATATTATCATATTTTAATTATATATTGTGGTACTTTACTTTTCTAGCTTATTACATTATTTATCAGATCCAAATTTAACTAAGAATATAACGCGAAAGCTGATAAAACTCAGTTACACAAGTTTACATAATCAATTTTTTAAGTTATAGAAATATATTTTTGTCTAAGCAAAATTGCGCCTAGCTTGCATTTTAGTTGATAAAACGACCTCCCTTCGAACTGTTATTTGTATTACAAGAAAAATGGTACAAATGGCAGTCTGTCAAAAACGTGTTGTACCAGGAGTGATAAAGCATTTGTAACTTATCCTTTCATGTAAATCACGAGTATGGTTACAAGATAACGCTACAACATCGTGACATTATCCTAATTTTCTTGCTATTGCCTATGATCGTATTTAACAACCAAACAACAATTTAAATACTTCATATCTGAATTGATGCCTTGAATTTTTACTTAGTGACCTTCAGAAGCAATTTCTTCTCCTCATTTCAATAAGAGAATTGGTTTTTCTTTTGTTTTAAATTATTTTTCATTCCTTGCTATTGAAATGATCAATGTGTCTACCTATTATTCATTATCAAGTCTGAATGAAATGATAAAACATAGATGTTTGTATTATGCTTACTTATTCCATGTTTTTTCATTGATTATTCACCAAAAAAGCTGTTTAGAACGATTGAGGTAATTATTTTCACGATGCACCGATTGAGCATGATATATGATTCAAACAGCTGCCTATCTAAAATATTACGTAATCAAAATGTAGCCGATTGCCATGTTTTATCGAGATCATTTTAATTGACACATCTTAAATTCAGTCTCATAAATGTTTGGATAATGTATTAAAACAAATGAAAAAAACTTGTTTACCCATATTTTACACGTATTCAATAAATACACCTTCGTGAAAGAAAATAAATCATAAGAATATGCTATTGCACAATATATGCCTCATAAACCTGTATATTTAGCCACCACCTTATTTAACTATTCTTAATTTTGTTTGTTTGTTGACATCTGTGGTATTGGTTACCTGGGTTCACAATGCGATATCCTGAAGTCGAAGGTGAGTCTGGTGACGAACATGTCGGACTCGAGCCTAAGTTCGTTGACCGAGGGTGGTGGCAGGGCGATGGCCAACCCTACCAGCCCCATCAACTGGGGCGTCTGTTTGCGAGATGACGCAGAGAAATTGTACTGGGGCCGCATGTGAGACAGTACAAGTACCACCTAAAAGGAAATACAAAAGCAGTTTTAAATATTTTAATTTATACACACATAGAAGACTCGTTATTTCTACTAGGAATTGTGTGGGCGTGTTTCACGATATAAACACGTCTGCCCACTAGAATCCACAGGAATTTTGAGGATTCCATAAGAAAAATTGTATTCTGGGATTCGATTTTTTTAATTCTAAAATTTGGAATGCATTATAATGCGCAATGAATTATATTTAATTTCGCTTTTACTTTCGCCGATTCAGAGTAAGATAGATAATAATCAATTTTAAGTAAATGTAATTAAAATAAACAGATATAAATAATTCCGAAGCGAAAAGAGTAACAGGAGTCGTATAGAGATTTATAGAAATAAAATTACTTTAAATTTAAATAAATAATTCGATGCATATTCATTAATTATTAACTAATTAATTCACAAATTATAAAAAAAAATGATTCATATAAAAAAAGGAAAACTTTTAAAATTTTTCCTAAGATAACAAATGCAACTTTAAGAACTTTTTGCTTTTTCTTTCTGAAACTTCCATTGTTTAAAAGCGAATGATAGAAAATCTTGGATTCTATTGTAAAACTTAAGAAAGATTTGAGATATAAATATATTTATTTAAAAATTTTCGGTGTTGAGGCGTTGGAATAGAAATATTCTGAATACAAATATCATTCAATTTATTTCAGCTAAGTTTTAGATTGTGCTGTGATTATAAAGCAATGAAATGTTAACAAACATCTTATTTTACTTTTACAGCTTATGCACGTTTCTCATAGATGGCAGCACTGCCTCTAAAGTAAGTATCTTACTAAAGACGGCTGTAAAACCATTCACAAATGTTAACTTTAGCCTCAAAATGTATATGAAAGGTACGTTAAACTATTTTAAAATTTCCGTTTTTTCTGGAACACTAGTATTTTTAAGAATAAAGGAATAGAAAGCAACAATTATATTTTGAAAAAGAAAGGGGAATAAATAAAAATATTAGTTTGGCGTTAAATAATCAAAAACTGATAATTAGAGTTTTGATAAATACGAAATTGGAAAGCGTGCAAACAGAGGATAATAATTACAGCCCTATAACTATACAATAATTATTTTAGTACAACTAAATATTTGAAAAAGATAAATTCACCACCAAAATTAATAAGAATAAATCAAAATAATTTGGCATCATTATTTAAAGCAGCTATAATTTCCATCTCTACTTTCTTTCTCTGTCTCGCGTATATATATCTTTTGTATGAATTTGTTATAGTCATTTTAAAGTCTTTATTATTCCAGAGTTTTACTATTAAATAGAGAGAGGGAATACACAGAAGATAATAATATGGTGATTTTTACAAATTATATTTATTTTGAATATAACGCTATATCGGGTTGGTTTTCAATGCCATTGCCCTTTTAAGTAAATCCACCATTTTCAGTGATATTGATTATGACACAACACAACTTTTTACCTAACAACACATTTAAATCAGTCAGTTAGGTATTGAATATTTCTTGGTCGTCGGCAACGCTAAAGAATTTTTTTGTTTCATTGAAGGAATGTTACTTACCCTGTACCCTGATGACTTGAAATGACATCCTCGTTTCGTCAACGTCGATTTCATTCGAACACAGAAAGACCTATGAAGACTTTGCCCAGCGTTGTCGTTGGGTAGTTGCATTGTGGGTGCTGAGAATATGAAAAAAGGATTACATTCCAAAGCATTCATTCTTTTTTAAAATTATTCCTTACACAGTACATTAAAGATCTACAAAATATTCCTTAGTAGAAATTTCGTTCATACGTGCTCAATAAACTTTTTTTATATGAACTAAAGTTTTTCTCTTTTCGGTTTTTTACTTTTGCTCATACCGAGATATGATTCGCTTGCAAAGAATCAAAAAATATTTCAAGTATATTAAAAATCAATTTAGCCTAAAATTGGAGGCCGAGGAACAGAGATGAAATATTATGCAATGTATCTATCTTACTGTACTTTAACCAATTTATATCAATCTTCTCAATAGGAAAAACGAAATTTTATTTGTGTGTGAAAAATACGAATTTGAGAGAAAGTGCACTTTTTTTCTTCTCAAAAACTCTTTTACAAACAAAATAACTTATTGAAAACTGTGGAAAAAGTGTCTTAATTACTTTCCAAAATTTTAGGGGAAAAAATCTAAAAAGAAAAGACATGCGTCACAATATATATAAGTTTGTTAAAAAAAAATTGATTTTTTCTTCTTAAAATTTTTGGGACTTTTAACAATACTATTTAATCAACAAAACTGGACAGTGCACAAAATCTCGCAATATTTTATAATTAATTCCTTAGGATTACATGATAAATTTTCTACTGATTGAGTCCTTAAGATTTTGATGAATAAGGTCTTAAGCAAATTTGGTTTCTGTGGATTATGTAATAAAATATTAATGATAATATTATTTATTTTGATGAATTTACCTTCTTTACCTTGCATCAAAAAACATTCAACTTAAAGGTATGTAAAAATAAAAATGTTAAAGAAATACTCTCAAAATTTTGAAAGAATTTTCTCAGAATGTTCGACTAAGCAAACATGCTGTTTGAACCCTGAAATCTAAAATTCTATTATTTAAATCATTAATGTTATTCAAATAACAACGTTTATTCGTTGTAGAGGTAAAAGTTTCTAAGGAAGATATGCTATTCGTATTAAGATTATTTTTTTAAAAATTATTATTAGCTTTTCCTCTGACAGAGGTCAGTAGTTGAAATATTTTCTTGAAATACAAGTATATTATAATTATTTATTTTAACAAATAGAACGTGTAATAATATTCTTTTAACGGTAGATGCATTTGTTGAAGATCTAAACTAACAAATTTATTGAAAGTTGCATTCATTCAACACTGAAACGAATGATAAATACCCTTCATACAGAAGGTCCTTTACATTTATTGGGACATAAATTATTCCGGGATTCTATTGTGCTGCAGTTTATCCCAAACTGGCTCGTGCGTTTCATTTACTTAAAGTTCTGTTTTGCTAAAGAGTATGATGTTAACCAGCGCAGAAGGGTTAAGACAGTAGCTATCATTGTAACTTTTCCAAAATGTGAAATTTTATATCCACAATCACAATTGTTAAATGAGAAGAATGTTTAAGATAGCATTTTAAGAAATAGATCTTCTGGTACAGTTTTAACCCTTTGGAACCCGAATTAATATGATGTGATATGTATAGACACACTTTTATACTTAAACACCATATGATATAGTTGGGCTCGAAATGGGTTAAGGACTCAGTATGTGACGGATCTATACGCGTCTATTAGTAACCCCTTGGGGACTCCGCTGGGGAAATTTTTTTATTAATCAACTTTCGCCGAAGGTAAGAAAACGTGATTATGAAAAAATTAAGTTTATTATATAAATTCTGTATTCGCGAATTTCGTGATTTGGTTGGTGAGTGGAGGATCGTGAGTTTATTGAGTGCAAATCTAAATTTATAAACGTATCAATTGAAGAATTCCAAGAGAGGATCACTCGGATGTGATCGGATCCAGTTAAAGATTAACATTCAAGGCCTCAACTGTAGGACTTCGACTTCACAAGAGTACAGGTATCGTGAGCCTTATTTAATTAGAAGTTAAAGAATAACTTATTAGAGTATGGCGGAGTTGAAATTGAGCTTGTATAGGTTATTGTGGAATCAGTTGAGGGTCTGTAATATTTTTTCCAGGCTAACGTGTCTCACCTTAGCGCTCTGCATACTGATCAACATTCTTAATTGGATTATTATTGTGCTTGCTTGATATTTTGTGACAGTAAAATAATTAGAGTGAATCATGTTGACTGATTATTCAATTCTTCCAACACATCTAGCCGGGTCCGAGAGTAGACAAGGGGGATTAGAGGGAAGCAGGAACAGACACACATTACAAGTACAATAAATGTGATATTTGGACATAACTACACGAATATTCCTGCCGAGATATTCTTTCATATAAAACATTTCTGGAATATAGGCCCTGTTCATAATTGTAAGCCGAAGAGGAATTGCAGAATCGTTATTTTTCAGGAATGCGGTGATCGATCTTAAATATTGTAAATCATCATCCACTAATTGATCCAAAATACTTACAAGGTCTGTCAAATCCCGTGGGCGTGGAGGGCCCCGGATTCGAAGAGGACCCATCGTCGGACGCTACCGACGCTGGGGGTGAAGTGGCCGAGGGAGACGGACACATGTTGAGGCCGATCAAATCGGCCAGCTCGGATTGATCCTGCTGGTGGATGTAGTCGAACACGCTACTGCCCGTCATTTCCACCTGATGGAAGAAACTCCTTTCATTAATAAATTATCTGGCAACTGTGTATTGAATACAGTATTTAAACATAGAATTATTGTGATTTAAGATTTGTACTGAATCAATGATGCACACATTGTAGCTGATCCAGGTAGTCTATTTCCCCAAAACCCTTATAAAGCTTTTTTTTTCAATCGGAAACTGTGAACGAGTAAGAGATTTAACTCCTCTCTTTCTTCAAAAAATTAATTAATTAAAATCCTTGTATATCATATTTTGCTACAGTATTCATTTTACTCTTGTGTTTAGGTAGAATATGACATTCAAAAGTGTATATACCCTCTCCGTCCCAAGTTAGTTACTACATTTGAATACTTTTAAACGATTATTGGTGTTGATGATTTTGTTTAAGCATTTTTTCAAGATTTCAGGGCGCTATGCTCTCAATCATCTCAATATTTACTTACCAAGAATTCTTTTCTTTCCTCCTCAGTACCAAATTAGTCTAAAAAATCCAATCTTCGCACACTCTTGCGCCTTTCCCCGTTTCTTTCACTGGTAATCGTTTTAAACTATCTTCTAGCTAATGAATCGTGAATTCGTTAGGAAGAAAATCATCTTTAGGGTATACTTGGTGGTAGAGTCCTTATAGAATGAGGCGTGCTTTTAAAGCTTGCAAACTTTTGATTTTTGAAACTTATTTCTTACTGATTTAAAGAGGCAAAGGGAATATGTTTGGTAAGAAAACGTTGGTGATTGATATCATAGCATCCTGAAATCTTGAAAATATGTTGAGACAAATCAAATCAGCACCAGCAATCGTACAGATGTATTCAAATTGGGACGGAGGAAGGATTTAGTTTTAATTACCATTCCTAGCTATCATTGTTCTGACGTACTTCAGAGCAAAAATTTTGAAACATAAATTGATACTGGACTAAAATTTTAATAGGGCATTAACAACTAATGTTTGTTTATAGATGTATGTGCTGTTACGTCCAAAGCCCGAAATCGGCCAATTCGCGTTTTGGCCAACGTTGCTATAAACTTACCGGCCAATGTCCGATCTTTTCTTGATTTTGGACTTTGGCCGGCCAATTCGCGAAGTGGCTTGGGATGATTGGACACAATAGGAAGAAAGTAATCAAGAGCATATTGTTTTACACACTGTTAAAAATGAGTACTTCTGTGTATTGACCTTCTTTTTAAGTACAATTTTTTCAGAAACAAGTTAAACTATAAATGCTAGTTAAGTTTATAAGCCAGTAATGTATAAAGATAGGATTTTGTGTAATTCTGTTCTCATATTAAAGCTATAATAGAAATTATTTGGTGAATGCTAATGCTGTAACAATGTGATAGCGTGCAGATTAGATTTTCGCACTTCAAAATGACTATACCAGTCAATCTACCATCATCACTTTGTGATTTGATCAAAGATTCCCAGCCACTTCGCGAACTGGCCGAACTTCAGTCTTTGGCCGTAACATATACAATACTGGTAAAAGATGTATTACTTTTTCAATACCGAATCTAGACACAGTATTTTAAAATAAAATGAAGTTTCCACACAATATTTATTTTGGCAACGGTTATTGGTACCAGAACTTGATATATTACTGGCTTTTTATGTCGGTACTAACATCAATATTAGAATTTTAGCTATATAGTTTTGACTCAACATTAAAAATGGCTCCAATCTTATGTCACAGTATTATGTAACATTATTTTGATACACCATATCAATTCTACACTTATTTGTGTTACTGT
This sequence comes from Trichonephila clavata, assembly GCA_019973975.1. Classification (NCBI taxonomy): domain Eukaryota; kingdom Metazoa; phylum Arthropoda; class Arachnida; order Araneae; family Nephilidae; genus Trichonephila; species Trichonephila clavata. Next base: position 647,477 of record BMAO01021626.1, on the reverse strand, counting down.
TCAGTACAGAAAAAGCAAAATATTTTGTGTGAACCACACTGATATTACTTATTTTTATATTATATAAATTAGAGAAATGGGAGAAATAAATGTCTTTGAACAAGTAATTGAACACATTGTGGTCCACATTTCAACCTGTTTGCATTATCATTTAATACAAATATTGAAAAATGTTGATATACACTGGCACACTAAAAGATAAAAATACCGTAAATCTCTAATAAATCATTTTTGCTTGCAATTCTCAAACTATTAGAATGCAATTCCTATTAAAGTGATATAAAAATGATCAACCTTAACTGGCCGAAGAAATAGTTTTATCGAATATTTGAAATTAAGAATAGAATTTTGTGGTAATGCTAAAATTAGACAGCTAGTTTTAACAAGGAATACTAAACAATTAGGTCACGTAGTTGAATTTAAATTTCATTTGGAAAATATTACCAGATAATTAGGAATTTAAATTAGTTGAAACCAGATAATTTTAGAGGAAAAACTCCTCTCTCTCCAGCTTTTCAAACTATGATTTCAGAAAGGACAACCCAGAAAACTAATATCTAGAAGTTCATTTCGGATTTCGTTGATACAGGAACCTTAAAAAATCTAAAATAAATAAATAAAATTCAAATTCTTAAGCCGTTACGCAATTCTATTTTTAAAAATATCATCCAAGGTTTCAGCAAGAGAAATGAGAGCTGGTGTAACTAATAGACTATCAAATAGTCCCTAACTATTCACTCAGTTTAAGCTAATTGCGTTAAGTTTGCTTAAGCGAAACGTGACGTTAATTTCAGTTTTAATTATCTTTCATACTCGTCATCAAGTTGCAGGGAGCATGATAAAGGATGCAACCTAATTAAAAAACTGAGCTGTCCCTTTCTCATTGTAATACATTTCGTGATTCGGTTAACGAAGAAAAAAAGACGCGTTTATATATCTATATCTATATATAGTTAAAATATATTCAAAATTGCAATTGTGTACCTGTGACAATCCTAAATAAATAGATACAGTTTCTGAAATATACAAAAAACGGCCGTCGGCTCCGAGAGCGAAGGCAAAGCCATCTAGTGACTGAAAAAGAAGAAAAAAAAGTTATGCAATTAATTTTTAAAAAGTAAATAAAAATTCATCAAAAATAAATTTAAAAATTGTTTCAGAAGATAAATTTTTTAAAAGCTGAAAACAGCATCCTTATGATGTAAATATTTTTATATCATAAAAAATGTATGTAATAAGCAACACATACCACGCAAGTGCTCAACGTATAATTGAAGAACTTAAATATATGAGCATATATATGTGCAGTTTTCATAAATTAAAGTTTTAACTGTACTAAAGTTTCTAAAATTTAGTAAGTGTTCCTTTGAGAATTAAATGAAAGTTTTGATTCTTTTGGAACCACTTTGGAATATTTGCTACAAAAATATCGATTAAAGGAAGTTTCTGAAAATATTTTTTAAAAAAAAGTTTCCATGCTATAAAATTTAAAATAGTTAAGAGTTTAAAAAAAAAAAGATTATATGGAGAATAGGAAAATGATTTTCGTCCTTTTAATATAATAATTAGTATAAAAATATCAACATTATTTTTTTTAAAAAATACTTCTATCATTGAACATTTTAATATTTTTTAATATTTACAAGCTTTAATGAAAGAATTATTAATAAACCACATTCATTTGCAATCATGATATTTTAAGACCATTAAACTATTTTTAAAGCTATGTACTGAAGTGGCGCGCTTATCCTGTAGGATAGAACCACACACAGGTACCTTTGGATCCGAAGCCGAGTAACTTATCCACTACACCAAAATGATCACCTTGGTGCGGAGGTAGTTACTGGCTTATATAGATGGTACCGCTACAGTACAAAGCACATAAAGAAAAATGAATCATAAAGAAAAATGAAAGATTATTGTGAAATAATTCTTATTATTCTTTAAGCAAATCACGATCATCAGTATTTTAACGTAAAATTTTTCGAGAAAAATATGAAATATAGAAATTGTTGCTGTGTGTGGAAACCAAAGTCTACTTCATCTTTAAAAAAGCTTCATAAAAGTGAATAAAATTATAAAATTTATTTAGAAATCTTATTTTCTAAGATGCCATAATCCATTACGTCAGTACACTTACACAATAATTTGCTAAGAAAGCTAAATTTTCAACTAAACAAATTCTTGTTTAATCTTAAGGAAAACTATATTTTCAGCTAGGCATAATATCAAACTAATTTTGTAAGTATTTCGTAAAAATAATGCTTACCTGTAGAATGTGCGTTGCTTGGTGCATTTCGAAGAGATCGATTGCAACTGATGACATAGATCGAGATCGTAAGCTTCCACCTAAAATGAAAGAAAGAAAAATAAGCAAATAGTAAAACTACGCTTAGAATACTGTATAAATTTATTCAAGAACTATTTGTTCTGAAATCATTTAATTTTACTTAGGAATAAAAAAAATTTGAATCATACAATTCCATAATTAGCAATCAATAGTTGAGCAGACGATAATATGAGATAAAGACGTAATTCCTTAGTGTGGCAATAGTGCAATTAACTTGATTTTAGTAGTTATGAAAGTTCAAAAAATAACAAGAATCGATTATTTGAAATAATTTTTATTTGCAGATGTGTTTTTAGTGTTATCTATGTACTTGAATATACTAAAGCAGTTAGTGAAAGCAAATTCAACTCAAAAATAAAAGCATCATTTCTGTACATCATTTTTGTTTCCTGGATTCTTTCTTGCTTTTATATGGCAATTCCTATTGTAATTAATATATGCCATTTTTTTTAGAGATATTAAATCCATCATTATCGCCAAATAATATGTATGCAGTTTCTAAACACACACACACACATTATATATATATATATATATATATATATATATATATATAGCAGTTTCTAAACACACTCACATATATATATAAACATAAACAAAAAATAAAATATTACATAAACACATATTTTTTTATGTATATTTTTCTTATGTATAAAAATATTGCCTATAATTTTAAATTTTTCTCAAAATTTTTCTTGTTTTAAAATTTAAAAAAAATATTTGTTACAATATTTGTCAATCAATATTTTATTAAATTATTTCTAATATTTCAGAAATTTTTCGAATGTTTGTATGTGACGGGGAACAATAGGCCTCAAAGTGGCAAAAATTTAAACTTTTTTTTTTTTTAAAAAGAGATTAAATAATTTTTTTTTTGCGCACGTTTAACTACTAATTAAATTCTATAACAGAAATTGGGTTTTCTTTATGTGTTTTCCAAAATATTTGATTATTTTGTTTAATATTATTCAAAGTAAGCGGATGGCTGATCCTATATAAAAAAAGCAGTTCTTGAAAAAGAAACTATCGAAGATTAATGAATGTCATTGAAATAAATTATAGACTCGAATCTCTTTTGATTAATAGCAGTAAATGAGATTTCAGATAATTAAGCCGCATAACCTACATTAATGACGGTGGAAACCGAACCGTCTTTATTTCTTTATTACTTATCTCATTTTGGCATCAATTACAATACGTTTCATATAAGAATAAGGAATATCTCCCTTTCTCATTAGGATTGTTCTAAAATCTTTCTTTTTAATATTGAATGTGCATAAATGATTGAAATTTTCACTGATACGAAATAAAAAACTTAATTCATATTTTTTTAAAAAAAGAAATACAGTTTCTGCTTTGCTTACATTTCATACATACGAAAACAAAATCCATTGTATAAGTGTTCATTGATAAAGCAACATAAGAAAAGAAATAATATTTAAAGTATATTTTAAATACGAATTTTCTATTTTACTGCAGAAGACAGTTGTAAGACAAATAATTTTAAATACACCAAGAACTAGTAGATCTATAAGATAAGGGGAGCGCATTCGTAGTTAAATCGTTGTTGAGTAATTATAAAAGTATATAGTTTTATATAGTATATAATTTCTCAAAACTTTTTGCAATACTTCTTGTATGTACTGTATGAAATAATGCTTGAAATCTCTCTTGCAACTTACATTTTAAAGTTTAAATGTATTTCTTTTCTAAAATATGCATCAATTGTTTGTATGTCTAATCTTGAGTATTTTTAAAAACATTTAAACACTATAAATCTTTTTTTTCTTTGGAAATTTTTTAAATTTTTTAGAAAATATGTAAAATGCTCGCAGTTATTTTTTAAAAAAAAACTATTAACCGTTTTACGATTAAGGGAAATATTTCCCCTCAATTTAGAATGGGTGATTTTCATATTTCATTTTAATCTTATCTGGATGTTTCGTACTGAATGTCAGAATAGAACGTATGCCGAAGACAATTACGAAAATGGGAACGGTTAGAAGAAAAAAAGGAACTATCAAATCAATAGGCGCCAATGATAAAACATTTGTGGACTACATTCTTATTTCATTTTATTGTGTTGTATAAAACTATATTATTGTATTTTCTCACATGTTTTATGTTACTCGTAAGTATAATCTTGTGCAAAAAGAACATTTGAACAAAAACGAAAATAAACTCCTGATAAAACTACAAATGGATCCAAATTAAATTGACCCATTGATCCACAAAAAACCCTCACATTATGATTTTTACTTATTTTACCTCCAAGCAAACTAAAATATATAGTAACATCTTAATAATTACTCTTAGCAACCTTATGGTTACATAAGGGTTAAAAAAATCTATGGAATTTTATACCAAACTATAATTTACGAAATTAGTTCCAAGATTTAAAATTCATTGCCCAATTTCGCCTTGTTTTCGTATTTAGAAAAAGAATAATTTATCAGTTATGAATACATAATTGATTCACTTAGACATTCCTTCTTAATTCATTGTTTGACTTAATTGTGATGGATTGCACTAAATGGCGCATTCCGCTTTAAACAACTATTTCTCAATTAGTGTGCTAACTGTTTGCTTAAATAGTGATTGATAGACAAGCATTTATAAAATAGAAAAGGGGTACAGAATTCATGTAAAACAAAAGCAAAACTAAAGCGAACGATTAATAACGAACGTCGATTCTTTCGCGCTTTGTTGCTCTGCAGAAGTTCGCCATTTTGAAACACAATTTCTTCGAATTATACCTTCATCATTCATTGGCATAATCACAGAAAACACGACGGGCATCGAAAAAAACAATGGAACCACTTGCCGGTAAACCCTTTTTTGCTTCTTTTAACCTGTCAAAATAGTAGATGATGTCTTTGTTTCGGGTCTGTGTAATCATTTATAATTCCAATAGGATACATGTGGTAGGGTTAATAACTTGAGCAATTCACACTGGTTGGGTTTGTTGGAAAGAAAAAGAACTGTGAAGTATTTGATTTCTCGTGAGTTTTCTAATGGAATTATTATGGAAAAATGAAATATTTACAGTCAAAATAATATGGGGAAAGTAATTGTTGTACAGATGTGATGATTATTTTTCATGGTATCATTATCATATTTGAGGAGTCGTGCATGATTATTACTTGTGAGGAAATATTTGGTTCAAAATTATCGATGAAAAAGATACGGATCTCTGAAACTCTCTCATTTTCGACAAAAGAAAAAAATAATGCTGGAAACTTTTTGACATATCTCGTTTTGTTTTGACTAATTCGTTCACTTAAATTTTTTTGAGGTAATCCTTGGCTGGCTGTGCATCAAATTTGTTCGCACATTTTTAGTCTAGACCGAATGCAAATTTTGAGAATTCGAACTCAGTATGAATTCATGATTACAGTAGCATAACAATGTATTTAAGACTAGTGAACCATAAAAATGGCACATGCATTAAGTTTCTTCATATTCGCTTCACTTTGTTTTTAAACGTGTGTTATTTCGCGCGCTCAGAAATTGACTAAATTCATGTGACGTCATAATCACATGATAATGGCAAACCACGTGTTTTTAGCCAATCAAGTTCAAAAACACATGTGACGTCATAGTCACGATAAATGCAATTATCTATTTTCAGTAAATCAGTTCATGCTCTTCGTTGTTGCCAAATTACGCTTTTTACAGAAACTTTTTTTTAAAAAAATTAATATTTGTCGCTTTATTTAAAAGTACATGTATAAAACAAGACTTTTTTTCTATAATTTTAAAATCTTTATACAGAAATTTCTTTTTATAACTCTCGAGCATCTTTACCCAATTATGCAATTTGAAACTTTACCTAAGTTTTACAAATAGAATAAAAAGTACGAGCTATATAGTTTATAGTCCGTTTTGAATTCAATGTAGAACACGTGTTTATATTTATCATGTGACCGTCCTGAATTTAGTCCATTGCAGATATTTTACTCATAAATTATAAAGTCTAAATAATAAATCACACAGTTTCAAAGCATTTTATTTTACAAATTATTTTTAAAAATTATGATTGTGAAAAATGATTATTGTAAATTGTATATATATGGAAAAATTTGGTGTGTGTGTGCTCAATGCATTGAAATATAAAATTCCAATTTAAGGAGTAATCATTTTCAAAACACAAAATATTTTTAATGCTGCCTTTTTGAATTGAATTAAAGAAATACAAATTCCCTTTTTATAGTAAAGAACTCCAAACCTTTTTAATTATTAACAATTAAATTTTTAATATACCTTTAAGTATTGAGTTGATTTTACCAGTTTTCTAAAGAAAAATTCGTTTTTTTTTCATTTTTGAGATAGAAAAAGAAGTTTGGAAGCAGAAATAAAATTCTGATGATTTCGAAAATATTAAGGATAGTTTCTTTAATATTTTACACAATATATAGTTTAATTATAATCAAGGATTAGAAAAAATTTAATACTTGTATTTTTCTGAAACTCACGGAATTAATTTAAAAAAATTTATATATATTGCGCATTATCTCGAAATGGTATTATTATACAAATGTATGTGCTCCAAAATAAACAAGTATTCATTAATTCTTTAAAAAATATTTGTAAATTGTCTTTTAATCCATATATTGCTTTCAACTTCCATTTCTAAAGCAACGAATTTCGACAGCAGTTTATTAGAAGATTAAATATTTTGTTCATATCTGCTTTCAGCACTCCTATACATAATTTAATTTTGCTCAATAAACCATGCAGTTCTAAAAAGAACATTTATTTTGGAATAACAGCTTCCTTTTCCTCATTACAAACTTTTTCCCTATGACAACTGAAGTGTTACTCAAATCTTTGTTGCAAGACGGCACGCTGATTTGTAATAAAAACAACATGAGGTGTGTAACTTCGCTGAATTTGAATCAAAATAAAGTGATGAGATGGGATATTATGGATATTTTACATTTCTGGAATTTAAGCTGTTTCATATCCATACAGTAGCGCCTTAAGATTTCTTCAGGCCCAGCGCTTCACTTACGACTTATTTAAGTAAACAGACAAAACTCGAACGAAAGGTTACTCGTAACAAATGTGCGTGACTCACAATCTCACAGACCACAATCGACCGGCTGCCACCTCTCGACTAAATGAGTAATGATGGTGTGTGGTAGTATGTCTAGGACTGAACATGAACAAAAGTCGTCACATGTAGCCAATAGCCATACGACCTTGTTGTTGTTACTTATGCCACCTGATCGATAGTAACATCAGATCAAGGTCCACGAAATTCATCGCGGCAAAGGTCTAATTGTACGTCTGTCGTTAGCCGTAGTTTTGAACATCATACAGGTGACAGTTCGATTTGGTTCGTTATTCCATTTCAATTTTGAGGGAGAACATCCTAAGGATGATCAGGAGCCTCCCACCTCTCTTTCATTTCCACTAACCTCACGAGAGGACCGCTCGACGGCTATTTATAGTACCCCCATGCCACGCAGGCACTATACATTTACAAATATCCATGCCTTCTCCGGGATTTGAGCCCAGGCCAAATGGTACCGCTGTCAGCGTCACTAACCACTGTACCGGAAGAGAGGCACAGGTGTCTTTATATCATACAATGTTTTTAAATTTCGAGTACGGTACATTGTTAGATCCTAAAACCGCTGTCATATACACCACAATCCTTCGAATTGAAGTTGTAACGGGTTCTTACGTGCATTTTTCCTAAACGAAACTCTATCTTGGGCTACTTCAGAACGATAATTGATTCGTTTCAACCCGTCTTGATAAGGAATTGATATACGCAAATAAGCATCACTGTTTAAGTACAAGTGTACTGAATGAAAGCCATAGGAAAGGATAGACGGTGGAAAAATAGAAGAACTAGAAGGTGTTACAGAAGTACTTCTAAAGTCAGGGCAAACTCACAAGATGTTCAGAGCACATGAATCGAATTCCATTATTAGAAATCTGTTAAGAGAAATTTTATTGTTATCCATATATTAATATTAATAAACTAAATTTAAAAACTTTCGAATTTATGCTTTAGCTTTAAAAAAAAATCGAATCCTTTCGACTTTTGTTTAATGATGTGCCTTAAGTGTGGACTCCGTTTTTTAAAATTAAGTAGAAGCATGCTTAAGTTTTTGATATTAAGCCAAACCATTGCTAGTTTTAGCAATCTTGTTCAAATAAGGGGATTTCCACCCCTAAATCATTCGAAATCAATAGGCGCAATTAACGAAGTAGCTAAATTGCATGCCTTTTATCTTCCAGAATACAATTCTCGAATTCTGACGGGTAAGATAATTGGCTAACAGCAATTGAGAAAGAAAAAAAATACACACACACGATAATTCCAAAGCGTGAACTCATTATTTTTGCAAAACGATTAAAATATCGTGTGAAGTCAAATATGGTTCTGGCAATGAAAATATTCTTGACCTCTGCATGGAAGTGGCTGAATAAGGAAGCCCCAAATGAGAGCCCAAAGTTCCCCAATCAGTAGAAGAAGGTATTGAACGTCCACATTTCTTCGCCTATCCGAACGAGACAATAGAAGGTTCGAAAACGCTTTTAACCTTTTGTGAAAAGGAATTATTAATTTGATAATTCGTGACTCTGTTGCCAACAGAAGCGTGCATTTTTTCCCTATATATTCGTGAATACTCAGTAACTTCATTCCGAGCAGTCTTCCCTTCTTGTATTTCGTGACTACAGACAGCATTGAGTTGTTTTGTTGCTTCTTCGGGCACTTCGTGTGAATACTTTTTTTAAAAAACGAAAATTAAAAACCGATCCAAAAACGGGCACAGTTCTATCCATTCTCATTGTTTTTAATTATTGGTATTTTGAGTTTAGAGAAAAATAAGGAATTGCGGCAGATTGATTTATACATAATCACGCATCAAAAAAAGGTTGCGATTATTATTTTAAAATTATACATAAATAAGTTCAAATCAAAATGTGTCAGTACAGTGAATAAATTCGATAGTATCGGGGTTGTAAAAAGCAATTAACGTGGCCTGATAAAAGTAATCATTTTATCAAAGTCTAATTATGGGAATAATAAATACCGAGAAGACTTGCCTTTAAAAGGGATATCATCCTCTTGTATAATATGATAGATTTTTTTTCAAACCAATCAAATATTACTGTAAAGATCGTGTTACATTAACTTAAATGTTTCTTGTTCAATCTTTCTTATCAAGGAAGTGCAAGGTGTACTCCAGTAAATTTTAATAAATGAGATACCATTGGCGTACACAAGGGTGGGGTTAAGAGTTTCAAACTCCTCCCTAGACTAACAGATTTTTAATTTTAAATTTAAACGTTACATCTCAATGTTTTTGTCTACATTTTATAAAAGATATAACATCTCTCATAAAAGACTGCGTATTGTGATAACGTTGGATATGTATTTGGCGTATATATGATAAAAAATTCCAATAGAGCTACTTTATGTGTAACAGTATTATTCATTTTTAAAATGACCTGAAAGATAAGAGATATTTAAGTTTTTACAAGGAAAGAACATTATATATCAGTCGCTGTAAAAAATTGCTTGAAAAAAATACCCGTTATATTTATAAAAGTAATCTGAACATTTTATTATAATACAGTGATATTTTTGAAAAATACTTGAAATTTTTTTTTCATATTACACAAAACATTCCTAGTGGTTAGAGCATCGGACTCCAGACTAGGGGGCCTGGCGAGTACACACAGAGTACGTGCTCGTTAAATCACTGGGTTCGAAAGCCTTGTAGGCGGTTGCAGCAGAAACCACGAGTGCAGGGGGCGGGAGAATATTTCCCTCCCCTTCAGCTCCATGCCTAAATTGTCGAGGTGGAGATAGGTGGTGTCGCCATCTATTGTTAAGAAGTCCAATCTGTCTCACAGGCTTTGGCACCTTTCATTCCTTCCCTTCGGGAAGGACACGACAACAGCAACATTCATAAAAAATTTAGGTTAATTAGTTTTATAATCTTTTCAGCAATCTCTGTCCCCGTTTCGAATTTTCTGGGGATTTGCTTGAAACGCGTTTTAAAGATGGTAACTGTATGCTGGAAGGGACATCCGTTGTAACTTAATTATAAGTCAATGGAAAATACAAGAATTTGGTATTTTTATAAACTTAGTAAACTGGCAATAGAATTAAGTTGCAAGAGATTGTTGTCAATTTTTGATGGAACCCGAGATTTCAGAATAGTCGGATACCCGTTAAACGTGCAGAAACCAAGGGGTTATAATAATATACTTATGAAAAATAAAATACAAAAGGGGTATAAAGGTGCTGAGAGAGAGAGAGATGAGATACAAAAAATAAAATACACATTTACACTGATAGAATACACTTATAAATGCATCAGTACTGCGCTTGTGTTATATTATTAATATAAAAGTACTAAAAGTAAAGAACAAGTTTATTAGTTACCAGTGATCCTATGGGCATGTCGTAAAATTATGTACAAAATTTAATACTTATCTTGATAATTTGCACGGCTTATAATTAAAGTCGTATTGTAGATCTCTCTCTCTCTCTCTCTCTACATCAAAGTATATTAGTATAGAATTCAATACATTGTTATGGTATGGGGAAGGGGGACTTGATGAAAATTATGATTAAAAATTGGGTCGCAAGTATAGAAAGTTTGAGAAGCACTGGCGTACACAGATCTCTCTTATGGGGAGGGGGTGGAGAGGTAACATTAAAAACGTGCACACGAAAGCACCCACGGGTAATTTCTATGGTAAAAATTAAAAATCTGTGAGTCTGCGGAGAGAGGTGTTCAACTCCTCCTCCCCCCCCCCAAACCCCTCTATACACACCCCTGCCGTAGCGAAAAAATAAATATTTACTTTCTTAAATTGATGAGCAACAGAGCAGACTGATTTTTAAGCGGAAGAAAAAAAAATTATTCGCATCTCTTAATCATTTACAAAAAAATAAGAAAAGAAAAAAGCGTTCTATGAATAACAGCAAACACATTTCGTTCTTTTTTAAAGAGCAGAATTAAAAGAAAGAACAATAAAAAAGAAAGCTTAACAAACTTTCTTCGTGGATTAAAAAGAAGAGCCTTCGACGGCGGTCCTATCCATCCAGAGGCTCACCAGAAAGCAATCCTTAATTGCAGGGGTCATGTGGCCCGGCGAACGTGAGGGGCCCCGCCCTATGCACATAGGGCCGTCTCAGTAGCCACCGCCTCTCTGTTCCCCTTTCGGCCCTTACCCTGAGCAATTAAATGCGCGCATATTCTAGCAACAGTTTCAGTTGTTAGGATGGTTTGTTATCCGTCAAAAAATTAACAAAGCACTTTTTTTAAAATTACGTTTTTCTCCAGATATGTGAAAACAATGTATCTCAATTCCTGTCTATGTTTTCATCTAAATTGGTTGCTGTTAACATTAACAGTTGAAGTCTAGGAAGAAAATGAAGATTTTGAAATGTATTAACTATTAAATATTTCTTTGAAATTAAAAATTTAATCAGATTTGGAGAAGACACAATAAGTGAAGCATAAACCCGAACATAGCAATAACTTACTAATTAACATGATTATGTGCATACTCGAGTACAAAATTAAAAGTTTACACAGTATGTCACATTTTCGAACAAAGACATTTTCAATGAAATTTGGTATGAAAATATATATTTATAACAGAGAAAGAGACATATTTCAACATTTAATGTACGCTCATAGTACGTAAAATCTACGCTGTGACATCGTAACGAATACGAGCAATGAAAAGAAATTTTTAGTATCAAAATAGGGAAAAATCACAGCTTAAAATTCGTAAAAATTTACATAAATTCGATCTCCGAACAAATTTTTTATGAATTAATTCTAAATATTTTTGAATATTTTTGGGGGTATGTTGCAGCCAGACATGTCGTTCATTACGACAATTTACCCTACAGAAGGCAGTTGATGAGTCCCTGAGGTAATCGATTTTACTCCTGTGGAAAAGGCAGCTTTTAGCTCTGAAATAGTTCTTGGAGAGGGGATTGGGAGAAAAATTCCATCTTCCAATCCCTCTCCAAGAACTATTCGAATATGCTAGATAAGGTTATGGTCAGAAAATATGGTGAGCTGATCGATGGGTTGAATATCGTCACTTTCCAGGCAATAGTGGACTAGCTTAGCTCTACGTGAATGAGCGTTGCCGTCCATTAATAGGAACCCAGGACTAACTACGTCCTAGAAAAATCAAACATAGGATTCTAAGCCGCTCAAAACAATCAGGGAGTCATTGTCAAACACATGTAAGAGGGTGCAGTAGACCAACGTTATGTCTGCCTAACAATTATACCAGAAACACCGTAATAATCCTTTTGCCTGATGAGGAAAAAATGGTATCATGTCCCAGGTTCTCACCAGATACAGGTACACCAAAAAACAATGTACATATTGACTATCAATGTATAAATACTCAATTATCAAAGAAGGTGCGTGTAGGGATTGCAATATCGAACCAAAAGTTCAATACCGGCATTCGGTATTTTTTAGATCTTAATACCGGTAGTAGAAGTTTTAAGAGGAGAAAGAAAATACAGGAATTTCTTTGATTTGTTTGCCAGTTTTATTAAAGAGTGTAAATATCACAAAAAATTATTTTGTAATTTTTAAGTTATAACAGTATATAAAAAAATCACGAAAAAGTAAAGGAACATCTTATTTATTTAAATCCCAAAAAATTGCAAATATCACTATTCAGTCTATGGTACTAATGTGATCTTAAAAAATATAATGCATAAATTGAACTGGCATTAGGCCTAGAACGTAATTATGCGCAAAAATTACCTGCTTTCGAAAACGCTCTATCGGCTTCTACGCTAGTTGGTGGTATTTTTAGCAATACGCGCGATATACTTTTTCCAATTATTTACCTTTAAATCTCTAATCTTTAAATAAATTGATTTCTCGTTGGTGGTTTTGGATCTAGCTAATTTCTGCATTGTATTTTGATTTGTTGAAATGCTTTTAGATATCGCTAATTTTTGTTCAAGAGACAATTTCTTTCCATTACCAACATTAGTGTCAACTTCGCGCGATAACTGTACCGAATTCTTCTGAATGTAAATATGGTTTGTGGGTAAGTCCCGGTATTACAAAATTGTACAAATGGTTCAAAATACCGGTATTCGGTATCCCGGTATTGCAATCCCTATGTGCGTGTTCGCGATCTACTGAAGTATGATCTAAGACGCATGCGGTCTACACCAAGCTAAACACAGTATCTAGTGTACTTCTGTAAGTGGGACCTCACATTATCTGAAATACAGTTCTTTTTGATGAAGTCTTAAGGTAACTGTAAACCATGAAACTTAGATTCTAGAGGCGGCAAAGGCTCACGTGAGAACTGTAAAGAATTTACAATCCCCAATCCCTAAAAGTACCAAATAACTATCTTCATTTCTTGTTGTATGGATTTTAGTTAACCTCCTTTAGGTCTTTTTGATATGAATTCAGGGTTAATTGGGAAATCTCTGAATAGTAGAAAGTGATTTGTGATTAAGGAAGTCGTGTGGTATAAAGTTAAATATCCATCATCGCATTCACGCGCAGTAGTGTAATTGAATAGATGTGGATTTGTACCAAGTTGTCGCTCTTCGAGAAGGAATTGTCTCTAAGTAACTATAAGAAAAGGTAAGTCTTTTTGAATAATCTCATAAATTAGATTAAGAATTTGGATTTAAGATTTCTCCCAAAGTTAAGGAATAAGTTGTAAATTGTCCATAAAGTGTTAGATCTAAAATAAAAGAAAACCTTAAAATCATATCAGCTTTTTCTCCGAACCCTCTTACACCTGCAACCTCCGGGTTGCGACAAATAGTTCAGAATTGGACAAAAATATGTAGCAGAGAATGAAGAACATTTAATTAAACTGGCGAGAATTTTATTGGCATCCTTTTAATTGTTTTTGCATTTTGTGTTTGAAACTAAGTTTCCTTTTGCTAAGGAACCAGGATCTGAATTGTTTGCTACAGGTCAATAATATTCTAATTCCATAAAAACAAAAATTAAAGTCTGAGAAAAGACCGCTATTATTTCCCATTACACGGCACATTCTACTTACGTTTTACTACTGTTTGAATTACCAGTGCACATTATGTGTATAAAAAGAAGAGGGATGATAGGTGGGTACTTTTGTTATCATTTCAAAAGATACCTCTCCCCCCCCCCTTTCTTAAATGCAACCAGGAGTACATTCGCAACACACCAAGCCGTAAATCTCATTTTTCATGCTCAATTAAACTACATCTCCCGAAATGACACCTATTACAGTAGCAATGGCAGGTACATTGGGAATGGTACAAAAATCTCACAGTAGCTGTAATAAATGATGGTAAATTCGAAACAAAATATCAGCAGCAGCAGACCTCCAGGTGTTAAATGTGGCTCTGTTACCCCAGCCTAAGAGTATTATCTCCCTTTTTGTGTTGCTTTTTCTTAATAATCTCTCGTATATCTGTTGTTTAAAAGAACAACTGACTGAATGAATTAGCGGAGCGCTGTGCCCAAGGCCCCCTTTTTTTCCCCTTTCCAACCGCGTACTTGATCTCGAAAACGTGAAGCCCGGAGTCACGGAAAACTCATCAACATTTTCTCTTCAACTCACTTAACCGTTACGCTTTATTTTTGTATAATTTTTTCTTTCTTGTTATTAGTGCCTACATTTAAGATCGTTTTCACTCTGTAACGTAACAGCTCCCTCTTCTCATTCTCTCTCTCTCTCTCTTTCTTTTTTTATGAATGTCTTAATTGGTGGGATTTAGTTGCAGTTTGGGTGGTGGTGGTATGTTATCGCATGCAGCTACCGTGAGTTGGGGTCTTCTTTCTCTAGATGGGCACTTTTATTCGTTACAGTGTTGCGTGAGCATCTTCGAGAAACCAACACATATTTCTTTTTTGGAAATTAATTCTTGACAAGAAGTGCTTCGTAACTCGCGGAGGGGTTTCAATGAATCGATTGGAGATTCGGTGGGTATGCTGTTTTATAGAATGATAATAAAGGTGTAAATATCCGAAAACAACGTGCAGAAGCTAATGGTGATATTATATCTATTTATGAAACAGCTTTATGTAGATAATAAATAAAAGATAACAGTAGAGGGATTTAATTCAATGCGGTTTTCACACAATTAAAGTTTTAGTTCGCTAGACATTTTGAATTCCGTAATGCACTTTTAATTTTTCTTATCGAATGATAGTAGAGACATACGCTACATAAAAAACCTACACGTAGGTTTGATTTAGTTTTTATTTACGTTTTACTCTGAAGCAAACACAAGGGCATATTGGCGACGGGCCTCTTACTTTGGAACCGCTGTCAGGTGACGAGGACACCTGAGCTCTGGCACATCCCCTCTCCTAACTTTTGTTGTTGTTGTTGCTTATGCCACCTGTCTGGCGTAGTCAGATCGAGGTCCACGAAATTCATCATGGCATCGGGCTAGATTGTTCGTCTGTCGTTAGCCTAAGCTTTGAGCCCCATGAAAGTTATTGTACGATTTTGCCCGGTACAACAAGATAGATGGTGACACCAGTCGGACCCTCTGATTTAACGAGCACGTACTCCGTGTGTACTCGGAGGGTATTTGGTGGCATCGGACATCGAACCCAGGCTTTCCAGTCTGGAGTCCGATGCTCTAACCACTAGACTACACACGGTCCTTTCTAACTTCTACATCAAACCAACGGAATGACGTTTGAGCCTTGACAGATGTAACGTGCAATAGCTCCCTCTACAAAATAGGTCTTCAGCAACACAAGGCTCGAACTCATGACATGCCAGCCCCGAATCCGTTACCTTGACCACTAGGTTTTCCACCTGGCCTTCCACACCATGGCAGATGGATGACATTCAGCCACTATAGATTTAACGTGCATCGGACTCTTTACACCAGCGATTCTTAAACTTTCGATCGTTGCTGCCCATATTTATGTATTAGCCTGATATTGAGGACCTCTAAGATTTTGAACACCCCTCTCTGACCTAATAGACTGAATAAAAATACATGTTCTGGTAGAGTCCTTTCATTGGGAAGGGGGTGGGCAACTTAGCGATCTAGTCTAAGATGACACATCGTTCAATTTTCCCATGAGGCCTTTCAGAGTCAGTAAAAAAGAAAAATACTAACTCTACATGAGAGGCTCCCGTAGAAAAATTCTGGGGACGATCAAGGGTCTACGGATCATAGTTTAAGAACCATTCTCTTACACGGTGGGTCACTATCGACACCAACACTCGAATCCACGACTCGACAACATTGGTCATAAGTTCGTGACCATGACCATTGAGCAATGGCGGCCACACAACACACAGGAGTCTTCAAGAAGTCGATTTAGAAAAAAAAATTAGGAATGAATAGATTGATGTGAGTAAATATGATTCAGATGATTTCGTATAACAGAGCATCTTCCTGCCAGCCAGGAGGAAGCGTGAAGTTAATCCTATAGAATTGCTATTTTTCTTCCAAGCTCTAGACTATTGTATTTATTTCTAAACGTAAAAGGGGCACATGGAATAATAAAAAATTATGAAGTGTTATTGGAATTTACACTACCCCCTACCTTATTTTGAAAAAATATTTATGTCTTATTTTAATGATCCATTTGTTGGTTTTCCCAAATTTTTTAATGAGTATTTCAAAGTCACTTCCTTAAACCAGGGGGTAAATGTTATTTCATTATTACTAATTCAAGAAAAAGAATTAAAACAGAGTAAAATTAGTAAGAATTTTTACTATATACAATTTTGGGGCTCCCATGTTTATTTAGGTAATTGTTTCTTCGCGCGAACTTGACATTTTTGGATAAAGTGCTTTTTCTACTTAAAATTTTGGCACAAGGTAGTGGATTGGGTGAAAATTATATGCGTGGACGTTACCAATGCAGTAACCTCAACAAATTGGATTTCATTGTATGATCAGAGCAAGATTAATAAATTCGAACATTTTAAACGCAAAATCTTTCTTTTTTTTTACGTTTTATTGTAATTTGAATTCATTTTTCTAAATTTTATCATCAAAATTCGATTTTTAAAAACCCTGAAACGAAATTTTTTTAAAATCTACACTTTATACATAAATAATTTATTCTTCTCACTTAATCTTATTTTATTTTGTTCGAAAGTTATAAATTTTTCCGAAGCTCTAACTATAAAAATACTACACACTAGGCTTAACAATTATTCGCATTATAGGCAATTATTTTAAATAGATCAATTGATTTGATGTCATAATTATTTTAAAAATAGATCCTATTAACATAAAAATAGAACAATTTATTTTATTTTCCATTCATTTGGAGTTAATTTCAGCTCGTGATGAGAACTGGTTATAAATTATTTAATATAAAAACCTTGAGGTTAAATATTGACTTCATAAGTTATTTACATATTGGTTTGTAAAAGAAAGGATTCTTTTAGGTGGAAATTTATATTGATTTAAAGAGGAAAAAAATCGCATTAATTTAAGACATATGTTGCGCCACTTAATCCTTGACACATTAAGGTAGTTTAAATCCTGATTTATATGTTTCTAAAAATAGTTCCGTTCAAGATTAAACAAACGATAATTTTCTTAAGAATGACAGCTATAAAATAAATATTTATATTAATGAAAATACTATAAAATGTTTCTTGCTATTTCTGAAGTCGGAAAAAAATAAAAAAACTCATAAATATATTTTTGGGTAGTTTTTTCATTGTATTTTTGCTAGCATCTTACTCTTTATTAGTTTTTGCATGCAAGGTATAAAATAAAAAAAACTTTTAGAGTTAAGTTTTGACATTTTCGGGCTTACTAACAGAATTCGACACTAATTTTTGCGAAAAGAATTTTTTTAAAAAAGAATTCTATTAATTGGTTTATTAAGTTCGAGTTATTTCAAAATACTTAAAAAATTTTGGTTTATCATAATAACTTCACTCTTTAGAATGCTAAGCAATTCTGAATAAAGAATGAAAAAAGATTTCCTTTTCAGGGGTTTCAGTATTTTCTTTCAAAGGCAAACTCCCTGATCTTTCCCAAAGAAATTGGGAGAGCTTTCCAAATTACAATTTACTAATTCGTCGCAACCAGTTGCCGAAGGGAAAAATACCTCCCTCCAATCAGTGACGTCACATCTTCATTTCCGTCGTTTCCGTCATACAATTTCCGGTCGGGCTCGTGACTCGGGTTTTGACTGAACTGAAATGAAAACAAGCTCGAATTGAGAGCTCAGTTTACTTCGTTTTAATTGGCACACTTTGACCATTCACTGAGCTCGGCAATGAAGTGAAGAAACAGGAGATGAAGTTAAGCAGAAAAGCGACGTTTAAAGGTCGAAAAAGGAAATTGTATTTAGGCTTAGGAGGAATTGTATTTAGGTTTTATTTCTCTCTCGTGTCAAAGTGTAATTAAAATGCTATACTGATATAGTGTGAATTTTTTTTAAAAAAATTATCCTAATCAAATGGACTAAATTCATGTGACGTCACGATCACGTGAAAACTGTGTCACGTGATTACGCTGCCGTTTGTTTACTACCATCGCTAGGACTATTTTGCTATCGTAGTTTCACATTGTACTTTTAAAATTGTTTCATTTTGCTAAAATGGTTGTTCAATCAATAAATGAAAATATGATTGAGGAAAAAAATCACTTTTTTCATATACCAGTGCAAAATATGAGTGTTTTGAAAGCATGTTGAAACGTGAGGATTATAAACCATCTCCTCCCTGTTTATTATGTATGCAATTACTTTGAAGAATATTTTCAATACCGACGCCAGCTTAAACCAAGCTTTATTCTCACTATTTTTGTCTTCACAAAAGAAACCTGTTCTAAAAGGATTTTGGAGAGGTGTAGACTTTCACAAACATATAAATACTTCAAAGCAAATTATTGTTTATTTTAAATAAAATTATATTTAGATCATACATAAGAAAGTAAAATATGTTAGTTAACTTAAGCAAATTTTTGTTTATTTTAAATGAAGTTATATTGAGAACATATAATGTTTAATTAACTTAAGTTTTACTTATTTTATGCATCTTCAGAGTAGTAACAGAGGTACTTAAGTGTTTAATTATCTAAGATTCGAACACAAGAATCTGTTTATAGATAAATCATACTATTATTTTTTATAAATTATATGTAATTCAATAAGAAGAAAAATATATTTAAGACTAAAAATAATTAAATTGAATTTCTGATAATTATTGCACCTTTTCTGATGAAACATTCCCTTAAAATTGTATAAAAATTTTTAAAAGTAGATCAACGTATTAAAGGCACTTTATACAAAGACAATTAAAAAAAGTATTCAATTTGTCATAAAAAATAGTAATGCAAACTTTTAATATAGTTCATACTAGCATTAATAACATTAATTTGTGATCCAAGTGTCGCATACCCATGCATTATATTTAGTATCCCAGATATACAAGTGCAATTTCCAATAGAAAACTATTCAGTTCTGCAAAGCATTGTACTAACGAGTAAAATCACAAACACATGTTCATTAAATGCATGGTTTTTTTTTCAGGAAAGTTACAATTTTTTGCAATTTTTTTTCGATACTTAATATAACAAGGTTTTTAAGCATTCTGTACACATGCATGGCTGAAGATAACTCTTTATTAATTTTAATGTGCTTAAAGAGCACTTGCTATAGTGACTGCAACTTAGAGAAAAGTATTAAAACAGTTAATACATGTAGAAATAACTCATTATAATCATTTAGTTAATTATTAGCCCTGATTATGTACTTTATATGTAATTAAATATCTCATAATAATGGATAATCACATTACAATGAATATATCCTGAAAATTATATGTTAATATGAATCATTGCTTTAACTAAACAATGAAATAGTATTTTCTTTTATTACTTTAGACAATCATTTCTAAAAAAAATTCCAAACATTTTAAAAGAACAATTACAAAGTAAATCAGACAGTCAAAGATGTAGAATGTTATTTTATTAGAAACATTTCAAATATCTTTAAATGCTCCATAATATTGTAAAACACATACATATATATGCAATGCAGTGTAAAAATAAAATTCATTTTCATCCAGTAACTGTTCCACAGTAAAATAAAATATTCATTCGAATTTTAAGTGTAGGTAGGCAAACTTGATGTAAATATAGTGTTAAAAAAAATTCATTTTCATGACAGGATAAATACCATATCAACTCTAATATTTTATGTACAAAAGGGGGGGGGGAGAAAAGGCGATGGAAAAAAATACACTTTCACCAAAAAATAATTATCTACATTTATCTAAAACGTTCATATTACCTAATAATCTATATACACAGGCTTCAAGAAACAAACGTTTTTGCAAGTTTAAAATGTACTTCAATAAAAAAAATAAGATAACAACAAATCATCAAATTAAATTTGATCATTTCTAAAAATTGTTGCCTTTTGCGATGGTATCATTCCCCTTAAGAATATTTTATTTTAATTTAAAGAAAGAAATAACATCAATTTTTAACAGTAAATAATAATTATTAATTATTTAGAAATCAATAATTTGTGAAATGTAAAAATCAAAGAAAAATTTATTTAATTTTTGTAAACATTACTTTCACAAATTATCATCAAATTGTTTTACTTCAGAATAAATATTTTCTCTTGACTTTGAATTATGAATTATATACACTTAACTGACTCTATTTGATAATAATAGTGAGTTCTTTTTAATGAAACGATACAATTGTTATTCGATAGTCAAACAGTTTCAAGTTTTTTAAAAAAAGTTGTATTGATCCTATATACTGTAAGCCATTCTTGCGCAAAAATATATAATTAATAACTACTAAATTAATTAAGAATTAAAATAACTATTAGCTGTGTACCAAGTGCTAGGATCCAACCTAAATAAATATACCAGCTAACACTATTTGAAGCAGACGAATACCTTAATTAGATAAATAAATCAGAATACAGCAAAAATTATATCAAAGAGTTGTTGAGAGTTTTTCCTAACAAATATATACACTAGAATAATGCATAAAATACAATGATATCATATATTTTAATTAGATAAATTAAAGCTAAAGAATGTCAACAACTTGCATATTGGATTCTACCACGGTATTGAAAAGCACGTGCAATTGTTGCCCAATTTGTCACGTGATTACTCGCTTGGTGCCAGTCAGTCGCGAATTTCCCCATTAGTCACACTTTTTTTTTGTATTCTCACCATTTTTGCAAGTTATATTGTATGTTCGGTTTTTATTAAAATTTAAAATTTTTGAAATGTATCATATTTTAACGTATTTTGTGAGTTCTATTTATTATTTGAGGCCGAGTGTTTGCATATTGCGCTTCCCTACCGCCGCTCCGAGTTTCAAACCCCGGACTGCGCAAGGTCGACTCAGCCTTTCATCCCTTTAGTGGATCGATAAATGAGTACCAAGCTTAGTTGGGAACTAATCACTTGGGGTTTTCACGTCAGAATGACCACCTGACCGGAACATCTGCTTATGTATCTAAGCGCCCATTGTCACGAAAACTGAGATGGGCGCAGTAGGCCTTGGCCCACCATGTGCTGTTGCACCGCTGAGTTTGGTTTAGTTTAGAATTTATTATTTATGCTTCTTAGTTGCAATTTCTACTTTCTTTCAAGCTTTTCAAATATTTATTTTACTTCCTTCAAGGCAATTCTTTTCAATTTCTTTTTAAATGGACTATATTTTTCTTGGTCTATTCTGTCATATACGCATACAATACAATGAAGTGACTTAATTCATTTGATACCTCCCATTATCCTTTGGGACTTTTTTTTGTTTAGTTGAGTGTAACAAATGACTTAGCATTGACTCAATAAGTCGTTAGAAGACTCGTGAAAAAAAAAACTCGATCATGCAGCTTCATAAAGGGTCCAAAAGTGCACAAGTATTGCGAGTGAGGAATTCTGTGCATAAAATTAACTTTCAGTAATGTTCACTTTGTATTGAGGAGATTCATGTCTGGTGTATCTAGTTGGTCAAATAACTCGCTAGAAAATTTTCCGAAACATTCTTCATTCCAATCGGGAAGGATTTTGGCTCAATTACATCATGCATTGTCACCCTGTGATGTTCAATTCTGGTTTGGGCACATGGAGTCAATGAATGACTACGAATTGTGTTTGAGTAGCTGAATGAGTGAATATTAACGTCACACTGTTCAGCTACTCGAGAGCTTTTGGCGATGGGCCTCGCAATTTTGAGCCATGGTCAAGTGACGTTTAAGTAGCTGAATACATACACCATTACCAATCAGTGAACTGCTCACTTTTACCAGAAGATCAGTCCACGTCATGTAAAAATAATTCCTACCATCACAGAGCCACAGCTAGCTAGCATAGCCAAGTATGTCTTATGGCATGAGCCAGCTGGGCCCAGGCCCAGGGCAGCGTCTCATTCTTACTCAGCCTCAATAAGAGCATGATTCAAATAATTTCAACGGTCATATGTTGTTTTCGGTTGTATTCTCCAAAAAACTGGGAATTTCGGACAATATATCAATTAGCTATATGGGATGACCGCCGTCCATGTATATACCAAGGTCTACCACCATACACTATCATTACTCATTCAGTCAAAAGGCGGCAGTTGATCCAACCGGTTTGGGTGATTGCAAATCATGCACATTTATTTGTTTCGGGTTGTAAGGGTATTTGACAACGTTTGCTATGCATTGTCTACTTTTAAGAGTCATAGGGGGGCCTACATTTGTGTAAAGGTCCCGAACTCACTTTTGCGTAGGGTCCCAGGGCCTCAAAAAGTTTTAAGATCTTCCTGTACATAGTGTCTTGTTGACAGCTATTGCCAACTGACATCACCAGTTCTTACCAACTAGAAAAGTTTTCAACCTTTCTTTCACAGGTCCAATGAAATTTTTCACATGCCTCTGATTAAAAATCTTTGTTGGTTATTCTCTTGAGATTCTCAACACCAAACTGAAACTGACGATAAATTCTTCAATGGATCGAGTAGTATGCTGAGTACTGAACTATGAGGTGCAACCCTTGGGGAAGTATGATTTAATGCAGATGAAGGAGCAAAAGGCAGTGCCTGTTTATCCATTGGGTGCTTGGGATAAGTTGGATAACCAACTTGCCGGATAAGTTGGACTTAACCAGATTTTCTTGTTAGAAATTTCGATCCACCAGTGCCAAGGGGGCTTGTAAATCTTCCACGCCCAGGGCTCGAAATTAGCTTAAATCGACATTGGTAAAAGATTCAACAAAAAAGGAAATTTCACCATATAAGATATATAATTAGACAATATTTTTGCTTAAATAAATTCTAAAAATAAAACCTAAAAACTTGTCTACCTTTCTCTCTTTATCTTTGATATAAGCCTATTTTTAATATGTAACCAGCTCATGGTGTCTTACAATAGGTGATGCCAATGGGGAGGCGCCAAGTGAAGAAAATCTTTTTAAAAGAGGGCGTGGTATTAATAAAACTTCGAAAGCACAAGATATAGATCCACAAGTATGTCAAGGAATCGTTCTTTTCTTTGAATATCATTTATTCTGTTACTTAAAATAAAACAAAAGATAAATACCAAAGGAATTTTCGGATTATAATTTCCTTGAATAAAAATCACTTGAGATGTTCCAGAGGAAAATCAGTGCAATTTAATCTAATGGCACCATTTTTCTTCCAGATAAATCTTCCTACCTGTTAACTGAAATCTCCATAAAAACCCCTCACCGAAGAATCGATTAAGTTCCCGTCTGAGTTAACTCTGGGCAAATACCCTCAATCAACAGCAGCGAGAGGTTCGGGAGAGTATCGACTCCAGCGCGGTGTCGCTTACAGTTGGCTAATTGTGTTGGGGGGGGGGGAGTGCATGGGATTGGATTACTCCCTACTCTCGGCTTCAAGGAGGGGGAAGAAGTGACTCTGATAGGATTTGCATTTGATTTCGCTGAGGGGGTAGTTAAGAATTTGGATGGATCGATTGAAACGGAATAAGAAAAGGACAGAGGGTAAGGGACATAGAAATTAGATTTCGTTTTGTATAGCACAAAAGCTGTTTGAAAGAAGATTTTCTAAAAAAATGGAGAGGGTTCGATCAGGGAAATCACCAGAGATATACACATAAAATGTAATGTAAACAAATAAATGAATAGAAAAGGAACAAACAATCTAGAAGTGTAAAGTAAGTAAGGTTTTTCATTTTGCTTTTTTTTATAAAAATTTCGACATTTCACCCGTATCTAAGAGATTAGTAAAGCACGGGTAACTCATTAAGATATTCTTTTACTAGGAATGGGAATAAATCTGTCCTACTAATTCAAGGTGCAATATTTTTAAAGAAGATTCATGAATAAATCTGTCAGAATATAGGTTTTAATACAAAATGAAATAAGATATGCGTTTCGATATAGGCTATTCGCAGTTATGACTTACAGAAAAAAGATATAAGGTTAAAATTTTAAACTAATAATAAGTTGAGCCCTTACACTCTCCCACAAATATATGTATAATCCCCTTTAATTTCATCTAAACATCTTTTTCATTTGTATTGGTCCTAGCCTTCAGGACTCGCACGCAAATAATTAAATGGCTTACTCGCATAACGGGATAATCGTAACTGTCACTCTTTAAAAATTAACAGCTCTGCGGTTTTAAAGTAAGCTTATGTAATTTGCTATCGTACGATATATTTTCAACAACAGCAAGTTCGATCTACGGAAGTCATTAGTTCGGACTTCTATTTACCCCTTTATACGATTGAAAAATTTTATTTCTTAATTTGAAGAAACTGGAGAATATTGGGGAATTTTCCAGGTAAAAGATGGCTGCGTTCCGTCAAACCTGAAGGTACCCCGGGTAGCAATTGCGGTACTATTGCAGGTAGCAATTGCGCCGCTATTGCTACATGTATTCTCGTAGTAGCAACAGCGACTCAACAAACTGATGACGCCTTTGCCTTTTAGAATGTCTTTATGTTCTGTCTATCGGTTTTGAAAGTTGTATATGCACCAGTGAACGTTGAAATACGGTACAGCGCCATCTGTCGGGGGGAAATGGCGATTTTTTTTCTTTACATATTTGACTTGCGCATGTTCTGAAACGTGTAGATACCAAATTTCACTGGAATATTCCCAGTGGTTTTCCTTCCAGCACCCCTTGAACGCTTGCAGTTTAATTATGGCCACTCTGTGTGTGTGTGTGTGTATGTATGTGTATATATATGTATGTGTATATATATATAGAAAAAAATGTAAATCCTACAGAACAAAGAATGGATTAAAAAATGCATTAATAGCATATATACACAAATGCGTGTGTGTGTGCGCATATGCGAGTGTATGGCAAAGAAAAGTCGCATGCTAGTACAATTAAACCAAACAGTTCTCCAGATCAATTAATAACTAAATCAGCTTGTTATAAACTAATTACTAGGACATTTTTTAATCCCATATTAGAGTGCTGTATTTAAACATAAAAACGTCCACTGTGAGCACGGTTTGAGAAAATCTTAAATTCATGGCGAGAAATTGAAAATTTGGCTCTGGAGAAAATCACGATAAATAGACTTTCAGGTGAGGGTGTGTTCTGTTAGGTGAGGTAGAAGAAAAACACTATTAGATTTGGACTAACGATTGTTGAGATGTACGTCACTCACTTCTACTAAATGCAGCCAGTTAAAGTACGTCAAAAGCCTAGCCACAACACTTTATTCTTAATCGGTTCCAGTTACGGTTTGGGCGACGCCTTAATCCAAAAGGAAATAGTTGGACAATTGTGAACGCAACGATATAAAAAACAAGATCTTTGTTTGATTTTTCAAAAAATATTTTATGTTAGGAAATGTTTTGACACTCGACGTTTTGACCACCGCATATAAAAATGACAGCAATTAAGAAAAAAATAAGAGTTACTGAAAGATAATGCAGATCAGTCTTTCTTTTGTATATGCATAATCAACATATTTATTTCGTATTTGAAAGATAGTGAGAATTTTGAGAAAATGGAAAGTCCCCTTCATGTAAATGTCGTTTAAAAGAGAACAAATACTCCCCCCCCCCCACAGTTCTGAAACAGTATAAAAGGTCCCCGAAAAGCATGGCGACACATTCAAAAGCGAATTCAAAATAAGAAAAATTCTTGTTTATGTTCCGTAAAGAAAATTTTGTTTCTGTTTAACTCTAGAACGTCCGGGATTTCGATTACCCTTAAACGCCCACCAGTGTCGTTAAAACATCACGATATAAAATACAGTCGACTCTCAATAGTTTGAAGTTGGAGAGATCAATGAAAAGCTTCGATTTATCAAGAGGGTAGAAAAAAAACTCCCAAAATACACGAAGAGAATTTTTTTTTCTAACGCATTTAAATTTGAAACTATGTAAAAACAACAACAAACGTACAAGTGTAAAATTATTTTAAAGTAATTTTTAAAAATTACGTGAAAAATTTATGCAGAAATTAAAAGTCCTGTATTAAAAGAATACATTCTCATACACAATCCTACGCATCTCTTCTTCATAGTAGTGGACCATCCTTTCTGAACATATCTGTAGCAAGGACACGTGTTAAACGAAAAATATGGACGACCTACAACAGGTACGGTTGGTCTATTGTCCACTTGAACAAGGAAATCAATAAAAGTGACTTTTCGCCTTATGAACCGGAAAACACCAAGAAGGAGTAACAGACAGATGGTCATTAAAGGGTCTACGTTACAGGAAGGACACACAGAGACAATACAACACAAAACTTGCAATCTCCAACCTGTTTGCTACAGGATTGTACATGATAGGGAGTGTTCGAATTGTAGAGAGATTTGTAAGATAACTTCGAATTATTGCGTATTGTAGTCTGGCCAGCCAGATTTTACTTCGAATTATTGAGCGTACCCAAACGTATTGTTTTAGTTCAAAATATCATGAGTTTTTCTAGAGACTAAACATATACTTCGAACTATCGAGAGGTTCGTATTATCGAAGGTTTGAATTATCGAGCGTCGACTGTATATAAAATGATTGTAATAACTAAATAATTGCTGGACTACTGTTCTGATATTTTTAAATATTATTCCATGTAATTATCATATACTATGACTCTTTATATCCTAAAAAACTGATGGTGACTTAATGTTTCGCGAAGCTTGTTGGACTTCTGCTTTGTTCCAAAACATTTCGAGTCACAAGTTTGCCTGGAACATTACTATTATGCGGAATCCATTCTGTGCCATCCCTAGCGACGTATATATCAGTATTTACAGGAATATTATCAATTACATCTGCACTTTCTTCAGATTCTTCGCAGTTATTTTCACTCAGTCTTCATTGGAATCTTAATTAGAACAAGACAGCTCACTTCCATCTGATTCATTCTCAGAAAACTGTCATAAGAAATAAGTAATTTAATCAGGGTTTAGAACTCTTCTTTGAGATCGTTTTAGGGTGTTTGCTCTGCTCAAGGTTTGAAAATTGAATAAAAATTTTATGAGTAGATTAGCAATTACTATGTAACGAAACACTTAGACAAAACGTTTTTAGTATAACTGACTCATTTCCGCTATGAACCCAAGAACATTGCATTCAAGGCCTAACAAAAGTACGATATTACTTCCGGAGAAGTTTGTTTTACTAATGGTGTCTACTTAGTGAACTATTTTTTGCTGAGCGACATCTATTTATAATGATACAATGCCTTGGTATCGAAATGATGCCAGCGAATGTTCTAGGTATATTTTGTTATAAAATTTCTTCCTAATTAACCAAGAGCCACAAAACATTTTCTGTGTAATTACCATGGAAAATGATTAAAAGTCACGAAAAATTTTCAAATTCCTTGCAAAAATGCCGAAAGAAGAACAAAATAAATAGGATTTGGTGTCCAATCTACAATGACGGACGTTGTGTTTATGAAATGAAAATCAGATGGCGCAACATTCCTGTTTTGCAACATGTTTCAAAATGGCTTCTCCACATAAAAAAGCGCAAGTTGTAGCATGATTTATCGAATTTTATCCTACAACACATATACGGCCCAAATTTTGGATTACCTATAAACGAAGTCCACTTTCAAGATCCCCGATTTATAAGTGCCATGAGAGATTTATGAATATATTATCAAAAACAAAGTCTGGCCACTCTAGCAGAAGTTGAGATGACATTACTTTTATAGACCTGGTGTGTTGCGCGGGATTTATGGTGCACACATTGAAATCGTACAATAAAACATTGAAAAAAAACTTTGGTAATTTTTTAAGGAGCATAAAATACCACAAGTGAGTATCTGTTTATTTGTACTTGAAATTTTTTAAAATGTAGCCATATTTTTCGGACACCTGAAATATCATTTTCATTGTACTTGTGAAGTATTAATATATAATTTCACAAATAATTTGATGGAATGTTTTTCATACATTGACCAATATTGATTAAATATTGACTTAAAAACTTTTAAACGATAATGTGTTTCTAAACTAGTTTTTAGAAAGCAATGGAAAAGGTGACGAACTTTCAATAAGGAAAATTTTAGTACGTTAAACATCTAGACCAATAGTCTTTTGTTTTCGTGCGTGTGTGCGTCTCTATCCAGTGATTGAGTAAATTGACCGCTATTCCTTTTTTCAAAAAACAGAGTTTATCTTTAATTATATATTTTGTCTTTAGGCATTGCTACCCAGTCTTTTCATTCGCGCATTTTTTACTTCCACGTATTCATAGGGATATGAATTCCAGATCCATTAAATCATTAACCTAAACATTAAATGTCATTTAAGAACCCCAAATCTCGACAGTAAATTTTAAGAATGTAAATGTCAAAGATAAGATGACATCAAGGAAAAGTTTGTCTTTTGTAGAATGGTTGTACATTATGACTTTTTTTATATCTATTTAAAAATAGAGAATTTCAGAGATATTTTCCTATTATATAACCTACATTTTAAATATAATCCAATCACACAAAAGGCGAAGAAAAATACTGCTTCTAAAACTGGTTCAAGGAATTAAAAAACAAATGCATAAATGGGAAAAACATCTGTTAAATGAGAAAGAAGCGAGACGACAGAGAGAAAAATTAAACTATTCAAGAAAAGATGGCTTAAAGTCGCGGTGAAAAAAATGTACCCCCCCCCCCATGAGAAAAAGGAAAAGAACCAAAATCCGAGAAGTACAGTTAAAAATGCTTTTCACATCCCCACAATCCGAGCAGAGAAAGCATATGTACAGGAAGCCTAGATGTCTTCCCAGAAAGAATCCCAGAACTGTGAGTTTTATATTTATTTATCTTCTTCAAAAGGGAGGAAGGGGGATTGGAAGGAGGGGGTTGTTCGTTTTCAGATCACGTCCTCTGGTGTCTCACTTGATGGCTCATACTGTTGAGGCTGGACCTGAATTAACGATTGGACGCCAATGGACGATTTTGTTAGTTTTGGTCGCGGTCCTTTTTATACTTATTTGACTTTTGATAGTGGGTGGATGAGGGGTTGCCATGCTTGGCGATTTAGCATTCTAGATAGCGAATATTCTACAGAGTTAAGAGAAAACAGGAAAAAGTTAAATATTTGTATAAATAACAAAGATGGTTATAATTGCAATGAAAATATTAGTTTAAGCTGGTTTTGACAGATTAAGTAAGAAGCTTCTACGTAAAAGTTGTTGTTTTTGTCGTCATAGTTGTTTAATTATGCTCAAAAGTATGAAATTATATTTTTAAAATTTTGCTTTCAAAAAATTGCAGAAGATGATAGTTGAAAAATTTCGAAGAGAATGAAGTACATGAAAAGTGTATCTGAATGTAGATAAAGACAATAAAAAATAGCATGACCTATATAAATAATGTCCTCTCAGAATATTTTAAGCATAAGTAAAAAAATGTTGTGTGGTTTGATTTTATTTTTATGTTCCATTTAAAAGATTGTATTCCATTCTATTTATTCTCCCCCCCCCCATTTCACGTTCATTTTACAAAGTTAATTTATGAAAATATGCGAAGAATTGAAGAAAACTGGGTTTCAGAATTTTGATTTGCAGGGTATCAACTCAGTGTCAAGCGAACACTCAGTGTTAAGCAAGGGGGAGTTATATCAGTTCTGGGGGGGGGGAGAAATTCCATATCTCTTAATTAAGTGATGACTGTTAGGTGCTGTGATCACAAATTGTACAAATTTACAATGATTTTTTCACTAACGTGAGCCTACATAGCTATGCTACTAACCACAGTCACAAATTGAGCAAAAACATTTGCTGGTTTAGTTAGAATTAACTTACTTAGAGTCGATTGAAGAAAACAATGTCATCTAACCTTGACTCTCCATAAGAAGGAAAATATTGCATACTACTCTAGCAAAAGTTATTTAAAAAAGAACCCGTTTAGTTAAGATTCCAAAACTCTTGCTCTACTTTTCTATCCAGGACAATGATGTCTATTTTTTTTAAAGCAAAATGACTTCATTTCAAAACTTACTCTGAAGAGTGTGCCTCAAGTTAAGCAATATAAATTTAAAAATAAAACGGAATTTTTTTCAATAATACTTAAATGAATTGAATGTTCCAAGTATTTTCCTTCAACATGAATTAGGCCTTACATCTTTTTAAGAGTGATTGCTTGATGAGTCATGAGCAACTAGCTAAATTTATTTCTTCCATTGCTTCAGCAATCCTTTGGAGCAGTTCGGTTACATTTTTGATTGATTTAAGGGTAGTTAGAAGATAACCACACACACCCGATTTTTGATTTTTGACTGTTTACTCAAGCATCAATTCAATAATCTATATTTATATAGATGTTCCGTAAGTTTTTAAGAATATAGGCTGTTATTTGTTTGTGAAAAGCTGTAATCTGTGAGTCCAGATATTATTATGTGTAATTTGAGGGAAATATAAAATTTCTACTCATCGAATTTTTCTTCATCACATCGGATGGCGTGGTATTGGCATTTAAAATACGACAGATGATCGGCGCCGATTACGATACATAAATATCAAATTCGTCACTTATCATTCATTAAGTTATTTGACTTATGATAATATAACTGGTTATTCTACATGGATTCTGATAACGAAAATCTGCCAATGCCTTTAATGGTGCGATTTCGGCAAAATTTTTTAATTTTCTACAAAATTTAGTTTATAAACTATCACTCTTAATCCTGTTTGATTGCTAAAATCAATAAAGACAATGGACACAGCAGAATATATGATTGTAGATGTATAACATTTTTACGACTTCTAAATATGTTCTCTAACTGGCGATGAATTTGGCGATTTTTGAATCATATCTTATAAAGTATCCTCTCCGCGTTAACCCTAGTAGACAATATATTCGCGCTCGTATGGATGTACATTCATCCGTAAGTGCAGGAGACCAGTGGGCAAGCGACAAATCGAAGCCAATATTCCGCAGATTTGAGGAGGGCGATAGCACATGGTAGGGATGGAATGGACGGCTGAAAGTTTTTTTTCCACAGGGAGGATTTTATTCCGATTTCCGGTCAAGCCGACCATTTGAATTTCATTATAAAAGAAAGAAGATGGGATGAGTTATTTCACTGGGGATTAAAGAAGCTCTGCTTATTTCAAAGACATTTTGCATAATTATTTCTATGACATGATATTAAAGTAGCTGTGCTTATTTCAAAGACATTTTGCATAATTATTTCTATGACATAAACAGTTTTTAATGTAGTTGAAATAATCGAAAAAACGTATGCAAAATATATTATATATTGTTAGAAATTTCACAATTGCCGTTTAGTTTTTTTTTCTAAAAATTATATTCCGCTATGTAATGCCAGATTACGGATTTGAATAACGCATTAGTGTTCTAACATTAGGGTTGTAATGGAAACAACATATTTCATTTTAAAACGAATTCGCAAGAATTAAATGATTGCGACAATACAAAGATAAACATATTGTCTAATTTATATATCTGGACTTACGAATGACAACTAAGCGAGAGGCATACAATAACAAAACTTTGAAAATATTTGTACACAAGACCTGCATGTTCTATTTATTGTCTGTTTATTTGTAAACACACACTGAGCAATGAAATGTCGGCTTCCTTAACTGAGAGAGATAGAGAGAGAGAGAGAGAGAGATTGCGAATTCTACTTTTAAGATAAGTGGATCTAATTAACTCTTTCGAAGAATGAACTTATTTTGAATATTATCTAATTAGCACAATTGCAAAACAAAAAGACGTGTTTGCATACGTGGGAAGTAGAGATATTGAAAACAATAATTAAAATCAAATTTTCTAGAATCAATCTTAAGGTTTGATTCGAAGAGTGCTGTAAAATTAATCAACATAGAAGTAATACATGCATAATTACGAATTTATAATTTTAATTTTCAGATGTCTAGTTTTTAGGGAAACATACTTTTGCTGTCATTGCGTCCTTTCATGCAATTTTATTTTGCTCTATCGTATTTGTTTCTTCCAGGAAGTTCACATTAACCATCCGAAGTTCATGGAAATTAAGGTGACTTTTTTAATAACGAAAAGGAGTTAGAAAAATATAAGAAAAAATTACAACGTAAATATAGGAAACCTTTTATTAATTCATACAAAAATACACTAATTACGCTTACACACATTCCTTTTAATTATTTACTTAAAGGAGTATTTTTCCATTGAATGAATTTTTTGTCAATCATATTCTAATATATCGGAAATTTCGGAGCAAGAAATATTCTTCATTTTGAACTTTACAGTAAGTGCTACAGATAAAGTATCAACATTCAATCTTCATTTCTCCCTTGTCCAAAAAGTGTACAAATATTTGGAAAATACCACAGAATTCACTGTAAAATCAACACTAACTTAGATAAAAGAAAATATTAGTGCTACTCACTCTTGATGGAAGGCCCTTCCTTCCTCCAAGGAGGGTCCCCATGTGCTATGAATTCCTTGAGTTTGAGAAAACTAATGGTGAGCCTTATGATGGAGGCCTTGTCCAGTTGTGTGGTGATCGCTCCTGGTAGGGGCAGCATCTTGGCCAGCTCGTAGAACTCGAAGTTCTCCTTCCCCCTACGACTGCGGGCGGCGTCCCTGGACTTCTCCTTGCGCATCTCCAGTATGCTGCAATGAAAGAGAAAGAAACATTAAAAAACTGAGTCCAAAAACACATGTGGTATTTAAAATTCCTTCAAAGAAGATACAAACATCACATTGATATTATTAATATGGGTTCGGAATGTGTGAATTGCTTAAGCGGCCAAAATGTTAAATGTAAAACTGCACATTTTTGTTCTTATAAGACTAAATCTAATAGTTCTCTTTCTTGTAAGTTTAAGGGAATTCGGAACAAAAAAGACCAAATTTGAGGGGGAAAATATTGTGAGCAAGTATCTATAGGTAAGTGGTAAAAACTATTCATATAGAACCATTTTTCAGTTATTTACGTATTATCTTTTATATACATCGAGACCTTTTCTTCATCAACTATAATACAATAAGAACCGTATTTGTCCTACGGCATCCCACCTGCTTGATTTAACACTTTCATCGTGAGGTACATCTCGTATTTCAGGATCCACAAATAAATCATTATATGAGAATTGTTATTAATTGCAATTGATTATTATTTTTCAAAGTAAAATAGACAAGCTTTAAAAGAATTTGTGTTTTGTTTCAATTTTGGACACTTAGCGCAGAGGGTTTTATAAAAGCGCGCCATTGCCGCGATGAAAGTGTTAAGCTCGAAAAGTCTCACAAAAAGTGAATAGCAGAGGTAAATAAGCTCATAAACCTCCATATTCTTGAGATAAGCTCATAAATCTCCAGTTCATAAAACTCCATATCTTGTATGAATGGAACATAAAAGCTCCCTAGTATGTTCACGTGTGTGTCAGGAAAGCCCACCTTATGTCTCTGGGTACATGGTACCAAGAGTTTAATCTATTCCCAAGTGACCTACAGCAGTGGTCCCCAACCCCTGGACAGCGGACCGGTACCGATCCATGGGTTAATGACATAAGGCTGCCCAAGGAACAATAAATTATTTCCATTTTATTTACTGTAGTGTATTTATCTTGGTTTTATGTGATTTTCCATTTCATGAAAAACACTTTATATTCCGCGCTAATTCACGTTGTATTCATTTTTTGGTGTAACTTCATTTTATTATGCATATTTAAATGTAATTATATTAAAAATATTAAATCAAAACAATCTAAAATATAAACAATCAACTCCCCCTACCTCTAGTGGGCCGCGGTAAAATTATCAAATGTTGACCGGGTCCGCGGCAATAAAAAAGTTTGAAAGCCCTGACCTACAGAACATAAGTGGCATATTCATGTCTTACAACATATTCAGGTTCAAGTAAGTATCAGATTAACTTATTATTAACATACTAGGGTTGTTGGCGGTGGACCTCGTCATTTTGAATCGCGGTCAAATGCCAAAGAAGATACCTAAAGTGGAACATCACTTTTTAAATTTTCTTACCACGTCTACTATGAGGACTTTGAGCTTGTACAAATTTAACATGTTCCACAACCTCTCTAAAGTGCAAGCATTTAGTGGCGTCAGGACTTATACCCATGTCCTAACTCGTGGCAACACTAGCCACGAGTTCGCAAGAGTGACCACTCGGCTGGTCACCTAGAGCGCATTACAAAGTCATAACTTCTTTCATATTTCCAGACCGAATAAAGAGAAGACAGAAAGAAAATGCTTATTTAAGATTGTGTCTGAAGGTGGATCCACCGTTACGTAAAACTCCTAAGAGGAGGATTCCGTTATCCATGAGTTCGTAAATAAAGCACCCCCCTTTGGGGAATTTTTGAAATACGTCAAAAATGATATAGTAAATACTTCTTTCTCAAAAATCGTACACGATCGCTTTTACAACCTGAATGCTGATTTAGCGTGTATAAGTTTGAGGTAAGAAAATCAGAATTTTCACCGTCTTGGGGATCTCCCTTAGTTGTAAATTGTTGCAGAACAGGATACACAAATTCGAAAACACATTTTTAGTAAAAAAAAAGTTTCATTATTAGTGCAAATTATATTTAAATCCATTCATCATCCACTATGTGACAATGTTTCCTATTTTACTTAGTTCTATACCAATAAGATTACTAGTTTAGTTAATATTCGTACTGAAAAATTAAAATTCAGTATAACATGAAGAGAAATATAGCGTTAATCTTATACCAAACAAAAACTAATGGGTTCTAACAGAAATGAAATGTATGATAAAATATACTTTTCTCTCTATAAAGTACTCAGTAGGGATTTTTCTAAGCATTGTTTCGTTCTACGAATCAAAGGTAACAAATCATAGAACACCTCCTTCCCAAAGAAAAATTTTGTATGCTTCACAAATATCCATATGTACTTCACAGTGACGCACGCAGGAATTTTTCAAGGAGGTCTAAGGTCTAGGGTCAAAAGTCCGCTATTCTTGTATCATGCTCAAATACGCCGTCCAATATACTCTTTTAACTATGACGATTTTCGGAAACAAAAAAACCAGTAAAAATCAATTTTTGAATAAATAAATAGCATTATTTCATGAAATTAATTTTAATACAAATACTTAATTAAATTTTACATACTATATAAATAGGATTATAATCAATCAGAAAAAAAATTCGGTGTCCGGTCCTGAGGACCCCCACCCCTCTTGTGTGTGCCATTGGTACTTCATCATATGTCTTAGGACTCTGCTTACATATGATTAAATAATATTATCGAATAAAATTAACACATTAGAAAGGTATAAAGCTTTATGAACTCGTGTTTAATTACAGTACATACAAGAAATATTCCTTCTATTGAAACAGGATAGCACTAAAAAGTTCAAATCCTGTTTTCGGAAACTAAAATTATATTATTATGTGTTCACTATGCGAATTATTCCCCTAAATTCACCTATCAATAATATTATATTTTTTAAATTGATATTATTTAAAAATAACTTAAATAAATCAGTTGCACAAGCCATGCTCAGGTAGGACTCTATCAGAAAACGTAGCCTACCGGATAAGGTTTCTTTCTCTACTCCCGAAAAAAAGAAAAACCAACACCCATCGATTTCTATTTACGAGCAGAAAAGCGTCCTTTTTCAAAAGCGGGAGGAAAAAAAGGGCTGACTCCTCGATTTTAACCGGAAAACGTGCCGGGAATACTACACTTCCGAAAACCGCCTCCTTTATTTATTTGCTTTTAGTTTTCATCTGCGTGTTTTCCTTCCTCCCCCCCCCCTACCCCGACACATAAGAGCATCGGGAGCGCGGGCAAACACAAAAGTTCGCGCGACAATGCCACTTCGCGGTACATGAGGGGCAAATGGGAATTATATAATGTCCTCTTTTCTCTCCGTCTCTATCTCTCCTAGGAGAGAAATGGGATTTGCAAGGAAGAGGGGGTGCATCCGGAGAATCTCCGGAATGATAATAAAAAGGGGGGTGGGTGATTCAGGAAAGAAAATGCTGAATGAGGTCACATTTAAAATAGATTTGAAATTTCTATACGTAAAAAAGAAGCTAATTTTGGATGGCAGTTGTAAGACGTAATTGAATAAGATTCACCCTCCGTCTGGAATGAACTCTCTAAGAAGCGGAATAATGTTTATAAATGGAAATAATAAGTTTCAAAGAATTTGTCTTCCTCGAAATTCAAACACCTGTTACTTTATGTACTATTCATATAACCAGCTCATGAATATGAAGAAATTAATACTCTATTGAATAGTTGCAAAATATTTTGAAAGAATCTGAGGTCGAGTCTCACAAAACTATCTCTCTACACTTTTTTATACAAATGTACGGGACGGCATATTTTAACTGATCCTTGATTATCATTTTTATAAATATACCCAAAGTATTTTCAGATGAGAAAATTTCATAAATACCTTAAAATCCAGCGTATAACGCGCACGTATACTTTCAAGCTTAATTTTTCAATTTTTAGATCAGTTCGTCGTACAACGCGCACCCCCTTTTTTACGGAGAAATCTGAAATGTACACATGTAATGCTCTCATGTTTTGAAGTCATTTATTCGAGGTATTATTCCAAGCACTAGAGAAAATAGTATACTTCTAGAACTACAAACCCTTAAGTTTCTAAAGAATGCCATTTCTTTTAAATAAACAGTATTTAGATATATGTAGAAGTTAAATTTTTTCTATGCTTATCTTTTTTTTTTATTTTTAAGGCTCTTATTTTTATACCCGTCGTACAACACGTATCCGTAAATTTCGATCATTTTTTTGTGTGCTAAAAGTGTGCATTATACACCGGATATTACGGTAGTTTAAATTCAAAAAAAAAAAAAGAATAATAAAATTTTGAAATGTTTATTTTCAATGGTGCTAAAATAAATGAAATCATTTAAAAAAAAGATTCGAATAGCACCTCACAGTTTTTGTTTGAAAAGTCTTGGGTTTTAAAATCACTTATTTTATTATGTTTATTATGGTTGAATCCCGTTATTTCATTTGTATGATAATGATACGTTCTTGTTTTAGATAAAATAACGATTTCGTTTAACGACGTACGATAAAGCAATACCGAAGACTATTGGCAACCGTCCTCGTGATTTTGAGCCTCGATCAGGTGACGAGAACAACCCTACTGTGTCCCTCTCAATTTTCATGACCCTGGGCATTGAGGTTCCTGAGCAGATGCTCCGATCAGGTGGTCAGTCTGACGGGAAACACCCAGTGATTAGCTCCCAAACAAGCTTGGTACTCATTTTTCGACCCACAGAAGGGATAAAAGGCTGTGTTGACCTTGCCCAGCCCGAGGTTTGAACCTGTGGCGTTGAAGTGCGATACGCCAGCACTCACCCACTGGGCTTAAGATAAAGACAGACTTTAATACAAATTCAATGCAACTCTAATTCCAAGAAATGTGTAAGGTTTCCCATTATTTTTTAATTTAACTTTCACTTTAAATACAATTAAATTCTGTTTTAAAATCCTAATTCGGTGAAGTGACAGCTCAGGTCTCAGCCTCGTCACTTGACCGAGGTTCTTTACCGATAATCTTTGTGTTGCTTCATAGATGACGTTAACAAATAACCAGTTCCATTTCATGTAAACATTCCTGTGATAATTCAAACACACCACCTTTTTAAATGCTTAGAATATAAAATCCTGGTTCAATTTCTATCAAAATACATGAGAAATTGAGATAAAAAGGTGTTAGAATCCCCATTAGATGCTAGAATATTGTCAGTTTGAGAATCTTTTGATGAATCGAATTTTATATAAAAATATACTTTACATCCAGGGGCGTCTTAAGTCATGGGCCAAATGGCCTTAGGCCCAGGGCTTCGTT
Organism: Trichonephila clavata; assembly: GCA_019973975.1. NCBI lineage: Eukaryota > Metazoa > Arthropoda > Arachnida > Araneae > Nephilidae > Trichonephila > Trichonephila clavata. Next base: position 608,873 of record BMAO01021626.1, on the reverse strand, counting down.
TAGTTTTTGATTCTGTCTTAATAAGATATTCTGATCCGGATAATTTTATAATAGTCAAATACTACTCCAATACATATTCTCCTAAAACATGCATTTCAAACTGCATGTGAATTGACAAAACTGGCAAGATTGTATTATTATGTGACGACAGTTGTCCATGTCTTGGCCCAGGCTTAATACCATAAACAATCATTCAACTCATTGAGTCGAAACGCGGCCATCGGTCAAGCCGGTTTGTGTTTGGTTTTTGAGATAGTGAGTCGCGACCATTTGTTTCAAATTACAGTTTGAATTAGTATTAGACAATACATGATGTATACTGTCTACTTTTACAGATCTCAGGTAGGGTCTACCTTTCCATAGGAACCTAGAGCCTCAAAAAATCATAAAATCTCTCTGGGTCCAGGGTCTAAGTGTCTTAAGACCTCCCTGTCATGTCAAATTTAATTTTGCCTTATGGTACGTGCATTGTATGGAGTTGTTACATGAATACAAAACGGTTATTTCTTCACAGTGAAATTAGTTGATAATAATTCACTGAAATCTATAATGCAGCTTTAATTTCTTAAAATGTCATCAAAATAAAACACTGTAAAGGAACACTGGAAAGTTCTGAAAACAACACTACATAAAAACAACTTACTTTTATTTTATTAAACTTTCGCTCAATAAAACGTTAAGGTTTGAAAGAAGAAAAATAAAAATTGAGAGTTATCTTTTGAGTGGAACACAGTTGAAAAGAAAAGAAAAAGAAAGAAAGAACGCTTTTGGCTTCAGCACTGAACCGAAGAAAACCGCTGAGAAAGTGTTTTCACATTCGCATGGAAACTGGAACCTCTTCCTCTGAAAAAAAAAAGAACTTCGTCGTGAAAAATAAAAATAAATTGGGGATAACTTTTTGTCTCTTGCCTCGTCCGTCGCCCAAAGTGACCCTTCGCATGCTCCTCACGTCCGAGAAAGGAGGGGAGGGAGAGTTCGGGATAAGGGAAGGGGGCAGGGAAGGAGGGGAAGAGAAATCTCTGGACAAGGGGAACACCGAAAATAATAATGTGGACGATCTTTCGTGGTACGCGAAAGGAAAACAATTGACTCAGGGGTCGGGTGGGGAGTTTTTCTGCATCATTTTTCAATAGGTTGTGAAACTGTTCGAAACAAAACTTTCTTCATACAAATATTTAATTTTTTTCAAAAATAAATTTCTTTGTTCATAGTAAGTACACTCAAGACTAAAACAAAGCATATCCTGCAGCTCTCTATCTATTTAAAACTCTTTTTACCCCTGTCCTCTTTTGGATAGCTGACACCGGACATGGTATGGGTGAAAGGAATGTCCGTTGTGACTGTACTCCTGGATGGGGAGAAAGTTACTAGTGAAAGATGTCTGTTATAATATTTATACCATATCCAATGAGAAATCTCGAGAGTCCTTCCGATTTCCATTCCATCTTTTGTTTTCAACTTCCTGTTTCAAGTGCCATATACTTCTATATACATTTCAGAATTGATTCAATGCGAATGGATTAGAAACATTATAGATACGAGAATGAAGAACACCTTTTTTTGGGTGTTTCTAATGCCACTTAATCAACAGTGTCAGATTAAGGCACATAAAATGCATCGTGGCAAGGGACTAAGGCTTACGCCCCTATCGTTATCCTCAGCTTTGAGCACCATGTAGGTGACAATACTATTTGGATCAGTACCGCACCAATTTTGAGGAAGAACACTCTGGTGGTGAGAAAAGGGGGCCTCCACACCCGTTCCACCATCCTCACGAGAGAATTTGCGACTCCGCAATTGTTTAGAGTTACCACAGTTTTGTTTAGAGTTAGTTTAGAGTTACTACCCTTACCACACAGGGGGGGGGGAATTATACATTTTCAAACATCCATGCTGTATCCGGGATTTGAGCCCACACCCTACGGCACAACAGTCATCACTAACCACTATACCGTCAGGGAAGTCGAGCACCTTTTGATTTTGGTAACTAAACTGCTTGTCATTAAAATTGCAATACCATGAAGGAAAGCAATTAAAATTTTACTTACGTATTTAATATTATTATACGTATTAAACGTAACAGCAAGGAAAGCAGGATTAAGTTTTGCAAACAGTTTGAGGGTACAGAAGGTCCAAAATTACTGCACACACAGATGTGTGTCTGTCAGCTTAAATGACTCTTATATGAATGGGAATCTAGTCGATTTGGGTTTGGATGGCAGATACGAGGAAGTCGTTCCATTTTGCTTCAGATATATGCCACATTTCATCAATTGTAAGGCTGAAGAGAAGAATTCCTCAGTCTTTAGGCAACCCATAACCAGATGTTTTTAAGGGGTGAGAGATCTGGAAAACGTGCTGACCAGGCAAACAGTCGAGTATCCTCTGCGTCTAGTTATGTTGTTGGCTGTCAAGTTTTGATCTTATCTTGTTGAAAAATGACATCTCCGAGACCCTGAAGATAGCCTATACCAAGATCTAAGAAAGATAACGCTGGCTGTTCAGATTGCCGACGATGCGAACGGGAGGTGTTCGTTTTGTGTACATGTACCATCCTATCAGGTGCAGGGCCAATCGAATGCCTCCAGACCATGTTCATGTATCATCTCTCTTTTATGGCGTTTGATTTTAGAGGTCGGAAGTGTACATGCCTTCTATAACATATATTTTCAATACCAGTGATCCTTCAGTTTTTCGTAACAAATATTATTTTAAATTAATGTGATTATAAAGATTCGGATAGGGCGCAAACTTTCTACAAATAATAACATCTACAAAAAAGTTGGACAATTTTAATTGTCTAACTTTTCTGTAGAACAGCTTAAGAACTTCCGAGATATTAAATGAACTTTAAGTCAGATTAGTAGTAAAGTATTCTAAGTTTATTCACAGAGGGCGTCATGTGTTCTAATGTAAGAAGTTGGGAGTCAGAAAATCCTTATGCCATCCTAGAACAAGAAAAGGATAGTTCCAAATTAAACGTGTTTTGAGCTGTGAGTTCCTAGAATGTTTTCTGCCCACTTTTCTTCGCTGAAAAGACTGTCACAGGAATTATTTACCAGGACATGTTACAGATTTTCCTTAGCCGATTACCGCAGGAAAAAATGACAGGAGTTTGCATTTTTCAACAGGATAGTGTGCCTTGTCATTACCACAATGACGTTACATCTTAAATCATTGCTGAGGTACCTATTTGAATTGGTCCTAGAGGTGTTATTTAGTGGCCATAACCAGATCTTTCGCCCCCTGGATTTTAGTGTATGGGGTTTTGTAAAGGATCAAGTGTGCACTCCTCTATTTCTTGCATCTATTCCTGAACTAAAATCAAGAGTCCTCGCTGTCATTAATTTGATCAAAGGAAACATTCTAACAAATCTGTGGCAAGAACTGTTTTACTGAAGCCACGTCAAACATACGTGATAATGGTAAACTTGGACTATTTTTCTATTTTACAACAATATGTATACTTCACTTTTTTTCCTGTAAATTATATGGAATAATTATTATTGTTTTTTTTCTGCCCAACTGATTTGTAGACACCTTGTGTTATATTTTGACTGAGCTATTCTACACAAAGCAGCATAATATATTAAACCATTCATTTATCTCCGAGTTGACCCATTTTTGAGCAAAATGCGTTTTGTTCTCCTGTGCCGTTATGCTAAATGACATGCTATTGCTTCACTTAACATGTTGGAGATGAAAAAATTGATAGTTTATGAAATATTTTCAGTTTTAAAACACAGTACAGTTCTCGATAATTCAAACCTTCGATAATACGAACCTCTCACTAATTCGAAGTTTATGCTCAATCCCTAGAAAAACTCTTGATATTTCGAATTAAAACAATACATTTGGGTACACTCAATAATTCGAAGTAAAATCTGCGGCTGGCCAGACTACAACACGCAATAGTTCTAAGTTATGTTATAAAACTCTCAACAATTCGAACACTCACTATCATATACAGTCTTGCAGCAAACAGGTTGGAGCTTATAAGTTTTGCGTTGTATTGTCTCTTGTCTCCCCTGTAATGTAGCCCCTTTAATGACCATCTGTCAGCTACTCCTTCTTAGTGTTTTCCGGTTCATTAGGCGAAAATACACTTTTATTTCTTTCCTTCTTCAAGTGGACAATTGACCAACCGCACCTGTTCTCAGCCGTCCATATCTTTCGTTTAACACGTGGGTTTGCAACTCATGTGTTCAGAAAGGATGGTCCACTGTTGAGAAGAGATGCGTAGGATTGTGTATGAGAATGTATTCTTTTAATACAGGACTTTTAACTTCTGTATAATATTTATTGTACTATTTAAAAAATACTTTAAAATAATTTTATACATATGTATACAATTGTTGTTTTATTACATAGTTTCAAATTTAAATGTGTTAGAAAAAAAATTCTCTTCTAGTATTTTGGGAGTTTTTTTTCCTACCCTCTTGACAATTCGAACTCTTGATAATTCGAAGTTTTCATTGGTCCCTCCAACTTCGAATTATCGAGAGTCGACTGTATTATAAACAGATGTATGAGTTGTAACATTGTGAATTTTCATGAAAATTAATACATTTTTTTTCAGTCTGAAAATGTATTCTAAATTTAGTCCAGACTCTTCAATATTTGGCGAAGACAGCCTTAAGACACACTGATACATGTTTGATATCATTTCTCTCTATGTTCAACATAATGGTTTCTGTGAACTTGATTCCAGATCCAAAGACGCGACATTAAGGTAATGATAGCAAGTTACTAATGATGCTTAATTATAAAGCATGCTAATTTCCCTACAGAAGCATTAAAAATAAGATTATAAGCTCTTTCATTTAATTAAAGTCACACCTGAGTTATTGATGAGGGCCTTCGTGATTATGAATTGTACTCAAATGGTATGGATGGATGCCAAGAACGTTTTATTTCAAGTATCATGCATAAGAAGTTTTTGTGTGTGTGAGGGTTTTATTTACACCTTTCACAGAAGTATTGCTTAAAATTTCTTGGTGAATAATCTGAAATCAAACCAAAAGTCCCAGAGCTGTTTAAGACACCTTTTGAAGGACGTTAAGGAAAAGAATTGCATCTATATTACTTAAGAAGTTTCATAAATTGTAACTTTTTAATTTAGAAGGGCCAGGGGAGTACCAATTTAATTACTTTTGCTCGAAAATTATCTTTATTTAAAATTCCTTATTTACAAAAAATACAACCGGAGAGCTATACTACAATATTATAGCAGAAGTTTTGAATATACTTGTGAAAGATGAATAATAGTCAGTGGCGCACACCTGGGGGTTCAGAAACCCCCCAGAGCCCTTGAGTTTCTTCAATTGATGATAATCCTATATATATATAACGTGAAATTTAATTCAGTACTTGCAATTAACAATTTATTTTATTAATTAAGGCTAATTATAAATTCAATAATTAATTTTTTACTATTTTTTGTTAACAAAATTGACAAAATCAGAAGAATCAATTGGTGTTGTCTTGAGGTGTGATGCGAGTTGAGGGACTTTCGATCATAAATTGCCCCCTTGAAATAAACCCCTTGAAAATTTGTGTGTGTTAGTGATAACAGCAGTTACGTACACAATTGTAAATACAAATATCTTTAGAAAAAAGTATGAAGCTAAGATTTAAGAAAAAAATGTCTTTTGCCATGTATTATGTATTCTTTTATACAACCCGTATTAAAATTCTATGATTAAAATAGCTCGAAGTTTTTTTAAGAAGTGAAAAAATTAGATATTCAATGGAATCAGTTTTTGATGATCAATTCAGTGATTATGATTAAAAAGAGGATTACGAAATCTTAAGTACTATTTAATGACTGTAGCGGATTTGAATCGGCAATCAGCGATAACACAGTAACAATGATTGAAAGAGCTTTCACAAGAAATACTGTAAGGCTTCTTTCAAGGAAAAGACTTGACTTCAGTTAGGAAAAAATACCCTATAAATCTACACTACAAATGATCAGTTCTGGAATTACGTGCAAAAAAAAAAAAAAAAAAAAAAAAAATATCACTCCTTTGTTATCTATAACTCATTACTTATAAAGCGGCCGCTGTGGCCGAGTGGTCTAGGCATCGGATCATGGCTAGCGTGTCATGAGTTCGATCCTAGTACCACTAAAGACCCTCCGTGTAGGGGCGCGATGCTGTCCGCGTCACTTGACCATGGTTCAAAATTGCGCGGACCGTCGCCAAAAGCCCTCGTGTTGCTAATCAGTGCGACGTCAATATTCTCTCACTCACCTTATAAAACAAAATATTGAATTATAAACACAGTCAGCTTAGTCTGGGAACAAGAGTTACAGGGACAAATAAAAAGTTTTGAAAGGCATTTAATTTTTTTTTCTTTTACTTCACATATTTGAAATAATATAAGGACAATTTTGTTGAATTTGTCATCCTCGCTTTGGTTAGAAATCGTTTCTATAAGAATACTTAGTTTCTTACAAAATTTAGAACTCAGATGAAAAAGTTCTTTTAGCTTTGGAAAATCAGTTGGATTCAAAATTTTCACGTTTAATTATCTTACTATTTTTTTAATGTCCTTTTTTAGTCACAAAACTGCAAAAACAACCGAAATAAATCTAAAAAGAGTCCGAAAAATGAATTCGAACATTTAATTAAAGAAGGCAATACACACACACAAATCATATACTAATAGAAAAAATTAATTTTTAAAAAGAGACAAAAAAGTTGAATAATTATGCATTTTCTTACAGATGCACAATATCTGTAAAGCACAAATTAAAAAAATGAAATGAAATTAAAATAAATTTTAATCAATGAAGTTTGGGCCTTGATGTATAACTATATGAATAACCCTTAATTGTTAAGGTATCCAACTACTTTTTTTAAGAAGAAAAAAAATGAAAATATGGGGATTTTTTTTGTGATTTTTAGATTTATTTAGTACATTTTAAGGAGATAATGCTAAAATGAAGAAGAGAAAAAGGAATTATTTTTGCTAAGATGGGAAAAAATTGGTAAAATTTTCCATAAACGGGGCTCACTCTGTACAAAAAGCTTATGAATAAATTCTCAATTTTTTCAATTTTGATGTATTATTTTGCTATTTATTTTTGAAATGACCTTCAGGATAAGACATATTTTAATTATAATATTGCTTTAAAAACCAGTGATTATATTCACATAAGAGACTGTAAATTTTGTAATAAAACAGTGATTGATAAATCTGAAGGTTAAAACACTTTTACTATTATGCAGAATATATATGCAAAAAATTTCAGTTAATTATTTTCAAAAGTGTTTGGGCAATCGCTGTCCCCGTTTGAGCTTTAAAAAAAACCCCACATTTTGAGTAAAACGCGTTTTAAAGTATGAATATCTTGCTTAAAGTAGTGGCACATGCTTTTACTAATACAGTTGTAGTTTTTGTTCTAGTGAATGGAAAATAGTAAACTTGGTATTTTTATACAGTTAATAAGATGGCCTATAAAATAAAATCATTAAAAATTGTCAATTTTTTTTTAAAATTCACGTTTTTAGGGTATTTGGATACCTTAACAAGAGCAAATAGGATTTATTCTGAGAATTTTAGGATCTTCCTGATGTTACAGAAACTCCTACTGACAATAAAATGTTTTCTTTACTCTCCCTTTTAGAATTCTTTCTTTCGGTACCTAAACATAGCTTCGGGGGTCAGCAGACGATAAAAGGGGGGGGGACGAGATAAAAAAAGTGAGTGCTGGATAAACCACAGCATTTTTTTGGTTTTAACTGGTCACCAAAATTTCGTTAGACTCCGTTCAATAATGCGGGGGTTTTGTTTTCTTGGTCTGGGGGAACTGTTGCCACCTTTTATTGAAAAAAAAAATGTTGAGCGTCGATTTCCTTTACAATGTCTCACTCTTCTTTTCTTTTTCATTCCCTCTTTTCTTTTTTTTCTCTCTCTCTCTTTCCGATTCTTTTCCAGATCGTTCTACTGCTTTCATCCTTATATTCTTTTTCTATTTCGCTTCTTGTGGGAAAGTTGGAACTAAAGTGTGTGTGTTGAGGTTCTCATCGAACAGAGATTGTTCATGGAATAGGTGAAAGCTAACATACACATAAAATTTAGATTTATATCTATTCTACTTTTTTTTCAAAGGATTCTACGAGGATTCTTTCATAAGCGGTTTTGCAAACAGCTTATTTTTAAGAGAAGTATTTTATTTGATGTATTCTAAATGAATTCGAAAAAAAAAACTATTTACTTTATTTAGAACATAAAAGAAATCGCTTATATATAAGTCAGATTACTCATATATGTAAAATATTCATTGCACTAAATATTATTTGGCATAAAAAGCTAAATGATTTTAATATAAAACCTTGGAGACATTTTCAAATAGTTTACATAATTACTAAGTTATGGTGATCAGATTGAAATTTACACTCCTCATGAAATAACACTATGGCTTTTGGCAAAGCACTTCGAAATTTTGAGCCTCGGTTAAATGACGAGGATGACACCTGAGCTGATACCTCTCCATACTTCCGCCCCACGATAACGAGAGGACTTTGAACGTCAACAGATTTAATAGCACTCGGAGGGAGGGAGTGAATATTAACGTCGCACTGTTCAGCTACACGAGGACATTTGGCGACGGATCGCGTAATTTTGAACCATGGTCAAGTGACGCGGACGACACCTGAGCTGACACCCCTTCTCCTAATTACCACACCACACCAATGGGAGGATGTTTAAGCTCTCGACAGATTTAACGTGCATCGCTCCCCTACATGGCGGGTCTTCAGTGGTACTGGGATCGAACTCATGGCACGCTAGCCATGAGTCGATGCCTTGACCACTTGACTACCGTGACCACGCACTAGGACTCGGACCCGTGACTCGACAACGTTAACCCCGATCTCGAGACCATGGTCACATGACTACCGCGACCACGTAAGTAATTGTAGACGTAGTAATATAGCAATAAAGTAGTATATAGTAATTGTAATAACGTAGGAAGTTGAAGCGTTCACCTTCGTCCAAATGCCTAACTTTTCGAGACAGACTAAAAGCTAAATAGTTTTTACTTAGAGAAACTCTATATTACAAACTACCAGCTTCCAAGGTACAATAAAAATAAGCATCAAAATGAGGGAACAAGTAATCACCAAAGAGGAAATGGAGAAAAAATACAAATTGAAATTAAAACAGATATCAGATATTAATGTCAGATTATTAGAGTCTTACAGACTCTGCATACTTTAATTTAAATTAAGACCAACTATATGTAAATTAAACGCAATAATATTTCTTGCTCTTGTAGTAAATCGAACGTAATTCATCACTCCTTCCAATGGCTTTGGAAAAAAACCCTTAGATATAAATAATAAATAAAGCAGTTCCCTTCATTCCTGAGTATATCTGATTAAGTCAACTTCTGTAAATGAACGTATTATAAGGAATAAAAACGCATGGAAGAGTAAAACTACACTTATTAAGGCAATAAATATAAGAACGAACCTCGAGACTTACATAACACACTAAATAATTTTTACACTAATGAACACAACAAAGATGTCCACAGTCTTAAGCCACGGCGATGAAACAAATCATCTAAGTTTTTCTGAAACTCCAATCTTACCACAAATCCTTCAAACAAGAATAAGAAAATCTCATTTTGTTTTTCGTTGAAACGAATCTCGAGCAATGGCATCTCGAGACGTATCTAATCTGGGCACCTATGCAAAAGAGGGCGCCACCTAGAACTCTTTTAAGTTGACAGTATTAACATGCCCTATCAAATACTCGTTTAATAAATGCGCGTGACTCATAGTCTCACAGGCCTAGGCACAAACCTACTTGACTGACTGCCACCTTTCGACTAAATGAGTAAAAATGGTGTACGGTGGTGAGCATTGGCGCACACAAGGGGTGTGTCCTAGGGGCCCGGACAACCCCCAAAGTCCTTGAGTTTTTTTCGATTGATGATAATTCTATATACCTATAACGTAAATACTAATTAAGTACTTGTAATTAACAATTTATTTTATTATTTAATGCTAATTATTAATTTAATAATTTATTTTTTACTGCTTTTGTTAATAAAATCGACAAATTCAGAAGAATCAATTGGTGTTGTCTGGAAATGTGATACGAGTCGGGGGACTTTCGACCATGGACTCCCCCTTGAAAAATTTTTGTGTGCCCTACTGGTGGTGAGGGAGTGAATATTTGCGTCGGGGCACTATTCAGCTACATGAGGGTTTTAAGCGACGAACCGCGTCATTTTGAACTATGGTCAATTGACGAGGACGACATCTGAGCTGGCACCCTCCTCACCTAACATCTGCTTCACACCAACGGGATGATGTCTGAGCCTTGACATACTTAACGTGCATCGGCCCACTCTGCACGGCGGGTCTTCAGCGGTTATAGGCTTCCACTAATTTGTTCCCTTGATCACTAAGCTACTACGGCCACAGGTGTATGGTGGATGATGGACATGACATGAAAACACAGTTGAGTTACTATTGCCCTTTGGCATATAGTACGAAACTCCCTCATTTTGGAGAACAAATCCAAGAATAACATTTGATAATTATAATAGTTTAGATCACATAGTTCGTTAGTGGTCAAGTCGAAAATGAGATGAGCCCCCCCCCCCCTTGAGGCCGAGACCAGGGGTTCGGGCCTACACCTTAAAACGTCCTTGGTGCAATGGCTCTGAATATTACCTAAAATTGTGCCACCATTGTCTCATTGGATTCGCGAAAACTAATTAAATCGTACATTACTTAGCTTTTTCGCGAATTTCTGTTTCCTCCAACCCAAGAGACTCGTTAAAAGTAACCACGGTGGTCAATTTATTCCTGTGAGCCGAGCCGTTCTTTGTGTGTGTGAATATTTACCCACGAGGGTTCATTCGAATGTGTGTTTCGAAACACACAAAAACATGTTATCATACAGACACTGACTTTGATACATAGCGTTCGGTAAGGGGGGTTGAGTATCTCCATGATTTCCCAGGAGATCTACACCCCCTTTCTCTTAGCCTATTTCGGAGAATTCCTACTGCCCTCCCCCCATTGTTGAATAAAGAGCGTCGAATATAAACAAGATATTCATAAGAACTTTAAAATATATGTAAAAGTACTCCTGGTTTCTTTGTTTTTTTCTTTTATGGTTTTTTTTCTTGTTTGAGAAAAAATATATTTTCGAGTTTGGCGTTGACTGATAGTTAGGGTGAGAAAGTTTTTATTATTTCTGTATAAAAACACCTCATTACGTTTCGGATGTATGAAAAAAAATACTCTAATACATATCCGTCTCGTTCCATACATATTTACCTCGAAGAGAATGGAGTGGTCTTATGTATCATGTGGTAATATATTGGGCGTGTTGTTTTTCAAAGTTGCTGGGTAAACAATAAAGGTACGGTGAGACGGATATCTAAGTGTTTAATGGCTTGATTTAAATTTTAAAATAGACCGAACACCCTCTTAGTTTATTTATGGGGTATATTCAGGAAGTGATATTTCAAATGTTTGTGGGATTGTATTTTAAAAATTAATGCGGTTTTTCTGTAGTGTTGTTGAATTAAAACATGGAAGACGTTGATAAGTAGCACAGAAAACTCATGAGAATAAACACAAAGCAGTTATGTAGATATTGTTAAAATTGTAAATAACTTTTTATGGATTTACATAAATAAACATTTCAATATATAATCAGATTATTTACTTCATTATGTTATGTGAAACATATCTTAGCATTCCATACATTAAATGATTTGCTATCTCGATATTTTTATATAATTAATAACTGTAAATATTGTAGGATTATAACAAGGTGATACTTGCGGGGGGAAAAATGAAAAAAAAAATAAGTTAACTTTTTAAAAAATACTAAGAATCTTTTTTTTCACATTAAACTGCGAATATTATTTATCTATGATTATCATTTAATAAAGACTGTAATCTTCAACATCTTATTTTAAGTCCATAGTTGGCATTTTCTAATACTGTACTGTTTTCATTACATTCAGAGAAATTCAATTACAACAACTATTTTATGCTATAATTATTTTGTATTTTTGTTTAAATTTAATCTTACATTGTATAATTTGTAAATTAATTATATTATACTAGATTTCTTTTTATATGTAAAGGTGAATAGAGACTAACTCACGATATCTCCAGGACTCTATTAGACCTACATACATGAAATTTGGTAGGCATCTTCCCTCCGTGGGTTAGAGACGTTACGAACGAATTTTGCGAAAATCGACCCCTAAAGGGCGTTGCGAGGGGCTTAAGGGGCGATGTAGATAATGTAGATGTTTAAAGATTTCTCCAATAATTTCTAGAAGTATCCATATGGTCACTAACCTGCCAAAAGTGAAGCCAACTTCGCTCTATCACCAAAACTTCGCCAAGTTTCCATTGAATCGCCATTTTAATGTAAGTAATGCCGTTGATTATGAATGTTACAATTATTCACACTATATTTTAGGCATTAATTACACAAAGTTTTTAACAATATGCATATAGAATTATTTCAATCAGAATTAAAACACATTTATTGTTTTTTTTTCTCAGATAGGTAGGTATTTGCTGCAATAACTGCTATTGTACAAAATGGGTCGCCCGCCCTCTGCCCTTTTTAATAGTATAAAAGAGGGAGAGAATTATCACAATTCTTATCTTTTTCTTCCTAAATGAAAACCCATTAGAAAGAATAGGTAATGTAACAATATCGTTCTCTATGCAATCGTAAGCACTCTCACCCGTTCGATTTAGTATTTATTTCTCCCCCCCCCTTCCTTCCCTGACATACGCACCGATTACGCCTCCCCCCTCTTGCATTCGTAATATCCGAGGGATGGAAGCCGAATTTCGGGTGAAAAGGCCATTTGCCAAATGAAAACTGTCTTTACAGGCCCACCCGTGATTTTTACGATTATTGGCAAGTTTCCTTTTCCGCTATTTTATTCCCACTACTTGTGAGAAGAAGGGTGGGCATTCTGCTCCCCTCCCCTCCCCCCATTTACTGATCGAACGTCTTTAACAGTCAAATGGACATTTAGAATCAAAAGGAAGGTACTGGATGAACCCCCTCCCCCCATTTTTTTCACTTAAGTACAGGAACTGATTCATTATACAAATATTGTTCAATGGTAATTGAGTACAAACGTACATAATCACATTTCTTTTTTTTTTATAAAAGAAAGATACATATGCGCATCATTATAAATATAAAAATTCAAATAGTATTTAATGTAATCGTTAATAATATTCAAATACTGAGCGTATATTAATGTGATATATTACAAAATTTGTAACTAAATAAAGTTAAAATTTTTTTAGTATAATTTTGTGATTTAAAACATTTTTCACATGTAATTTTTGCCCCCTGAAAAGCATATAGACATAAACATTAAATTATTATTAAATAAAATTTTAATTGGTTATATTTTTAGTCGAAATGTCAGGTAATGGCCATAGAATGAATAAATTAATTTAACACATAAAGGCACAAAACACACACAACGAGGGTAAATTAAACAGTATTTTTGTAATGAACAAAAACAATAATTTTAAAAATAATTATATAGTACAGAAAAAGACAAAACTCGAAAAAAATTTAATTATTAATCTGTGGTGTTACAATTAACTGCCGTTTTCACAGTTAACTGGACCGGCAGGAAAACCGGGGTTTATTTCACCGTCGCAGGTTCATTCTCTAGCCCCGGTACAGGTTAGGAAATTTTGACTAGGCTGAAAGTTGGGTTAGATTTAACTGCACTTGCTCTGTAAGCGCAGTCACTGGGTCTTCTTTAGCCAATGAAATTGTAAACTCGCATTTTAATAACCTAAGTTTTAAGAACAGTGGAGTAATGAAGTTTTAACCCGTGGTTCGTTTTCAATTAATTATAGATTTCACATTCCTGGTCCAGTTGGCGATGAAAAATACCGTAAATAGGAATCGTAGATAGAAAAGCCAGATAAATTAGAATACAATATATAATGATTCATCATTATTTATAAGAATTGATCCTCAAGTGCAACGGTTTTTTAACTGTCGTCCTCGGACCCCCGGGGGTCACCAGCTCCTTTGTAGAGGGTCCACGAAAGTTTCTCATTTAATGTTTAGATTTCTCTCTTTTGTAGACTCTGAAAGGCCACGGGTTAAAAATTTAAAGATTTGGATCCTTGACTAGACTACTTAATTGCCCCCAATGAGAACAAAACAAAAAACCCATTAGAACATGAGTTTCGATCAGTTTTTATTGTTTGCATCCTACAGCCATTACTAAATGTAATATTTTCTATAAATATGTAGTAAAAACGCAGAGATTAGGAATTGATAATTTTAAATATTACAACAGCACACGTAAAAGAAATACAGCACTTTTAATGAATACAGTTAAGTACATTTATTTATTTGAAATAGTAAATATTTTGTAATATTTTTAATTAGATGTTTAATGTTTTCTTTAAAAAAAAGAAGTGCTATAAAAAAGCAAAAGTGAGAATGGAGTAAAGTAAAATTGAATAGTATACATAAACAACTTTCAAGGACGTTGGGTACACGAGCTCGGTAATATTGATAAACCATTTCATCTAAGCAATTCAAATGTAAATTAATTTTTCGAGGGAAAAGTTAAAAAAAGAATTTTTTAAAAAAACAACAAATAAAATATCGAATCCAGCTTTATTGAAAAAAAAAAAACAATTTGGAAATCAAAATCAAGGAAAACAATCCAGCCTCTCTGGGTGAATTTTCACACGGTTCTGGGCTCGGTTTCAACCCATGATCGTTCCGGGTTCACGGACAACAGAGCGAGGCACATTCCCGCTTTATTTGGGTCGAATTTTCATCAATGAATGCGTGGGAAAAAAAGAACGAAAAAGGGGGGGGGGGAGCAAGTCATTCTCTACTGGCAATATTCTACTGAATTACATAATGAGGGAGGATAATTTTAAAGAAATACTCTCTTATTTGAAAGGAATGCTCAAAGATTTAAAAAAAAAACACATTGCCTTAGAATTTGGAGCTTTGATTGGATATCGAAGATTTGTAATCATCAAAACAGAAAAAAATTGTTTTTTTTTCTCTATGTTACTTTTGTTTATGGAAATCACAGAAAAATCAATAAATATCGGTACGTTGGTTGGGGTTCGAGGATTTTATTCAAATCAGTCGCAAAGCACAAGACAGTTTTTTAAGAGCAATGGAAATTTATTGTCGAAAATCAATCCTTGCAATACAGGATTCAACAGCAATATTTGCAGAATAAATCTCAGAAGATCTCAGGCCTTCTACGGTGTTCAGACACAACTATCAGTGTCTAAAATACAATTATGTGAAAAATTATTAATAAGCACCACTTGTCCTATTCAACAGCCGAGCTAATCACTTATCGACTCTTCACGGTCAAAACAAGACTACTAACCTCTAATCAAAGCAATACTAACTCAGTTTCGGGAAGCGTCTTCCTATTTATAGGCTGATCCTTCGAGAAAGATCCGCTTGTGTTATAGATCGTGAAATTAGTAGATTTCTCCTCTAATTACCAGACAATTTCATAGGATCCAGAATTCACCAAAGAAGGTCTCCAACATGGTTACCAAGTCACTAAATTGGTCGCCGAAAATGATGACAACTTGGCTCTACCGCCAAGATTTCGCAAAGTTTCCATTGAATCGCCATTATAATGTAAGGAACGGAGTTGGTTACGAATATTACAATATTAAACATAAAATAAATACAAGATAGAGTAATATAAAGGTACTACACTTTCAAAAATAAATTATTTACTCTATTTTACACACAAAATACATAACAATAAAAATTAAATAAATAGTGGTAGTTTTATTCAATTTTTTTTTTTTTTTTTTTTGCTAATTTCGTAACTTTTATAGCTGCATGTATGCTTCTTTTTACAGTGAGTTTAATAAGACACAAATGTACTCTATCACACAATTTTTTTTAAAAATCAGGAGTACATTGCTCTTTGAAATTCTCATCTTAGCGTGCAAATTAATGTCAGTCAACTATATTTAGCCTTGTTGATCTTCAAGCAAGATGAACTTTGCTAACATATATAACTATATCGATCCAAATGTAGAAAACATTTTCTCTGTACTTGGTTTTCGGACTGTGTTGGAGAGCGCTATTTGTCCACCTCTGGATTTTTAGCATACCGTTTGCTTAAAGTTGTTTATTTCTTACAAATAAATTCTAATGAATAAATAAAGTATATTATCTTAAGATAAAAAATTTTAAAATGAGTCACCATCTTTTTTCGTTACAATCTGTGTTTTAAGTTTTGAGAATATAATATTTTGCATTTACACACAACTTTTTCTTTTTAACAACTCTTCTAACTTCTTGTTTTAATTAAGAAACCAGTAACTTCATTCCAAGTGAATATTTCGAAATCTAAATATAATATTTACGAATTCGTTTTAAATGTTATTTTTAATTATTAGTTCTTATTGCAGCCGATGATGCTATTTTAAAAATAATCCCTTAAAAATATTGAAGTTTCTTGAAGCCAAACTATATGAAATAAAATACCAAAATACTATTTAATTACAAGTTTTAGATTTTTAGATTTAATCAATTGAGAAAAACATTTGTGAACATTCTTGAACAAAAAAAAGCATAGACTTAAAAATTTAATATTTAATTTTTTTTCTTCTTCTATTTCACAAAATAATGAAAAAAATTTTTAAATTATTTTATATGACTATTGAGAATTTATAGTAATATAGAAAAATATTCAAAACATTTATCAAATTTTGAGGTTTTAAGAATTTGAAATTAAATTTCCATGTAATTTTTCCATTAGATCTGTGTCTATTTTTGAAAACAATATTTTTTTTTCTAATGTGGCTGCGCATTGGTATTTTAAACACTTTGCAGACCTAGTACATTCCCCAGGAGCTGGTATCACTTTTTAGCGCTGCACCATATAGGCAATGCCAGTTACAGCAAGCAATTTTGATGCCCAGTTTTCTCCACAGAGGGAGCAAATCTGTTCTAGGATTTAATTTTGCCGAGAGCATCCAATCCAAACGGACACTCTAGAGATCTTTTACATACCGAATAATCATACGACATGGCCGCTGTCGATTTTCTGCATCATGAAAATCCACCGACTTGGGCCGGGGTCGAACCCGCAACCTTGGGTGTAGAAGGCCAACGACAAACCAACCACGCCACCAAGCCAGCTTTTAAACAATATGCAAACCAAATAAATTGTATAGCTATCATTAATTTCGTAAAACAAAGTCATGCTTTTACCAGCACAGCTGTAATTTTTTCATTGAAATATGGAATCATACCTTATGTAATAAATTTTTCATTAATTTTTGACTAGGACGATTCCAAATTTTCATCAACCCTCGCCACAAAATATGCTTTGCTCTTTCCTGTTTATAACAATCAATGCGAAAATCACAGGAACTGGGATGCTCCAGAAATAATAAACAATTCAATCTGTGTCATTTCCTTTGCATAATAAACTAGATTTTTTTCAAACAACACAGCCCCGCATTATAAATTCACAATTCCATAAATAAACTTTAACAACAAAAGCAATGGATTACGATATATTTTCACCATTCACCGCCACACAAAGCCGTGTTTTTCCATTCTCTTGAGGCTGCTTTGGTTCTGTAGTGCTGCAACGTTGCTGATCTCAAAGCACAGATCCTGTTTATTTTTTAAGGCAATCACCATATTTTTGTGTGTGTGAATAATAGCTTTTAAAAATGAGCGCAGGGGATTAGAAAGTGTGGCGGAAGTCTATTAAATTTGTGGCATAATTATTCTGTTATGCCTGTGGAACGGCTAATCCCATAAAAGGCTTAAAAAACAGTTGAAAACTTATACAAACGTATTAATAGAGAACTTTTAAAGGTAGAACAATATTGATTGAATGACATGCCCAATGAATAAAATGAATTCATCGTTCTATTTTATAATAATTTTTTGGAGAGTATTTATTTAAATCAAACATTTTGGCATTTCCAAATGCATTTCCTATGGCATTTGATTCGATATTCTATTCTTAACAATCAAATTCAAACACTCTCTAAATAATTTTGGTAGACAAGTTAAGTTTAATAATACCAATAAATAGACTTAGAGAAATATAAAAAAACAAAATATTTTATAAAAACAATATCAAAACTGTCTGTAAAAATTATAATTGATTTGTAGTAGACATACAGAATTATTTTCCTTTGTAAATAGATTTCTCGATCAATTTTGATAATAATAAAAAGTTTTAATCGCCCATTCGTTAAAAAGTCTTTGTTAAAATTTGGAGTGTAAAATGTGAATATTAATTTCAAGCATTCAAATTAAATTTTACTTAGAAACATAAACATTTTGCACGTGTTTCTGTTTACATGCCTGCTTTCACCAGTAATTGATACAACTTTCCAAAATATATAATAATTTAAAAAATTCTCTTCTGTAGTGTTCTTATTGAAAGTAAAATACCCCCTAAAAGGTGCAATTCTTTAACGTATAAATATTTTAATAAAATATTTACGTTAAAATATTTGTATTTAAATTCATAGACAAAAATCCGAGAAAGGATTGAAAATATATAGAATTTAATTATGAATCCGCCATTTTTTTTTGTACCGAGATAGTAAAATTTTTTTTCTTGAAGTGACAATCGTCTCGACGTTTTGATGCTGTAGTAACTTGCTATTACTACGATTTTCTATTATTTTTTAAGAATTATCTCTATTATAAGACAATTTTTGCATGACACTAAGTATTTTAAAGAATTAAATATGGTCCAAGCTAGGCCTAAGCATTCATAGTCTGGAAATTACTGAGTTGATTTGCTATCAAATTTTATTTATTTATTTTTGAAAAAAATAGCATTTGATTTAGTCAACGTATCAGATACTTCAAAGCGTTTATGTTTCCTTTAAAATTAAATTTTTAACAAAATTGAATCTTTATCTGTTTTGTTTGTTGCTTAACCAGTAAGTAAAAATTTAATACCTGATAAGTTTAACAAACAGTATTGGAATAATAAAAAATAAAGTGTTAATTGTGTAGTTCAATACTTCGCTTAGTAATTCTTAAGAAAATACAAATATTCCATGATAAACTTCATTTTTTATTTACTGACGTTTCAAAGCATTACTTAGAACTCCATTTCTTTTCAATAATAATCATTCTGTGCGAGTACATAAAAGTAATAATGAATACCCTATTTGTTTCATATAATCAATAAGGGTTTTTTTAAAGGAAAGAAAAACATCATTACGGTATAAAAAATATACAGATAAGCAAAACTAATAACTTAAAAAAACTACGCTAATGCCTAACTTCATCATTTACAATAAGCAATAATCACTCAAATATTACGCCGTGAAAACGACATCAACAAAAGCTTCTTTATGATGCATAAAAACACTTCAAACACTATTGTGTGCTAATGGTTCACAACATAGAACATGAGTCCCAAACATTATACTTTACAAGAAACATTGAATCAAACCTTCTAGATCATCAAATAATAAATCGAAGAAAAAGAATAAAACTTGTCATCAAGATTTGTGAGACCTTAAAAAAACACCTGTTAACATCGATTTAAACATCATCGGTAATTGCAAGTAATAGCGCCAATATTACGTGACGTACAATTGGACAAATGTTACGCCGAAGAAAAAAAATAGTTGCACGAATTAATATATTTCAACACTATATCATTCATTTTCCAGGCTTAATGAAATTTGTGTTCATGTTAATGTTCACTGAGATTACATTTCGCTATCATTATCACGACATTAACTTTACCACTGAATTACGCACCGGGCAGAGCAAGAATTGACACTTTGTAGACCTCCCAGCACTGAATTAAAGGCGCAGGTGTTATTGGGAAGAGCCACCCTTTTCTTTTTCATAATCCGGGTTCCAAAAGTTTTCGAGAGTTGAGTTGTTGTTGTTTTTCCCCTTCGTGTTATTACAGTTGGTGTGATAAATGGCGGCAATTATTTTAACAATGTTTCTCCGGTGCCAGATGCAATAAAGGATGTGCATACGGTTCATTAAGGGGAAACAAGTAACAAAAGGGTTAACGGAAGAAAACAATGCAGAAAGTCTCCTTTGGGGGTGAATCGTTTGGTCCGATGTTTTAAAAACATGAATCGTTTTGTCGGTCGATGTCACGACCGAGCCATATTTGTTTTTTTCTTGGGAAAGTGGTATTATTGCGGGTTAGTGGCAGCACTTCGAAACATTAATTTGTTTCCTTACAATAATAAGTAAAATTAGAATTAATAATTATGGTCATTATTTTTATGGTAATATTTTATCGGTTAAAATGCAGATATATAATTATGGTTTCATTAATAACGATAACCAATAATATTGGAATTTTATTGTTAATGATTGATGATACCTTCATTATATGTTTTAGGTATTGTTTTAAGGGTTGTAAAATTTTACATGTTTAATTATACGTTCGTAGAAACGGACTTCTATCAAAACAAAATTAATGACACCAAATTGAATTTTTAAAAACCTAATATCTTTCTCTTTATCCTATTAATAAAGGATAATTATGCAAGAATAAAGAATAAGTTTACGATCAGGAATAAACCATAGATATATTAATTTTCTTACCGAAAGCCGTTTTAAATTCTAATTCTGATTGAAAACTAACAGTGCAATGTATGTATCTTTCTTTTTTTTGAGTAATATGTTATAATTTCTCATCTTGCTTCATATTTATTATAAAAGCATCTTTCAATTAATTTTTTATTAGATTTCATGCACTCTCCTTATGTATATCAAATGTATATTATGTATATCATGTATAATCAAAATTTCTCTACAAGAGAGAGATGAATTAACATGATTAAAACTGAAAAGAATTGTTATTGCAAGATAACCAGACAACAGTATTTAAAAGGAGATATGAAAAATTAAAATAACAGAGTTAAATATAAAAATATAAAAGAATGGATGCTACAGTATTATCAACATTGCTGACTTAGGACAGCTTATATACAAAAAAATTTCTCTATATAAAAGTGGGGTTGAACATGTTTTTTGGCCAGCCAACCTTCCCCTTTTCTGTTAATAATACCGAGCAAAAACCTATTGGAAACAATGGATAGGAAATCTAAATCCATTATGAGAAAAAGGTAACTTAGCTAAAAATTGCATACAGAAATGCAGAGCCCGCGCTAAATCTGAGTACAATAAACAAGTTATTGCCAGGTTCTGGACCCAAATACAAATTCAAAACAAAGCAATGGCTGAAAAATAGCACTTAGCAAAAGTATGAAAAGAATAGGAATAATAAAAAAAGAATTGTAAGCATACCATTTTCTTAAAGACTCTAAGATAATATAATTTAAAAGCTATAATAAATTTTAAAATGTAATTTTATCTAAAACTAGAAAATGGGGGAATTTAAAACTATCTAGGAAGAATAATAAATCTATAATAATAACCTGTTAAAACTATGGAGAAATTTAATATTATATATATATATATATATCTTGTTAAAATTTTCAATCGTTAATAAAATACCTTTTTTCATACATTCAAATTGAAATACATTTTTTTAAACTTGTAATGGATGTCCCTTGATGTTATATAATACAGTTATTTTTTCAAATAACTCAAAAACTTCAAATAACTCCAACTTTTAATTCACTCCAAATATTATGCACTCCAAAATAAATTCGAAAACTTACCAAATTTCTTTCTGTATGGCAGCACCCTCTTCTGAAGCGAACCTTAAGCACATTTGAAACTTATCCCCATTTACCTTGCCCGATAAACGTGTACTTCGCTCGTCAGTGATAGAAACAGAATAACCCCGAAAATATCAGCTGCAGTTTCCAAGAAGATTGAAAATTACACATCCAGCAGGCACAATTAGAATCGTGGCTACTCCTTATCAAATTAAATGCGCGGATCGGCCATGCATGGCGAGAGAGAGAGAGAGATACAGCAACGGATAGAAAACACAGCTATCTTTTTTTCCCTCCCTCTTTTTTTTCTTTGGCACTACAGAGAGGGAAAACACACTCCTGTGTTTCTCCCAGATTATGTACATCCCAGCAAAAGTTAATCCGTCAATGCTTAACTCTTGTATAATAACACGTTTAGGAGAACAAGGCGCCTTTGAAGTAAAGGGAAAAAATTGGGCATCTATTGTCAGGGTGGAAACTTCCTTAAATGACACACCGTTATTATATTTCAATTATCCATTCGAAATCATTGTTAATTTTTTCCATAAAATATTACGTTGCCGGAAAAGGAGACAATCATTTTGAAAGAAAAAAAAAATGAATGTTACTGTTTTTCGTTGGTTTTTTTACGATGTAACGACACTTAATGATTATGCTCATTGTATAGTTAAAGGAATAATAAATTTTAATTTTAGAAAGGGGGGGGGGGAGAATCAGTCAGTAAATAGAGACATTATGATCTAAAATTACATTGTAATCAAATATTTGTGTTCGTTATTACTCTTTAATGCAATTGTAATTTTGCTGTAATAAAAGATTACAATACTAAAAGAGTAGAGATCAAAAGAAAAAAATATTTTTCTTGAAATATTTTGACTCTGTTTATGTGTTGTAGAGCTAATTCTTCATAAACCAGGTCCTTAAACCAAGTACTACTTATACTCAGTTTTATGAAACGATACATTTTTGAACTGTTGTAAAATTACCAATAAAAAAAACATTGTTATTTTTTAAAAAAATTATTAAATAACGATAAATGTTTTTGTTAAAATATTGCTTCATGAATTTTTATATGTAGCCTTTTGTAAAGAAATTACCAATTCGTTCAGTTAGCTTATGTAACAATTGCCGTACATAAAAAGAGACAGAGAAAGAAAGAGAAATACAACGATGATTTTCTATAAATTAGAATTACTTTTTGCATAACCCATACTTTAAAATCGTCATTTATTTTAATGATTAATTTTTTTTCACTTTGATTGAATAATTCTTAAACAAACACTTGACAACCAAATCTTTTGTTCTTCGGGTTCTCACGAGGGTTTCCCTTAACCAATCCCTAGGGCAGGGCTGACGGCTTTCTTTGATGTGATAGCTCATCTTGTGAAGAATTCTTGATGTATGGAAATGAAGATCGGCTGTGCAAAAAGATTCAAAGTGAGTATTTGAGAAGAATTATCTGAGAACATGTATCACGAAGTATCAGGGGATGTTAGTAAAACCATTAGTGAAGTTTTTATAAATTATTGTCACAAAGCGATATTAAAAGTAAACCTACTTGAAGATAACTATATATCCTTCAAGTTTAGCTGCGCAAGGCTTCATTTAAATATAAGTAATATTACATATTTCTTTAAAAATCTGTTAGGTAAACCGCTCCTCCCTGTAATGATTTTTGATGTATTTTGATCAAAGTAAAACATATCTACAATGTCTGTAAATAGTTTTGATTCAATGTTGTCTGGAAGTTCTGATCGATCGTATACCTTTTAAGTTTTAATCACTAACTTTTTTTACTTATGTAGCAATTGATTATTAATTGTTTCATGAATAAATGGTTTATTTTACGGTTCAGTTTAAATTTCGTAGGATATACAGCATTGTTGTTGTTGGAATGAAAGTTGCCAGAGCCTGTGACACAGGTTGAACTTCTTAACGATAGATGGCGACACCACCTATCTCCACCTCCTCAATTTTGGAATGGAACTGAAGAGGAGGGAAATATTCTCCAGCTCCCTACACTCACCGCCCACAAGACTTTCGGACCCACTGATTTAACGAGCATATACTCCGTGTGTACTCGGTGGTATTTAGGGGCATCGAACCAAGGCCCTCCGGTCTGGAGTCCGATGCTCTAACCATTAGGCTACCCATGGCCCTATATTCAGCATTAATAAATATATATAAAAATCTACCACTACAATTTTTATTTTTGTTTTTATCTCCTGCCTTATTACTCACCGATTTTATAAACTCGTTTGTACTCAGTCCTACATTTGTGATGTTTATTTTATTACAAACGGCGCATCCATTAAACAAACAACAAACTAAAACACACTTTCAGATCCGATGCTGATTAAAAAAAAAAAAGGCAGTATCTCCCGCCAATAAACAAGCGAATTCAACAACAAGTCAGCGCCTCAAACCGACCCCTCGGAATAAGTCAGTGGAACGCCATAAAACACTCGCAACCATTCGATTCTTAGTTACGGGTTGCTTAACAAAGCTCTAAGATACGACCCCGTATGGGTCTAAAGCCCGAGTTATGAGACTGGTGATTACAAGTAACCTTACGGTCTGCGAAGCAATATATTTATGCCGCTTTTCCGATACATTGAGATGTCAGGGGGAACATCTTTATTTGAGAACCTCGACTCTCGGATGGGGTGGCTTCTTTTGTTTTCCAAGATGGGCTTTTATGTTTGGACACTGACCCAGCGAAGCTGCTTTAAAAAACGATGTCGTCTGTCTACATAAACCATTTGACTTTTCTTCTACGTCATTTATGTGTAAGGATGAAGAGCCTCTAAGGAGGATATCTACTAGTTTTCCAGTGGCTAGCAATCAGAATATCGGTTTCTACGGAATATTTTATCCGGCGTTTTAATAACAATACTCAACGTAAGATATATAATCAACATAATTCACTATCTCCTTGATTTACAATCTATGTGATTTATGATTCTCTGCATTTACGACTACAAAAATTTAAAATAGTATATAATGTGACGGATCTATACGCGGTTCCACTATTATCTTCTTATCTCCTTTAAACAAAATATTTAATTCAACCAACTTTCATCGAGTAAGCGAACGGGATTTATGTAAATGAGGTATATTATATCAATTCGGTTTTCGCGAATTGGCAGTAAGTAAGAAAGGAAGGAAGGAAGTGAATTGTTGACACGTTGTTGTTGACACGCTGAAGTGGATACGTTAGATGTGTGCAAATAGGAGTTTAACGGAAGTTTGAGAATTAGTTGGAAGTTAAAGATTGAAAAGCAGTGGAATTAATTAAAGATTACAGAGCGTGGAGCCATCGTCATTTGATCAAGCCGAAGAAAGTGCCTGAAGTTTCGCGTGTAGGATCCGATGCATTAAAGGTTCAGGTACTGTGTTTTTGATTAAGTAGAAGCTAGTTATTAGTATGCGACGTAGTTATATTTGAGCGTATTTAAGCTATCTTAGGTTCAGTTGAGGATCTGTAGTAGTATCCTCGTGTTATAGAATCTCACCTCCGCACTCTACTATAAATCATAGGCCTTAATTAGAATTGTATTGTGTCTGTTTGATAATCGTTAATAAGAATTAATAAATTAAATTAGATTGGAAATAATGTCTGTGGATTACTCTGTTCCTCCTACACATCTAGCCGGGTTTACAGGTAGACAAGAGGGTTTGGATGTAAGAGGTAACCGAACGTTACCACAATATTAATAAAAATAAACTATATATATGTAGCAATTCACTTATATTGTCTTTCGTGGGATTTTATTTCATAATGGTCTTGAGCCCTTCAAGGCTTCGCGTGAAAATTAACTTTTTTAGTTTACTTGTTAAACGGGAAATAACCACAAATTTATCTCCTGAAAACTGCCACGTTAGAGTTTTTAAAACTAGATAATTCGATCTTACATCATCCGTGTATTTGGGCCATTCACTAAAGCCTTTACCGGAAATCATAAGACTCTAAGAGCTTCCAGTAGACGAAACCTAAAAAAGCTGAGGCCTCCAGGGAAAACAAAGAGTACTTTTGTGTATCCCTATCATGTACTTTGTCCCTCTGTTTTGTGTGTGTGTTTATAAGTAATTAAGTAAACGTGCTACGAAAATTATAAGAAGCTTCCTCATCCTTTCCTCGACTTTAGTAAACAGACAAAATATCATATCATGTAAAAATGTTTTAATACAAGTGAAAAATGGCTTAAGCCAAGATCGAATTACAAAATTTTCAACTTAGCATTGATTCAACCTTAAGTCATTTCAAGAATTAAACTCTAATACGAGTTTACGAAAAACGGCAAATCTGAAATGGCAAAAAATGAATATGAAATGGCAAAACGAAGATTTCTTTAGCAGTAGTTTTAATTTCATAAATTTTTGTACTCAGTATCCAGAATAATTTTATAGAACTCAAATGTGAACCAGATCCTAAAAGAGGAGGTATTACACTTTTCGGATTGAGTTATGTTGACAAGCTAAAATTCTATACTGTTAATGGCTTAGAATTTAATTGTAGCTTTTAAAGATATTTTTTTTTTAAAAAAATATAGTTTATTGTCTAATTCAAATCTTCAGTGGTTTATTTTAACAATAAAATCATATAGATTCCCCGAATGGTTCTCAAAATACGCAATTAATTATGTTAATTTACATTTTACACGATTGGTTTTAAAGATGCATATAGAAATTAAAATATTCTTTCTTCTCTTTCTCTGTTCTCTTTACGTATATATTTTTCAAGCATAGATTTTTTAAATAGTTTTCATGACTTTTCAAGCCACCTTGTTTGAAAAATTTTAACAATTTTAGGGAAAAAATTCACAAATCCAATCATTGGTTATTTTTCTAAACATTAAAATTATTCAAAAAACTAATTATCTTTTCTAATTTCAATTTTTTCTCCGTTTTTCGAAGCCAGCATTGAACTAACTTTTCGTATTAAACATTTTTCATATCAAACTTTTGCAATTTTCATCGTCTTTTGGGTCGTTTTGTCGTTTGTACCGTAGTAGAGACTAAAGAGATCAAAAGAAGTACCCATTCAATTATTTACAAGCAGGACGAAAAGGCTTTTTTGATGGTAAGCACCTCACGCGATAACGATGTCATCTAGAGTCCAGAGGGGGATTACCTCCTGTCCGGTGTTTGCGAGGGAGGGGGGGGGGGATTCCTCTAAGGGCTTCCCTCCCGATCCCCTAACGACCGACTCAAATATTTACGGCACCTAAGTCGAAAAGTTGAAACGATGAAGTTGGAAACCATATGACTGGTGATAAATTTTAGCTCAAAATATGTTTCATTCCCAAGGTTAAATAAAAAAGGTATTTTACAGTTTTGGAAAGACTTTTTTTGCATAGCTGAGAAAAAATTTAGATTTTAAACTCATTTACAAATCTAAAAGAGTTTTGTATACTTAAGAATCTATCGATATTAATATTTTATTTGAAGAATTGATGTGAAAGAAAAAAAATAAGGTGCCAAAATAAGGTGTTCGTAGAAAACGTTAAACAAAAAATAAGCTTTCAGAAATATGCGAGAGGTGCTTCGATTAAAGCATATTGAAACAAGAACTGTATTAGAAATATTTCAAAACAAAATTCCATTCAAATCGATTCAAAACTTGATGCTTCTTCAGTCATGTACAAATATTTTTTTTAAGAAATTACTCTGCTTTTGAATTAATATATTAGAAAGCTATTCATTTCCTTTTCTAATAATTCGAAATGTATTTGAAATTAATAATATCTGTGGGAATCTCTTGTGAGAATGCAAAAAGAGAGAAAAGAAAGACAAAAAGAGATCGAGAGAAAAAGATTATGTGTGTGTAAAGAGAAATTAAAAGAAAAAAAGGAGAGAAAATGCAGAAAGGATAGAGATAGTGATTAGGATACAGTAAATAAAGGGTAAGAAAAAGAGAGAGACAAAAAAAAAAGGAGAATGAGAAAGAGAAAAAGAGATTAAGAGACAAGGAAGAGGGGGTAGAGTAAAAAATAAAAAAAGAAAGAGTAAAAAAGGAGAGAGAGAGAGAAAAAAAATTTCAGAGAGAATAATCGAACAAGTAATATAGACATTTTTCTTTAAAAGTCAGTTCCTACTTAGATCAACAATGAAATTTTTTTATTTTTATTACTTTTTATTAAATAATTACAATTAACGTAAATATGTATATACATATGACAGAATCACAATATTAAGAGGCAAAACACCTTTTAAATTAACGTTAAAAACTTTTATAACCATATTAAACTTGTAATTACACTTTTTAATAAAACCTGAGTATAATAGGTAAGAATTTATCTTAAAACCAGGTGTAAAAAGAATGCTTATATCTAACTAGCTTATGGGTATTCAGGTTAAGTTAAATCTTCATCACAATCTAACAAAAGCTATTTTATCCAATGATGCTGCAATCTAAAGGAATAATATCAACTAAAATATGTTTCTTAAACTATAATTAATTAATTAAATTTAATTTATGAATTAATATTTTAAAAAATAGTATTAACATCAAATGTCATCCACTAGAAGTTTAAAAAAATGTATTTGAACTTGAGTGGAGGAATAAAAAGTATTTTAATAACGATTGAAAATCTGAACAAGATAAATAAATAAATACATATATATATATATATATATATATATAGGAGAGAGTAAACTAATAGTAAGAATTGAAAAAGAGAAAGAATGAGACAGAGAGAGTAAAAAAGACAAATATTATAAAGTAACTATAGTTTTTAAGTTTTATTATATTTTCTTCAAATGGAAATATTAAAACGATAGATCTATTTCTAAAAACGAAACAAAAATACATTTATAGTAACTAATAAATTAAATAACTGTAAAATTACATCTAATCACTGGAAAAGAAGACTGAAAAAAGCTGGAGAATTCTTTTTTATTTTACTCTTTTTTAAAACGAGGGGGGGAAAAAAGAGCAAAATTGAAGTTGCTTTTTAAATATAACTACCATGCCCCGCTGATTTTAATTTTGGAACACACACAAGGAAAAAAAGTTTCAGAATTTGTTATTTATTTCGGATGCATAATTTTATATAATAATGGAACATTCATAGCATAATTTTTGCAGTGAATGGTAATACCAAGCAGAGTAAGATTTTAGAAAAAGAAATGACACATTAGATCTTGCCGCATCTAACTTTTCTATAAAATCATTTTTCACGCAAATTTTTGCTACTCATGTTCCTGCAACAAACTAGATGCGACAATTTGACAAGTATTTGGTAGAATATTAAAGTTTTTTTTAAATATATTCAACACAATTTCACTTTATTACCTAACAATTACATAAATACAATAGAATAATACAAATGAAAATACGATTAGGACCCTAATTAGGGAGGAAAGGAGTGATTTCTGAAAGCGGAAAAAAGTACGGTTTCCATTGTAAAGGGAGAACTTCCCGAAATCGATGTTATCTCGACTTTCCGTTATTATGTTTCAATTACGAAGATGAAATCAACGTTATTTTCCCCTTTTTTTACATGAATTACAGCGTTGTATAATGACGTTGTTGGACGAAAATAAAGAAATTCTTTCCGAAGAAAATATGCTTTATTTCAATTATTTATTTATTTTTCCGAGGCGAATATCATGCTATTTTGGTTACGCGTTTCAACAACAATAAAAAAAGGATGAAGCAGAAAATAATTTGATACTTAGCAATGTAAAATACTGAAAAACAATTTCCCCTTCTAGAATAGAAAACCCCTTGAATTTAAAAAGAATTATAGCAAAAGATAAATCATGAATTTCAAGAAATAAAACTATTCAATAAAAAAGTTTCGCAAAGAACAATTTTAGCCATAACAAAGCTATATTATTAAGCATTTTTAAAATTTTTTTTATTTCTAATGGGGCTACGAATTGTTGTTTTACCATTAAAGACCTAGTACATTATACCCAGGAGCTAGCAACTCTTTTTAGTGCGGCACCATATAGGTGGTACACCAATCACCAAAAGTAATTTTTGACGCCCAGTTTCCTCCCCAGAGGGAGGCACATGAGCTCCGACAATGGGAAAGCGTGTGTACATATACTACTTTCTCAGAAAATTCAACAATAATATATTAGTTCACACTAAATAGTGTATAATATATTAAATTAGAATAATATATAAATTTAATTTAAATTTTAAACTGAAATTCTGTTTCTTTAAGCTGAATCAGCATAGTATTGTTCCGAATGCTTGCTTATCTTGAATAAAAGCGTAAAATACAATATAATAACAAAAAAATATTATAAAAAATGCAATATTTTTGTAATTTTTAACATGCATTTATGAGAAAAAAAATGTAAGATCTAATTAATTGTTAGTGAAAATAATGAAAATCAGCTCAATTTTTCCTCATACAAAGGTTACAGATCCAAAGGAAAATTTCCGTGCACTTTCATCTATAAGTTTTAAGAATCCTGACTTAGAAGTTTTATTCAGACCTTGCATAATCCAATAATATTAATTTTACCTTAAATTATCAAACTTTTAGAGTATGACGATAATGTTCAAAGTTATTCAAACGAAAATTCTTAATTACTAATAATTATTAAAGGAATATACAGTATACGAAATCAAAGTAATAGGTAACTAAAATTTTATTTCTTAATACTAAGTTAATAAGAATACTAATAAAAATGCTTGTTTGTCTTAAATTAGAACATACATCATAACTGACACAAAAATATGTATACAATTAGGTAAATATCTCCTCACCGCAAGTAAAAAACACTAATAAAATTTATAAATATCATCTAATTTTTAATTCATTTTAAATTTTTAATAATATTAATAAAATGACCAATAAGTCAAGAGACTAAGGGACATAATCTGTATATCATTTAAAAATGACACATAGCATTATTAGTCGAAAAGAGTGTTAAAGACAAAAAATTGGATGATTTTTTAAAATTCTCTTCTAAAAAATCGATTCTACAAAAGGAATATTTTCATTACGAACAACGCAACGAACAGTAGTCATTGAAAATTAACCAGACTTAAAAACCAATCAGTATATTTGTCATCGTTAAATAATTCCAAAGCCCATGTTTTTTTA
The DNA here is from genome assembly GCA_019973975.1 of Trichonephila clavata. Lineage (NCBI taxonomy): Eukaryota > Metazoa > Arthropoda > Arachnida > Araneae > Nephilidae > Trichonephila > Trichonephila clavata. The sequence goes on along the minus strand of BMAO01021626.1, from coordinate 578,092 downwards.
TTTCTTGAAATGTCAGTTTTTGTACAATAAATAAAATTATTACATATCTGTACAGACTCTCTGTTACTGTGATTCAAGGTTTATATTTAAATAAGAATACTCCACTACTAATAACATGGCTACAGAATGGTTATCAATCAACATGTTTAGAGATAAGGGATATAGAACAGAGGATGAAGAATTTTTTCTAAAAGATATTTATTCAGTTATTCACACCTGTCAACTGTCAATCTGAAATATTTTATAAGGATTAATTGCTACCTTGATCATTATCGATCCATTCATCAATGAAGCCTTACTTTTTTATCATGAAAATGAATTAATTCAATATTATATTTATCACATGCGTTTTTAAATAAACCTTATATAATATATATATATATATATATATATGATTTGCAATCTGCAAAAACATTTAAAAAATTATAGTATTTAAGCAATTAAATAAAACAAAAAAAATGACTTTAAACTTTATTTCTTTTTATATTAACAAATTTTTTCTTAAAAATATATTAAATTAGGAAAATAACTTTACATTTTATGTAATATTTCAGAGTTAATGCTCAGGAGTGTATTTAAAATTTTTTTCAGGATGAAATTTTGAAAGTTTTTTTAATTATAAATACTCTTATATTTTCCAGCTAATTAAAATTAATTTTTTAAAATTTAATTAATCTAAATCTATTTTTAAATTCACTTGTGATCAACTTTTTTTGTACAGGGATTCTCAAGGTAGATTTAAAAAAAAAAAATTCTTTGTGATTAACAAATAACATTAAACCCATTTGGAAAAGTGTTGCATAAAATATCAAAACAGCTCAATCTAACATAAATTTTGAATAAAAATAAACAAGAAAACGTAACATTTAACTCCTCTTACAAAAGTTTGACTTAAATCCCCGAAAATTAACATAAATTTGACGTAAATACGTCCGGGGTAGTTAATAAATGTGTGCATAAGAGCTTATGTAATTTAATTTACATATTCCTTTTTCAAACCTTATCTTTAAAATAACTTTTTTAAAAAACTATTTCATTTTACTTTTTACATTAATTTACATGTAAATCCAATTTTTAGGTAAATTACATTTCTTTTCACACTATTTATTATTATTTTTTCATACTTTTAATCAATTTTAAAATCTTTGCATAAAAGTAAATAGAGTTAGAGAGAGAGAGAGAGAGAGAACACAGTTTAAATATAGATATGAGTATACAAATTTTTTTTCTAATTGCGACCAAAAGGCAAAAACTTTTTCTTAAAATAATAAATACGAAAAGAAAATTAAAGACAGCTTACCCTCTACTATTATCAAACGTCCCAGGCCCGAGGCTGGGCCCAAACGCGAGAGTCCCGGGCCCATGGTTAAAGGGCCGCAATTGATCCTGATGGTAAAGTGTCAACATATAGTCTGAAGTCCCGTATTGCATTTAAAGCAATCGCACTTTTCCCTTTGTTCAGTTTCCCGCGGATTTTCTTGCCTTCCTAGTTTGGCGACCAACTTCGTATTGGAGGCACGTTGCTGCTGGGAGATGAAATCACGTGGCGAGGTGAGATTTTCTTTCTCTCTGCTTTTCCCCTTTTTGGTGTCGATGTTTATTTATTTTACTCATCCTTTAACTCTTCTAACGCCAAGTCTTCTTCTGGAAGTTGCAACAGAACGGTCTTCCATGATCGCCATCTTCCGTTGCTGGGATTTTTGGTGAAACTTTGGCAATCATATTTATAACACCAATTAAGTCAAGATTAATTTGGTAGGGAAATTATGGGTTTTGCACTCTCTATTTTTACTTTTCCCCCTCCTTTTTCTGAAGACGACAACTAATTAGTTTACCCTTTGATCTTTCCAATGCCAAATTTTTGTTCCGAAAGCTACTGAAGAAAAGTATTCAGTGGCCGCCATTTTCGATTGTTGAAATTTTGGCGAAAGTTGTGCAATCGAATTAGGGTCGCCAATTAAGACGAGGTTAATTTGAGGGGAAGCGATTAGTTTATTCTTGACTTTCAACTTATCTTCTCTCTTCTTAATTGTAGCTTTCACTTTTTTACGACCATTTTTTCCTATCAACTTGCTATGGCTTGTTAGATTTATGGAACGCTTGAAGATTTTGACGTTTCTGAAAATTTACGAGACAGGAATCGGTCCTTCATGGCGATCGTGTGGATTGTTTTCAATAAAGCAATGTTTGATATTCTGGGCTGAATTTACGATCAATAAATTATATTTCTAGAAAACTCCTGCGGTGATATTGGAACTTGCATTCTTGTGACTCAAAAAAATAATATAAAGGTGATTTGAAAGGAAATTTTAATAATGACATAGTATCAACTCTTTGTAAACCATTCGAGAAAAACGAAGAAATTTAAAATAATGGATTATCATGTCTTATTTTTCAAATATTTTTTTTCAGAAATGCTGCAGTGGCACAAACGTTTTAATACTATCTTACATATCGGCTTTATATTTAAAGAACAATGGTTATGTTGAAGCATCAATTTTTAAGAATAACTTATAGAGTGATAAAATAAATTATTTCATCCAATTTACTAATAGCTTTCTGTTTAAAAAACCCCTTATTTTTCCATACAAAAATGCTAAATATACTTATATTACTTTCGAATAAATTTCTTTTGACATTTTGGAAGTAATTTCCTTACAATGATGTATTACTTACAATCTTTACACTATTGCATCTTTTACGTTTCTTAAAGCAGATCGGGATCCTTCAAGTTGAAAATGCGCTTAATTCCCATTCGGGGGAATCATTTTCTTCGAATCGCCGCAGATCTTAAGTTGCGATGCGGGGGAAACTTTTGCGACAACCGGCTAAAAGTGATGGTCATTGCCACCGAAGACACACGTCCGTTTCGATGATGAGAAGGGGCCTCTGGTTCTCGTTTTAGAACTCTGCACATAGAAAATGGGGTCGTAATTGGTTGGGGGGGAGGGAATATATTTCAAACATGGATATCCTTGTCTGTGGTGCAAGCGAATTTGAAAATGGAAATAAATAATCCGGATGCAGTTACTGCTATCTGCTTTTTTGATTAACTCCAGATCTGGTATTAAAGGTTTTTTACGAAATATATTCGATATATTCTATTGTTAAATCATCGATTATTTCAGTAATTACAATATCAAAAGCATTAAGCAATCGCATATTTTATATGTTATACATCTTTTCCAGTATCAAAACGCTTCTTTTTTAGTATTATTTAAGTAGTTCTAAGAATATTTGTAATAACTGTAAATAATTTGCTTATAAAGGCGCAATTGTCCGAGAAAAAAAACAATACTACAGGAAAATTTTAATAATTATTTCCCAATAAATACAACACACACACACACACAAATCAGAATATTTTTTTTCCTTATTTTTTTTAAAAAAAGTTGACTTTTATGAAGCATTATTTGAAAATTTCAGGATTAAGCTACTTTTGGATTGGTTAAGTTATGCCTCATTTTATTTTTGTAGGGAAGATAATTTCAGTTTTTTTTAAATACTAAATATTAAAAGTTTGTTAAAAAAATATTCGATGTGAAAAACCTAAAAAAAGAATTAGTTTTAAAAAAAGGTTTTATATAATAGCTTATATTCAATTTTTTTTTTAAACTGAGTATTTAATATTGTTAGATTTAAAAGAATATTTCAAATTTATTTAGAAAAATAGACCTAAGCACGAAAATCTTTGAAATAATGGAATAAAATAATTATTTCAAAGACAAAATGTATGTAATTAAATAAATACTTTTAAAACTATAATTGAATGCATTTATTTATGCTTTACTTTCTGGTCTTTCAAAACCTGTTTGCGCGAATAAAAAAAAAAATTTCTTTTAAAACATTAATCAATATTTTACATCAAATTTTTGCGCACCATTTACATTGAATTAATTAACCATAATGAAGTATTTATAACAATTTTAACTCAATTTATAACAGACAAAACAAATGTCTCCAATAATTATTTTGATTAATATAAAATCCATCAAACAATTTTTTTACAAAAAGGAACTGCTTTAAACATCGACGCTTTCATCTGAAATGGGCCACAGAACCAAATTCTCGCCACTGTAAGTGTCATACGGTCAGCAGTGGAATAATTCTGAAACTTCAATAATAATTCTTACAGTTTGACACATTTATCTACACTTGAATTATAAAATCAAATTCAGTGAAAGGGCCAATTAAAATTCAAACTGACAGATTCGAAAAAAGTTCCTGTTTGCACAATAACTACAGATATAAACAGGTTCTTGTGTGAACATTTATGTCAACTGCTATTCAGATGAGGGGAAAAAAAGGAAAAGGAAAGATTGCAGACCCCAATACATCTTTATCCGACAAAATAAAAACAAGACACCTAAATGAATTAAAAAAATAAAAAAAAAAAAGATAAATTATTCGAAATGTATGCTACTGATATTTGTTACATTATCAAAATATCGTTTGGCAGATGAAATCTATTTTTTACTGTATTTTTGAATAAATTCGTTTGCTATTTGTTTACACTAGAAAACCTGATGTATATACCTATATTGCACAAAAGCAGTCAAAATGACTGCATTGTGAAAAAATAATGAATAAAAACATTTGTTTAAAACTAATTTTCAATATTTTTTATATTATTTACAGTCAGATAATACAAGTTATTAATAAATATTAACAAAAAAAATTAACTTCACTTGGAAAAAATATATATTCTGCAAAATTCTAAGAAATTGTGTCATTATATACGTAATTGTTTCTCAAATTGAAATTAAAAAAGCTATCAAAATGACTTCCTTGGACAATCTTGTGTTAATAACAATTTCTGTGTAGCTGTAGTTTGGATTAGAACCCAAATAAGATTGAGTTATTTACTGGAAATAACGGATTACTCATTTCTTTCTCAAAATATCGTTTGGTAGATTAATTTATATTTTTCATTAAATTGTTAATTAATTAATTATACTTTTTTCGAATAAATTCATTTGTTATTTCTAAATAACTGTTTCCGTAACTGTAGTTACTAAAAACAAAAAATAGAACACGTTTCAACATTGAGACTATTTTTAGTTTTATCTATTGCTTTTCGTAATAGATCGCGAGACACCTAAAAACAAGAGATGAAGAAAAAAATATTATCGTTTTCCCTAGAACTCATCCAGTGCAATAACGTTGTTCTGTACTCACAGATATTGTAATATTTATTTTACATCTTTATCATGTGAATTGGTGGAACAGATTTAAGCATATCTCAGCAAATTATTAACACTAAAAAAATTGTAAAGCTTTTTCCTATGTGAATGAGCTGTAATCACATCAACTTATTTTTGAGTCAGAATGATATATGACATTAGATTCGATTATAGCTCTACACAATAATGAGATAATGCTAAATACAAGTTATCATCGATTTTACCCAGACTCTGTTACATTTATTACTAACAGAAGCTTACATTATTACAAATGTGAAAGATGGCTATCCATTATTGCTCATGTTATCTTCGCCGTCAGCCAGGTTAAAATTAAAATGAAATTAACGAAAAGATTCCCCGCTTGCATGGGAATACAAATCAAATCGATACTTTCCAACAGATCATGTTATAATTTCTATCACATTTTGACAATGACCGATCAGTTCTAATTCAAAAGGCACGGTTGGAAAAAAAAAAACTTTCCACATAAGCACGTGTCATTGGAGCTGGAGCATCATTAAGAAGCAAAGTACGACTCCAGAGCTGCCCTTTTTCACTAATTAACCCGAAGATTGCGATTAAATTTCATATCGATTGAAGATCTTCAATCACTGTCAGGAATGGACAAGTACCTTCAATGGCGGGTGAGAGAAAAAAAAAAATTTCTGATACTGTTGCCGCCTGTGAGAAGCGAAATGTTTGTCTCTAAATTTTTGATTGATCTCGGTGGCTGCAACAAGAGAAATTATCCGAAGGTCTTCACTGAATTATAAATTATCGTCAGTTTTTTGATCGATTGGAAGAACTGATATGAAAAGAACACCAAAGTCTGCAATTGGTTTTCTTGGTCTATTTTGAGCGGTGGGTGGTGCTAAGTGATTACGTGGAGAATGGGAAATAGACTCCATTCATTAAAATATGTCGTAAAAATAACGAAAGAAACTATGGGGAAGTTTTTGATTGAAGTATTCTTAATTTTTGTAAGCAGCGCTAACATTTGTTTGTGATTTTTTTTTAATTTGAAAGATAATATAAAACTCATATCTAGAAAATATATGTGTTGAAAAAGGCAATGGGATAAGCAAATTCTTTTAAAATTAGCTAAGCTTTTCATATTTGTCATGTGATCTTAGTAACATTTCTTAAAAGATACCATGAAATTTCTTGCTGTTTTCCAAGAAAATAATTAAATCAGGGCAGAAAATGGTCCTGTGATTTTATATTTAATCTTATTATATGCTATTTGATGGCTTAGAGAATGATCTCCTAGTTTTGAATACTAAGAATTAGAGAACGCTAGAAGGAAGAAGGCTGCCCTGGAAAAGGCATCTTGAGAAGGCCAAGACCCACCCTAGGCTATCAAGCTACTGAGGAAGGAAGGAAGGAAGGATTATATGCTTTAATAAATAATGGAAAGGTTAATTAAATCATAAAAACTTTTATTATTAAAAAACGACTGTAATAGTTAAAATTAAAAATTAAGTGTAGGGTTAACTCGACGTTTGAGTACTTTTTTGTTCGGTTACTGGTTTATTCTACCCATCTTTATTTCTTATTGGTCTTAAAACTGACCCCTATGATACTACTCAACCGTGATACTCGTACAATACTTGTTTCTTTGGTAACCCTGAAGTCAGTTTGGAGGCCTATTTTAATTCTTATAAAAAATGCAAAACTCACTCAAATAGCATATACTTCGTTTTAACTATATATTTGAACTCCTAAATGAGATAAAAATAATTGGAATTTAATGCTCCTAAAGTGTATTAACATTCCAAGGAAAACAGACACAAATTTCAATAGCTTATCTTTGAAATTAAATAAAAAGATTGTTTATAACAAATTGTAATATTTTGAAAGTTGAATACCTATGAGAGAATAAATATGTCTTTACGTAAATGTGATACCCAGTGGCGTGCACAAGGGGAGGAGGGGTTTAACTCTCCCCCCCCCCCCGACTAACCAATTTTTAATTTTACTATGGACGTTTTTGTCTACGTGTTATTTAGAATGTAACATTCATCAGCCTGTCTGCATCACTGATGATACTCATATATAAAGGCTATACAGCTTTTTGAAATTTAACTGATATGTGTTTTCAAAATTTTTATATTTATTAATGCGTTTGGGACTGCAATGAATTAAAAATTCGAGTTTTGAAAGACATTTATTGCGATTGATTTGTGTTCCTTTGCAAGAGATTGCACAAGTGTGGGTGTGTGGAGGGGGTGGCGATCGCAGCGCCAACAATATTAATGAAATGCCTTTTCGTTTCCAGAATTGTAGACATGTTTTTACAAATCATTTAATATGAATCTATTCTCCTTTTCTGTTTTAATTTTCTTATTCTAACATTTTAATCTTTGGTTAAGTATTTAATATTTTTTTTTTCAAAAAAAGGATATGTTTAGTTTTTTGTTTCATATACAGTCCTTAAATTTTGTAAAAGAACAAAAAATTTTGTTTGAGAATGGAATTTTTTTCAAAGGACCAACCGACAAAAGCATTCCGAGTATTTCAGTAAGATCATGTTAAAATTTTTTAATCTTATTTAACCAATCAGCTCTGTTCGGCGTGTGTTCCTATTATGGAATTCTCTTAGAATGTCATAAAACTTAAAATAGAATTGAAGTATACAGTTTCACTTGCAGGTAAACCTGATTTCTCGATACAAATTCGGTCGATTCAAGCGGCCATCTTCCGTAATACATAATGTATTGCAAATCCATTAAAATTTACATAATGAAAGCACCATCTAAAAACTGGAATGTGAAACCCGAAATTCCTTTTTTAAAAAAATAATCACATTGGGGTGGGAGGGGTAGAAAAGGTAGATCGAACTGAATTCCAAATTATTTCCTTCCAAAAATAACAACCGTCGAATACCGCCCATAAATGAGAGCAGCAAGTGGGAAGTGATGAAAGCCTATGATACAACTCAATAAAACAAACGTATAAAAAACCCATAAAGGTTCCGTTTTACCCAGACGATTCGACATCAACCCCCTTCCCCTCCTCCGCACGTCCCTCCATCGTTTTCGAATCCTCCAGCGAAGGAGAACTAGAAGAAAATTTTAGTTGAAACAGGAAAAATAAAACATTCCAATATGACTTGCATCAATCAAATTCACTCCGTGGTCCCGCGGGAGGGCCTCAAATGTTTCTAGGTGAACAACAGTACAAATTCCCAGGTTGTTGGAGGGATAAAAAAAAGCTTCCACTACACACACATACACACATATATATTTATACAAATGGAAAAAAGTAGTAAAGAAACGCGAAGTGTAGTGGAGGTGTCTGCGGAAGCGTGAAAAATGAAGTACCACACTGCACCAGCTTCATCATGGGAAGAAGAATTTATTTATATAGATATAAAACCGCGAAGCAACAGAAGAATAAGGGATACGTAATAAAAGATGTAATCCTCGTAAGACCAATAGAGTTTTTTTTCTCTCCACGAAAAGTTAAAGAACTTTTTGCTCGTTTGTTGCTTTCCTATTTGGGGAGTGTAAGATATGACTGAATATGTCATCCTTTATTTGAAATCATACGGATGAATGTACTGTATGAATTGGGTGTTGAATGCTGCATGAGAGAAATAATATAATCGTTGATGAGTAATATAAAAAAAAGAAAATGATTATAAAAAAAATCTATCTGTATTAAATTCAGAATGTAAAGATCAATTAACACAGCCATAATATGGAATAAATTCGTAATACCGAAACAAATATGTTAATTATGGATACAGAGATGCTAAGAAAACATTTCTATTATTAATTTGAAAAATTATTTATGTCATACAATTATTTATGTTAAATCATGGGTTGAAATTAAAATTGCAATGTTTTTCATTGAAGTTTATTGACCACATATTTTTTTACCTAACTATTATTCATTAACCACAGCCAATATATGTCAGGATTTTGTCCACAGTCAGATAACAAGGTCGTTAACAGAGTAGGTACTCCTCTCTCTACATCCACATCACGCTTTGTGAATGTTTAGAACCCCGCTTGGGTTTAACCCTCTATTGCAGTGATACTCAACTTGCAGCCCGCTGGTCTTTTCTGAGTGGCCAAGTCATGGCCCATTGCACTAAGAACTTCCAGTATTTAAGAACGACGTACTAAAAATTAGCTGGAAATTCTATCAATCATCAAGTCAATCAATTATATCAATTTGCTTTTTTTGATTGTAGAAAGTACACAAGAGGCTTGGTCATGGATGAAAGGAAATTGAAAAAAACTCCCCCATTCCCATTAAAAGATGCATAAAAGTAAATATTTCGTATGCGTGTTTGATAAAGAGGTTAATACAGAATTAATTTTGCTTCGTCCAATATTGCTTTAGTCTTATAGTATCTCCCCCTTTCATTATCCTCTTGCATGTGTGTCATAAATATGTTGGTGAGAAAAAAAGGTTGAGTACCCCTGCTCTACTGAATGTTGTAGACTGTTGGCAACATACTGTTCGATCACCTGCCAAATTCATAGAATTTATTTTATATCGAGATCGAGCACTGTAGCCCGTGATCTACACTGAGCTAACAAAATGGTATCAAATAAAACAACTAGCACTATAAGGGCAATGAGGTATCAAGGTGTCTCAAAATAGAGCAAATTTCCGAAGTGTATTTGATTTACCTATAATGTTTGAGAAAAATGCGGAATAGTCTTATTCTACACGAAAACCTTCAAAATTTCCTTCTATCGTAACATGCTACCGTACTAGACATTTTAACCAAGGCAACATTCATTATTTTTCTAATTCCCCCCTTCATGAATAATAATAAAAAAATATTTAAATATCCAGAAATACGTGTTTTACTTTTTTTTGTTATTATCCCGAATCTAATATATCAAATAAATCCGAATTTATGAGTGACAGAGGGCTAACGTGTATCAGCTGCCTCGTCCAGACATATATTTGGCGACACTGTCCTCGCATAGGCGGTTTAACTAAAACGTATCCCGCCTCTAAATCCACTCGGTTTTTGAAGGCCTCATTATAACTTTTACAGATGAACTTCGAAAGTAGAAAGCAAATTAATTCGCGTTGTCACTCTAATGTTAAGATGATAATGTTTAACTTTTATTTTTAAATAGAGTGATGTAAAATATTAATTTCTCTTTAAATATGAGTGGGATATTGAAAATTATTCTAGCGATTCTGGCAATGGTATTTGGATAGACAAAAACGCAAGACTACAGGAAATATAATGAATATAATGTGGGGGTGTCGGCCTATTTGGTAACCCTCTCTCTTCATCTTGCCTGGGTGAAGGCGTGGGGGAGGAACAAAGCATCTCCAGAAATTTCCATAATACCAATTAGTTTTATTTCTCTTCAAACACAATTAACTAACCACAAGTGAAACTACAAAGAAACCTTAGGAGTGATATATAGCGAGTAATCTAATCTTCTGAACTAGATAGGAGAACAAGCGCTAATTCGATAACTAATTCTAATTTTATCTATCTAGATCCCCTCAATCTAATAATTTAATCTCTTAGCAATTACTCCTTGACTCGCTAGTTTGTGAATGAAATGTTCCCCAATATTCAACATTGTAACACCGCACAACAGCTTTCCGCTCATTCTCTCTTACATCTACAACAACTATGAACTTTATATAGTCAAACATTAGAGATCAAGGTTTCTTCTTGAGAGTGTAGATTAATGCAATAGCTGGCCAAGTTTCCCAAGAGGATTAGTAGAAAATGAGCAAATAGATCCGTCACAAGCAACCCTGGAGACAATGTTTGTGGCTGAGAGAGGACGGTCAATCGAGTCAACCATTAAGGCATCACACCACCAACATCCATTGGGTCTCAAAGTCAGCCTTGTATACCTTAAATACATGACCATTAAAAGATACATAATTGCCCAGTTTAGTTATTTTTTTCCTCGCAAAAAATTACCCGTAATTCATAGCACAAGGCTGTAGGAAAACAGTAAAACCTAACCTGTAACTGCAAGAATCTACAGTAGATAGAACTGTCAAATCTCTTCTGATGAATTACGACAAAATAATAAAAAGCAAAGTAATTCTGAAGTAGTTTGAAATTTTAGTGCCTGCATTAAAATATGTAGTAAAATGGTTCTCCAATGGATCGGAAGACGAGTCTTTTTGCATCAGGGTATTCCCAATTAGTGTCGGATGCTTCTTGCTGTGAAAATGATTCTTCCTTCATTAGCAACAATTACAGGAAAGAGTGGACCGGTTCCTAGAAGGGTCTTAATTACCGGTTCAGGATAGATATGCAGTTTTAAACGCTTAATAATTCGTCGTTAATTTATGACCTGTTCCTCTAACGAGACAGTTTTGTAGTTACGGTTTGCTGTTGTGCATGAATGTCGATATGAAGGGGCATAATGATGGAGAATTTTTATTCCGTGTTTGTATTTCTTCGAGAGATTTTTTGATTGGTCAAGAAAGTGAACGCGTTGAAAAATAACTGCAAATTTAAAATAAAGCTGTTACATCCCCCTAAGTTCAAAACGTCAGCGTTTAATAGAGGAAGTGGCGTATAGATCATTTCGTATTTTCCCTTTATAATATAACCAAAAATAATTCGAGCAGAGAGCTATAATCAGTAAATTCGTTACAGGTTTAAGACTTGTATAAGCCAATTTTATTTGATTTTAATGTGATCAACGGTCTTACTCTAACGCTGTGGTTCTGAGAACTTGATCCGCAAGAACCCTCCCTTTGTGTCAGATCGAATTGTATTGTTATAATTACAAAAACTTGTTTTGTTATCATGATAGAATTACAAGCTAAATTTACTTTAACTTTTCAAAAGTATTGATAATCTAGTTTCTTAAAATTTTAATCCTTTGTCTCTTTTGTAAAAATTAAAGCAACTTCTTAGCTAACACATATAATACGATTACTAGGTAATATAATTGACTTTTTTATATTTTTATATCTTTATTTCGAAATGAGTGGCAACGTTATGGTTTTGTTAGAAAGATTCGACAACTTCCCAAATGCTGCTGTTTAAGTTAAGAATAAATTGACATGGATGATTTTAGGTATTTGCTGAACGTAAATTCAATCGTCTCAATATATTTTACAGTGATTCATTTTCTGTGAGTAGGCTTAAGAAAATACAAAGAACAGATTAAATAAACTTTGCATTTACATCTTCAGAGCATGAAAGACAACTTTGTAAATAAGTAGCTAAACGTGTCAACTGCCATATTATAAATACAATCTGTCTAAGAGATGGGTACGTTATTTAAATCTTTTGAGAGTGAGGATTAACTTACTGTTGTGATTACTGGTTTGTCTGTTTGCTTAAAGTGTTTAATACAGACAGCCAGCAGTATTGACTTATTCCATGAACACTGTGTAAATTATACCATATATCAAGGCAATCAGATGTTGGTTTTCCTTGGTGTAATAAATGTGATGTTTGTTAGTTCTGCTAGCGTGTTCCCTTCGAAAACCAACCATCACTCTTCAGAAATAGGACTCGCTCATAAGACGTGATTAAAATTTTTAAGTAGTCTTCATCAACACTTTGTAATCACATTTAATTTTGAAATGTAAGAAGTACTGATACATTGTCCATTGCTTCTTATTTTCTTCGCTCTAAAATTTATTGACTCCAAAAATGTGTTAACACATTGCATGACGTAAAACACAAACAAACAAAATAGAAATTCTTATTTTTAATACAATTACAAATGTGCGTGGATTTTATATTGGGTTAAATTTAAATACGAATAAAACTCATTGGTGAAATTACAGTTTAGTCCACACCTTAATGGCGGAAAAATAAAGACGCCAAAAGCGTTTTTTCACCTTCGCAATTGGTCTCTTTAATTCAATCGTAATAGCTACAACAGTAAATTTAATTAGCCAAAATTGTGATATATATATATATGTATATAAATAAGGATATGGGTTAAAATAAAATACAACCAACTTGGTAAACTACCTTGATGTTAATTTTTTAGTGAAAAACTAAATTCGTAATTATCAGTCAAAAGTACCATGAATCAAAACAGAGGCGCACGTAGAAACACGCTAAATTTGGGCTTATATTAGTTGCTAAAACTAAAAATAAAAGTTAATGAAGCTTCAAAATATACACGTATGTATAATTTAACCTTTCATCATTGTGGTTTATGGGGAATTTATGATACTAGATATTATGCCAATGTTTATGTTGACGACAACTCGAAAAAGTTGTTACCAACCCATAATTCTTGTAACCAGTGAACACCTTTAAATTATTAATAACAATATTGGATATGTATCAAACCCATATATATATTATACATATATATATATATCAAGTACATATATATATATCATACATATCAAATACATATATATATATATCAAATCAATATATAATATTTTATGATTTTTATTAAATAACCAGGCTTATGGCGAAAACTCAACTAAAGTGATTAAAGTACACGACAAAATCAGAATTAATTTTATATTTATATAAATGTCCCCGAATTATAAGAGGTTAATATATAATACTGCGAATATAAACTTAATATATTATGGAAATCAGGGAAAAAACTTATATGTAGTAAATTATGCTTGTATGAACTTTATGTATCAGTTCTAGAAAAAAATAAATTTTTTGCTCATTTTAATTTACATGCCTAAAATCCTGTCGACTTTGAAAGTTGGGACAATTTGAGTCAAATTTACATTTATTGGAATGCATTATTGGCAGAATACAGCATTGTTTGGTAGCATCATTTAGGGTTGATTTCTATTTTAGTGCATTCCTTTATTTTCTGTCAACTTGGTGAATTATTGTCAAGTATAACAACTGCAATTTATTACAGGAGTTTTTTTTCTTTAAAAATATACAAGATTTTAATTAATCATAGCTAAAAAAAATAATAAAGTTTTTTTCTCTCGAATTGATGGACTTTTGAGAGGAGGGCATGAGAACCACTGCTCTCGAAGATGAAAAACAATTTCATTGAAGAGAGGAATTCCTTTTTCAGAGATGTCTCATCACCCATCAAGTGTGCAGTAAATCGTTTTCTTAGGTGTAATTCGAGTTTCCATTTCATCCTGGAACAGCCGAATCGATTCCCCGTGTAATGAAATGCATGGCAGAACAAGGAAGGGCCGGTGTAGGCGTCGAAATGGCCGTAGGTGTAAATCAGTCAATATGGTAATGAGGGCGGACGCACCCCGGTCATCAAAACAGGAGTTTTTTCCCGTTTTCCCTATTGTCATTTCTCATGAGTGGTGACAGGGGAAAGTTGACCCCCGGGAGTTGACCGCTCCCACGTTTCCGAACTTCTCTGGGGCTTCTGCTCCCCCACTCATTCAAACATCAGGTTTCGGTGGCGCTTCCCCCCAGCTGGAACTTTCTGAAGTGCTGCTACTCTGCGACTTCAACTGTTGTGTGTCACGGTAAATTGGTTTGTGTTACTGACGCGTTTTTCTCAAAACTGTGTTTTCAAACTTTTCTCCATCCTATCTCAAGAACGGTTTGACCGAAAGACTTCAAATTTATAGGGTAGACTCAGCACATATATACACACCAAATGGAGTACGATCGTTCCAAAATTTTTTATAGCAAAAACATAACAAAAAAACCCCATGAAATTCGAAAGTTTTTCTTCAGAGGTCAGAGCTCTATAACTCACGTTCTGTTGGATATTTTTGGCTAAACATTTATATACGTACTCTTAAAATACATAAAAAAAAACGATGAAAAACTTAAAGTTCTATCTTTTTACTGGTCATCAAAAAAAAATTCCCTAAAAATGCTTAAAAAACAAGCAGTCACATGGGTGACCCCCCCTTAAATAAACAGTATTTAAATATATGAAGAAATCTAATTTCTTTTTTGCTCATCCTTTTTTTAAAAAATTTTTAAACTATCATTTTTATACCGGCGTATAACACACACGTATAAATTTCTATCTTATTTTTGAGTTAAAAGTGCTCATAATAAGCTGGAATATACGTACGGTACTTTCTTGTACACAAAAAAATAAAATATTGGGAGATCTAAACTTAATTAATTGAAATAAAATATACTTGGCTATGTATTACCAATTGCAGTTAATACATAAATCTATACAGAAGAGAACTTCGAGAGATTTTAAGGCTTCAGAACACTATTTCGTGCTTAGTTTAGTTGTCCAATGATTGAAGATCGAAATAAATCTCGTAGCATAGTCACGGATTTTGCGTTCTTCCTATTATGGGCTCGCATGTCACTGCCAGCAAAAACTGTTGAATAGAATAATGGAGGCCTCCACTGGTTGGCGTTTAATGGACCTCTTAAGTTAATAAAGCACAGAAACTTGGAGAACACGACATCATCTCCCACTTGTGTTAGTGACATGCCCGCAATACCTGATTACGAAGTACAACATCAGCAATCCGTTATGTAATTTTCAATTAGAAAAAAAACAGACAGATGTATATATTCACTAGTTGTTGGAAGTGATTCATAAAGAAGAAGAATCAAAAGGGGTTACAGTTACAACTAAGAAATTGTATAGAAAATCTAAAAAAACAGATCTTCGCCTTGATCTTACCCAAACATAAACACAGTATCCGTTGCACGGTAGAGTCAATTAACATTAAGCATCGGTAGCCGTGAAACGTGTGAAAAAGACTTAACCCTTTCCCGGTGACTTCTACGACCCCTGACCCTTTCCGTGCAGTTGGAAAATGCCCCTGATGGATCTGCTGCAAAGAGTCCTTCTACCAAATTGCAGTTCTGTTAGAGAATAACAATAAAGAGGCAAAAATAAGAGATGCCTTTGTGGTGGTAGTAAAAAAAAAAGAACTAGTGAGTATTTAAGATAAAGAGTTCTTGTCTTGGGGCATGATTTGAATCCATAATGCTGTTGATAGAGTTCGCTTCGTGAAAAGTTTATCGGCGATTTCTAATTATGCAGATGAATTTGTGGAGGAAACAATCAATCGATGGATTGAAAGCTGGGAAGAAATTACTTTAGTCTTCGGCTTACGCCGTGGTTAATGGAATTAAAATATGTGTATGTGTGATTAGTCCTTATTATCCTCTTATGTGTTTATGTAATTGAGAGGAGGCTCAAGGCCCCTTGAATTATCCTTTGGATTCATGCATATATAAGACGGATATGGAATGTCGGTATTTTTAAATTGTATGCATAGTTAGAATCAAGAAATAGACATTTAAAATTTCCGTGTGGTACCGTAAAATTTGTTTTTGTTTCAGAAGCTAACTACTTAGAGATGTATATCTTTGACTTCTAAGAATAACTTTGGCCACTTGAAACGGTTGCCTCAATTGGTTTAGGGTTTATATCATTTGTTTTTATCACGGAGAAGGAATTGAATAATTGTAGTTATTCACAGAGGTGAATTGCTTAAGCATGTTATTTTAATACAGAGGGATTCATGTATATATGTCGCTTATGGAATGCAGACATTTTTAAATCGGTTGCCCAGTCAAGGGTTTTTAAAATTTCCATGGTACCGTGAATTTGCTTAAAAGATGGAGATTAGAGGTCGAATACTTAACGTATGCATCTTCTTAGAACATCTTATGCTGTATGAAATTACCTTAGGATTTTGTAAGATTTTCTTGTAGAAAATTAATTGAATCGCTATCATGATACTGAACATTAAATTGTCTAAGTATATTATTTTAAAGCAGGGTCTAGAACATTTTCTTTTGCTTGTTTGGGTTTGGAAGTTCAAGTAATGGACGAAAACGATAACAGCTTTGATGTTTATTTTTTTTTTTCAAGTTTTAAATCAAGTTTATGATCTCCAAAGAAGCGAAACGGTATTATTTATGAATTTGTTTGTAAATGGAAATGTTTTGTTTCTTGATTTCCCTCTTTCTCTCTCACACTCTTTACATAATGGTCCTAATTACTACAGCAGGAATTGTTATTACTTTCTGAATGATAAACAAAATATCAAGCATGATCTGAAAAGGATTAAAATTTTTAACAAGTTTTCACTTTTTATATATTTTTATAATTTTCTCTTAATTTCCCCCTTACGTAATTTAAATTTAGTTCTATTTTTTAAAATTTGTATCATTTATAATCTCTATCTGATTTATTCTTTTTTCCTTTATCCAGTCTCTTATTTCATATTTATCAAAAATCTTTTCAATCCTATTTATTGATCTCACCTGAGCAAATAAATTTTTGGCAAATTAATACATTCAAACCTCTGAGCAATAACTCTAAGATACTGAAGCTATTTTGAGTCTTACACATAGCTGCTGTTTTTATAAAATAAAAATTAAACTGGTATAACAATAGACATTGATACTGCAATATCTTTGATATTGATTTATAATGCACGAACTACAACGCAACAACAACAAACTAACTAGTAACGGACCATATTTCAAAAAAATTCTTTCTCCTTATTGAAGCATTTTATTAATGGATATTTATTACCCCCCGATATTTATCATTTTGTCAAAAAGGTTTTTTAAACATGAGAATCAACTCTTTTTTGAGGCAACGACTACATGGGTTTAAACGATTTGACTAACTGTTTCTGTTTTGATGTTAACAAGTAATGCAAAAAAAGGAAGAAATATTCAATTCAATTCCTACTTAGTTCATTAAAGAGAAATATTATTTTAGTTACTTTTTATTACAATTAGTATAAATATGTATATACATATGCCAGAAAAGCAAAATTAAGTGGCAAAATAAAAAGCACGATCTACCATTTCCTTTTCTATATATGGTGTTGGACAATTGTTTTCGTTTGCTACTATTTATTCATTAATTAAATTTAATTATTCCAATTAGAATAGTAAAAATAAATCACATTCTCAGAAATTAGGCCATCTCAGTTGAGATTCGAATTTAGATCTTTGGATTTGAAGTCCAACGCGCTATTCATTGCTCTACAGAAACACAAAGAGCGATTTACCTTTTATGTATATGGTGTAGGACTATTATTTATTTTTGTTTCTTACTATCTATTCATTAATTAAATTTAATAAATTAACTAATATTTGAAAGAAACTTTATGAACATCAAGCGTCCTCCACTGCAATGTTAAAAAAATGTATTTGAACTTGAGCGGATGAATAAAAAGTATTTTATTAGCGATTGAAAATTTGAACAAGATATATATATATATATATATATATATATAGGAAGAGGGTGTGAACTAATAGTAGGAATTGAACTCACAGAACTATATTTAGATGGCTGTAATAAACGATGGAAATGACTGAAAGCTGCATCTTACTTTATTTCAATAAAGGCGATTGCAGTTACTCCTCTAGCTCTTACTCCTCATGGTTATTTCATAGCACAGTTTTGTATAAAATTGAACGTTTTGTTCATTAAAAACTCTGTTTAACGTAATTGAATTTTTTACGGGGCGTTACCGTGACAAAAAGCTCAAGTTCCAGCTTTTTATCTCGACTGTTTTTAATTAATTACTTTTTACATGCATTCCAAATGAATACGCCTCTTTGAGAATTATTGTAAATCATTTCCTGCTGTTGATCAAATATTCATCTGTCATGGTCTTAAAGGAAAAATTCGATTGGGTTTCACCAATATTGCAGAACATATTAAAAGAAATACTTGAATTTAAATGTTTTCCCCTCAGTTCGTAAGGAATTAATCGATAGAAATATACCTGAATCACCTACTTCATTTATTATATAAAAAAGGAATTAATCTGGGAACCCATTCAGCTAATTAAAGCAATAACAAGTAATATAAAAGAAATTTTAAAATCAATTCCTACTTTAGTCAACAACGAAAAATTTTATTTTAGTTTTTTTATTAAATAATTACAATTAATGTAAATATGTATCTGTTTTGATGAGGAACTTAAGGCTTTACACAGATATCTACTTTCTTTCAATAATATATATATAACAGAATCACAACATTGAGTGGCAAAAGAAAGCGATTTTCCTTTCAATTTTCCTTTCAATATATGGTGTTGGATTATTATTTTTGTTTGTAACTATTTATTTTCATTCATAAGTCTCATTCTCAGAAATTAGGCCATCAGGTAGGATTCGAACACCCAACGCGCTTATCTATTATGCTACAGGGATACAACGAATGATTTTCCTTTCTATATACACTGTTGGACTATTATTTTTGTTTGTTACTCTTTATCAATTTTTTAAATTTTAGTAATGAATTAATATTTGAAAAAAAAAACCGTTTTAAAATCAAGTATCATCCACTACAAGTTTAAAAAAATGTATTTGAACTTGAAGGGATGAATAGAAAGTATTTTATTAACGACTGAAAATTTGAACTATATATATATTACAAAAATATACAATAAATAGTTATATATTTAAGATAACTATAGTCATGATAGAATAGATTTAGCTACAGAAATACTAGAGCAAACTCCTAGCCTTAGGAACCAGGAATGCAGGTTTAAACAATGTTTTTCGGCCAGCCAACTTTCACCTGAATTTGCTAATACTCTGGGCCATAGGGAAAGAGCAATAAATTTCTAGAGAAGTTTAACTATCATTATAAATAAAACTATAATCTATTAATGTAAAATGATAATATTATAGCCTGTAATAATTACTAAAATATTTAAAACCAAAGTTAAACTATTAGATAAAGACTTACCACGTGAGCAACTCATATTCCCCGGCTATAGACAATAACAGTATCGCATAAAATTATTAAGTTTTGATAAAATAGCATTAATACTATAGTTTTTTTAAATTTTAGTAATGAATTAAAATTTGAAAAAAACTATTTTAACATCAAGTGTCATCCACTACAAGTTTATATATATATATATATAGGGAGAGTGTGAACTATAATAGTAGGAATTAAAAAATGACTAAAATTGTTACTCTGCATTCCATGTTGAAAAATCTCCGAACTATTTTGTTCAAAAGCATATTAGTATTATTATATGTTCTTTGTTTAAAACTTGGCTCTGCAAATCATAACATCGAAGCTGTTTTGACCATGTATAAGTCCAACGCATTCATTCTTCTGTAAAAAGAAAAAAAAATGGGGGAGCAAAACAACATGTATTTCTGGAAAAGCCTCATCTTCGTCCCTAAATAAATAACGAGTGGACGATGATCGATGATTACAAACCCAGTTACCTGTATCGATGGAGAACTATCGATTAGTGACCCTTTGGTTACAGCAATTTCTCGAAAAACCCTTTGAAAGTTTACGGAAGCGAGACAAAACGCACTCAGTCCACCAATCCATCACAGGGTGTCAGGCTTGGATTAATGCACATAATTCGAGGTTTAGGGCGGGAGGTCCACGGTGTGTTCACTTTTTTTCTCTTTCTTTCATGCGAAGTGTTTTCAAACGATCTTTTGCTATTAAAGAGGGGTGGAGTGTAAAGTCTCGTTCCTGGAGGTATTAAAAATGTAAAGGGTTTCAATTGCGGTGGCTTTTCTCCGTTTAATGGAATATCATATATTACGTAAAATGAAATTTGAATCCATTCGCCATGGACTTCAAGAATGAGTGATGTGGGTCAGGGTGTGTTGGGATTGCGTGGGCTCATTCGTAATTTGGAAGCATTTCCAGAAAGAGTGCTGGGAGGATTTCCCTAAGTCTTACAAATTCTGTTGACACATAGGGATTTTTGGAAGGGAAACTGAAGCTTAAGGAAATGAAATTCCAAAACCCTGATTTGAAAATTTTGAATATATGCCTGAAGAAAAAATCCAGCAAATTTCTCGGAAATCTCGAAAATAAAATTAAAAATTATTTTTAAAAATTTGATATACCCTCCCACCCCCTTCGTATATGTATGTAATAATTCACCCTTGAAATCTTTTGCCGAGGGATTTTTTAAAATTCATTATGATCTTAGTCCTCCAAGATAGGATAATTAATATAGGATAGTATGTAGGATAATTAATTTTTTGTTTACCCACCTAACGGGAAATATATTGTTAAATACAGTTTAATCTCTTAAAAACTACCACTTTAAAACAAGATGATGCAATACTGCATCCTCCACATGTTCTGACTAATCACTAAAGTCTTTACTGGAAATCACGATTCTAAAAGGTACCAGATGAGAAAAATTATAAAAGTTGAGATCTTCGAAATGAACAAAGCATGCTTTTGTGAATCGTATTAATGCCCGCGTGTCTCTGTGATATGCTTTATCAGTTTTTGTTGTGTGTTTTAATTAAATAAATAAATGTGGATTTTGGAATACTAAGAAGCCTCAATCCTTCTATGACTGCATATATACGTACACAGAGAATTACGTTCATGCGAAAACGCTTTAGACAAAATATCGATTAACACGAAACAACACAACGGTCCCGACAAACTATTATGTAGTTTCATGCATTTTTTATCTTAACACGAAACGAAAATCGCTTAACTCGAAAAGATTTCCTTTCTGGGAATGAACAAATTACGAAAAGCACCAGCCGGATTGGATTGTCCTATTGTATTACAGGAAGAATTCATTGCAGTAGGTGATGAAAACGTATGTACAGCCTCAATTATAACAGGCAAAGACATTTGGAATTTGTTCAAAGGTTAAAAAAAATATCATTGATGCAGATTCCGATGACGAAAATGAAACGAATAGTACAGCTCCTGTTCCCACGTCATGCGAAATGTGGAACGCCATGAAAAGTATGTGAAAAGTATTTACTGTGAAATTTACATTCTACTGGTGAAATGAATAACAAAATGGACGATTTCGAACAATTTGCTGACAATTCAATGGTAAAAAAGAATGTTAAGGAAAATATCAAATTATTTTTCAATAAATGTTTTTTCAAAAAAAATTTGAAAACTTTGTATTAAATTTCTTTTAGTTCTTGTGAATGTTTTCGTTTCATCGATTTTTATAAAATACTATGAGAATATACAGAAAGTAAATAAAATAAACTCTAATAATTTTGTTGATATAACTTTTTTTAATGCAATATCCTTCAACACGAAAAAATATTTCATTCCCTTTAATTTCGTG
Source organism: Trichonephila clavata (assembly GCA_019973975.1). Lineage (NCBI taxonomy): Eukaryota > Metazoa > Arthropoda > Arachnida > Araneae > Nephilidae > Trichonephila > Trichonephila clavata. The sequence goes on along the minus strand of BMAO01021626.1, from coordinate 555,959 downwards.
TTAAGTGATTTTTCACTGTACATGCTTATTCTACTTGCTTGTATATATAAAGATCAGTTTTCGCCACTTAGTGTTGCGTAACAAAAAAATACTTCAATCGAGTGAAACATTAGAAAAAGCTTTTCATTACCAAAATATATTTTTTTAAAATTAACTTCATTACTGGTGAAAGCAGGCCTAAATTGCTGCATAAACGAAATTGAAAAGTGGTTTACTGATGAACTGGTCAATCTATGGATAGCTAATACAGTAGTTACATTGGAGGTTAGTAAAAAAAACCAACCAGTTTTTTTCTTTTCGAAAACCATTGGTGAAAGAAATGTTCTTTATATTTTAATTATTCTAGAACAAGTAACAAAATTACTTTTTTTAATTGTTGAAATTTAGCATTAGAAATGTGGTTTTAAAAACTCTTTGTAATCCATCTCACACAAACTAATTTTATTTTATTTATTTATTTCGGAAGTAAGACCAATATTTATTGTAATCCATCATTTTAGACACTGACATGCCAAAATACCAAAACCTTTAATTAAGATTTTTAAAACCGAAAAGGAGTTGGAAAATAAACTCATTTACTTAACTAAAATGAAAAACATTTTCTTGAAAGCATCGAATTTGTGAAAATTTTCCAAACATTTCCTTAATTTTAATTTTTTTGTGTAAGTTTGATGGATTGCATGCAAAGCAGGGCGTGCAAGTCTGACTTTTCGTTCCTTTCAACAAAAACAGGGTAGAGTAACAAATTTAACATATCCTAACTTCTTATAATTAGAAACGGCTTATTTTTGCCGAAACGTTTCATTGCGAAAACCTTTTTTGTTTATCAAAGCAGTAGAAGTGTACTTTTTAGGTAATTATCTGGCGAAGGTTTTAGGTTACGAGAATCTACGTTTCGGGAATTTTAAATTCTCGAAAACGAAATTTTTCACAATTAGTGTTAGGAATATTAAGAATCAAACGGGATAAAAGGAAACTTGCTTTGTTAAAAAACTGAATTGTAGCTATTTTTATTAAAACTAAATGCTTAGTTTTGTTTTCTACATTTAATGCATTTGTATTTGATAAGGTTGTTTGTTTTTAATAAAACTTTCATTTATAATAATAATTTGATTTTATTGTTCGTATTATGAATCTTAGATTAAGTAGTCATGATTTATATCTGAATTACTCACACAAGAGGAACAGAAAGCAAATGGTATTCGAACGCATGTAGAATTCCAAATGATAAAATAGTGGAAATGGATTAAGCCTAAAAGTTTCCAATTTTAGAGTAATACAAGAAAATAGACAGTATGATGAGTCAAGCTGTAATTTGATATTGTTGAAGGTATATTTTACAAGAAGTAGAATGTTTCACAAAAAAAAAAAAGGATAACACTAACTGTCGCCACAACACTTATTCGCTACAACAGCGCTACTTAATGGATTACTATGATTCAACAACGCCTTAAGTACAATTTTATAGTTACATGAGTCAATTTTGGGTAAGCTGTTCGACTGTTAAGTGTAGAAGCTTGGCAAGTACAGTAAGGTTCCTTTCTCAAGAATCTCAGTAACACACGAATTTGTTTAATACACATGCTCCCTTGTTGATCTATCCCTTGTGGTATCATTTCTAAACATTGTGACATCATAACTCTGGTTTTTTTTTATTTTACTAAATTTAGAATAATCTTTTGTTCGGTTGACGTAACGATCTCCTGTTAAAAGCAGATATTAATGCAATTTTCTTTCTATTATATACATATGAAATTTTTCGATTGAAATTTTCCATTACAGAGCTCTCTAAGTAATAAAGCTGCTGCTAATTTATTTTGAGCAGCAGGGTTCTCGGATAAGAGCGTGGTATCTATCATGCAATAGATAGATAAATAAAATGCCAATTAAAAACAATGATCCGTAAAAGACTGGTTGCTGAAACAGTAAATTCAATTTTCAAGAATTATTTTAAGTGTCAAGTATTAAAGGCATTTTCTTTTTCTTTCATATAACATTGACAATCCAAATCAGAGAGAATTGATATCAATATATATATATATATATATATATATATATATATATATAAGAGGTTGTGCCCCCATGAGTTCTATTTTTCCCGAAACTTCCAATTTTCCCAAGACGGCTTTGTGACGATTTTGGTGTTACATTCGAAACGATATTATTCTTAACACCCGTTTGTATTAAAAATAATAGTATATCTAATAATAATAAGTTTTACCCAGCAATATTTACAAAAAAGATTCTAGAAATAAATCATACAAATTATGAAATACAAAATAGATCTCCAATGGACAAAATAGAACGCCCCCCCCCCCAAAAAAAGAAGGTACTAAAATACATTTTAGATTCATTTATATACATCAGGGACGAGTCCAAATCGATAGGGGTGGAAAAAAGTACTTTTGATAAATCGCTTTACAATCGAAAGTAATAATAGGAAGGTAGGGATGAAATCGATAGAAGGGGGGAAAAAGAAAAAGGCAAAATCCCTCCCCTACAGGTGACTCTTCGATTTTAGGTAATTCTCCTTTTCCTGGAAGCCATTACTAACGCTAAGCGTAAGCGATACATATAGGACCACAAATCCACAGCTTTTTTTATCTCCTTCCACCCCCTGAAACGTTCCCTCTCCTACCCCTGGTTCCTAAACGACTATCAAATAGGGGTGGTTCAACCCCTTGTAATGTTACGCATCACTGTAACGTTACAACGGCGGAGTTGAGCAGTTATATTATCCCCCTATTGTATTAATAGCCTAGCCTGTATTATAGACGAAAAGGGGCATACAGAGGGAAGAACAGAACGCTTATTTTGCAGCAAGGGGGGGGGGAGGGGGGTAACATCCTTCTTTGCGGTTTTTAAATAACTGCAGATAATTTCAGAGGGGGTAGACAAGGTAGATGGGAGTTTAAAAGCTCTGAAAAAATGTGTACGGATATTTGAATTGATTACTTGGCTATGTTACGGATTCTGGGAACAGTATAATACAAAGTTATTTACTTTGTTTAAAGTTGGGAAGGGAATAAATTAATAACAAAAGATCGATGAATCATTATTATTATTATTTGCAGTGTAAAAATATGGATGTTTGAAACCCTTACATATAAATAGTTTTACCAATATAAGAAATAATAGTTTTAAAACTAATTCGTATTTTATGGGGTTCGTGTTATAGATACATTGTTTTTAAATATTTAAAAAGGACATTTAATAGGAACGAAAGCATTTCAGTAATATTTATGATATATTTTATTGTATGATGCATAACAGGATATATACATAGTATATTAAGATATCAGCATTGTATACCAAATATCTTAAGAACATCTGGACTACTCAACAGATTATTCTTTTATCCAACTGAATATATGCATGTTACTGATTCTAGTGCCTTATTCCTGAACTTTTCAAGTTATCTTACCTAATTTGAACAGAGCTTTCACGCTTTTTCCCTTTAAATAACCTCTGGGGTTTCCTTAAGGTGTTGTTTAATTTGAAAACCTCGCCTTATGGAACAACTGTGATACACATAGACAGGGATTTTTGATAAAAGATCTGAAAGGAGGTTTTGAAAAGGATGAAATTATCTGAAAATATCATGAAGTATCTGTGTATGTTAGCTAAGTGTGTTTTGGAGCTTATTATTTGTCTCACTGCAAGATTGGTTTAGAAAAGATCCTGAGTCATCTTTTTTGTAAATCCTTCAAACTTAGCTACGTGGAAATGTCATTTAAAGAGAGAGAGAGAGAGAGAGATCAACTATTTATAAATCTTTAAAATTCGGTTCTTTTAAATTACGCCTGGTATAGTTGTGGAGCTTCTGAAGAATCCCTTCGACTGATTTCTAATTAAATGTCCGGAGACTCAGATAACTAAGAAATCAGATAACTGACGTAGCCGTGCTTATGCATACATTTGATGAGTGCACAGAGCGCGCGCGTTATTGGTTAAACAAAAACAATTTGACTGGGCATGAAACATTGCATGACGATAAAATTGTACCACACATGTTATGGGTACTCTCCAAATTGAAGCCCCTTCAGCAGGAGAAAAGGACCTCATACTGGAAAGGAGTTCAAATCGTCATTCTGATAACATGCTTCGTAATTCATTGATTATTCAGGACACTTAGAAGATCGAGAAAACAACAACTGCACAAAATTTCGCAGCACAATTTTACAAAAGGCTATTGAAAATATGACGTAAACATGTTTGCTATCTTATTTAAAGCAATAGTAAATTAAATAAGCTGAAGATTTCTTTAAATTCTATTCCAACTCTTCCAGTTTCGTATTTTTTCATAGCTCAACTAGGATTTTTGTTTCCCAAGATTTACACATTTCCCATTCATTGTAGAGCATCAAGATTCCGTTGTGTTTTAAAATGGATTTGCTTTTGATTTTTAAATTCCCTTTCTCATCATAATTCTAGTAGTTCTTGGAACAATAATGTAGCATCTCGCTCTACGAATACTTGGTAATCCTTACGAAAGGGAATTTTAAAAGCATCTTTCCTATCCACACAATTAAGGAGGAAATATTTCTTTTGTGACAATGGCAGTGGTATTTCTTGTTCTGATTAAGTTTTATTGAATCTACTGTTATATCATCTCGTATTATAGTAGTAATTATTCTATACATAACGTGACGATTAATGTATGAATAAAGACAAAGAAAAGGCAAACTACAATTATTCGATCTGAGAGAAAATTTATAATTTACTCGTTATTATTGGCAATTCATCTGGTGGAGTTGTCAGTTATAGAAATATATGCCTAGAAACTTCTATAATCAATGAATTTAAAGATAAAAATTGTGTGTAAGATGCCTCGATAAAGACGTATACTATTAAACTACAAATAACACAGCTATTTCTCCAAGAAACTGTTTAATGTCCATCATGGTGAACCTAAAAACTGATCACAGTGACCACTTGTCACGAGGGAGTGATTCACTCCGTTCCAGACCCATTAATAACAAACAGATGCGTACAAGAACAATTGAAGAGCCCTCGCGGTGTAAATTGTGGCACCTAATACACAAGCACGGTGAGCCGTAACGGAGCGTGACGTAACATGGACAGGGTTGTCATGGCAACTTGGAAGCATCCATCTATTACGGCTGCCCGAATTAATATCGGACATCATGGATTGAAAATATTTGTCCGCTGGAATATGGAAAGAGATATGTCTCATACTTTTCAAACGAAATGTAACTGTAACTGTGTGTTTCGCTTGATGTTAATGGAGAAAATAAATCAGTATAATGAATAAAGAATAAGAGGTTTTTTTTAAATGAGAGCAAGTGAAGCCTTTTAGGTTAATTTGAAAATATATTAATTTTTATGGAGTAGAAATATATGCAAGTGAATCTAGTTTGGGTTATTCATGTTAATTACACTTACATACATCAAAATAATTCATTACCAAGGAAAAGAAAAAGCTTAACTGATTCTTTTTAGCATATATTGTATTTATTAGTTTTTTTATGTACATAAAAGGAAACATCATAAAATTTTGATGCAAAAAAAAAAAAAAGTTATAGAAAGGTCTTTTTTGAGATGACGTTCTAAGCGATTCAATAATTGTAACGTTTTTGACATTTCACTTCCATAATCAGATAAAACCTTTTACCAATTTTACCTTTTTAGAAGCAATTTAACGTTTTTAAAGACAAAACTACTAAGTTAAGCTCTATACGAAGCAGTATTCTCTACAAAAATGAAGGTGACCTCTTCGTTGTTGAGTGGGATCATGGTTTAAAATTACAAATTCCGTTGCCAATAGCCCTAATGTGACATTAAAATGTGACGTAAATGAACAACCAATCAATCAATCTGTAAAACTAGATACAAAATGCTTTGGAATACAATAACAACAAATAATTAAGACTATAAATTGTCGGACGTAAAAGAGAGTAAACCAAAAGTGGTACATTCAGGGTTGGGTTCAATGAAGTCCCCTTTAGTGTAACAGTTATTAATTTAAGTTCAGAAACACAAAGAGACAACTCATACCATCAAAAAAAGAAAAATAATGGGCAAATAACTTGGAAGGTTTTTTATAGCGTTCAAATTCTCCCCTCACATGGCCTCTTCTGAAGGTGGATGGCAGCTAGAGGCCCTTCTGCTGCTTTGAACTGTTAGTCACAGTTATTAGTGACAAGAGTATTTACAAGATTACATTGATATTCCATTAAAATATTCATGCAGAATAATATTCTCAAAAAATTAAATTTTTAAAAAATAATCAAGATTTTCAGTAAAAAAAGAGGTTAATGCATTAAATTTATCCTTTTTACATTTGTTTCATTTAAAATAGCTTAAAGATGTAAACCTGAAAAAAAGGTTAATGTTCAGAATGCAACTCACGTATGAAAATGTGCAGTTAATAGTTTTAATTTGAGACGACATTAAAAATATTTTTAATCTCTTTCGTAAATTTTTTTTTAAATTCTTTTTTTGTGACCAACCCAAAATACCTTGGGGTTTGCTTTGGCAAAATATCATAATCACGTGGATTGCATGTAAAAATAAAAAGTTTTATATTATATGTATTTGGACCCATTACAAGCATTTATTGGAGTGCAAATTTAAAACTGAATGAATTATTTTTAATGTTTTCATTATTTTTCATGTGTACAAACATAGATAATATAATAATAACACCTAGTGATAAATATGCCTAGCTTTAGCAATAAGCAGGGTGATAAAGTTTCAGGAACCAAGAGTGATGCTGCAGGGAGGGGGCGCTACAGTGCAGTACTGCCCACTTCTAAGCATGTATAAGAACCAAAGCAACGTAATAAAATAGTAACATTTATGGGGTTTATTTATTACAAAACACAGCACTAAAAACAAAAATATTGCAAGAAATCATCTTATTTTGTAAAGTTGTAATGAATCCCGCGGCCGGCCAAAGCTGTTCTACATTATTCTCTTTGTTAAGAATGGATTAAACTTATTTAAAACTGATATTGTTTTTAAAAACTGATGCTGTTCTGTAAAAATATCAATTGGCTTAGCCTACTTAACATTTCATACCTTTGTTTCTTGACTTATAATGTTTAGAACGAAATTAAAATAAAAGCAATCATTCCTAATAATTTCTGAATTGAAAGACTCATTAATTCTGGAAGTAAATCGTGGCAAGCTTCCATCTACGACGATACGTCACAGTGAAATCAAGGCGTGGCTAACGTCCTTCCAAGTAAGACATTTTGTACCACACAGCACCGACCTTTCTTTACATCTCCCACAGAAACGAAACAAGATCTCCATTGTGTTAAAATAAATATCGGAATATTTCTGGAAATGGTGCAAATAAATTGGAGCACAGTGCCTGTGCCACCAGAATCTAAATTTCTTACTCCAACTCAATCCAGAAGGTGAAATATGGGTGCTCATTGTGGGTGCAGGCCACGTAGGATACCGATTAGATCCCACAGCATAATCAGCCATTTTTGCCTGCACCTCTCGACAAAGACCCCAAAATTACTTAATGTAATGAAAGCGACAGCCACTTTTACTACTCCCCGCGGAACGAACACCGGGACACACCTTGTCCATTGACCGTCCCTCATTGGTCGGTGTCACCATTGGTCATTTGTCACCAAAGCGCGAGGGTTCATTATTTTGAGTATATGACTGTCCAGAGCTAGGGAGGAAATTTCAATGCACAGTCTTGGTTTCAGGTGGTTGAGTTTTTTTATGCGATAAATCATTCTTTTTTTTCCCTTTCCACCCCAGTCTGTGGTGCCGCGTTTTCAGGAAGCATAGATTGGTCTGCTGCAGTAGCCAAGGGTATATCTGTGTAGTGGCGGAGACAATTCGAATGGTAAACCTGAGATTAATTAGGTTGAAATAGTTGGGTGATTTGTTTAAAAGTGATGGATATAGCTGGTTGGGTTTTTTTTTCTGGAAGAAGGTGATTTCCGAAAAGTCATCCTGAAGATTTGTTGACTTGGCAATACGTTCACTTAAAGAGATAAGTGACATTCTGCATGTAAAAAAATAATTCAGTACATTTCCAAGTTAATTATTTTGTAATTGTAATAATGAGCGATGGTTACTGTACGGGTCAATGAATGAATATAAGGAAAATTTTCAACAGTACTTATTGCTTCTAGCGTTGCTAAGAAGCAAACGCAATGTTTTAAAGTATACTTCTTAAATAAATTTTTTTAATAATGAGTAGCTGTAAAAGTTAATATTTTCGATTCTGTTAAATAAACTATAAAGCAGAGGGAACTTTAATCAATTAAAGAAATCTTAAATAGTTAACAAAATGTACGAAACAGCTCTTGGAGAATGAATTGTTGCTTCAGCTGTTTCCACAATTATAGGTTTTAATTTCAATTAGATCAACTGATAAAAGACTTTTGAAAGGATGAATTGCACATTTAAACAGATTACAAATGTTTTATTGTGGACTAGATGAACGTAATTAATTACCATATATTTAGGGGACAGTGAATATTTGCTGTTAACTTAAAAATTAGTAAATTTGAATTAATGGGTGGTAGAATGAATTAGATGCTTTGGTAAAATTTTCATATGAACCTTTTTCTTTTTTTACAAAATGCAAAAAAGAGAATTTTATTAAGAAAAGGAAAATGCCTTACCGATATACTTATAAATACACAAAGGCAAAAACAATTACAATAATTGGTGTGAATCAAAAAATGGCTTAAACAAGTTACAGTCAGTGACAGATTTTAAATAATTTAATAGATAGTTAACTTTTTATATTTATATTTCCATCATGTATGGTTTCCCGGGAATTATTCTAATAGAATTTTTAATTACTAATTTGACTTGAACGACTAAAGTTCACCAAACTCCAAAAAAACAATATTTGTTCTGGCAAATGACTAAAGCCTTCTCCCCATTACTGATAATAAATCGTAAGCTGTTTCAAACATTCCAGTTTTAAGATTATGTTTCTAATTACTAAATTACTAATCAATTGAAATTTTAAAAAAAAAATCTATCCAAAAAGAATAAGTGCTTTGTAATGAACTAACTAAAATCTGATCAAATATCCAAATGGAAATGAACTTGTAGTTGAGATACACAGAACTTCGGTGACAAATGGTGGCTAGCATTATATACCCATCTTAAGACTTTGTTAAATATCAGTTACCCAAACTTTTTTTTTATCCTACGCCTTTCTTCGGCATCTCTGCCATTAGTCGACGAGCAGCCCAATAAAATGATGACGAAGCATAAAAGAATAAAAATTTGTCTTCTAGAGTTGTCTATAAAAAACTTTAAAACAATAGGATAGTGTCTGAGGTGGTCACCATCCGTTTTACCCTGGTTGCACAGAGGGCACCAAGCAGAATCCTTTACTCCAACGCGATGTAAATGCCTTTGCAAGTAGTCATGTCCAGTAAGAAAACGAAAGCACGCAACTCCAACAGATCGAGGCAGGGAACTGGGAACTCTACCACTTTTGTTAAGCAAGATATTCCACCTTCTACCTGCAGTTGCTTCACCATATAGGGTGACTATTAATTTGCAGTTTACTATAAATGATTCTTTTGATGTTACGCTGAGGCAAGGGAGAGTCAGGTTGGGACATGAGAGATCCCTCTTTAGCAAGCCTATCTGCTTTCTCATTTCCTGAAATGTTACAGTGGCTGGGAATCCACTGGAGGGCAATGCTTTCTTTAGACTTCCCAAGTTCAGAGTTACCAAAACTCAAACGCTGTAAACATCGTTTTCACAATTCACACGTTCAAACAATTTAATTCACATTGGGGAACAAATAGTGTGTTTCACACACAGCCCAAAATTTATATTCACTAATTTCCTTGTGCACTGATAGCAAAAAAAAAGTACAAATTATAACGTCATTCTTCTTCAAGAAATTTTATCACTTTTTCTCGCAATGCACTTCAAACATTCTAAGAACCACTTCAATACAAAATAAAACAGAACATTCTACCAAATGTCCATCCAATGAAAATTGGTTTTATGTGCCAAAATATTTATTGTACCAACGTAATTTCGGTGGACATGCTTCTTAAAATTTATCGACATCGTTTGACTGACCCTAAAGTACAATATGCGACCACGCGTATTTTTTTAATCTTTCTTTTTTTTTTGGAAAGTTCTCTGTCCATATAGATTCTAGCGAGATACTTTTAGATTTGCATTTTGATGGGATAGCACTAAGATTTATTCTGCCGATATATCGTTCGAATGGATTGTTTTTATCAATCTTTACCCCACAAGTTCAATAGGGGGAGAAAAAGATGTTCGAACGAGAGAAAGACAGAGGAGGGGGAATATAAACTCAGATCCACACTTAACAATGGTGGATTCGGGAAAATAAGAAAGGAAAAAAAAGTGACTGTTTGGGAATTCAATTGGTCGCAGTGTTGGTGGGGGGTTAATCGCGCATCTTCCAACTGATACAAGTAATAAAATAAAAATTGATTTTTTCCGGCTTTAAATGTAGTTGAGTGGGTAGAATTTTTTTTCTTTCGTTTACGTCATCGTCGGTGTAGGGAATTTCGGGGAATAAAGTTTTCCATTCTTATTATGTACTTCTGAACAAAATATAATATTGGTTTATGAGTAAGAATTGATTTCCATTAGTTTTGACTTTTCATCAGGACGTTTCTATGTACGGTTCCTTCGGAAATTTATATATATTACATTAATTTTCCAAGTAAAAATTCCGAAAGTTCATTTTAAATGTAAGAGTAATTTGCTTGCAAATTCGTTAACCACCGTTGCAAATGCGCGTGTAGAAACCATTCCAGTATTTTTTAACGGGGGTTACGCGTACGCAAGGGAATATGCGAAAAAAGCAAATTTACGATATATCTATATAGTATTTAATAATCTCTACTAGAGAGACTGAAATGATTTGAACAATACAAATAAAATAACCAGACAAATATTGGAAACTCATAAAGATAGGTGCTGCGGTATTATAAACAATGCCGACAGAGAACAGCTTTTAAGTTTATATGAAAAAGTGAGGTTTAACCAGTGAGGCTTGCCAACCTTCCCTTTTTCTGTTTCTAATACTGGGCGAAATCACAGCGGATAAAAATTCTAAATCCGTTACAAGAATAAAGTAATTTAACCTAAAAATGCTTAGATCATGATGAAAATGAACAATAAACATAGTATTGCCAGATTCAAGATCCAATGCAGATTCAAAGATGCAGTATTACAGGCGAAATTGTAGTACAGCAATAAGTTTATGAATGTGTATATTTACTAAAATAACTATAAACTAAGAATATATTGTGTTAAATACTAAAATTATAGGAGTAGCACAGTGAATATATTCGCATTTGTCTGTACTATAATACTTAAGTTAAAAATTAAAATTATTGAAAAATATATGACTTTTTAAGATTTATTGTAACGACATCAATGTTTTGAATAAATGCTTACTATAACTAGATAGATAAATTGAATGGGGTTCTTATAATCAGTTTCATTTTAGAAATACCCCCACGATGAAAAATACTAAAAACCACTGGATTAGACAGTAAGCCCCAAAGTACTAGAATACAAGCAAAATACACAAAGAAAAGTGCATTTTGATTCAAACCAATTTTTTTCGTTATTATTTATATAAGACACAGATGGGAATGAAGGGATAGGATAAAAATGGACAGGAAAGATATTCGAATATTTACGCAGTTCTTCCAAAATACATCACACAGTAAAGTGTTCAAAACAAATAGGATCCAACACCACGCTGATACAAATCGAATAGGGAAACTTTTTAAAGACGTTATAGCCTTATTTTATTCATCAGTCAAAGATCAAAATCTAAAACAGTATTTTTGAAGTAACATGACGATTAATCAATTAATTTCTGCTCCAAGTTGAAGAGGAGGCGTCTGATTAATGAATTCTCCGGTACCACTTAAAATGATCCTATTTAATGAAAATATAAGTCCCTTTATTAACATGAGACTATTTGTCAATGTATGCAAATAGTTTTTGGGGAAAAGGAGCTACCTTCAGAATATATATGAATATCGTGCAGGATTCAAATTATAATTCCTGCAACTAAACTCAAGCCCATGATAGGTGCTGCGAATTTCAATTTTTTCCCCACTCCAGCCGGCGAATATGGAATGCTAAGCGACGGCGTGGAAAGGAACCATAACCGTACTCGTTGTCTCCAGTTTTAATATTCCGAGCTTGGAAAATACGTGATAGTAATTGTACCGGGCGAAAGGTGATGGAATCTTTTGAAATAAGTGTCGTTCTCGTTGAAAACAAATGACAAAGAAAAAAACACAGCATCACCCAAAGGTGCACGTAACGCTAAGAGGTTGCTGAACTTGAACCCGCCACGAGCATTCTGACTTTAAATGTTTAGAGACTTTAACCTTGATATTTAAATACAACTTGACTTTGGGGGATTTGTGTGGTGCTTTTTTTTTCTCTCTGGCTTCCAGCCTTAAGACTTAAATTTTTTATTTACCCTTTATGTAGTGTCATTGTCGTTTCAGCTGTAGTGAGATACAAGCTTTGCATATGTAGCGTTGCGACCGTTTCCTGGATATCAATGTCAGCTTAAATGTATCTGAGAAGACTATTGATTGCGTAAATAATGCTTCTGCTGAAACTCTTTTGCGGAAATACCAAAGGAAATTATTTCTTTAGCCTTTAGGAAGAATAACGAGCTAGTCCAGATTGTCACATTTGTTCATCCAAGGTCAAAAGAATATTTTTGTATCTCCCCGAATGAAAAAAAAACTAACTTATAATTTTGAAAATAATTGACAGTTTTTTTTGATTTTAGCGAAATATAAAACATTTAAAAAATTGATAACTTTTTACATGTAAGAATTGTTTGGGTTATTTCTTCATTACACCCCATTATCTGTTCTTCTTGGAACTAGGTGAACAATGGGGGGGAATTCAGTTCTTGCAGTGGCACACACAAGGGGGAGAGGGTCAATGGGACCAGATCCCCCGCAAGCCCTTGGTTTTCTTGATTGATTATAATTCTATATATGAAGTACGTAAATTAATTTTATTAACTAATGCAAATTATTTATTCAATAATTAAGTTGTACTATTTTCTGTTCCCGAAAACCGACAAAATCAAAAGAATATGTTGGGTGGCGCATTGGAGCATCATAAGAGAATAATGGACTATAGTGGACCCCTTGAAAAATTCCTGTGTATGCCACTGTGTTCTAGTTATCTATGAATTTATTTCTAATAGTAATCAGAAATATTTATAGTGATGGAAGCCTTTTTCAAATGTTAGTTTTTTAAAATCTAATATATATACGTATACAGTGGCGCACACAAGGGGGGTGTCCAGGTGGTCCGGAGACCCCCCCCCCAAAGCCCTTGAGTTTTTTTTCGATTGATGATAATACTATACATAATGTAAAGTTTAATTAAGTACTTGTAATTAACAATTTATTTTATAAATTAATGCTAATTATTAATTCAACCTTTGCTGTTTTTTGTTACCAAAATCAGAAGAATCAATTGGTGTTGTCTTGAGATATGATACGAGTTGGGGGACTTTCGGTCATGGACTCCTCCCTTGAAAAATTTTTGTGTGCGCTCTGTACGTTTATAGTATATCCTGCTCGATATCTATTTTATAAGATATATCTTGTATAAGTAATTCTGTACCTGAAATATGCAGCCGAATACTTCTAAGCTGTCACCCTAATATAAAAGAACTGGATGTATGAAGTAGGAATTAAAAGTTCCCGAACTGAGTCTATAGCTTAAAAATATTACCAATTAAATTGCTGAAACACATCTTCTTTCGAAATAAGACCCTTGAGTAACAACACACTTTTGCCAAGGCTTGTAAAGGTCATCGAAACATTTCTGGAATCCATTTTTAGCCATGTCCTTTAATTCAGCCTGTGATGCACTTTTAACTTCCTCTGCAGATTGATCTTCGTTGATCGTTCAGGGAACGATGTTTTGGCACACCCTATGCAGATCAGTATCCAGTCAGTAACCATTGACATGTGACCGAGGATATTCCAACTGATTCTGCTATTATTTGAAGCCTGTTCGTATATACCACCGCAGAAACCTTTTCGGTGTTTTCAGCGGTGCGGTGGACGTCCGGAGTGTTTGTCGTCTTCGACACTTTCCCTGCCTTCTCTGAAACGTCGATGTCACTCAAAAGCTAGCGTTTGAGATAATGTATCACAGCCTGCTTCAAAATTTCGAATGCGCTCATAGTGCTTTTTCCCAAATGAACACAACAAATTAATAACATGCGTACCGAAGTTGGTATTCAAACTTAGCGTCCATTCAGAGCAGTGGGAGGAATATAGAAGTTGATTTGTACAAATTTGTTGCAGTTTAGGAAGGAGTTGTCAAGAGATGAGTTATTTTGAATAATCTTATAAGTTTAGATTAAAATATTACTCCCAAAGATGTTGAATCAGTTGTAAATTTCTCGTAAAGTAATAAACCCTAAATATAAGTAAATATTTTTAAAACAAAGCCTTCTTCTTCCCCGAATCCTCTTATACCTGTAACCTCTAGTTTACGACAAGACTGAAAATTCACAATTAGATTGGCGAGGAAAATCCCTAAATTTATAATGGTAACGTATAGAAGACCTGGTTTTTGAAGTCAAGTAATCCAACGTTATTAATTATTTGTAAAGTAAATTTGACAGCTTTGAAGTTTCTCCCTCTCTCTCTTACATGTAAAGTAAAAATAGTAAACTTATAACTCAAACTCTTTTGGGAAAATGTTGCGTTAATTGAATGGGTATCGCAATGACATTTGCACCTGATTTATTTACAACATTAATATTTAAAATAATATTTTTATGAAAGACTCTTCAAAGCTTGAAACATTTAAAATTTGTGACACAAATTAATGCAGTACTGCTGGTACTAGCCAAATTCATTAATTATATGTCCATGAAAAGTTTTAATAATATTCATAGTATAAGCATGACCATCAAAGGAAACATCTGAGTTATAAATTTGTCTTTTTACTTTGTAAAGTTAAGTTGGAAATCTTTTTCAAAGATAGAATGACATAACATTCTTTGTGGACAATGTATGACAGAATTCCTAATTTCAGCTATCAGTTCCTGGTGCACCGAATGAAAATGGAAGCAACATTTATAGTCTCAAGACATCTGGTGCGAGTCCGTTTGAGGTCTCTGAGTTCGGATCCTGACTTTACCCTTAAAATTTATGTTCAGAAATGTCATCTAGTCCACTTACATGCCAGCTGCATTTTAATCGATACTATTGTCGCAATGTGAAAGGCACTGCGCAGGAAATCTATCCCTTAAGTATTTCACTTCAGTTTGTTTACAAAGTTGTGACACTGGTGTATTTTAAAGCAATATTCAGATCTAAAGATACAATTGATTAATTTTTAATTTCGTCTCGAAAATCACTTACACGTTAATAAATGTTGTTAAATGAAGAATCTAATATCAATAAACGCTCTTTCAGAGTTCGGTATAGTTAAATATTAAATGTAAGAATATATATAGTGAGAGATTGAGTTCACTATAACTATTGTTGCAGTAGTCTCTTATCACTAAATACTGTAGTAGAGTTCCTTATTACTAAGTATTGCAGTACAGTTGCTTATTACTAAGTATTGCAGTACAGTTGCTTATTACTAAATATTGCAGCACAGTTCCTTATTACTATATATTGCAGTAGAGTTCCTTATTATTAAAGATTGCAGTATAGCTCCTTAATACTAAATATTGCAGTAGAGTTCCATATTACTAAATATTGCAGTATTCCTTATTACTCAATATTGCAGTAGAGTTGCTTATTACTAAATATTGCAGTAGAGTTGTTTATTACTAAGTATTGCAGTATAGTTGCTTATTACTAAATATTACAGTACAGTTGCTTATTACTAAATATTGCAGTAGAGTTCCTTATTATTAAATATTGCAGTAGAGCTCCTTACAGCTAAATATTGCAATAGAGTTCCTTATTATTAAATATTGCAGTAGAGTTCCTTACAGCTAAATAATGCAGTAGAGTTCTTTATTACTAAATATTGGAGTAGAGTTGCTTTTTACTAAATATTGCACAGTAGAGTTACTTATTATTAAGTATTGCAGTAGAGTTACTTATTATTAAAGATTGCAGTATAGCTCCTTAATACTAAATATTGCAGTAGAGTGTCTTATCACTAAATATTGCATTATAATCCCTTATTACTAAATATTGCAGTAGAGTGTCTTATCACTAAATATTGCATTATAATCCCTTATTACTAAATATTTTCGCAGAGTCCATTATTATCAAATATTTTTATAGAATCCTCTTGTTACTAATTCATTTCTCCATTCATTTACAATTTCATTTCATCATCCCACGAGTGGTGGATGTACAAATAGCATACTGATTTTGTCCGAGTAAAATTGAAGCCTATAATTCTCAACCCATTTCGTTGCTGTTTTAAATTTCTATTGTACTGAGAAACCATTCCGGTCCATTCGTTATACGAAATGCGCACAAGCGTTCGCGTGAATAAAAACAAAAATATTATCAAAAGAATGCGAACCAGGAAGAAAGAAAATTTAATTTCCATTTAAGGCCACCGTGTTTTGTTCATTTTCCATTCTTTTAGCTTGAGTTAGCCTGGACACTCTTTTCCAAACAGACGCTGGCGAAATAAAACTAAATAAATGAAAAGGAATCCAAAGGATGAGAACGTGTTTTTCTCATTAACCGCTGATTGCTATCTAATGTGGTGTTCATTATTTCAAAGATCCTCTGCCATAAAACTGTGCGATATTACCATCTCAGAATGTTAATTAGTCATATGAAGAATATAACGTAACTCATGGACCACGAACAGAGAGGGGGAAAAAATAAAAGAATCACGTGGTTCCCAATCCTTTTCTAATGGCCGAGCATTTTAGGTGGCTTAACAACTTAACAATTCCCGCCACGCAAAGAGTTCTCTGCCGTTGTGACACGTTAGACGCCTACTGGATATCTGGAAACTTGATTTGTCACCCGAGAAAGACGAATCATAATCTTTCGCGTCTCATAAACGTCCGTATCCTCAAACACATTTCATAAGCGATTACGATCGTCGTAAATTGATTCTGCCCCTTGCGTTACTAAAATGCGTTTTAAGCCCACTATTTAGAAGCGATTGCCGTAACCGAGTTGATTAAGTTGTTTGTGAAGTTGAGGGTACAATGCCAAGTGGGCAGAATTGAAACTAAGTACCAGGCGCTGTAGAACAAAATACAAATATTATTCCACTTCTTTAAAGGCAATTTGGCAACAGAAGGAATAAAAGTTTTATTTAACCCAGCGTTTTTCAAACTGTGGGGTGTGCTCCCCCCAGGGGGTGTGAAAACTCTACGAGGAGGGCGCGAACATATTGAAAAGTCGAAAACAAAAAACTTAAAAAATTTATTAATTTACTGAAAGTAAATCAGCAAATGCAACCTGACATAATAAAAAATAAAATTTACATTTACATGATAGAATACACTTATAAATGTGTCAGTACTGCACAATGTATTTTATAATTAATTTAAGAATATCGATTTAAAAACAAGTTTAATAATTACCAGTGACTCCATGGGCTTGTCCTAAATAAAATTAACACTTTTCTTGATAATTTGTACGGTTTATAAGTAATCTCTTAACTGCCGATTAAAGTTTACGCAATTTGCTTCCCAATGCCTCCGTTTTCCGCGTAGGGTGCGTATGTGACGTATTGGGGGAGGGGGAAGAAAATGAATAAGAAATCTTGTGATTTAAGTAAATACTTCGCAAACACTGTCAAGGTTCTTTTATTGCATACCAAAGCCTTCGTAATAATTTTATGGATAGCAGTGCACAGAAAATATCGAACTTTGGAAAGACGTATATATACGTCCAAGGAATTTAACGCATCGGTTGAGCGAGACGTATATATACGCCGGTGGCACTTAAGAGGGAAAAGTCGTATCGTAGCTCTACATCAAAGTATAGTATTATTAAATTACTGCATTTTTATTAGTATTAAAGGGAGGGGGGCGATGAAAATTATAATTGAATATTAAGTCGCAAATTTTGAAAATTTGAGAAGTACTGATTTAACCTCAAACCCCCAGTGGCACTCTCTAATAATCACATCTTAATGGTGACTAAAAAATAAATTATTGGCGCTATTTCTACTAATTTTGGTATAAATGGTTTTTGATGTTTGATTAAGAGCTGTAATCGACTCTGCGTTTGTCCGAAATTTCTAAAATTTTCAGGCAGCACAATTTATTAGTTACTTATTTGATATTTATTGTCATGAATTGTAAAATAATAAGCATTTGCTGATTATAACTTCATTTCGCAATTAAATATAGAGAGTGAGTGTTTATTTATGCCACACTATAAAGGAACATGAGGGCGATTAGCAACGAAATTCGTCATTTTGAATTATAATCAAGTGAGTCGAGGACAACACATGTGCTGGAATTTCCTCTCCATGATTCAACACTATTCCATAGGGGACTCGACAGATTTGATGTGCATCAGCCCCTCTACACGGTGGACCTTCAGTGGCCCAAGTGTTCCAACTCATGACCCGCCGGCCACAAGTCCGTGCCCATAACGAGGTTATAGTGACCACAGTAAATATAGAGACAGGACAGGAAAAAAAATCGTTTAATGCAGAAGTGAATTAAAAGGGCGCCGGAAACCTATTACTAAAACCAAAAAATATCACCAAAGAATTTTAATCGGAATAAATGATGCATGTTTATATTATATAGAACTTATTGTGGTCAAAAGGTGTTTTTTTCGAGAGTTAAAAGATGGTCCACAGATTTTCTATAAAATAATAAGTAATTAATATCTTAAATAAATATATTAATTTCAAGCTGTTAGTATAAAATATATAAATACTTATTAAGATTAACTGAAAGAGAGAGAGGGTCATGTATCAATGCTATTTTTGTTCAAAGAGGGCGTTTTTATCTACTCTATATATATATATATTATATATATATATTGCTTTCTGTCAAGTAAAATTGTGTACCATCACGATATGTGTTTGGAATTTATTTTTTTAAAAGACAGTTTAATGTAATAAGTATGAATGACGATTAATTCAAGCAATAGATATTTTTAATGTTATTTTTTTAGTTCCGGGAAATTTTAGTGAGCGAGTCGCACTATAAAGCTACACGCGCGCTGTTGGTGACAGAGCTTGTAATTTTGAACCATCGTCAAGTTACGAGAACGACATCTGAATTGACACCCCCTTGAATTGATGCGACAAATTTAACATGCATCATCGTGACATGCATTAATCGTGAGTGAGTAAGTCGTAAATATTAACGTCACACTGTTCAGCTGCACGAAGGCTTTTGGCGGCGGACCGCGTAATTTTGAACCATGGTCAAGGGACGTAGACGACACCTGAACTGGCACCACCCTCTCCTAACTACCACACCAACGGGAGGACGTTTGACCTCTCGACAGATTTAACGTGCATCGCTACCCTACACGTTGGATTTTCAGTGACCCTAGGCTAGAACTCAGGACACTCCGGCCACGAGTCCTTGACCATAGCCTCTAGGCTACCGCGTCCCTTTTTGAGAAAGTTTAGGATTATTTTATTCATCAGAGTGAAAAATATTTGGAATCCAAATAAAGAAAAGATGTACCAAAAAGTCAATCAAAGAATCATGCCACTCTTCAGAAATTTGAATGCAATTAATAGTAAGAAATATATGTCTTTGTATTACACGAAACTTAACGTCAGGTATTTTTGAACTGAGATCGCAGAATTACTATCGCTGTGGTCTTTTTAACAGCACATTCATCAATTCATATTTTCTTCCCTGCGGGAAAACTTGTATTTCACAGTATCTTTCTTGGTATCCTTATTATTTCTGGATCAAAATCTTCATTAAACTAACGCATGTGCCGCGTAATATTATGAAAACAAAATACAATCTTTACTTTCGAAAATCCTTTTACGTTTGCTAATGAAGCTCAGAATTCCCTCACAAAATGGGTTTGTCGAGACCAATCCAACATTTCAACAAAGCAGTCAGAGAAAAAAGAATGATATTTTAGAGAAGGATTTACAAGCCGACTTCGAAGAAGCTCTCCATCTTTCCCTGGACTGGCATGGAAGGCATAAATAATGCAAAACGCTTGGGACCTCTCTGACCTGGGTCTTTAAAGCTCTGTCGTCGCTTACCAAAGGCACACACACACAAGAACTGGTATTCCGGCAACTGTGGAGATGTCACCGTAGAGTGCCCACGCTGTGTTCTATCTTGTATGCAGATGACCACCTGAAGATTGCGATGGTGGGGTACTGTCCACAGGAACGTGGATTGAGACGTCTGGGATTGGGGAAATGGTTTGAATTCTAAATGTATGACTACGCAGCAATGGTCACAAATGAATGGGAATCTCATTTACTTTCCTTTGCATACATTAAAATAAATGGCTGCAGCAGTCTTTGATCATAATTTTACATATTCGTGACCACTGTGGTAAGAGCATAAATGAAGAAAATTTATATTCAAGGAAGTCCAGTACTTAGTTTAGTTTTTTTTACATTAATTTCAACAAGGGCGTGTGATTTTTTTCTCTTATACAAACCCTGTATGTTAATGTATACAGTCAAAGTAATACTATCTCACTTGCTTTGATCACGTAATTAAGATTATCCTTTTTGGAAGATTTAGGCGAAGGATTTCGACTAAAAGATGTTGCAAGAAATAGTTAAATGTAATTTATTTCAATTTCTGGTGCAACGCGAAAGCGTGATATGTTTCATTGTTTCGATGTTTGAAATGGTAAATATACGCACAGTATAGGTAGCTAGTATTAGTTTTTTAAAATAATGTTGTCGGCCCTTTGAAGGTATACATTTCGTCTGCATTACTAAATACTTATTAGTATACAAATGTAAGTTATTGTTTCTTTTATCTTTAAAAAATATTTTAACACCAAAATTTAATCAAAGAGATTTGCATATTCTTTACGTAGATGAATATTTACGATACAGCTAGAAACTTGAATGCTACTGTAATTGGGCCTCTATTTTACTATAACTTTTCCCTAAAACTAAGAGATATTTACGATTGAAAGATGAATCTCTAATGAATTTTCTATGTTATGAATTGGGGGGGGGGCGGGAATTAGCGAATCCGTTGATAGTGGTCCGATTGCACTTAAATGCTAGGAACGTATGGAATTAAATATAGAAATTCTATGTGAGTGAGTGAATATTAACGTCGCACTATTCAGCTATATCGAGGGCTTTTGGCGACGGACCTCGTCATTTTGAACCATGGTCAAGTGGCGAGGATGACATCTGTGCTAGCACTCCCAACTCTCCCACCATACCAGTGGGAGGACGTTTGAGCTTGAGATCGCGTGCAACCAAATTGCCACTTTAAGTTGAACAACGCCGTACCATGAATAAACGTCACTACTCTTTAACGTATAAAAATTCAAAGAAGTAGACAAATATATAATAGGAGATGATTATAGATAGTAGTAGATGCTTGTGGGTGATATTGCCACATTAATACGCACCAGAACCTTATTATCATAGTCATTTTTACTGTTTAAGATTAATGAGGATTTATATTTCGTCAAGTCGGAGTGGTTGTACCGCATTCAGATACGTACTAATTGATTCTTCCCTGTTACCTTGTATTGTTTGCATATCGTGTACTCATTTCTAGTGTCAAACTTAATAAATATAACTGATAACAATTTCTTGTTTGTAATCATTTTGAGATGGATTCACAGACTTCTCCACATATTCTGCTGTCAGATCACCCCGGGAATCAAACTAATAAGCGTAATTTTCTCCTAAATCAACATAAAGAGGAGGTACCATAACAATATGAAGTTGAAAATTAAAATAAAGAATCAAGGCGCATTGCAATGAACTTGATCTCTCCATAACTCAATTTATAATGACAGAGTTCCTTTCTATAAGCCCAAGACTTCCCCTTTTTTAAACCTAAGATTTCAACCAGTACCTATTCCAAAATTTTATCACCAGTTAAAGTAAAAACTATCAAAAATAATCACAGACCGGAACAAAAAGTCCATTCTTGCGAAGTTTATACCCAACGAACGAGCGAAGCACTCCTCATACTTATCTAAGCGTAAAGTCATGTTTTAGTCTATTGCTCCAACTAAAAACCCAATAAATCTGAATGAGTCGCTTGTGACCTTCTATCTAGAGATAAAAATCCAATCGAAATATATATGGTAAGTTATTTTTTTCTTGGACATGTGCCTCGTCCGTCCTAAAAGCATGCCTTGTTTGTTTTCATTTCGTGCGAAAAACACATACCAGCGAGCATTCTTTTTGATTTCTTATCTGTTTTCCAGAGCAGAAAACTGTATGTTGTATTTCTTTCGAATGTTATGTGATGCCATTTCTTTTCTGTGACTGTAAAAATAGTTTTTCTAACCACAAATACAATTCTTTGACGTTTGTTTATCATTTCTCACACGTTGCATTTATGTTATACTAGTAACTCTAGAAAATAATTGAGTATACACAGAAGTCACACGACTTGATTCAAGTAGACTCTGTAGCGTTTTTAAATTTAAAAAAAGAAGGACGAATTATTGAATTGGAATAGGAAAAAAACCTATTATTAGAACTTGCCAGTTGTAAAGAATGAGGACTTTCGTTCTCTGTCTAGTGTTATATACTTACAAATTCAGTTTCTTTATGTATTTTCTTTATGAATTATTGTACGCAAATATATTTACTGTTTAGTTGCGTTGATAGCTTTTTAAATTAACGTCATATTTTGAAGCTACACTTGGGCCATTGATGAAGTACCTCATAATTGGGAATTACTATCAAGTGACAAAAACGAAGCTTGAGAAGGCACCCCACTCTTCAAACTCTTACACCACGCCAACGTGATGACAAGGCAACAAGGACGTCTTAAGGCATGGGCCAACTGGAACCGGGCCCTGTTTTCACCCTGAGTGGAGGTCTCGTTTTGTTCTTGAGGTCTTAATAAGATCATGATCCAGATAATATTAATGGTCAAATATTATTCCAGTATATATTCTCCTAAAAACAGGGGAAATTTCAAATGGCATGTCAACTGGCAAAAGTGGAAAGACTATTATAAAGTGATGACCATTGCCCATGTCTAGACCTATTCTAATACCATAAACAATCAATCGCCTCATTTAGTCGAAATGTGGCCATCGATCAAGCTGGTTTTTGAAATTGTAAAATTGTGCACATTTATTTGTTTCAAAGTACCCACTGTACGAGTATTTGACAATGAATGCTGTCTACTTTTAAAAATCTCAAGTATTTTCGCATAGAGGCCCAGGGCCTCAAAAATCTCATGATTTCTCTCGGTTCAGGGCCTCAATGAGTTTTAAGACTTCCCTTTGACGGCGTGAATTGACAGCGTCCCAAGACTGTTTTCTTCAAATGTCAAAGAAACTGAATCCGATACAGAACACCTTTTCGAACAGGAAAATGTTCAAAATTATAACATAATTTGGCGACGTTGTAACACGCATATCCGTTTGTTTTACGGTGTTTTTGAATATATAGTAACAATCCATATAAACGTCATTCCCCTTTAATTATGTGATGTGTACAACACAGTAGCGCACACAAAAATTTTTCAAGGGGGTTGAAAGTCCATGGTTGAAAGTCTCCCAACTCGTATCATACCTCAAAACAACATCAATTGATTCTTCTGATTTTGTTAACAAAAAACAGTAAAAAATAAATTATTGAATTAATCATTAGCATTAATTAATAAAATAAATTGTTAATTACAAGTACCTGATTAAATTTTTCGTTATATATATATAGGATCATCATCAATCAAAAAAAAATCAAGGGCTTTTGGAGGTGTTAGGAAACCCCAGGACACCCCCTTTTGTGTGCCACTGGTACAACATAATTAGCTTTATAGTGTAGGAGACGAGACAATGGAGTATATTTTTACACCAGGAATAAAACGGAACGATTGTCATAGAAGTGCGTAGTATAATTAAACATGTAGTTCTCCGTACGAGAGTGTATTCATTAACGTCGCACCAAAAGCAGCGCGAGGGCTACGTAGGATAGTGAAGTCAATAACAACGTGGAAGAGTTACATGCAAGAAAGAATTACAATTTGAATTAAAATCCTTTAACATCGTAGAAAACAAACTAAGAAACTTAAATGTCTACCCTTAATTTAATGTATTTTCAAAAAAACCTATATTTAAGTAAATTACGTCCAATATGTGACATTGTACGAATGTGGTGAAACATTTAAAGTTAAGGTTGTATGCATCAGAGGAAAAATTATGTTGATCATAATAAAGCAATGAAAGTATACAGTTGCGCAACAATATATTTTCCCCAATTCTGCACGATTGCACTCTGCGCAACTGACGGTAGAAAACACGGTTTTCATTTAAATGACCATTTTTATCAGTTCAACTCTTTCAGCGCTTGGGGGGGGGGAGAGAAGAAACAAATGGTGGAAAATCACTTGGAAACGAGTTAATTTAGATGTGTATTCCACCAGACAAGTCAGAAGAATCCAGTTGATACAAAAATACTTCTCTCCCCCCCCCCCAACTGGGCAGGTTCTTATCTCCAACTGGAATATTTTCGGCGACATTTTACGATTTGGATGTCCTTTGTCATAACTTCGGACATCTTGACGCATCAGAAAGGGATATTTCCATTCTTTCTTTATATATTTCATTCCATCTTTTTTATTAAAAAATTCTTCATCCCCTTTTTTTATAACTCTTCTGGTTCTAGAAAACCTTCTTTTTTTGTTTTGTCTTCTATCTCGGTTTGAAATCTAAGGTCTTTTGTAGGTTACGTAAAACCTGGGAAGAGAAACGATTTGGTTGCTTTGCAGATGTCACTAAGGTTGGGACGTAGGTTTGAAATGTCCTACATGTGAGTCGCAGATAAGGCAATAGTTGTAATAATAACAATAAAAGGATTTTCAAGATCTGCATTATAATTAAACATCAGCTTAAATATGACGATCTAAATTCTGGTTGACGTGTTTACAAATGTAAATAAAAAAATGAATTCGCCAAATGCGACAGTTTTGATGCAGGAAGTTTAAGTGCGTTGCAGCTGTATTTTTTATTGCATAAGGAAATAGAAATTCTTGATATTTATTAATAATAATTTTTGTATTCAATATATGTGATGTTTTTAATGGAAAATAACGGAAGTAATTACCAATTTTTTTCGTTTTTAGAATTTTCGCAATCTTTTTATCTTTATTAACAAGCATATCAATACACAAACGAATCATATACGATTGTAGGATTTATCTTTTGAAACGTTTTTGTGTTTACCTTAAATGTAACAAACATTTTTAAGAGTATGCCAGAGAAAAGGGAAATACATGAAGGGGAAGGGGCTAATATAATTTATTATAAAATGCAACAAAGGTTAAGTAAATAGTATATTTTAAGAAGTTTTTAACTAATACAAGAAACACAAAGCCGTAACTCTGCATCTTTCCTTTTCCAGAATTTTTTAAAAGTCCTCTGTACAAACAAACATACGGAGTAAAATTTTTTCTGAAAATTAAATTTAAATTCAAATATGGTTATTTTTATAATGTTTTGCATTTTTCTTTGCGTAGGTATTCTAAAAGTTGTAAAATCAATTTCTATATAATTTTTGCTATTGTATTTTGTATGCATAAGGAGTATTCATATTTCTATTAAAATTGTGTTTATGCAAAATAGACAAAACTTGCTTTAAAATGAATATGTTTTGGGGAAAAAACAATGAAGCTGAAATTTTCTGTATTATTACTTAAAAATCAGTGCCAGGCAGTATAGAGCATTTATATTATTTGCATCTAGCCCATGGTTCTTAGTTTGCTCCTCTTAGGCTTAAGTTGTGACGGATCTATACGGTCTTTCACTAACCGCCTCTATTTTCCTAAAGATAATTTATTTATTTCAACCAATCTTCACCGAGACCGGGTGTGATTTATGCAAATAAGATATATTATATAAGTTCGAGTTAAGTGAGTTAAGTAAAGTGAAGTGCTAGGAAGAGAGAAGTCAAGTGAATTAAAGATCGGGAGGTCAGCACGAAGTTGTTGTCAATCGTAGATAGCTGTTAAGTGTGGAGGTACTCGAGGAGAAGCGGATTGAATATTTGGAAAATCCTCATTACAAAGCGTGGATTCTTCACCCATTCTCCCAGCCAGTAAAAAGGTGTAATCATCACGAAGGAACAGCCGATGAAAAATATAAGGTCAGTGATTTTAATTAAGATATTGCGAATATTCGTACGTGGCGTAGCTGTACTTGTGCACGTTTAAGCTTTCCTAGATTCAGTTGACATTCTGAATATTCGGCTAGTAGTAATTCCCCGTGCCGTACTCCACTCTTATTTGTTTTTCTTAATTGATTTGTGTGTGTATAACGTCTGTGCTGATTGGAACCAATAAATCTAATTGATTTGCAATTATGTCTTTTGATCGTTTAAGTTCACCTATACATCCAGTAGTATTTTCAGATAGACGGGGAGATGGTAGTGTAAGGGGTGGCTTTCAGTCACGACAAAGTTATGTCGAATAATTCAAGCATTCAAAATTATTCTCGACAAAATTCAAGGGCTACAAAATTAACAAAATTTGAAGAAAAGAGCTATATATTTTATAATTTCCTTTTCTCTAATTTAGCTTTTTATATTCAAGAATTAAATATGTTTCAAGAGGGAAATATTGAACACACTGTAAGTTTGTTTTGACTACGAAACAAAAAAATGACACGCAGTTCGAATTATAAAGATAATTATTGCGTTATCGAAGATAAATATCACGTAGCTTAGTTGTTAATTCTTACCTAATGTGAAAGGTCGCATCGAAAAAAGCTTATTCATCTACCACCAGTACCTGCTGACGTTTCTCGAGCTCACTAAAAACAATGAATTCCGTCTGATCTGCGAATTCGAATCAATTTCGCCGATACATTGACAAGAAATGATTTGCCGCGAGAGCATCGTGTTTCATTCTTTAAGACGCGTATCACCTGTTTAAAGCGGCAAAACCTGACAACGTGAAAAACATATAATAGAACAGATTTATATTTTATAACTACCTGATACATTAAATATAAACAAAAATGAGCTTTAACTTAAACATCCGATACGGCGTAGTTTGTTTTAAGTTTATAACCTCCTCAAGAGTAAAGACGAATCTGTAAGTCTAGAAAATTCAAGAACTGTTTGAAAAAATACTTGTTACTTTGTCGCTGAATAAATATTCCTAACTTTTAATATTCAAGATATTTAGAAAGAAAAAAAATAAAATTAAATCGTAAGAAAAGTGAAATGTTTGCGTAGTTAGAATGGCAATATATTCATGTGTGTGTGAGAGAGAGTTAGAAAAAACCAAGAAAAATACAGACAACAAACGGATTATTAAAAACATAGAGTTAATTAGCATAAACTATTTTTTTAAAGAAGCTTAATTGCTTTTTTGAGATTCTTTTAGTAAATAAATATCCCTTTTTTTTAATGAAGAAATATTCATTACCGAGTCTCAACTCGTCTAACGACCAGAAAAAAAAACTCAAGAGCTTCTGGAATTTACAAGCATTCATCATAACAATCCTCATTAACGCTGTGTGGATAAAAGTCAAGAGTTATAACGACTAAATTCTTTGGCTCTCAACTACAGAACAAACACTGAACCGAAATCGTGTGTGGTGAGAATCAGTGGAGGGGGGGGTGTACAAGAATATTTCGTGACCTGCACAGCAAGATGTCACCTGACAGTCTGTCGACTCAAAAAACATAAGCCCGTTTGCAAGAAAGAGTTAAAAGGATAAACTTTGAAAACCGTCACCAACTCCGAATTTTATGATCGTCAAAACCGATAACAAAAAGAGTCAGGGCACATTTACTTCGAAATTTTATCCTGAATCGAGAGACGAGATAACATCCAATCCTCGCCACAACCTGAATCTAAATGTTTCATGAATTTATATTTGGCCAAAAAATATTAAATTCCGCCAGATAATAATTATAGCTTTGAGTGGGACGATTTGAATGAGTTATTGCCATAACCGTCCCCACCGCACAATACCGCTCATCCCTTTTTACCGAAAAGTTTCACGTAATCAGTTTTATTAGTATTCTTTTTTTATCACTTTGTATTAAGATATTTGAAGCATCTTTTTCCCTGTAGCGGTGAAAAATGACGCCAGAGGAATGCATGGAGGCACAAATTTACATTTTGATGATTTATTTGCAATTTCGGATACGTCAGGCAAAGGGTCTCTAAAAATGGCCGCTTGGATTTTCCCCCCTCTAGGAAATTTACATAGATTTGTGATAGATAATTGCAACACATATGTGCTGTAAACATTAATTATGCTAAAAATCGACGTAATATTAACTATCCGTTCCTTCTATAGTTATTAATGATTCGAATTAATTCATTAAAATCAACGTTGATGACTTTGTGCCTCGCAAAAAGGACCCGTAACTCGAAACTAATGACATGTTAAAAAAAATGCCTCATTACAGGTATGAATTGATGATAATAACTGTGGTAAAAATGAATAGGAAATGTGTATGATATTTATCACACCAGCATAGACACGAAATAAACATTCTTTGCAAATGTAGCTATTTTCGCAGCATCGAAAACATAGGTAGTAACAACCGCATACAAGTGATGATTGAACTAACTATACACGGTGGCTAGAACAATATAAAAAAATTCTATATTTCAAAACCTTGTTCTGCATGAATAATCAGACAACTTCTTACTGCAAGTAATGGTCAGATAGTTATGGTACAGTCTAATTTCACGGCTGTGCTCGGAGACAATGGTATAATAAAGTGAAAATTACCATCTTTCGCAGATAATGCTGGAAATTTGTTATTGAATTTATGCGAAAAGTCTGCTACAAAGTGAAAACGAAGAAAAAATATTTTCATACCTTAGCACAAGTCGAACAACGAATGGGACACGGATCCACTGGCTTACTTTCTATGTTTATAAAAATGGTTCTTAAAATCGCAAAAACTTCTAATATTTTAAAACTGTATGTTATTAGGTTATTAAATAGTTATTAAAATGTGTTATTAGGTTGTGGAAAATATTTTTTTTTGCAATCTTTGCTACAACTTTTCCGTTCAATGGTGAGTTATAAGTTTATGAAGCAAGAGTGGGAAAGTATTTTTGATCAGGTAAATCTATGAGATTTTAAAGATAATTTCGAGGCATTTAATTCTGAGTGAATGAGGCAGCGTTTGTTAACGTTGTACTATAAAACAACACGATGGCTATTGGTAACGAACCTCGTAAATTTGAGTGAGTGAGTGAGTCAAAATTAACGTCGCACTGTTCAGCTACACGAGGGCTTTTGGCGAAGAACCTCGCCAAAAGCTCTCGGATTAGGATCAACCACTCTTGAACTTCTAATTTCCACAACACATCAATATAAGAACTTTGTGACAGCCACGAAAGATTTAACGTGCACGAGTCCCTCCACACGGTGGTTCTTCAGTGGCCCTAAGGCTCTAATTCATGACACTCCGAATACTAGTTTGTGACCAAGACTCCTAGGCTTACACGCCATCGTATACTTCTGAGCGAAGCTCCCCAAGTAAAATGGAGTATTCATCAAGAAAAAACATTTCTATTAGTTATTTAAAATAACGCTTTGATTTGGCAATGAATTATTTCTAGTCTTTTATTTCTAACGCTTAATTTTACTGCCTGTTTATATTAACTTTCAATTCTTTCTCCCGATAGATATTTCTCTTGTGCATAAAAATTTAATGCACTAAGTTCATTGAACATAGACTAAAACCAACTTAGCTGAAAGAAACAAAAACGATTTTACAGAAGCAGTCAGTAAATAAAATTATTTATTTCCACTGAAATCTTTAAAACATTTTGTGACCGATCTATACGCGTCCTTCCACTAACCTCTGGGGAATTCTTTTGGGCCAGTATTTTCTACCAATCTTCTCCGAAAGGCAGAAAGCGTGATATGCAAATTAAATTTAATATATATATTGTTTTTTCGCGAGTTTGGAAGTTAGTGAATTGTGAATAGATTAGAAGTGAAGTAAATGGGCAGTGAAACGTATACGTAAACAGTGTAAGAAGCTGGGAATAATAAGAAAGTGATTAGATGAACTAGCGGGAAGTGTTAATGTCAACGTAAAGGAAATAGACGACTGCAAGAGTTCAGGTACTGAGATCTTAAATCAAGTCGATGTTTAGAAAGTTAAACTAATAGTGCGGTCATTCAATACGTAAGCTCTGTATAAAGTTATATTAAAGGTAGAGCTGCATGCTTTAATATATTCTCCCCAATGCCATCTCGTCTCCCTCCCGTTCTATTACTGATTAGAATTATCTTGTTTAAGTGTTGTTTGTGTCTGAGTTGAATATAGTGAAAAATAAAATAATTGAAGTTCATCAGGTCGTATGATTATTTAGTTCCTTCCACTCCTCTAGTAGGGTCACAGGGAAGAAGGGACGTAAATTCTTTATAATTTAAAAACATTGCTTCTATCCAGTGGCGTAACTAAGAATATTAAGCCCCCCTCCCCCCTGCAAAGTCAAGTTTAGCTTTTATTATCTTATCAATTGGTTAAATACGTACTTGGTACCAGTCAGGCTTTGGGCCTCCTAGAATTCTGCTCCTCCCCCTCCACGATGCGGGGATTACGTTACGCCCCTGTCTCTATCCAATATCACGGAGCAAGACTTAAACGCATGACTGGGGATATGACATTTGTTTTAGCTAAAAATATCCCAATGTTAAATTAAGTTAGCATTAGTACATCAATCCATTAGAATCTGATATCTTTTAAAAATTTAAAACATCTAAATATGACATTTTTAAACTTGGAAACACATATATCAAGTTAAATATCAGTTCAATATTGCCTAGTATAGGTGATGAAGTTTTAAGAAACACTGAATTTTCCGACCCACAATCCAGTAAATAAAAATCCAGTAAATAAATAATATGTATAAAAGTATACTTTTTATACATTTTACCACAAATAAGATATTAAACATAAAAATAAAGCCTTCTCTTTGAGCATACAGTACTTTAATTCTCACAGAATATTAAAAGAGATTTTTGAACGACAGAGTTTTCAGAGAACGAAGTCGAAAGGGAAAAAACTGCCCGACAAATGGGTGAGCAAAATTATTTAAAAATTTCCAAGTCTATTTGGCACAAAGATATGAAATGCCAAAAGTAACTGTACATTTTATACCAATATTAAGGAAAATAAAGTGCATAATTCTATTTCTATTTATATATTAATTTCAATTTAATAAGAACAAAACGTAAAATTTTACCAATATAATCTTTTAGGAAAAAATAAAACTATTTGGACACTTTAGAGAATTGTTTGAAACAAATATACATTGATTATGGAAGTCGATTTTGATGCTTAAAAGTATACTTCAAGAGGAACATGTTCTCAAACATCAAAATTACCTTGTTTACATTATCAAAAAGCATCATTTTGAGAAGATTTTAACATCTAGCCTTTTAATTTTATTTTGGATTATAAAATATTATGTGTTGTAACTTCTAAAATAAATGCAAAATTTCTATGTGTTTTTGCTTTGAGATAAACCAGAATTAAAAATCATATTCTCACCATCATAATTTAAAAATTTTTTTTGAAGGTCTAAAAGTTTATTTTTTCATTAGAGCCCCCAATTTTTTAAAAAAAATAATTTTGGAAATTCTTAGAATGAAAAATTTGAAGAAACTTAGTCCTTTCATACAAAACTGATGCCGTTTTTTGATGCAAAGTGGAAAAAAAGCAATAAAAAAGTTTCAATAACAAGCAATGATGTATATTTTTTAGTAAAGACGACGACACATGTTCTGTTTTTTTCCCAATATTTTAGCAATGCTTGGCAACGCTTATGCTGAATGCAAACTCTGTTCCGTTTTTTATTGGAACACATACTCATTTCATGCATTTCTTTCTTTATAAAATACATATTTCTCTTCCATAATGATGTATGTACTAAAATCATTACGTGTTCATCTCTAGTTTGTTTAACCTTAAGGAAGACTTCATCACATAACAATGTTGAACTTCTCTCATAAAACATAAGAAGTGACAGATTTGCGAGGAATCCCCTGCCATTTGTGTCATAAATATGTTGAAAATACCCTGCCCCTCAATTAATAAGCTTACGGAAACATTCCTCCCCCTCTCCCCACCCATCAGCGGCTGGACCAATGGGAAAGAAGTATTAGAGAATTATGTCATTGTTTACCTTAATTAATGGCCAGTGGTGCATTAATACGGCCACAATAAAGCAGTCCTTTTTGACGTGGATTTCGGGTTTTTCCGGACCTTGGGCGCACAAGTGAGCATACATCAAGATCAGGATCGGATCGTATTTATAGAGCCACTTGTCCTCAGTCAGGATATGTTTATAGACTTTTTTCATTGGAGCAACATAAAACTTTCGACGGAAAAAAAACGTGTTCTACGTGGGATGGAATCTGGCTAAATTTACAACGGATCTGGTGTTTATTGATGGAAATAATCATTTAAAAATATATATGAAAGAAATCTCCGTTTCTTTATGGTTCGTTATTTTTATTTTAGGGAATATAAATAAAAAATATGTCATTACTGTTACCGATAGCAAAAAGAAAAAATTTTAAAAACGTCTTTTTACATATAGAGCGATTATGGTTGCACGAGAATTTCTATAAATGAATGATCTTCAAACTTTTTAGACTCATGGAACCCTCAAAACTATTAGGTGTTTTTGGGGAAACTCCATTCTACACATACTTAGAAGAATATATCTGTGTAAATAATATTTGAAGCTGATAAGTAAAGAAAGAGGCATTATATGTAAAGACAATCAAAAATGTAATGCATTTGTTTTGTTTTTTTAAATCTAATAAATGTACTCAAAAAAATATTAATTTGTAATCCCAATGTCACGTACCCATGCATTACATTTAGTAACTGGGATATAGGCTAGCATTTTGCACACAAACTAGCAAAGTCTAGATCTAATGAAATTATTTGGAGTCGCATATCATACGTTATGCGTTTAATTTTTATATTTTTAATTTTTGTAGCCATTCATGCTGAAAAATATTTTTCACTTAAATGCAAAAAATGATAGCAGTTTGAAGTGTCATGCATATTTTGCATGAATTTGTAACCTAAAATTTAGGAGCTTACGTTGCTGAAATTTAGATTATCGTCGAATCTGTTGATATCCCCCTCCTTTATTCTTGGTGTTGTTTTCCACAAATGAAAAAAGTGCATTTTCCATTAGAAAACTATTTAAAAACTCAGTGGTGCCTACTATGAGCCCATCTCAAAAATTATTTAGTTTTGACAAATATTGTACTAACGAGTACAAATAATACTACCAAGTACGTAGAACCTGGGATCATAAACAATAGAATATTCACAATCTAGTAGGTAGTACGTATATTGTCAACAAAAAAAAAAACGATTTAATGTTTTTTACCATATTATAATAAAAGTTAAATGTATTTCAAACTAAAAGTCATGTATGAATAAAATGTTTAGTTTTACTGACTGGTATGTGATTTAGATACTCGTGATTATACAAATTTCAAAGAGAGTGTGAATCCATTTTGCATACACATTTATAAATTAATTTTCAATTTTTTATTGCGACTCTTGGAGAGTTTCCGTAGGGCACAGTTTGAAGACCCTTGCTATAAATAAACACTATTCCTTCCATCTTAAAACATTTTTGTTCTGAGAATGGAATGTGAAAGGAACATACGTTATTTCTTCATCATATATAGAATTTTGCATAGATTTCATTTCTATTTTGTACGAAAAACTTATTATGTGAAAATGAATGGATTTTAAATAAATGTAGTAAAGTGGCATTTGTTGTTAAGTAGTAAGTTTTAATTTAGCTGATTTTAATGTAGCTCCCAAGACTAATAAGAAAAAGATGGGATTTTTTACAGAAATCTAAGCAAAATAAACGTTTTCATAAAGGCTTTAAGCACTAGCGTAGCTAGTTTTAAACGGGCCCCGTATAAAAACTCCTTTAGAAATGAGCTCCTTTAGAAATGAACTCCTTTAGAAATGAACTCCTTTAGAAATGAACTCCTTTTTTAGAAATGAAAGCCTTGTTAGGGGTACTGTAGTTACACATGTTGGGGGCCCTGTAACTTGGAGTAACTTGGACCCTGTAACTTGGACCCTGTAACCCGTATAATTGATATGGCGGTAGCTACGCCCCTAGCTTTTTTTTTTCTTCAGGAATTTTTGGATTTTGTCAAATGTGTTTCGAATTTATTTCCTTATGTATTTTAATTTTATTGTGGCATTAGTGGAATCAGAAATTCTCTTCTCTGTATTTTCTCTTTAGATAAATTGAAACATCCCATTATACATCATTGTTATATAATATATACGAAAAATATTTTTGTATCTCAATTAGATAAGTTTAATTTCTATTTTACATTTCAAGGTTTAAACATATTTTGGAATTTTAAGTTAGTACGAATAATTGTAGAAAGTTTTTAATGCTTATTCTACTAGTAGTAATATATTGTACTATGGTAGAATGCCATGGATAAAAACCTGCATGGTAAATGCTTTTATAAATTTGGGGTAAAATACTCAATATTTATTTAATATATTGAAATAAGCTTCAAAATATATACTTAATGAATAGAAAATATATTTAACAGTTACTATAAGACCTTCTAGGAATCATCTCTAATAACCAAAGCTTAGCAATTTGAAAGGAGCGTTTATTTCATAAAACCAAAACTCACTATACATTTTTTGGGAGTTAATAGCTTCTATACTTATCATTCCACTGAATTCCACGATTTGAATCCATTGATTGAAAAAGACTGAGGTAAAAAGAAGCAAATAACCAGTAAATAATGCGTCAATCCCATCTAGTCATCTTATCTTTTCAACGAGTACTTAAGAAATAAAAATATCTATCCAACAAAAAAACCTCAACCAATCAATTACCAATTAATTATACCCCAATCTCAATCCTTTGTTTTCATCGAACAGAAATGACAGTTTTCATTTAGCCACTAGAGATCCTCAACCGCATCTGATGCAACAGCGGCCGACTTAAAAAGACCTAGCAGGTAAGGATGGCAGGCAAGTATGTCAAAGGGACTGACAGGCCAGTCAGGCGCTAAGCAAGACCTCCCTCGCTGGTATTAGCCAGGGCTATTGAACCGAACTTTCATCGGATCTTCACAAAGAATATTGTGGGGACAGCAGAACACAGTAAGTCATGCATCCTTCTTGTAAAAGCGTGTTTTTAATTGAATTTATGCTTTGTTTTTCATGCCCGGATCTGTGCATGTTTTAGCCAGATGTGAAACTTACTAGACTCCGAAAAAGACAGTTTAATATTGTTTTTAGGTAATGAGCTTTGAAACGCCAGCTTTTTCTGGCTGTTTGAGTTGCTGGTTGAGGATGTTGGTTTCAACTTTTTTTTTTTTTGTCGTATTTGTAATCGCTTGTTGCGTCCTTTTGCGATTATGTATATTTTTATTCGAAAGACTTCCACGAGCATAAGCTGTTCGTTAGAAAAAGTGTGGAAGAACGCCAGGGTTATTAAGTTTTCTACATTTCCACAGATTATATTTTAATCATACACAATTATAATTTTAAAAATATGGCATTTTAAATTATATCAAACTTATGAAGAATTTATTTAAAATTTTTATTTTACTTTGAAATGTATTTTAAATTTCTCTTATCTCTAAATACGGTAGTTTCCCTACAAACAAATATGTTGAGTGAATGAGTGTCTATTAATGCCGAAAACTATGAAGGTATCCGACTACCACAAAATTGTGAATTTTGCCAAAAATTGACAAATTTTTTTATGATTTTATTTTATAGGAAATCTTTTAGCTTTATAAAAATATCCAGTTTATCAGTTTCCGTTCAATGGAACAAAAACTACAAGCGTTTTAGTAAAAGCAGATGCCATTAATTTAAACAAGATGTTATACTTTGAAACGCGTTTTATTCGAAATGTGATTTTTTGAAAATAATCAAACTTAGCCAGCGATTGCTAAACAAGTTTTGAACATAATTAACTGAAATTTTTTCCGTAAGTTCTGTATAATAGTAGAAGTGTTTTAACTTTCAGATATATCAATCACTGTTTTATTACAAAATTTACTGTCCCTTATGTAAATGTAATCACTGTTTTTTTAAGCAATTTCATATAATAACTGAGATAAAGTGCTCTAGTTTTTGTAAAAAAGAAAATCTCTCTTACCCTGAAGGTCATTTCAAAAATGAATAACGTAGCAACATATTAGAATGAAAAAATTGAAAATTTGTTCATAAACCTTTGGTACAGAATGGGCCGATTTTATGCTATTTTGTCAATTTTTACCAATTCCCCCCCCCCCACATTTTAGTAATAATAATTTATTTTTCTTTTCTTAATTTTAGCATGTTTGGAAGTTGAGTTGTCATATATCCTCAATTTGTTTTAATTAATACTATTGTGACGGATCTATCCGCAACTATATTAATACCTTGAGGACAACTTTCGCCGACCAAGGAAGCGTGATTATGTAAATGAAGTATATTATATAAATTCTGTTTTCGCGAGTTTGGAGTTGGCAAGCTGGTGTTGGCAAGTAGGAGTTAGCAAAAAGTTTGCGAGTTAGTTTGTCAGTTGAAGATTGAAGGATAGTGGAATTATTAAGAGGTCTTGGGGAGTTGTCCAGGAAAACGATTACGGAGAGTGGATCCGGCTACATTGATCAAGTCCCGATAAAGATCTCCTGCGAGATTCAAGTGTAGGATTCTCTGCATAAAAAGTACAGGTATCGTGAGTTTGTTTAATTAGAAATTAGCTTATTAGTGTGCGACGTAGTTTATATTGAGCGTATTTAAGCTATCGTAGATTCAGTTGAGGAGTCCCTGTGTTAGTGAATCTCACCTCCGCGCTCTACTATTCGATCGCCTATCTGAATTAGATTTTTATTGTGTCTGATTGATATTTTGGTAATAATAAATTAATTAGATTGAAATCATGTCTGTTGATCATTCAGTTTCTCCCACACACCTAGCCGGGTCTGCGGGTAGACAAGGGGTTTCAGATGTAAGCAGGAACCGACCAGTATTACCAGTAGCGGATTAAGCGGGTGTTGGACCTGGCGGCCGCCAGTGGCCCCCAGCGCTAGAAGCATGATGAGTGCAAAGGCCAGCGACAAACCAACCACGTCACCTTGGAACAAGAAATGAAAAGAAAACAAAGATACAATGAAAACCCCGCTAGAAATTTATCGAGATGTAAAAAAATCCTAATGTAGAAAAACTTTTGAAAATATTTTTAACAATACCGATATCGAATGCCTCAGGTGAATGATCCTTTTTTAGTTTTAAAACGTGTTAAAAATAATTTAAGAAGTACTAGGGGAGAAAAAAGAAATTGAATAACATGGCCATATTATTTACAGAATAAAATGCTTTGAACAAAATAGATATGGTAAAAATAATAATCGATGAATTTTCGCCAAAGAGAATTCAAACTGTATAGCAACACTGTAAGATCTTAGGTAAGGTTTTTATATCTTTTTATGAACTGTTCAGATTTTTCCTTTAGCCAATGAGTTTTATTACAGCAATACATTTTATTTTGAGAATTTAAAGTAAGTGACTCTTTTCACTATTTTAGTTTTTCGACTCTTAAGCCCATGGGCCTCAAACCTTTTACCGCCTTTGGGTATTACACTACGATAAAGATGGAATAAGAATAAAACTGGAAAGCCTTGAAAAACAATCGATTTAAAAAAATGAATTGGGAATATATTTCGGTTAGAAGAAAAGAAATGTATCATTTGCATTTTGTGCGATATTTCCTTCTTTAAAATTCTTTCTTAAACACATTCGAATCCTCACAAAGTATTCCTGTTCTTTCAAAGAACAAATATATAAAGTGACTATCTCGAAAAGAAGTCATCTTGTGCTTTGTCACATCGAGTCTCGCGTTAAGATCCAGCATGATTGAACAAGTTTGCGAGACGCAACTTTTTTCGGAGGCATTCGTCTTATTTGACGAAGTGGAGTCGACAAGGCGAAAGCGATCCACCTTAGTTAATATTCTTTATTTTTTGTCTTGATGAAGTCGAGAGAAGGAAGTAGTTTTTGATTTAAATTCTAACCGACAGCCAAAGGCTAATTCCATTCCAGGCTGTGAAGATAAAAGAAAAATTATTCTTGTTTCGAAGTCCATTGATTTATTTTGATATCTTTAGTAAACACCACAGAATGAATCGTGAATAGTAATACCAAGGAAAAAATGGTTTGAGTTTTCAGAAACGATTGCGATAATGAAATGAGTAAATATATCGATTGTTGATTGTTTGTACAAACATTAGTATCTACTTGATCGATTGCAGCCTCTCATCTATTCATCTTAATCGATGTTTTCAATATAAGATTGCCTGGCTGTTTTTGAGAAGGGTTGTTTTGAAAAGAACTGAATGGTATTCATGTAAACAAAAGAAAAAGTTAAAATATGGTGAATTCGAGATATTTATATAAAAAAACAGGCAATTTTTTAATTATTTTATTAGTAGATTATATTTATGGTTGGTTGATTGCAATTATTAGGACTGAGTACTCAAGAGAAAAAACTATTTTCTATAAAACTAATTGATTGGGTAAAAAAATCCCATGCACAAAATTAAAAATTTTTGGTTGATGTCAATCTCCCACTAAGTCTCCCTTAAAGTTTATAATTCAAAATGTTCAAAACGCGAGCAGATATAAAAGTAAAACATTCAATCTACATGTGCTTCGCAGCCATTGAACTAATACAGTGATTACATACAGAGAATCTTCTTTTTGAAAAGAGGGTTTATAAATTAAAATTTGGTATAAAATACTAGAAAAATTGATAAAATAACGCTTTATTTTCTACATCAGTGGAAGCCAAACTTTTTTAATCGCCTACCCCCAAGAGGAAAATAACTATAAGTTGTGCTTAATGAGATGTAATACAATGTAAAATAATTATAATATGATGTAATTATATGCATAATATGAATAGTAGTATCTCAAAACAATGAACACTAAACATGAAACGCGCGCATGCGCTTTAATCCAGTGCATTTGTGTGATGTTGCTTCAAACGCTAGTGACACCACGCAGCGACTTTTTATTTACTAACCATAATTAACGTCAACTGCTATTATGGGTGTCATGCAATTTTTCTTGTATTGTGACGAATTAGAAGGTAATATAAAGTTTTATGAATTATTTAGTTGAATCTTTTACCCCCCCCCCCCCTGTTAAATCGATGTGTTACTCCATTATCTCAAAATAAAGTTTACTTCTGTTTAAATTTTCAAGCATGAGATTTTGGGAAATCATTTAGTTTAAATTAGAATAACTTTTCTAATTCTTAAGTAATATAATTTTGTGAAAAAACTTGCTAAAATCTCTGAAATTCTATTTAAGTTATTCAAAATAATGCTAATTTATAAATTAATAACATACAAAAGCGAAGGAAAACGTTTTCAATTGTATCGAACAATACAGCATACATAAAACTATAATGGAACCTTTTGTATGACTTTAGGACTTATATATAAGGGTTTAATCCTATTTTATAAATATAGTCCATACTTCTGGCGACGTGTAAAACAATGAATAGCGCCAAAAATCCACAAACAGTTCATTTTTCTATTTTGAGCTTCTATTCAATATAGCGACAATAATTAATAAAATTAGTGGCGAATAAAGATGTGGATTAAAACATGACCTAACTCTCTAAATTTGCATAATTCTGTAAATGCATCAAAATTTTACAGTTCTTGACAAACATAGCAACAATCGTAAAATTTTAACAACCTTCGAAACACCTGACAATATTTAGAAGCAATCAACTTAAATAAAAAAAAAATGATAATTTAAATTCAATACTAAAAAGAGTATCATGACACTTTCAATTTAGTCAACACTAATATGTATTATGCCCCAAATTAAAAGGGGGGGGGGAATCTGTCAAGTGTACTTCGGAATAAACTGACATTTCCTCGATCGTCACAATTCGAATGTTTACTTTACGGGAAAAGCAACAGTAGCAGCTAATAACCGCCACTCAAGCATACATCACTGACAAATTACATCAAAATCTTGACCTTTCTAATTGCCCCCTCATTAGAAACAACTCTTCTATTTCCCTCTCTATCTGTTTCGCCTCTGTGAATATATTAACACAGAGTTATCCCTATCGTTATCGACTTTTATTAGATTCATTAAAAAGGCATACTTTTTTATATCTCCCTTATTACGTCTTTTAGAATATTAAACACTTTCACTGCAGCTAGTTAATATTCCCTGCCAAGTATCATTGTCAGTGGAGCGAAAATATCCACTTCCGTTGCTTGATAGCAGAAGGAAAAACCTTAAAAAAATTTCCTTTATTATTCTTCTATTTAAACTTATCTATTATGACATTAGCTCTTAAACTCTCTCAGAATATGAGGATTTTTCCACGCCACCCTTTATAAGATATGTTTTAATGAAGAATACATCATAAATAACTGTTCTTTTTTTGTTTTTGTTTATCAAGGCTATATAATTAATGCAGACATTTTTTCAGTCCTTTTTTTAAGGTATCGGACTGGTTGCGACAACTTTTTTTAAAAAAAGGAGACATGGGGATTATTTTGTTATTTTTAGATTTGTTGAGTGCATTTTAAGAAAAATGTGCTAAAAATAAGAAGAGAAAAAGAAATTATTTTTCTAAAATGGGAAAAAAATAGATGAAAATTGACAAAAAACAGCATAAACGTGGCCTATTCTGCACCAAAGTTTTATGAAAAAAGTTTCAATTTTTTCAGTTTAATGTGTTGCTATATTATTCAATTTTGAAATGACCTTCAGGATAAGAGATATTTTCTTTTTTACAATAACTAGAGCACTTTATCTCGGTTACTATATGAAAATGCTTAAAAGGACAGTGATTATATTCACATAAGGAACTGTAAATTTTGTAATAAAACAGTGATCGATAAATCTGAAGGTTAAAACAATTCTACTATTATACAGAACTTACAGAAAAAATTTCAGTTAATTACGTTCAAAACTTGTTTAGCAATCGCTGACCCCGTTTGATTATTTTTAAAAAAATCGCATTTCGAGTAAAGCGCGTTTAAAAGTATGACATTTTACTTAAAGTAATGGCATCTGCTTTTACTAAAACACTTGCAGTTTTTGTTCTTGTAAAATGGAAAATGATAAACTTGGTATTTTTATAAAGCTAATAAGATGGACCATAAAATAAAATCATAAAAAAATTTTGTCAGTTTTTGGCAAAATTCACAGTTTTAGGGCTTTTCTCCCAATTTTTGCTCCAAGATTTATACTACAGTGAAGGAATAGTTGCCTTACCTTTCATTTTTTCCTTATTTGGGTTTTTTTAGACATTAGAATTCTTATGTTTGTTTCTCGAAGTATTTTGCAAAAAGTAAAATATTTGTAAGTAAATTCCATTGTAATATCGACACGACAACAATAAATAAGTAAAAACAGTAAAGGAAAAAAGTTCATTATAATAGCAAACTAGGGACACATCCAAGTGGAATAATCATATGCTTTAATGTGCTTTGCATATATTAATTTTATGTATATAGATTGAATCGCGTAAAATCCTAGCTTAGTACCCATATTTGTTGACTGAGACGAAGCTAAAAGAAAAAAATATTCCAAATTTCGCCAATCTCTCCCTTTTCTGTATGGACTAAATTCATGACGGTCACATGATAATATAAACACGTGTTCTACATTGAATTCAAAACGGACAATAAACTAGCTCGTACTTTTTATTCTATTTGTAAAACTTAGGTAAAATTTCAAATTGCATAATTGGATAAAGATGCTCAAGAGTTATAAAAAGAAATTTCTGTAAAAAGATTTTAAAATTAAAAAAAAAAATCTTGTTTTATACGTGTATTTTTAAATAAAGTGACAAACATTAATTTTTTTAAAAAAAAGTTTCTGTAAAAAGCGTCATTTGGCAACAACGAAGTGCATTAACTGATTTGCTGAAAATAGATAATTGTATTTATCGTGACTATGACGTCACATGTGTTTTTGAACTTGATTAACTAAAAACACGTGGTTTAAAATTATCATGTGATTATGACGTGACATGAATTTAGTCCATTGGACTTTTATCCAATATGATAACAACGATTCGCCAATATGGCATTGAACAAAAAAGAATGTCTTAAAATAGGATCAAAACTATTGAATTTTTGTATTTCCATAAAACATTTTTTATAACTCATTCAAGTGAAAAATAGTGAGAAAAAATATAATTACAACTTCAGATTATTTAGTGGAACTCAATTCGACTCTAGGCAGACGATACCGTATAATTTTTTCCATTTGACATAAAATAAAAAACAGCAAAGGAAACCTCTAAAACATACCACAGACAAAGGCAATA
This sequence comes from Trichonephila clavata, assembly GCA_019973975.1. Taxonomy (NCBI): domain Eukaryota; kingdom Metazoa; phylum Arthropoda; class Arachnida; order Araneae; family Nephilidae; genus Trichonephila; species Trichonephila clavata. The sequence continues at coordinate 513,475 of BMAO01021626.1, read as the reverse complement.
TAGTATAAACAAGTAATAAAAAATTTTTTTAGTCAATTCCTACTTAGGTCAACTTACAACTACTACTTAGGTATTTGAGGAGGAAACAACTAGGTACCTCCGGATTCATAAGCACGTAACGTACCACTAGACAAAAGGGATCACCTCTGTCTGGAGGTTGTTACTGGTTTTTGTAGTTATCTGTTACATTATTCCCTCTCCAGTGAGTCAGTGGATAGGCGAACGAATGATATAGTTGATATGGTGAGAGTGTGAGTTTTGTTGCTGTTACGTCAAGTGAGTCTGACGGCTTTGGTTGCTGTGCCAAGTGGGTCTGACGGCTTTGATTGCTGCGCCAAGGGGATCTGATGACTTTTGATTGCTCTTGCGGCGTATAGATGGCGCCGTGACAGCTACGCTAAGGTTGCGTTTTTTCTGAATTCAGAGTCAAGGTCACCAATGAGGAGGATAGTGCTCGGTACCTTTTGATTTGTGAGCTCGTAACGTACCACTAGACAAAAGTGGCCATATTTGTCCAGAGGTTGTTACTGACTTATGTAGTTATCCGCTACACATTTATATTCTGTTAAATATCTTAGAGAAGAGAATTTTTTTCTCTTATATAAAACTAAAATTAATTAATGAATTAATATTTGAAAACACTGTATCAACATCAAATGTCACATACTACAAGTTAAAAAAAATGCATTTGAGCTTGAGTGGATGAATAAAAAGTATTTTATTAACGATTGAAAATTTGAACACACAAGATATATATAAATATATATAGGGAGGGTAGAGAGAGAGAGAGAACTAATAGTAGGAATTGAAAAAGAAAGCAATTGTGAATTCGTAATATTCTACTACAAATCCGAATCCTAATTTTATTGAAGTAAACAGCAAAACCTATTAACATATTCAATTTTTTAAAAAGAAAATTTTCTGTTGTGTGCATAACATTTTGAATTTTTTTAAACTATCAAAGTATAATGCGATTCGGAATTTTCCATTTTAATTTTCTTTAACGCATTTAAAGATGACGCCGTATTTGTACACTTGGGGGTACTGGGATAAATTTTAAAATGTTTCTTACGAATTATTTTTTTTTTGAAAATTTCAAGTACATGAATAAAATATATTTTTTTTTTTTTTCAAAATTGAAAGCTGTTAAAATTATATATTAATATTTCAAATATTGAAACAAATACGAAATTTTCTTGAAATTAATTTAAAAGCTTGAGTACAAGGTTTCCATATATAGCAGAATTTTTGTTATAAAAATATTAAGTAAGGTAGTATAGGAATTAGTTTTAGTGATTTTCAGTGATGATGATATAACCTTATCCTCAAGTATAGCAATTGTCTATAAAAAATGGAAAGAATAGGGAAGATTTTTTTTCATTTTTAACATACCAATCAGGAAAATCCAAAATGCAATCTGATTCCACTTACCTAGAAGAAAAGAAAAAAACGAAAATTAGGATGTATTTCTGAATACAACGAAAATATAAGCAAATCAATTTTACAGAATTAAATGCAATTGGAAAAGTAATCTTTCAAACAAGAACTTGCAATTTTACTATTTAATGCAACTGTTTTGAAAAAAAAAATTAGAGTAAAAATAATTAAGCGAATGAACACTGCGAACTGGAAATACATTTAGGATTTTAAATTAACGACTAAAACATTTTTTATTAAATTATTAGAGTGTACCCCCAATGGAGGGTACCAACCTCCCTTGTTCAAATTACACAACTGTTCATTCTTATTGCTCAAATTATAAATCTGTAATGTACATGTGTATTATTTAGTTCAAAAATATTGTAATATCTGTAAACAACGTCGTCCCTTACATTATAATGGCATTTCAATGGAAATTTGGTGAAGTATTAGCGATGCAGCCAAGTTGGCATCATTTTTGGCGATCGAATTTAAGTGACTTGGCAACCCTATGGATGCTTCTGGAAATTCCTGGAGAAATCTATAACTTCACAATCTATGACAGGAAGAGGATTTTTTCGATAAAGCGCTGGAAGGTACGGGGTGGCACCAGTGGGGCGCACACAAGGGGGAGTCCTAGGCGGCCGGACACCTCCTAAGGCCCTAGATTTTTTTTGATTGATAATAATCCTATATATATATATATATATATATATATATAATGTAAAATTTAATTAACTACCTGTAGTTAACAATTTATTTTATTAATTAATGCTAATTATTAATTGAATAATTTATTTTTTACTGTTTTTTGTTAACAAAATCGACCAAATCAATTGGTGTTGTCTTGAGGTATGATACGAGTTGGGAGACTTTTGATCATGGACACTCCCCTTGTAAAATTTTTGTGTGCGCTACTGGGTGGAACTCTTAGGTAAATTGTTCTGGTTAAAGCTAATGATTCAGTTGAGTTCAACTTTTTACGATCCACATTTTTTTCCAACTATACCTTATGTATAAATAAATTTGTTACAGATTTACAAACAACTTTTTTTGTATAAAGAGAGTTTTTTTTATTAAAACTTTAAAATGAACTCATTAACTATACATTTACATTTGGGCTCGTTCCCCCATGGGCCAATTGTAAAATTTTTGTAGGCCGGTGGTAGCCTAGTGGTTAGAGCATCGGATTCCAGACCGGAAAGCCTGGGTTCGATGCCCGATGCCACAAAATACCCTCCGAGTACACACGGAGAACGTTCTCGTTAAATCAGTGGGTCCGAATGGTGTCGCCATCTATCGTGTTGTACCGAGCGAAATCGTACTATCACCTTCTTGGGGCTCAAAGCTTAGGCTAACGACAGGCGTACAATTCCAGCCTTTAGCCGCGATGAATTTCGTGGACCTTGATCTGATGTTACTGTCGATCAGGTGGCATAAGCAACAACAACAACAACACATTTACATTAAATCATAACTCGCTTAGAGACGACGATAAAAAATTGTGATTGTACTATAATATTATGGTTTACGTAAAATGAAATTGCATAGTGAAACAGCTATAAACACCCACGTTGCACTTTCAAGCTAGAAGAGAGTTATGGTGGCGACGAACCACGTAATTGTGAACCTCGAACAAATAATGTTCACGACTAATAAACTAGCACTCTGTTCTTCAGAGTTCCATATCTCGAAAACGTGAGTATAGTAAATAAATTGGTTACGGGTTCAAGACCCGTATAAAATCATTGGATTGTTATGATTGACGTTTCACTATAAGGGAACACAAGGACTGATGGCAATAGACCTCGTAATTTTAAACTACAGTAAAATGATGGGGAGAAGGGCTGATCTCTGTGTGTGGCTCACACTTTTTCAAGCATCCACATCACACTACAGTTCTGACTTCGAACGTCAACAGATTTATAAAACGAGTATCATCCCCTTTACAGGGCGTGTCTTCAATGGCACCAGGAATCGAACCCAAGACTCGTCAATACCGGCCATGAATTCGTGACCACTCTCACGAAGTCTTAACACCATAAAATAACTTTCTGAAAGATATTAATAAAATAAAAGTCCTATAATGGTGAAAAAAATTATTTTTAAGCAATTAACTTTGTAAGGGTTTATTTTTGTATTTAAATCTAAAACCTAAATTTAACACAATACATATCTCAAACATACAGAAATATTTAACTTTTTCGAATTTATTTAATGACGATACAGATAATACGCACAAAGAAAACAATTCTATAATTTGAGCAATCTTCGAAAAACAAAAACTAAAGCAACCATCTGTCAAAAAAAAAGCAGCAAGACAACTCTTATTTTATGTAAACATGTAATCATATCAACACAATAACGCCCATATTCAACTCAAATTTCATAATTCACGTCACCCAATAGCGAAATAAAAACGAGGATTAATTATACAACTCCTATCCCATTGAAATCTATTCATTTTCGTTTTTGTATTAGTGGCCACACGGTCAGAAACGTCAGTCTCCTTTTATGAAGATACATCCACCCCAAAATAGTATCTCTCTAGTGCTAGCAGACAAGCCACAGTTCTCTGGGCTTTCAGAATTCCAAACACAGGACCCCTTTGTTGTTATTATTCTAGAGATGTAACTGTGACCATTGAGCACAGACGTGTTCCAAGTATACTTATGCAAATTAAGTTGCCTATTTTTTTTTCTTTTGCCCTTACATTTCCTTTTTATATTTTCGCGGCTTTTATACCGGAAAGATTTCGCATCGGAGGGTCGAATTTCTTTTTTTCTTCTTTACTCCCGTTCCTCCCTTTTCTTTTCCAATCATTCTGTTGTTGTTGTATTAAGGTACCCGTTGGATTCTAGAACGTTTGGGTGTATGTGTGCGAACCGACTTTGTGAATATGGGGTTAGCACGGGGGGGGGGATATGTCTTCCATTTGACTGAAAGGGTGAGGGTAATGTTATATTCTTTCGTGATACGGTTTGCATTCTATACTTTAAAAAATTTTTTATATATATTTTTTCAAAGTGATGGGGAAAACATATTTGCACTCTGATGCATTTTTCTGAAATTTTTCCTTCAAAGTCTATTTTAGAAAAAAACCAGAGCGAATATTTTTGAAATAAAAATACGCTGAAACACATTAAAAAAAATTTTTTTTAGAAAAATTGAGTTAATAAACAAGTTTTAATCAGTTAAGAAAATTTCAATTGCCTTAAATTTTCTCTAAGAGATTTCAATTCATATATAACGGTCTTTAGCTTTCCAAGATTTCGCTTGATAATTAATATTTAGTTTACTCGCCAAAAGGGAAATAACTACACTTTTATCTCCAAAGAAACTACCATGTTTGTGTTTTCAAAACAAAATGATGCGATCTTGCATCATCCATGTATTCTGTCCAATCAGAGAAGTCTAAAGGCTTTCATTTGACAAAACCTACTAAAGCTGAATTCTTAAAAGTGAACAAGAATGCTTTTGAGATAGTCCTTGAGGTTGTGTGGGGTTGTCTACATGCATTTGTGTTTTGTGCTTCGTCACTGTTTGTTTTGTGAGCGTTAAGCAAAATATGGCTTTTGATGAAGCAACATGTTTTCCTCAATAATCCTTTCAACGACTGCAACAATGAAATCAACTGATTCCACCAGCAAAATGACTTGATTCCAGTGAAATTTACTACTTACATGTAGACCAAAAATATTTTTTTATAAACAACACTAACCCTAATATTAACTTCCTCCATTGACTTAAATCATTGACATTTAAAACATTTCGGAGCCAACGGGCATGTTAAAGCTCAATGTATTCAGGAAAAAAAGTAGCAACAGCAAATGGTTTTTACAGTTATATAATAAATTATATCAAATGACAAAACCAGGCTTAAAATTTTGTTAATACCATCATTAATTGAGGAATGACCTTAACTTTCAATATTAATTAAGTGCGTGTTTTTCCATAACTTTTCGAATTATTTAACCCTTTGGTTCAACAGGTGCCAAGTACCTTTTAGCAATAAAAAGAAGAAAATTAATTATCGAATGGGAATTAAAGGCCATAGTTCAGGACATGAATCTTGTTTGCTTAAAACTCGCTACTTCGCTTACACCATCAGTTTTTTTAGCTGGCATTTATGTTCGAAATTCGAAAGCTGTGATCTATAAATTTGATTTACAGATTCTAATATGAATTCCAAGCAAGACTTTGAAAGAAAAAAAAAAGACCACCGTCCGTGGCTATATAAATAAATGCATTCTAAATAAGGTATCTGTTCGTCTTAAAGAATTTGTTTGCTGATTTCGGTCTAATTTTTTTTTTATTTCAGAATGTTTTTCAAAGATTAATTTTTATTCATAACAAATTTGATTTTTTTAGAAATAATCTAAGAAAAGTAAAATTACAGTTAACGATGTGATCTTTTTTTTTCCCTCTGAGAAAATGTATAATTGAAAATGTCCTTAGAATAGTTGCATGCTTCTTTGATTTTTTTAAATGTGTGTGGGCTAGTGTTCCTTACTAGTCCTTGATATCAAAATAAGAAAAATGAATGGAATCGCCGTTTATTATATAACTCTGCACTTTGGAATTACGCGAGGCTTTTGGCGACAGGATTCGTAGTTTTGAACCGCGGTCAAGTGACGGAGACAACAATTGAGTGAGTGAGTGAATATTAACGTCGCACTGATTAGCAACACGAGGGCTTTTGGCGACGGTCCGCGTAATTATGAACCATGGTCAAGTGACGCGAACGACACCTGAGCTGGAATCCCCCTCTCCTAACTGCCATACCACACCAACGGGAGGACGTTTGAGCTCTCGAGAGATTTAACGTGCATTACACCCCTACAAGGCGGATCTTTAGTGGTACTGGGATCGAACTCATGACACGCTAGCCATGATCCGATGCCTAGACCACTTGGCCACCGCGGCCATGACAACAATTGAGACTCGGTAACCATTCTTCAAACTTTCACACCACACCAGCCAGAGTACTTAATTCAAAAGAGTTAAGAATTGAATTTTCACTTTAACTTTGAAGCTGTATGAGTGCTATTGTCGTAGGGCCTCGTAACTTTAAATGGTGATCAAGTTAACCCTACTCTCTACACTCTCGCACCACGTAAGGTAAAAAACATGAGTTTTCATACATTTAATGTGTACTGCAAATCTAAAGCGACACCAGGACTCGAGCCCAAGGCACGACTTCGTGACCATGAACACTCAACTTCGTGACTATGCCGCGTCAAAAAAAAAAAAAAAAAAAAAAAAGAGTACAAAAAACGAAAATGAACTAATCATGCCTTTTGTCTTTTACAACCTAACAACTAAAGATTAATAAATTTAAGGGTCATCTAACACTACTTCTGATACAATTGAAAAAGAAAACCTTCCATTTTTTGGGGGGATATTTAGCTGGGTAATAATAAAAATAAATTTCGAGAAACTAGTAAATACTTTAGTAATGTGTTCCGTGAAGATAGAATTATCGATAGTAAAACTGAAATTTTTGTACGTTACTTATTATTCTGAGCCAATAGAGAAGAATGACAATTACGGAACAAAATCGATTAAAGTAGAGCGTGCTCCTTCCTAGTCATGCGAAGTGAGAGTTCCGATACTTATGTCAACCGTTTAACCCTTTGATTTAACAACTACCGCTGACCTTCTGACCGCAAAAAAAGAGAATTAATCACAGTAAAAACAACCGGCAGCCGAGGTCCGAACGGATGCGAAGGGGAAAAAAAGGCCAAAAGGGAAGACTTATCTCATTTGTAAACAATGGCAAGCGAATGCAGAGCGCGTGGAAGTTTTGATGTAATAATTCCAACAACCTGCTTGAATCGCTGACTTTGGTAATTACATGGTTTTGCGAAATAGCCTTCGGTTAGGCAGTCGTATAAAGTGAGGCAGTAATTCGTAAACAAACGTCATTTGGCAAGAGAAACAACTAGCTGACAGGATTTTGACAGCTCGTGGATTCGTTAGGGTGCAGCAGGAAGATAGGCAAATCGTGATTCGACTCTTTATAGACACTGTCATTGGGGATGAATCGAATGTGCAAGCGATTATTTGTTTCACATCCCTCTTTGGCTGACTTGTTATAATTCCTTGCGTTCTATTTGCAGTAGTCAGTTAACCTTACGATAAGAACTCTGATTGTGGAGTTAGCAATTATGAAATATAAACGCGATGTAACAGTTTAAGGGAACTGTCATTCCGCAAATCCAAACTTCTATCTTCATTACTATTTATAGGATATTCGTTTCATTTTTTTCTACTTTGATGACAGGTGTCTTTGCTTTTATTGCTTAACCTTTCGTTACAACTGCAGTATTATTTACTGGAGACGAATTTCTTAATTTAGAAACACATGCTCATGTAAAAAAAAACTTTGAATTAATTTCTTAATTCACGTTGTACCTAATGATGAGAATTATGTTATCCAGTTAAATTTCAAGAACAACTACCACCTATTACTTCCCACGTGAGTGATTCTTTAATGTTTTTTTTAATCAGCCTCGTACTATAACTTTTGAGGACGGGTCTTAGGAAGTTAAGTCATATTTAAATAAAAAATAATCGTAGCAGAGAATTAATATTAAGTCGGGGAAAAAGAAATCTATTATTCTTACGTGAACTTCAGGATTACTAATTTTGGTCAGAAATGCACCATTTTGTTCTATAATCTGTTGCCATTTATGGTACTTTCATAATGCCTCTCTCATATAAGTCTTGGTCCCTATTGGCGAAATACTCTGGCAATCGGTTTTCACAATCTTCGCTTGATGTCAATTTCTTATCACCAAAGAAGTTTTGAAATACAAGAAAAACATGGTAATCACTTGGTACCAGGTTCGGACTATATGGTGGATGCATTAAAATTTCCTAACCAAGCTCCCGGAGTTTCTATAGATGAGTGTGGCCTGTTGTTGTCCTGATGGAACACAACACCTCTCCTTTTTGTCCAATTCTTGCCGTTTCTGGTCAATTGCTATCTAAAACGGCCCAATTGTTGACAGTAGAGATCCGAATTTAGTGTTTTTCTGAAGAAAGAGGAAGGATATAAGGGGAAGAACTTCGAGGTACAATAAAATAGAATTTGCAGATGATTTCGCCATTTTTGTCGTCTCCCGTCTTTTGTTCATATACAGTATCTTATGACGCATTTATATTAACCGTTTATTTTAGGTATTTTACGTGATTTATAATAAAACCATGAATAATTGGCAACGGATTTCATAATATCGTGCATTGACTAAGAATTTGACATTAACATATATCGCCTTTAAAATCTCCCCATCGCAAGAGCTAAATAATTTCAAAGCTTAGTAAAATTCAACAAGCAAAAACCTTCCCCCTTTTGATCTCACATTAAAGGTTTAGTTTAATCAAAATGTAATGAACTTTGTACTAGAAAGCAAAATGGAGATTGATTATTACTACATTTAATTGAAGAAGTACCAGACTAAACAACTCATCAGCATGCATGCACTTAGTTAAAGAATGGATATAGCGTGTTGAGGCTGTGTTTACAAATATCATTTGACAAATCTATTTTTTTTTATTTGTAATGCCTTGTTACGTAATGTTGTTAGATACTATGTTAAAATACAAAACACTTAGTTAACAAGATAGCTGCACGCGAACGAAAGTGCAATAACAGTGAAAGGACAGACATAGCGTGATTTGATTGGTTAGACAAACTGTCGAATGATGAATTATATTTTCACATGCTGATACTGATCACTTATTTGATTTACATTATTTTCTGGATTGCATGATGGTGATATTTAATTTATATCAAATTAATCATGGTACTTTAATTCAATTATTGTCATTCATTTGATTCATATTCGAAGTTAAAATTAATATAGTCTAAGCGTGAATGCGACAGATATTGTGGCAAATACGCATGCAGGTTAAATGAAACATTCAAAAAATAAGAAAGTAAGGTGGTGAAGACCGAAAAGGTAATTAAAGTTTTTTCATAATTCATTTCTAATTAATTAAATAAAATGGATTTTAATTTTTTTACACTGAGATATGAGCGTGATTGATTAAGTGTTTATTAATGTCTCACTACGAAACTGAATGATTGACAACAGGCCACACAATTCTGAATCCCGGTCAAGCAACGGCACCCGAGCTGAGAACCCCCTGTCCAAACCTCCATACTAAACCAACGTGAGGACTTAGCTTTTGATTTAAAATGGATTTTTTTATATTTTTATTAACTTCAAAGCTTCTCAAGAGCTATTAGCAACAGATCTCGAAATTTTAAATCTTGGTGAAGTGACGAGAAGGACACCTGATCTGGTACTTGTCTCTCCAAAACTTTCCCACCGTGTCAATGTGAGGACTTGGGTACTCAACAGATTTAACGTTTATCAACCCATTTATGTGACGTTTCATCAGTAGTGCTACGACTAGACACTGACAGCTATGAATTCGCTACCGCGGTTAAAGGTTAAGGCCAGCATGAAGGAATAACATAATGCTGTTGTTGTTTCTTATGCCATCTGATCTCAACTGCGTCAGATCCAGGTCCACGAAATTCATCATGGAAAGAGGGCCTGTCGTTAACCGTAACCTTGAGCACCATGCAGGTGACAGTACGATTTAGCTCGGTTCCGCCCCAATTTTGAGGGAGAACACCCTAGAGGAGAGTCAGGGGCCTTCCACCTCCCTTCCCTATCCACCAACCTCACGAGAGGACTTGTGGCTCTACGGCTATTTAGAGTACCTCCATGCCATAAAGGCACTATACAATTACAAATTTCCATGTATTATCCGAGATTCGAACCCAAGCCCTACGGTACAGCAGTCAACATCACTAACCACTATACCGGATGAGCGACACCATTTACTCATTCATTTAAAATGGAAGTATGTTTGGAAGTTGAGCTGTCATATATCCTGCATTTGTTTTAATCGATACTACCATAAAGAGGGAATAAGAATAAAACTGGAAAGCCTTAAAAAACAGTCGATTTGAAGAAAAAAAAAGAATTGGGAATATATTTCGGTTAGAAAAGAAAAGAAATATATAAGTTGCATTTTAAGCGATATTTCCCTCTTATTTTCTTAAATATTTTCAATTTCATGCTATCATTTGCGTAATGAAAAGAACATGATTTTAATTTTTGTGATAGTTAGAGACACACGCAATAATTTTATTTTTAAAATGATCATTTTATTAGAAAAAATTTGAGGAACATCAGTTCAACGGTTTTCTTCACACTTTTGAATAGTTCTCGTCCAAAGAATATAGACATGCGCTGAAGACGATTATAAACGAAAAAAAATTATTAATCATTACCTCTGTCATTTAACTATCATTTATTCCTTTTTGTATAAGAAATAAAACAAAAACTTGTGTTTTCTCCCCGCCTAATCAGACATAACAGTACCCACAGCGCCAAATGTAAAACAGCTTGTTGAAATTCTGCTGTACCTTTTAGAATAATGCACCACGACAGCACGCGGGGCAGATTTTTCAAACAGCCGACGGAAAGTATACACAAAAATTATTAAGCAGTGACTCGGTGCATATAATCGTTATATATTTGTGTAAAACGTGCCTATTTAAGGTTATAACAGCTTCCTTTGGCGAGAACTATTGCTGTCACGTGACCGAAATATCGGATGCAACGGTACGTGCTTGGAGGATCAAAGAGGTCTCCCGGCAGAGGTGCACAACTTCCAGCTATCAACGCATCCGCAGGTGGTGGCCTCAGTTTTTAGCGGTGTCCCCAGTTCTTTCACACAGCGAAGCTTAAGTTCACTGGGATATGTACTCGGTGTTAAATTTGTTACTACCTGCGTATTCCTTTTTTGTGTGTAAAAAATAAATTACTCTTATTAAAGATCGGTTTTTATATCTAATGGTATAAAACGAATGATAAGAATTTTTCAACATTTTTTAACAGAAAAATTTTTGCAATTTGAACATAATTAAGTGATTATCGTTATATTATAGCCACCTAATTATATCCCAATTATAAAGTTCCATATTTGCTATAGCCGTGTTTGCATATGGCACATAGTAACTATGGCATATTTGTTTATCGTACTTTCATTTTAATACATATATTCCCTTTAATATGCGTCTTCAAATGATGTTAAATAATATACCATGAATCTGACAGATTTAAAAAATTTTTTTTACAGATTTTACTTTGTAGAATGCGTTACATTTTTCTATAATACAATTTATTTCATTGTGAATCACATTATTTCTTCTAATATAAAATTCGTTCTGTGAGTGAGGGAATATTAACGTCGCACTGTTCAGCTACACGAGGGCTTTTGGCGACGGACAGCGTAATTATGAAACATGGCCAAGTGACGCGGACGACACCTGAGCTGGCACCCCCTCTCCTAACAACCACACCAATGGGAGAGCATTTGAGCTCACAACAGAATTAATGTACATCGCTCCCCAACACGGCGGGTCTTCACGGGTACTGGGATCGAACTCCTGACACGCTAGCCATGATCCGATACCTTGACCACTTGACTACCGTGGCCACATAAAATACATTCTACATTTCTTCTCCTATTCAGGAAAGATAAGCAGTCATTTAGCTTTACCCATTAAAGTAAGAAATTGGCATTTATGAAATTTTTCTAAATTTTATATAAGGTTATAAAGTTTATTAATTCGCACTATAAAACAACACGAGGACTACTGATGACTGACCTCGTCATTTTGAATCATAGTTAAGTGACCTCAGCTGACACCCCTATCCAAACTTCCATACTACGCCAACGGGAGAACTTTGTGCCTCTATAGATGGAATGTGCTTCAGCAGGACCAGTGGCGAGTCATCAGTGGCATTAGGACTCGAACTCATGACCATATTCACTAGTCCAACACATGCAATGAAGACATAATATGGCAAATGAATGTATTTATTATAACAGTAAACATTTTTTTCACCAATGGGGCTGTGGATTAGTATTTTTATCTTTGCAGATCTAGTACATTCGCCTGGAATTGGTATCTCTTTTTAGTGTGGCTTCATATAGGCGATACCAACTGCCGCAAGTAATTTTGACGCCCAGTTTCCTCCCCAGAGGGGAGGCTCTGATGATGCTCTGAGCTCTGATGATGCGAACTTTGTTTTAGGAATTTAATTTTGCAGAGAGCACCCAAGCCAAACATGCACTAAAAGGATTTTTTACATGCCACATAATCATATTGCATGGGCGTTGTCGATTTTGTGCATCATGAATATCCATCATCGACATGGGCTGAGGTCGAACCCGCAACCTTAGCTACAGAAGGCCAGTGACAAACCAACTATGCCATCCAGCCGGCTAAACAGTTACTTTGAAATTTGAATTTATTTTTCTATTTGAAAATGGATTAGTTCACCAAGAGAGTTGTCAGAAATTAAATATGAGCAATTCTGATGTATGTGTATAGCAATATTTATATAATTTCGTATAAATTAATTATTTTGTAACATATTTACTCACTTAATTCCCTTTTAATTAATTTAATAATTTCCCTAAAATATTTAGTTTACTATTTTATTCATTTTTTTGTTGGTAATAAAATTAAAATTAGCTATTTTTCAGTTGTTATATTAATTATGGAAAAAAAGTCGATTTGGCAAATTATTTCAAAAATTTTACTTTTCAAACATTTTTAAGGGTTTTTACAAAGAAACCCTTACAAAGTGTTCCAATTTTAAATATATCTTAGTTTTTTAAGTGATTTATATTTCTTGGATAATTGGAACCAAAAACTAGAGTGAAATTGAAAATCTGACCTCTCATGTGCAATTTTTATAATTGTTTTTGTACATATAGCTACTCCCCTCCTAAAAAACCCCCATAAAATTTTTAAAAAATAGTAATTTTAAAAGGTACTAGAGCTCTGAGACCTAAGTCTTTACTTACTTTTATAATACATACATACATATATAAAGGTATTTAGAAAAAATTTCAAGTTTCAATTTTGAACTGAAAAAACACTTGTACCTACTAAAAAAAAAGACAGAGAGAAACGCATTGAAAATTTGGAAAGACATAAGTTTTCAGACTGATTACACACAAAAACCACTTCGAATATTTTTGAACTAATTATACAACAGATTTAAAACTTAGATTTAACCTTCTCAACCGGATGCGTGACCAAATCAATCCAGAAATAAATAGACAAAAGTAAATGTATATTTGGTATTTTGTCTTTTTTAATGGGGTATTGGGTGTAATCTTAAATTAATTTTTTTTAAACGTGTCTGAATAAGAAAATTGGAATAGATTTAAAATGTCTTACATTCTTTAAGAAAGCACTGGGAATAATTCTTAACCGTTATGTAATTACTCTTCATCATGTTGAATAAGTGAAAAAAGAAACAATCTAAATTTTTTTTTTAGTTGTTTCTTTTTATAAATTAGTTCATGACTGGGGGATAAAATGTTGATTGTAAAAAAAGGCGATCTATGAGCTGTCGAGACAAGCGATGTTAAAATAACGAACCAACCAAAAATTTCGTCTCTGTCCTTGACACAGTTGAACTTCATTAACATAACAATACAATATTTAATTAAAGTCCTTCCTGTTGCAAAGTGAATGATGGTTTTCAGAAAGAAAAATCACCCTTTCATTATTTTTCAAAAGTTATTTAACCAAATTTATTTGACACAAAGTTTCCACAATCCTTTTAATTGTTTTCTTCACTGTCAACGTATTATGGATGACATTTGCTAATTAATTCCGCTTAATGTGTATATAAAAAGGAAATGCTAATATATATGAAAAAAACCCTTATATCCCCTATTGTTTCACTCTATTTAATTTTTAAATGTAAAAAATATCTTTAAACGAGAAAACATAATAAAGGGAGTTATTATCACCGTAATGTGATAATCACCTTCTTTACTACTTACTTACTTTACATGTGTGATAGTTAACTTATCAATCCATTTGTTAATTAAGTTACTTTAAAAGAGATTTTCCCAAGGGCTACTGAAAACAGCCACGCAGTAGCACAATGGTTAGGGTGCCTAGGAACCTATACCTAGGAACATTTAAACTTTGACATGATTGTTTCTAATAAAGTTTGATCGCAACAAGATGCATAGTGAAGATGCTATACTTTAACTTCAACTTCATCAAAATTCTCACGTGACATGGTATGGAATTATAAAAATAAAATATCAGAACATGTATAATTTTGATCAATTGATTGTGGTTTAGAATTTAGAGGTTCATTGCCAATACAACTCTGTATATAAGTTAAGTTATTCTAAATCACGTCTAATATTAAAACAGGAGATCCTGATCTGGGGAAAATTCTTAAGCTTAAAAAAATGCTTCTGAAAGTACAAGATTGAAAGATTACAACTTTCACATGTTTAAAGAAATGATTCTTTAAATTTTAAATTTATTTAATAAATACGTGGTTTTTAATGGGTTAAATGGATGTGATGTCAGAATCTCATGATGCAGTAATCAAATTTTTCCAACCAATCAGTTCATTAATTTGCGTGACATCATAGTCAAATGATAAATGCATTCGCATGTTTCCAGTCAATCAGTCCATGCGCATTACTGTTGCCAACTTTTACTTTTTGCAGAAAATTTTCTTTTAAAAAAGTACATATTTGTTGTAAATAGCACATATATAGATTCAAAAACATACTCTTGATTTAAAAATGCCCGTGCTTTTTTTAAGCTCTTTATAAGCTTTTTTTTTTGAAGAATCTTATTGCTTGAACATCTTTACTCAATTATTAATTTTGAAATTGTTCCTAAATTTTATAAGTAGAACAAGTTCATGTCTAATATCAGTTTTTAATTTAGTGTAGAACGCAGGATTGTATTTATCACGTGAATGTCATGAATTTAATCCATTTTGTACAATATGATTATTTCTTTTTAAAATTTTTATTTAAATTAAAAAAGATGCATGTGTGAATAAATTATAAAAAAAAAACGAAGTGATTGACATATTAATGGATAGCATGTTAAAATTTTATGTTTTTTTTAATGATGTCAAAGTATAAAGAAAAATATTGAAATTTAACCAAACTAATTTTTAAAGGAAAAAACCTCCTTAAAACATTATATCATTTACAGAAAAAAGTTTAAAATTCGTTCTCCTCTACTCATGGTGCAACTCAAGAACACACGATTAATATTTCATTTTTATTTATGACACGAATAGAAATTTTGTCAAAACATTATTTTAAATTTAAAATCACAAGAGGTAATCAAAACATACGTGTTAATGCAATTAAATGTTTTAATAATTCAAAAAAAATTATAATTACTTTGTGAAGAAGTTTATGTTGGATATAACAGACTTCAGAAATATTTTCACAGAGCTCCATACGATCAAACAAAAAGTACCAGAGATTTCGGAATTTCGTATCTTGTATATCCTTAATCTTTTTATCTAAAGAACTTTATCGCATTTATTACTTCGAGAAAAAAAATTAAAAACAACTCATTTTAACAACAAGAATGGGACATTATAAAAAAATCAAACGACCGATTCCACTTCAAAATGTTATAACCTGTAAAGCTAAATCCTTCTTTTTTCAAGACATTTCCAACATATTTTCATCCAATAGATTTGAAGGAACAAAAAAAGAACGTAATCTTCCTGTTGTTGGTGATGATCATCTCCTTCGTGGTTAATCCTAAAATAAATTCCACTCAACACCACGGGAAGCTGATCGGCCCAACTAGGAAAAATGCGTCAGAGGTCAGAGTTGAGTTGAGGTGAGGTACTGCTAGAATGAAGAGCAGGGGCAGTTTCTCAAGCCATCACAATGACAACGATAAGTAACTTTTGAATAAAGTTGCATATAAAGCAGTTTAGCAAAAAAGGTGGTCAAGTAAGTCTGAGACGGATTTGAATAAAAGATAAATATTAGTATACAAAACTAGATACTATATCATACTTCATAATTGCACGGTGTATGACAATAATTGAAAACAAGATACTTTGGATTATTGTTATATTTGTCTCTTAGTATTTCTTCTTTGCAAAAATAAATGGGTGAAAATCTCAAATAAAATTCCAACTAGAAGGCAGTAATTTAAGAAAAAATATTAGAATAGGGTTTCATCAGCCTAAATGCTCTTTAATTTTTATAATTCAAAGGAATCATATTAATAAATAACATAAATTATGCTATTTGTTTCGTATAATTTGTTCGAAAAATTACATTTTATCACTTTTTTTAAATTTAAAATATCGTTTGGTAGTACGATGTTACATTGGTTTGAATAAAATCATTTGGTAGAGTATAACATCATACCGGGTTTGAATGAAATAGCTTGGTAGGGTTATATATTACGTTGGTTTGAATGAAATAATTTGGTAGTGTATGTATGATTTAAAGAAATAATTTGGTAGGATTACTTCCATTTTTTAAAATAAAATCACATTCGTTGTTTTATATTAACAAATTCCATATTTGAAATGTGAAAAAAAAATGAATTTATTGAAAAAATGTAATTTCTAAATTCGAATTTCAGCTATAGTGCTGAAAAAAATGAGAAAAAAGAAGGGTTTTCTGTCTTAACTGATATATATATATAATCAACAATAATAAGTTTTCTTCCATTTTTTACATACGATTTTTCTTAAAAACTACTAAATTAATGCAAAGATTTGCATGCATAAAAACTTATTACAAAGAAATTAACTGTAGAATAATTTGAAGTTACTTGTACAAAAAGAAACGCTATATAAGCGCATAGGCGAAATCATTTTGAAAATATCAACTGTTTCTTGTAAAAAATGTACTACACAAGTATAATTTTGTTTATTCAGTGAATTTTTGTCTGTCATTATTAATATAGTACTAGAAAATATGTAATGACGGCATGTTTTTGATCCAACAATAAGAACTCTAAGACAATGACGTTTGAAGAATTTTTAAAAACTCCCCGCCCCATACAAATTTTCAGAGCATTTTTTTAAAAATTTAAAATTTATTTACTGCAGTTTAAAACAGGTCTCTATATATCTCTCTTCATAAAAAATATGTATTTAATACATTTTAAGCATCGTTTTTTGAGAAAAATGTGTGGGAATGACAACTAAAAATCTCTTAAAAAACGTCAATTATAACTTCCAACCCTATTGACAGCCCAAACCCTATTGAGAATATGTCTCCTTATACTTGAATTGATATGTATGTTTTCTTTCTAAAAATAAATATATTAAATTTTAGTTATCTCTTGTTTAGAAAGAGCGAAAAAGAAATTTTCGTATAATACATTAAATTCATTTTTTACTATCTTTCAATGTAGAAATTTCTTATTGGTCATTATAAAAAGGCATATTAAATATCCCTTACTTCGAAACTGTGTCGTAAAAATCAAAACACAAGAAATAATTACAAAACGTTCTCCGACATTTTATTTTAAGCATTAGAAAAAGAAAGAAATCCATCAAATTTCTTAATCTATAAAATAACATTAACGATCCATTCCTTTTTCCAAGTCCTTATTTTTTCTCACGAGTTTTTCCGGCATCGCGATGCGATAATTATTCTTTCGAAATGTAAGTTGGGTTTTCCTTGTCGGAAAAAAGATTTGATTAATTAGAAACTCATTAAAATTGCTCGCAACCATTGCATAAGCATTAATTAAGAGCATAATTTATATATTTAAATCAGCAGCAAAATCAATCTTCATAACACGTTCGATTCACGTGCTTTTGGATACGATTGCAGTTACAGTTGAACAAAATGTTCTAAAAATATATTAGGATTGTAAGTTTGTCAAATATAATGATGACAAATCCTTAGATTTATGACTGATATGTCCAAAATGTAAAAAGAGTGATGGATTTCAATATTTATTTTTCGGTTACTTTGCTTTAAAGTGAAGCAAAACAAAAATCTATAATAATGATTAATTTATTTTTCCAGTAATACAATTTTATTTTTATAAACTTTTCATGCATCATTATATTATGGAATATAGTAATGATTTCCTTTTGAATGCAAAGTAAAGTTACTAAATAATTTACATGTATATTAATCACAATATTTTTTTTGGCAATGCAAAAAAATAAAACTTATTTTTTTAAAGCCTCCTACAGAAAGTATAATATATTATTAAATCAAATGTTTCTAATATTTTTTTCTAAAAAAAAATATGAATTAAATTTTACAATTTTTGTAAAATGTTTACCACGTGATGTTTAAATTTAGTTTAATAAGTTGTAATCTTCCTTTCTAATTTTTTTTAAAGAAAAATTAATGTATTTTAAGCAAGCGTTAAAAAATAATCAGGCATAAAATAGGAATTTTTTTTTTCAAAAATTTTCTATGCAAAGAGTTAACTATTTGGCGTAACAGATTTTAATAATTTCTTTTTTTTTTCTTAAAAAGTTTTTAAATACTAATGCCTATTAATTGGTTAATAAAAAAATCCTAAATATCTATTAATTGGTTAATTTTTTGTGTCGAAACTTCTTTAAAAAAAACGTTGCAATCGCTGTGTTTCTTAAGTTCTTTTCAAGTTTAAAGAGTGGTTATAAAACTTTACAATCATTCCATTTTTAGAAAAAAAACACGAGTTTATTTTAATTTAGAGACTAACTTTTGATTTAATTGTTTAATTAAATAATAACATACTACACACATACTTAACTAGTTAAATATTTATTGTGATTTGGATGCATGGTATAAAAGAATAAAACTTTGTTCAATAAATACTGTAAATAAAAAGATTTTAAAATAAAACACACAAAAATTATTTAGAATGTTGACTATCATTTAACGAAAAAATTCAACTAACTGAAGTAGAAGGGCAAATATTAACTACAATTTAAAGTATGAAATGTCAGCAAGAAACAGCACAAAATCCTTCTAAAGCATGTTAAAGAGGAATTATATAAATGTTTTAATTTTACGAGATTAGTTCTACATTTTAAGTGATTATTTACTTAATAATTTTCCCTAACATTCAGGGATCTTCCAAATTTTCTCTAAGAATTTTTTCCCCTTAACATTTCTTAAAATTTATTGCGAAAAAGGGAAGAGAATTCTTGTCAAAATAACAACAAAAAAGAATAAAGAAGGAGAGTGTGGGGAAAAAAAGCTACCACCATGTCGTGGTTGACCATAAACGCAGGAAAGAAATGTGGCACCCACTATGCAATTCCAATTTTTTCCCCTTCTCTCGTTTTGTGTTATGCCGGGCGTAGGGGATGTCCTCCGAAATTGCGTCCACCCTTATCTGCGCCCCGGCAGACGTGTCCTGCATTTTGAGGTTGACCAAACCCTCGCTCTGTATCTCGTAAAAAATATACATACAAATACAAGTGTACGTATCTGGTTATATATGTAAGCATAAAATGAAAACGCGGTCAGTTGGGTACAGACAAATATCGAACGTCAAAATACGTAATTTCTTTGTTTTTTGTTTCTTTTTGTTTAAAGCAAACTCATCTCCCCCTCGAAGCTGACTTTTTTTCATGGGAAACGGAGAACCTAGTCAAATAATGAAAACACAATTTGGTCTTTTTTTAGAGAACAGAAAAATTCCTCTATCACTTTTTATTTAACTGAAAAATATAGATGTAAGTTACTATTTGTTTTTTTAAACATAAACTAGACTTGATGCGGAATAGTTTCTCTTTAAATAAGTTTATCTGAGAAGGATCTAGTTTACTTGTAAAAAAAATGGCTTTTAATAGCATCCTACCCAGTTAAAAATGAATAGGTACTTGAGCACGAGCAACAAGTATGATAATGTTTATAATCTCTGTCTATGTATAAAAATTTTTTTTTGTGATGCTGTAATAAATTTATTTATATCGCAAAGTCGCCAAATTGGGTCTCCAAAAATGATGCTAACCTGGCTATATCGCCAATAAAACTACATAATACATGAAAATTACAGTTTTACAACTTGAGCCATAAGTTTGAACAATTGTATACAAGAGTCTTATTAAATTATAGTTGTACAGTTTCTCCTATATTTATAACTTATTGATATTCGCATTTGGAAACACAAAACTATTTATTCTACGTCGCCCTCCTGAAACAACAGGAGGGCTATTGGCAACAAATTTCGTAATTTTGAGCCACGGTCAAGTGACGAGAACGCGAAACCTGAGTCGGCAACCCTTCTCCAAAATTTCCATACGACGCTTGAGGAAGGACTTTGAGCCTCAACAAATTTAAAAAAAGCATTAACCCCTCTACACGGTGAGTCTTTAGTTAAACTAGGATTTGAGAATGTCGACCACCATTTCATGACCATGACCACTTGACTACCACCCCTACTAGACATTAATAGGTAATAGATTTAGCAGAGAAGAGCTTTACACTATGCATACATATGTACATAAATTGATTTTTTTTTGTATTTAATCTACAGTTTTTATTAAAACGCATTTTAGGTGAATGATCATGTTCGCGAACTCTCGTTTCTGTCGAATAGTGGGTTCGAATCCTGGTGCCTCTAAGGAAATGCAATGCAGAGGATCTGATAAATATTAAATCTGTTGGGTCCCCAAACTCCCTCTGACGTGGTGTTGATGTTTGGAGAGTGGGGTACAGAGGCTCAGATGTCCTCCTCTCTCTTGACCGCTGTCTAAAATTACAAGTTCCGTCGCAAATAGCCCCTATGCAGCTTCAAACTTTGTTTTTAATCAACAATCAATAAATTTATAACCCTTTTGAAGTAAACTAGCATTGAAAAATAAATCCGACTACCGTACCAATTCAATTTACAACTGTTAGTTTGAAAGGTGCTTGACCGTAAAATGAGTTTATTAAATTTTTATTTTATTTGTCATATTTGATAACTCTACACGAGGGTTATTCTCGACGGTCCCGTAATTTTGAGCCTTGGTCAAGTAAAGATGATGACGTCTGAGCAGATACTCCACTCTCCAAAATTCGACATCATGCTAACGTTAGTACTTCCAACTTGATTGAACTAATGAACATCAATGGTTTTCAGTGACACTATGATTCGAACCGAAAGATCGAGAGAAACAGCGTGCCACGAGTTCGTGACCATGATCATTAGGCAAAAATGTCCACAAATACAAGGTGGAATATATTTATATACATCAATTCCTTTTAACTCTTTGTAAATAATAATTATATCATACAAATCAATATAATCAAATGAACTAGTATGCGGTTCAAAAAAAGATAATGATGACAAATTTATAATACAGTAGAAAGTCGTTTATCCGAATCAATTGGGACCGGACACCGTTCGGATATGTGATTGTTCGGATAACAGAAAATCGGAAGCGATGCATGCAGTATATGAAACCGGACTCTATACGAATATTGAAAATGATCACATGCGGGAAATGTGCTTAAAGAAAAGGCAAAAGAGGTGCAAAATGTCGCCATTTTACCTTTATTGTGAAAAATAATCACTTGTTTTTCGTTGTACCATTGTGCACCTTCGTTTTTTCGCTGCAAGGTCTCCGATTCTCTTGAGCAGCAGTAGTTGAGTAGGACAGCACTCTGATTGTTGTTCGTATCACTCCATAGCTGTCTCTAATGCAGCGAACGTTTCAGCTCTTGATGGACCCTTGCTATGTGGACCCTGTTCAATATTTCAAGTTTTGTCTCTATGTTCAAGACGCTGCGCTTCCGTTTTGAATTCGAAGCCATAGCAGTTCACAACTCAACAAAAGAGCACGTATACACCCCCTCTCTTGGAAACAAACTGACCTTATATTCCGTGCAGATGATTACCAAATCACACACACAACTGAAATTCCCCAAATATCTCTGACCTAGGGTTTTCCCATCACTTTTGGACGCGAAACGACTGTTGAGCATTGCTCTGTTCGAAAACATACCCGGACTTCGGTCCGGATATTTGCCGCTCCGGATAATGAACGTTCGGATAAACGATGTTCTACTGTATCGCCATATGATGCTGTTTTTATGATCGTGCTAAATAGTGTCTGTTGTTAACAAAGGGGTTTACAAGATATTGCAGGGGACTTGGAGAGATTAATTGCCTGTTGTTATATCCTAACTGTCGAAGAAATAAAGTAACTCCTATGATGGAGCTGTTTGAGTTCTTCCGGATTTCTTACGTTCTAACTAACACTATGTCTTGATGTCTTTAAGAATTTGATCCAATTCTTCCTTTTTTTTTTTGTTG
The DNA here is from genome assembly GCA_019973975.1 of Trichonephila clavata. Lineage (NCBI taxonomy): Eukaryota > Metazoa > Arthropoda > Arachnida > Araneae > Nephilidae > Trichonephila > Trichonephila clavata. The sequence goes on along the minus strand of BMAO01021626.1, from coordinate 490,926 downwards.
AATTTTTTAAACTGGTTCTCTATGATTTCAAACCTTTTGTCGTCCTTACATCCAGTTTCTAAGCACTATTTAAAAAAAAAAATGTTGCTGTGCACCTTGTTTCGTCTCAGGGCTCCTAAGCCTAAGTATAGGCAAGTGCAGTCAAGTGTTTTCTTCCTAATCTAAGGAATAGAACTAAAACTATTATCTCACTTTGACGCCAAATTACCATACGTCGTACAAAGGTATCTTAATGATGGAAGAGGAACATAAGTCATTTGAATTTTTCTCTGTTGAATTTCATTGTGATGCTGCTTCATTGTGAATTTCATTACAAATGGCTCTTAATTCTGTTGTTGATTGATCCGATAAATAATAGCGACGGTGTGTCATTTTGTGATCCTCATTTCACTCTCGAATCTTACCATTTGGTACCTTGGCGATTTTTTTATCACCAGTTTTCTTTGGCGGTAATTACCAACATCCTAACAATTATCATCCATCTGAGGAATAAATTTTGCCATGTTAAAAATTTCGAAATAATTTAAGAAATGTTGTCAGTTTCAGTTCGAACAATCATTTATAACAGCCATTACACCGATAAAAGATGGAAAACAGTATACTATTAGCGTATTGTTCTTTGCAGAGGGCGGAGACAATATATTCATGCAGACGAGTACCGAAATAATTACCTCAGAAAACACCTAACTGCTTGACCGGATGCAGGCTGACCATTGCCCTTAGGCGACCTTTGTCCCCGTGATGCGTGAAGATCGTACGGAATGACACCTCATCGACGAAACGGTCGCCAATTGGCCGCTTAATTTGAATGTTACGACTGACAGAATCTAGTAACTACCACCTCGACCGATCCCTATCTTTCCAGATAGCTCGATATATTTGGCGAACTCTTTATGAATACCAAGTAGTGAATCCCTGCCAACACTTTTGGCTCATCCATAACCCTTGTCATTATGTTTACATTATGAAAAAGAAAATATTTCGAACAATATATGAGACTGTTTCATTGTGCTTTGGAAAGTTTGTACCGTAGCGTCCTTTTAAGAACAATTACAGATGTCATTTGAAGAGTTTTGGATGGATGGAATAGGTGGAGGGTTTCGTCGTTTCAGCTCGTCTTTCACCGAATAATTGCTTTTGACAGTTTGATTTATTTCCCGAAATTATTTATGGTTCCTTGTTCAATTATGGGAGAAGTATGATGATGAAAATATGAAAATATCGCGCTCTTTGATTTAGATAAAAAAAAAAAGAAAAACATCCTGAAAGTGGTGGAGGATGATTTTTATAATTTTCTATTTCATTTGCATAAACCTGGGATTTTTATACGAGAAACGACGTTAATATATCCATAAGCTGTTTTGAAAGAACGAAAATTTATTCCCCCCCCCCCTCAAGTACTCGTGTAGATATTTAAAACTCATGCGAAATTCGAAACATAACACATGTATCATTTCATAAATATGCAAAAATTTTAGATATCGATGCTATAAATACCTAATATTTGCGCAGGAAAATAAAATATTATAGTTTGAATATATATAACTTTAAACATATAATATATATATGACTTGTAAAACTTTCCTTGAATATGCTAATATCTGATTTATTATTATTGTTTTGAATAGATTCACATTTTTATATCTCTGTATTATATAGTTATTCAAGATACCTATGTTGGAGGCATATTTATGACTAACAAATTACCAATTTTAAAAGTAAATAGCAAGGATTTTTTTAATTTTTGATAATTTTTACATTTTAGTAATAGGAAATTTTTCAAATATATATTAATAATAAACATGAGAAATGATGGTCGTATTTAGTATCGTACATAAATAAGAAAGGAAAAAATTTTGAAACCGTAAACCAAGAATTATCTGATTAAAGTAGCAAACTATTAAGTTTTCTAAAGCTGTCCTCGAGTTTGGGCGCGTTGAAGTAGGGAGCTTACCTTAAGGAATCTTCAATTTCCCCTTTAGCAGAAAATTTATAAATCATTAAACAAGAAAAATTGTAGAAAAGACTAAACCTGAACTATTACTCATGTAATCATACATTAATCAATAAAACAATTAAACTAAAAAGAATATATATATATTCAATTAATTTCAACACAATTTTTCTGTGAGTAATGATTGTAACTGACCGACTATGATTTTAAAGCTCAGATATTAACAAATTCATGTTATTTTCAGGATTTACTTTTTAACAAAGTTCAAATAGTAACAAAAACCTTACTATCAGACTAAAGAAACAAAACTACAAGAAAAATTCTGAGCTTTAACTAATTTCCCAAATTCTGAGACCAGACGTAATGGATTCAATTCCTCAAAATATTTGCCTACTGAGAATCAAAAAGCAGTGTCTATTTCACCAAAATGAACAAACCTCCCTAGAAGTGCAATTAAGATCGAATACAGCTTCAGAGCCAGGCCTTATATTCTTAATTTAGAATGATTTATAAATTTTTAAAACTTTTTATGAAGCACTTTAGATTGTTACCTATTGTATTCTCTTTCGAAACTCAAAGATTTAAGTTTGGAAAGTAAAACTACCATAGATAAAATTTCCCACAAAGTGCTCCGAAGAGAACATCTGTGGGCGATTTAAAGCCTTAACGAGATCCAGTGATGGATGCGTTCATCAACCATTCAACAATCAGCAGGGAGCTTAAGCCTAAATTTACGACCAATGGAATCCATTATGGGATGTTAAATTAGGATTTCGGCATTTTCGATAGCCTTCAGACTTGTGTGACAAAATACATAGCACTCTTTGGAAGTGTGGGATGAAGCTCCGTGACGCCTTTGAAAACAAGCACTAAATTTTCCATGCTTCTGGAATTTTCGATTGGTCTCAACTTGTTGCAAGGGTTTGTTCAGACTTCTAAGAACATCTGCAATATGACGGATATAACATGACTCAGAATATTATCAACATTGAACACAGGTGGCTGAATAACTTTAGGCTTACTGAGATGGTGGTATTGTTCTCAAATTGCGCGTTCAGAAACCGCAATTTCCTTCTAGACAGGATATATTCTTGAATAATAACGTTGCAAGATGCAATTGTTTCTTTTATTGTGCTTTTCTTAATCCCCCTCTTGGCCTACTATTTCATTCGGAAATGGATTAATAGACTGTTTCTATGAACGAATTACATTCACAACTAACCGTGATTCTATTTGATGTGAAATAGAGATCTCTACAATTTTACTATGATGCTTAGCTAATCGAATTTCCTTATTTGAGACTAAAAGGTTAAAAAAGCGTCAAGTTCCTTGTATTTCAAGGGGGGTTTTTGAGATAATGTACGAAAATGCTCATATGATTTTAAATCTTTTTACGTGATTTTTTTTATTTTCCATACCTGTCAAATTCAGAACTTTTCACATCAATAGAAATACTTAAGAAATTTGACTACCTTAAGATCACGAATTTCATCAAAAATTAACAAAAGCTATAGGGTTTAATTTTGTAGCCCTATTAATTAGGCTTATAAAAATAAACGTTTTTGTATATTTTCCGTTTACTTGTACAAAAATTACGACTGATTTAGTAAGAGTGAATGCACTTCCAGAGCATTTATTCAGAAAACTTGGAACGGGCTGGAGTTGCTGGAAAAGTTATTAAAATAATTACCTGAAATTTTTTGTGTATGCTTTGTGCAAGATGAGAAAATTTTACCTATTTTCTTTAAAAAATGACCGTGTTATTACAAAACTTACAGCCACATTTAAGTTAATAAGTGTTTTAAGGCGATTTCATACAGTGATCGAGATAAAAATTTTCAATTTTTGATAAAAAATTCAATACCTCAAATCATTTATGTTATTTAAATATGATTGGTACTTTTTCACGTAAATGTCGGGAAAATAAAAATTTATAATTTTTTTGTCCAAAATGAGCCTTTTTTATTTCCTTTTTAATAGTTTTTTTTGTATATATTTAAATTTTTTCTATTTTGATATCAATGTTAGTTTTTTTCACATATAATTTTTAAAAAATCATAAAAAAAATCCTCAAATCCTAAACTTTTTGAGAAAACTTTGGAAAGAAGTCGAAACTTGGTTGAATATAGATACATTATACGATAATGATGGTGATTTGTTTCTAGTAAATGTTGATCTTTTGATAAAGTTTGGAAGATAAAACAGTGGAAAGAAAAATTTCTGGAAGGGAGCTATGGCGAAAAAAAGCTGTTTGGAAATTCGAATTCATGTTTTTGTCTTTTGAAGAAATCATGAATAGTTTAATCTTTTAGTAATAGTAATCTAATAGTAATCGAATAGTAATCTAATAATAATCTAATAGTAATCGAAAATCGCGAGGTCTTGTTTGCGAACTCGTGGCAGGCGTTGTATCTCCGGAGTACAAAATTCGAAACCTGGTGCTGCTCAAGACATGTCGTGTTAAGGGATTGGAACATGCTAAATCTGTCGTGGTTCTAGTGGCTATTCTCAGCACTTAAAAGTGCTTCTGCATGTCGTCTTCTGCAATATTTCTCGTATACTTTCAAAGTGTGATATAAATAATCAATTAATAAATGTTTTTTTAAACAGCACATTTTCTTAGACCGGAAAATGTCAATTCGAACAATAAGCTCGTAAGAGATTGGTCTTTGGATAAAGTTCTGAAGATAAAAGGTGGAAATATTAAATTTTTGGAATAAATCAATAAAGAGTGAATCAATAATAGCAATAATAATCGATGATTTTTACTTCCTCCTGAAAATCTGGAAGATTACAGAAAAGAAAATCCGGACGTTTTGGGTCAGTAAAGAGTCAAATTCAACAATAAGCTAGTAAAAACTAGACTCCTGATAAAGTTTTGAAGATATAAGGAGAAATACATTCTATTTTGGGGAATGTGCTACAAAGAGTGAAACAAATTAAACTGATAATAGCAATAATAATCGATAAGTTTTATTACTGCAAGAAAATCTGGAAAATTCCTTAAAAAAACAAATCTGGCGTCACAGGCCAGATGAACGTCAAATCAAATAATAATCGAACGCAGTCAGATTGACATTTATTATGGAAAAACCAATATAAGGCACATCAAATTTTTTGTTGCGTTGAACCACAATACGTTAAATATATTCTATTGACCATAAATATTAAAAGGAACAATTTTAAGAAAATCAATCATGTGATTACTTTTAGATATTATTATATTTAAAATTATGATTTAAAATGATTAAAATAGAAAATCCCTTTTGAAAAGTTTATAATTGTCTCAAAAGTCTGGAATATATAAATTTTTAAGAGCGTTTAGCAATAATAAGATGTTCATGGGATATTATCTAGATTTAAAAGAGCGATCTCTCTCTCTCTTGTTTCGAGTTGACAAATATCTTCCTCTATATTAAATCACAATTGAAAAAGATGATACAATCTTTAATATCCCTTCGTTCATCTGAAAGTAATTTCTCTGTCATCAAAGAACAAAGTAAACCAAACACAGCAATATCTTGTTTGCTGAGTAACAACGTTGACTCCAATAAAAACAACACCGGCATTAATAAAGTTTTATTCTGTTTTAAATTTCCACTCGAACGAGTTTTGATTGGAGTTTTAATTACCCTGTCGCACTTAGTTTGATTTCTGATGGTTGGAACGCGAAACATAACTTTGTCGCCACAGACTTGATTCTTTTTCTTTTTTTTCTCTCTCTCGAGCCTTGTAGAAGGAAGGAAAACAAAAATCTATATAATTGCTGAAGTGAAGTGAATTAGTGGATTTATAGGGCATGAGAAACGCTTGTAAATGGCTTCCAAGATTATTGATTTGGCATTAATTTATACAGGATGCAGCTCATAATTATAAACTGCTCTGTAAAGGAAATACTTTAATAATTACTTCTTTTGCCTCTAAGACACTTAATGCATTGTTTTTTTCGTAATGGAATCCTAATACATATTAACTGTGACTACATTAATGATAAAAAATCTTAATTTTCGGTGCATTATTTCGATTTTTTTTTACAGATAACAGTAAAATTTGTAAGTTAGGAAAATTTAAATCTGGAATTAATACTAAGGGGACGGTGGACCATTAAAACCAATTTCTTAAATTGTTAGCTTAAGTAGCTGAAGTTAGAAACAATATAATAAATGATTCTTATATGACACAATTTAAATACTTTTTTTAAAAAAATGTTATATTTTAACTGATTTTACTTACGAAAATTTATTTTTTTAAATTTTTAAAAAATTTTTCTTTGCACAAAGTTTATTCTGAATTTAAAATGCATGCATGCAGTAATGTTTCTTTTACAAAATATATCTGTGCATGCATTTTAAATTCAGAATAAATTTTGAAGAAAAAAAATAAATTTTCCCAACTATATGAAATATTTCACCAATTATCACACATTCAAGGTATTCAAAACACCACAAAATCTGATCTATTAAACATCTGATCTAGAAACTAATGCACAAATTTGTGAATTATATCATTTTTCATAGATTGTGAAAATTTCAAAGAGATAAGACGTAATATGAAACGCGATCAGCATTTTACGTAACAATAAAAAGGGAAAATTTACGAACTAATAAAAGTATTTTAAACATTTATTTATGTGAAATAAAAAAGAATTCAGTAACTATTAATCAAAATGACAAAATTCTTTGACAGAGTTATTCTGTGAAATATAAGGAACATTATCAGTATAAAAAAAAATCAAAATTGCAATTTCGATCAAAATTTGATTATTGTGAAGGTCCACCCTGCCCTTAAATTTTCAATAGTATCACAAATTTACTAGAATATCAGAATTTTCATATTGGAAATCCTATTTATCAACAGTACTACGTTTTGCTTTTTTAAAGTAACTACATGGTCGCGGTAGACAGGTGGTCAAGGTATCGGATCATGGCAGGCATGTCATGAGTTCGAACCCAGTACCACTAAAGACCCGCCGTGTAGGGGAGCTATGCACGCTAAATCTGTCGAGAGCTCAAATGTCCTCCAGTTAGTGTGGTGTGGTAGTTAGGAGAGGGGGTTGCCAGCTCAGGTGTCACTTGACCATGGTTCAAAATTACGAGATCCTTCGCCAAAAGCCCTCGTGTAGCTAAACAGTGCGACGCTAATATTCATTCATTCATTTAAAGTAACTACTTTCGGAACCATGATTTTGAAAAAAACGTATAAAAGGACCATTTTTTGATATTTAGTGTCAGGTAAATTAGAATACTCATACATTATCCAAATTTTTTAAAAATATTATTGCTAGAAAAAATCATTTTACTTTCTTATTCTTGGCAAAAAATGAAGGAAAAAAGGCATTAGAAGAAAACAAAAATTCAAAATATTATTATGAAAAGTGCTTCGATAATGATATTTGTCTATTTATTATTAAGATTTCTTCGCAGAGCCTGAAGTAGATTTTCTTTCAAATATATAATTTAAATGTGGATTTTTTTTTCATATATTTATTATATAGAAAAACTTTATAAAAACACCTATTGTTATTTCAATTTATCGTAACTCTGAAACTATATTGGGGAATTTTCAAACATCTCAGTTCAGCTTCGGTATGGACGTTTTATTTACACAAGTGTACAGGCAAAATGTTACTCTTACAAAAGCATTTTTGCATAAGTAGAATATTTTGAAAATATGTCATTATTTCTTCCTTTTCAGCAAAAAATATTGTATTTAAATCATTTTCTTGTAATAATATTCTTTAAAATATTTTTTATATGTATATTCTAGTTCAACTGACACTAAATATTGAAAAACTATTCATTTATATTCTTTTGTAAATTCATTGCTCCAAACGTAGTCATTTTAAAGAAATTTCTTTCTGCAATTTTTGGATAAAACTGACAAGATTTTGTCAGTTACTAAAGCCAATAATTTTTCTATTAAAGGATTCATTCCTTAATAATAGTTTTTATTAAATAACCAAACTGAGTTCTGTAAAATGCAAATAGTTATTAGATTATGGTAAGATCTAGTTTACAACAGCCGTGTGACCAGGGACGTCTTAAGGCTCTTTGAGGCTCTGGGCCCTCATGCAAAAATAGGCCCTATTAGAGATCTTTAAAAGTAGACAGTATGTATCATCTGTTCTTAAAATATGATCCACGGACCTCTGAGGATCCCCAGTGCCTGCCTAGGGGGTCCTCGAAGGTCTCTTATTTAATGATAAGAGATTTATCTCTTATATAGATTAAAAGACCTCGTGGAAAAATTGAAAGGTACCATCCTAGCCTGGATCACTAAACTGCTCTCAAACTCTTAAATTATTTAGTCATGTGTTGCGAGTCAGGGAGGGGTGTTCAAAATCTTGGGGGTCCGTGATGTCAAGTTTATACGTAAAGAGGGACCGCGGCGATCGAAACTTTAAGAACCTCTGGTACATAGTTAAAAACCCGTTAAAATGTTAGTTTGAAACAAATAGGTGTGAATGACTCACAAATATTAAAAACTTAGGCACAAATCGGCCTTAACTGATAACCGCATTTCGGCTCAATGAGTTGAATGATTGTTTATGGTGTTGAGCCTAGGTCTAACCATGGACAACGGTCACCACATAACGCAGTCTCACCACTTTCGCTATTTGACATGCATTTTGAAATTCCTTGTTTTCGGAGAATGTGTACGGGAATAATATTTGACCATTAAAATTATCCGAATCATGATGTTATTACAACAGAGTCTAGAACGAAACGAGGCCCCCCAGCGACGGCAAGGCCCTGGGCCCATTTGGCCCATGCTTTAAGACGTCCCTGCGTATGGCATTTCTCGTATAGTCATGCAGAGGTATTTTCATGATCAAGTATTGATCAATATGTAACGTTGAAATGCTAAATTTCTCCGAAAATATATGTAATCATTTTCGTTATTAACTTTTTATGACAATACTTTACGTAAACACCGGCGTATAACGCGCACTTTGAATATAAAAAATACGGTCGAAATGTATGGGTGCACGTTATACGCTGGAATAAAAATGGATAGCTTAAAAAAAAGAGAATGAGCATGAAAAAAATTGAACTTCCATACAGATCGGAATACTGTTTATTTAAAACAAATGACGTACCTAATGAGCTTCCTAACCTACCTAACTGGGTTGAAGTCTTATAAATATACTACTCCCCCCCCCCAAAGTCTAGAATAATACCTGGAACAAATGACTTCAAAACATAAGAGCATTTTATGCATACATTTCTGGTTCCTTCGTATAAAAAACAAGAGAGTGCGCTGGAATGTACCAAAAAATTTTAGAAACGCAGTTTGAAAGTATTGGTGCGCGTTACACATCAGTACACGTTATGCGCTGGATTTGATGGTATATTTTTGACAAACTATGTAGAGAAAAGCCCAGTGGCTGAGTGGTAGTGCATCGCGCTTCCACACTACAAGTTCGGGGTTCAAATCCCGGGCTGGGCAAGGTCGACTTAGCCTTTCATCCCTTCAGTGGGTCGATAAATGAGTACCAAGCTTGCATTTGGACTAAACACTGGGGGTTTCGTTCTCAGATTGACCTCTTGACCGGAACATTTTCTCAGGCACCTCAGCGCCCAAGGTCACGTATATTGAAATAGGCACAGTAAGCCTTGGTCCTCAAGGGCTGTTGGGGCACTGAGTTTAGTTTACGTAGATAAATACTGAAAGGCTTATTAATTCATAAAAAGCTTGGTTATAAATGTGATCAAATTCAAGTTTGTAGATTATAAGAAAAAAAAATGCATTAATTCAAAATTCTTGGTCTTAACTCTTAAAATAAAGATATCTTAATAAATTTTAAGATGAATAATTTTTACAAAAGTTATGGTTTTTTTTAGAATAACATCTCACTGAATGTGAGTATTTTTTTCACGTTTCATTACATAAATCAACATGAGGGTCGTTGACGACGGGCTTCATAATTTTGAGCTTCGTCACGTGGCAAAGACGACACCTGAATGTGTGCGGTACCAATCTAAACTTCCACATTACGTTTACGGAAGGACGTTGAGTCTCGACCAGGGGTGGGTTAAGCGGCTGGTGGACCTGGAAGCCGCCAGGGATCCCAAACGCTTTTAGGCCCCTAGCTTAAAGGATTCTAGTTATAGGAGCGAATATTTTCACTTTTTCAGTTTTTCGACTCTCTAGGCTATGGGCCTCAAACCTTTTACCCAGGGGTGTCTTAAGACTCTTTGAGGCCCTTGGCCCAGAGAAATCTTAATATTTCCAACTCCCTGGGTAACAAGTTAAAGTAGGTCCTACCCGAGATCTTTAAATTAGATAGTATATAGCATGCGTTATCAAATACTCATTCAAATGGTAATTTAAAACAAATAAATGAGCATGACTCAAAATCTCAAAAACCTATACACAAACCGGCTCGACCGATAGCCGCATTTTGATTAAAGGAATTGAATAATTGTTTATGATATTAGGCGTAGACCTAGACATGGGCAACGGTCCTCACATAATAATGCAGTCTTACCACTCTTGCCTGTTAACTTGCAAGTTGAAATTCCCAGTTTTTGGAAGAATATGTACAGGAATAATATGTGACCATTAAAATTATCCAGATCATGATCTAATAAAGGCAGAGTCGAGAACAAAACAAGGTCCCCACCGAGGGTGAGGCACTGGACCAGGGCCCATTTGGATCATGCCTTATTACGTCCCATCATTTACCACCAGGGGCCTTCAGCTAACTTAATCCACCTCTGGTCTCGACAAATTTAACAAGGTGGGTCTTCACTGACATTACTTCTCGAATTCATGGTGCAATGGCCACAGGCTCGTGTATATAACCACTGGGCTAGCCCGGCCACTGTCATCGAATGTAGGAGACAAAAGTGGTTTTCCAAAATCCCCTTTTAAACACAACAAAATAATACGTTTTTAGATAAGGTCATTTTGTTACAAATGGATTGGGAACGAACTGTTTTTATTGGTCATCTGTTTTATTTATTCTGTCATATCTTAAGATATTCCTCCTTATCTCGTGTCCTGAAGGGTTCCTTTGAATCTTTCAGAGTTCCTACATCTTTGCACATACAAGAAAAATCTCAAGTGCTTTTAAAGTAGATATAAAGGCAAATAATGACAGAAACAGATTACTAAGTTTCCAAAAAACTGACCTTACTCTACAAAATTCCTCTAAGAATGCAAGAGGTACATTCCACATAATCTTTTTTTTTACCCTACAGTACATCCATCTCTCCATACCCTAACAGTCCCACATAAAAAGAAACCCTATAGGCAACCGGGATCTTAAAACGGTCAAAAAAATGCGACGATTTATGTGGTGCTGTTGTGCACACACACACACATTAGCTTTTACGTTTGCTTTATTTAATACTAAGTTATTTTTCTTCCTTTGAAAAAAAAAGCAGATGCGAAAATCCTTCCCTTCCAACATGTCAACCCGGGTCAGCAACCGCGTGCTGTTAGGACCTGGGGAAAGAGAGAAAAAAGAAGAAAAAAATGTCGCTCAGGTCAAGCTGTGTGTCAAACAGATATTCATTTCCCTTATCGTTAATTTTTAAGGTCCGTGCCACTTTATTTCCAAGTGTTCGGAATATTAATTTCAGGTTAATTGTGAATTTAAAATTCAGCGAGGTATATGGGAGAATGTTATCGCTGGTCGTAATTTAACCAGAAAAAACCTCTGCATTTATTTACTTATTTTTTCTGTATGGCGATTTCTTTGCGTGAGACTTTTGACTTGTTTATTGGGCGCTCTGTCGAAAAGATTTGCTCCAGCTACTGCTCGGCGTTTTATCTCGCTTCAGTAATTTATCTGTTTTCAACCCTTTCTCGGTGCTCTGGGAGACTTTATTACTGCGGTGTTATCTCAGGTGTATGGAGTGTGTAACTCGGGTTCAAAAACACCCTTAAGGGGGGAGAGGTTATTTCACTCCTAGCAATCGATTGCATGCGCTTAGGGGGGGGGGAAAGACACTTCCTGTACAACAGAAATATTCAGACATGATTGCATTTAGGGGGATTTTGTGTTTCTTTTCCTTTTAAGGCTATTTACACTGTCTATGAAGAAATATCTAAATTGAAACTAAAATGTTAGCTCTCACTGGATAAAAAAAAAAAAAAATTAGATTCTTCTATTCCAGCAAGTGGTTGCACGTATAATCGGCAATTTATGTTCAACTGACGTGTAATGCTATGATAAGTATGAAACAATTTATTTTTGCTTAGAATAAAAGAAATAAATGCTGGAATTCTTTCCAACAAGATATCAATCATTGGCATGGCCAAGTAATTTTAGCGCGTTTTTCACATGTTGTATTTTACAATAATGCAAATAATGAACTTTTTTTACTATTAAATTAAAAAAGTAAAATCAGGGCTTTTATACTTGTTTTCTGAACTTTTTTGTGTGAAGATTTCCTCATTTTTGTGAAGATTTCCTCCAAAATGCAGGTAGATTTTTTTTTAAAAACTTTTTGCAAACAATACATTTACTAGGTAAATTTTGAGAAAATTTTGTTATAAATTAGCGAAATTCAGGAAAATTTGTAGGAAAATTCGGGAAAACAATGGGACAATTTAAATATGATTCGGCTCATCTAGGACACAAATGCGACCCAATGCCGAAAACCCGAGGTCAATGGGTTACTTATTGGCTGAAAAAATGGTACGACAATATATGGAACGAAGACGAAATTTGCGTCCTAATAGCGCTTTTGTTCCACTACATGAAAAACGCGCTAAAAACTGTATTAGGCTTAGTTTATGAAAATTGAATTTTCAGATATAAAGAAACTTTTCAATGATTTGCGCAATGATAAAATTCGATTCAATTGAAACTAAAATGCATGAAATTTTATAAATTAAACATAAACTTAAGTTAAAAATATACACTTATAAATAATATTTTAAAACATTAACTGTATAGAAATTAAAACTATTTTGTATTAGAAAAACGTTTCCTAGTAAATATTAAAAGTAGATGGAAAAACAACGAAAAAAATGTTGATACAATTACAGAAACATAAAATTGTTCTGAAATAAACGATTCGGGTAGTTTTCTTTTTAGTATTTATATTTTTTAATATTTAATAAGAGAGATTATGATCAATATTTTTCTAGAAAAATTTAAATAGTTATCGAAAAACCCTTTGAAAAATTAGAAAATCTGAAAAAATATCGGATAAGTTTTAATTTAAATATCTGTGTTCAAACCTTCAAACAAAGGTGGAAAGCAGAGTACATGCAATGTTCAAATAATTAAATCTCTTCAGCAATGACATTCAATGATTTACAAAATAGTTATAAATTTATCTTTAGAGTTTTCAGATTTTTCCATGTCTATAATTCTGAAGATACTTGCTAAATATAAGGTCTATTACAAATTTATCAAACTAAATCTACTCAAAAACTGGCAAATTCGTAGAGTAGTGCAAAGTGGCACTGAGAATTATACCACGTACCATAGATTGCTGATCTCTGAATTAACGTAATTTCCTGTGTAAGATCGCAATTTTTTATTTGTATAAAAATGACCTATAAAGGTGTCCCTAAGTAAGAAATGTATTGATTGGCATAACATAAAATTAGGCCAAATTAAAATTTTGATTTACGGATCAACTGTAATGTGAATAGAAACATAGTAAAGGCGGTTTTCATTGTTAGAAGATATTATTTCCAAAACCGTCTTTTCCGCCCAGGTATTTTTCTGGTCGTTACGAATTACTCGAGTTCCAGCTCTAACCTTTAAAAAAATAAAAAAATAATAATAATAAAAAGCCCTGCATAATTGGCGGACAGGGAGGAAAAATAGCGGAGCAGCTCTTTAAGTGATACGCATTTATTAACAACTTCACTAACCAGTAATTACCGAGGAAAATTACACCCCGCTCAACGTATGATTATCCGGCCATTCAGATTTCGTGCTGTCAAAACAGTTCGAAAGAGAAAGTTGCTGCGGCCACTGTTGGCAGGATCTCGCTTGGCGCCATCGATGGCTGATTAGTTTTTCATTACGCTAAATGAGCACAGATCTGTTTGCGAGGCTTGGTAATGGTTCCTTACGAGAAACGTGATACAGAATGGTAACGTAATAATTACAACGAGATGTAGAACATGCAATGGACACTGCAAGCTACAACGGGAATAATTTTAATACCAAATGTTTTTTTCTTAATATTATTATTTACCCTCATATTTTTTATGAGAAACAAAGTGTAACGGGTTCTCTTCGGGTCCTTCCATTAATCCTCTAGGGAAAATATAGGGTGAACCAAGAGCTTGCCCGGAGTATAAAAATTAATTACAAAAAATAACCGTCTAACATAACACTAATAACTTTGGAATCATTGGATATGTTAGTTTTAGTAGATTTTTTACGTAATAGATGACGGAAGTGCTTCTTTAAGTGGGTCCCAGGGGAACATTTATAAGGAAGACGTCATTTTCGGCCGAAATCGTGTCGATTCAAGACGAAGCCCAATGTTCGCTTTGGTTCCACGAAACGAATTTGCTCAATAATGTTCAGCGCAAAGTTTGACATTGTTGTGGACGCAACACGCCTGAATCAAAATCAATAAAGCGATGGTAAAGAATATTCAAAGAAAAAAGGCAGCGCTACAGAAGACACTTTACAAAAATACTTGTTGGAAACTGAAATACCGCCTACACATTTTCCGAGCTATTAAGACGGTACACATTGCAATTTAATGGGATAAAAGGTCTTATAAAAATTCATAAGAGAACTGACAATGTATCTGAAAGAACATACTTCAGTTTAAATAGTTTGAGCACAATATATATTTATAATCAATGCACAAGACTTTTGGTTCAATCTATACTTTCTACGCATTGTTTGATTTGAGGACTTCTTTCTGTACAAAGCAACCGCGATGATTGCAAATAAAAAAAACTATTTAAAGTTATGTGATTGAAGTTCGATTAGTAAGATAGTTGTAAGGTGTATTTTTGCTAGTTTGAGTAATATCGGAGAGAATTGTATTCTGAACTGTCAGCTTATCTGAGCATAGGATTTGGAGCATTGCTATCCAAGTCCAGAAGAAGATAGACGTACGTCTGAATTTCTTCATATATGCTCGATAAGCACATTTAATAGTTACTGATTAGGGCTAACTAGCTTCCACTAGCCATATGCAACTTTATTATATTTAGAATTAATAAGAATAAAAAAGTTTATATTTTTTAGAGATGTGTCTCTCGATTCGGTTGCCCGGAGGCTCGCTACAAAGACAACGAACTAAGCAGAATAGAAGACTTTACAGGCAGAACGTTAATGTTATCCTTCCTATTTACTATCAAAGAACTATCTCATGAAAATAAGGTCCTGCTGCGCGATTTACCTACCCCTTGTGAAGTGCTAGATTAGTTTATCGCTTATTACAATAACCGAATTTCCCATGGGCCAACCCAAGTCATGATCTATGGGTGCAAAAGTTTAGAGGATAGGGGGGGGGGGCACAAACAAGAATAAATAACCGACTAAATACTAATAATTGTAGAGCTTTCCAATTTCGATTTGTTAGTTCTATAACTTTTTTTATTTAAAATCTTTATAAAAACAAGTTGGTCCTTCTGTCTATAATTAATTGAGGATTGAGCATTATAAAGTACTTTTTTTTTAGTTCAGAGGGGCATGGAATCATTCTTTTAACACTGAATGAAAGAAATGTGTGATTTTGTTGCACTTTTAAGCAACATGAGAGCTACTGGCGACAAATTCTATAGCTCTGAACCATCTTTAACTTATTGATTGTACTTCGAAGCAATATGAGGGGCATAAGCGACGGACTTCGTAATTTAGAAATCGCTGTCAAGTGACGAGGATGACAATTTTTTTGGCTACTATCTAAACTTGTAAAACGCGTCAGCCCCAGAGGTATTTCAGCTTCGATAGATTTAGCGTACATCAGCACTTTTATACATGAGGTATTCTGAGCACAGGATAAAGTAAACGATTTCGCAGAAGTTACGTCACGACTATGACTATTAAGAAGTTTAAGGATAATGAGATAGGCCAGTCACAAACACATTTCCCTCTCCCAATTTCCAGATCCCACGAAGAGATTTTACTGAGAATCAATTGATTTCAATGTGCAGCAGATCCTATCTTTCACCTTTATATATTTTGTTGTTACTAATACCACCAAATCGACAGTAGCACCAGATTAAGGCCAACGAAATTCATCGTGGCAAGGGTCTAGTTTTGAACTTGTCGTTATCCATAGCTTTGAGCACCATACAGGTTGTAATGAAGTATTATTTCTTCTTCCCTCTAACCCGGCTAGTTGTGTGGGAAGAACTAATTGATCAGACGACATGATTCACAAAACTTGTTTATTTGTCACAATATTCAACACAGACACAATAATAATCCAATTAAGATAATTTTGATCAACACATAGAAGACTGAGATGCAACAAGATGGCGTGGGGATAATATTTACGGACATTCAATTATATTTGTACGATAACTTATACAAGCTCGTTTTTACTTCGGATGCGCACTAACAATTTAACTCTCTAACTTCTATTTAAATAATGAGCACAGTTCCTGAACTATTGTATTTCTTTATCCTTTAGATGAGGCCTTGAACACTAATAGTTGCCTTGAGCCCTTCTCAGAGATTCCAATTTCACACGCTGATTGAAAGTTGGTTGAAAGAATTATTGCCCTACAGGAATCGTCAAGGAGTTAGTGGAAGGAACCGTATAGATCCGTAACAAGGTTACAGTGCGATTTGCCTCGGTTCTACCCAAATTTTGAGGGTAAATACCCTGGGGGTGGACAGGGGCCTTCCTCTAACCTTTGAGAGGACTTGCGGCTCAACGGCTATTTAGAGTACCCCAGTGCTGCAAAGGCACTATACATTTACAAACATCTATGCCTTCTTTGAGATTCGAACCCAGGTCCAACAGCACAGCAGTCAGCGTCACTAACCACAATACCAGATGGGTGGCTTTGTATGTTTAAATGAAACAAGGATTCAAACACTCGCCTTGATTTGAACACCCTCCTCGGTTTTATGATGGCCACTTGATGAAATATTCCAAATTTGATGTAAAGATTCGATTGGTTGATTGATTTAAATTTTGGATATTGAGTGGGTTCTCCAGGAACACACACATACTGTGTCAAACACAAGGTTAAAAATTATTGAATTTATTTATTAGAAGTATATAAACCTCACTTCGTATATCAAAAATTATTTATTTAAAATTAAATGCAAAGAAAAAAGTGCTAGTCACGTAAAAATTTTTAAATTGTGGTTGGAGATTTTCCCCAATCAAGTTAATCGATGTTACAGTGTAAAATTTAGAACACTTGAAGTGATAAAATGTTTGGAGTGAAACTTTCAATTAAAACATGTTTTTCACATAGCGAGAGGACAAATATAATGACTATACGACAAAGGTATAATTTCTCCCTTTCCTGAAATAAAGATGTAGTGGAAATATGATAAAATCCATTAATTATGCTAATTTAATTATTGAAGAATGGTAATATTTGATACTCTTGTACTTCCAAAAGAGTTAATCAATAGTTTTCTATGATTAATTCTATAACTAACACCTGATAATTGCTCTAAGCTACGTCTCAAAACAAATCCTAAAAAGTGATAATATGCGCTGGTATTTCAAGCGTTTAAATTTAAATACCCTATGGGAATTTCAGTCAATTAACAACTATTAAACGAAACATTTTTAAATATTTACAAGAGGGTATATCGCAGCGACAGTTGTAAAGTAAGGTAAAACCTTGTCTTTTCCGATATCATTAAAGAACATTTAAAGAGTTGGGAAAGTTCAGTTCTTTCTCGGAATGTATTTCAAATAAAAATATATAGCAATTCTTTTTTAAAAAAAAAAAGCTAATGGTTATAAATACAACCAAATTGATACAATCGAGAGAAAAAAAGAATATCGAAACAAGTTCGTACCCATGCTACTGATAACAATCAGACCAATCATCGAATGATTTGCATAAAGAACTCGTTGAATTAAATAGCCGCTATACTACGCAACATCAAATAGCCGCTTTATGAATAACATCAGGAGCGGGAAAAAGCAATAAAAACGTTATTCAATGCTGTATAAATAAATACCTTTACAGAGACATCCAACTCAAAATACATACCATTTCATTTCTCTACCCCCGAGCGCAACTCAATGAAAATAATTCAACTATTATGGGATAGGCCGTTCTAGATGGTCATTTAGAACAGGGTGTTACCTATTCCAAAATGACCATGAAACCTTATTAAGACCAAATTTAAAGACCACCCTTCCAGTGGGCAAAAAGCTACAAACGGAGGAAGTAGTAACAACCTTTACAGTTTTTTTCACCTTTCTTTTCTAACAATTATTCGAACCTATCACTCTTTTTTTCTTTCTTTCAATTTTGTTGTTTTTGACTACCTTCTATTAAATTTGTGCGGTCTTGTTTTCAAAACAGGTTTCCTTCTCTAAAATTAGAGGATCGTTCCACTTGGTGATAATAACGCTCAAAAGATCTTCAGTGTTAACCCGTTGATCCCTATTAAAAACGTAAGTATAAGCCACACCTCGACTTACGTAGGCAGGATGGGAATGATGAGTTGGGAAACGCGGACGTTCAGGGAGAGGTTGCTGGATTGGAAAATTTATCGCCTCATCAGAATCGCCAACATTGTTAAAGATATATTAGTGTAATCAAATAGTGAATCGTACAATTTTAGAAAATATTTTTGTGGAAGAAACCGCAGTAAAAATCGTTAAGTTTTCCCTGTTATTTAAACTTACTCTCGTAAACTCGAAGTCTGAATCACAGACAGATGACGAAGTCGACACTTGAGTTTGCACCCACCCTACTCATCGCATTCACTTCCTGTCAACACGAAGGGTTTCAGACTCAACATACGTCAGTCAGCACGACTATCTTTGGGAATAACACCCTCGAACTGGCTACCCATACGATTCGAATATTTTAATCAATCATGCTACTGCGGCTTTTTTAAGTTATCAGATTTATGCGTATTGGCAATTTCGTTGTTTAAAATATGGTTTACTTCCGAGTTTCACACAAATGAAGGAAAATATATTTATATTTTATTACAGAAATGAAAATAAACTCAAGCTTCAGACTCAAAGGAATTAAATCTAGATGAATTGATATGGATTAAAGTCATATTTTGAAAATACGCGAGGTCTGTTGGCGACAGACCTCGCAATGTTAAACCACAATCAAAACGAGAGAGTGGGCGAATGAGTGTTTATTAAGCCGCATTATAAATCAACATGAGGGCTTTTTGCAATGGACCTCATAATTTTGAATTTCAACTCAATGACGAGGGCGACACTACAATTGGTACCCCCTCTTCAAACTACCATGTCACGCCGCGGAAAGACTTTCAGCCTCGACAGATTTAACGTGTATCTACCCCTCTACACGGTGGGGTTTCAATTGCACCAAGACCCGAACTCACGCCTCACTCATCGATCACGAGTTCGTGACCATGATCTTGATGTATTCGCGAGTTAGTCTCCATCGATGCCATAATGATTATACGCACAACTGATGATATCTATTACGCATGCGCTTGCCATTGTCAAAATTGGTGATACTGTTTTCTCTCTGTATACCCAATTTTACTTTGCATATGTCATAAGCTTACTTATAATTTCCTTGTGCATTTTTATATAATAAATGTTTTTTTTAAAGTTTAAAAAATATATTTGTTGCCCATCCTCTTTCAGCCCAATACTTAGGGAATCCATTGTATAAAATGTTGGATTCTGGACTTGAGCCAGGACTGGACTGGAACACCAGTGGACCCAAAACTTCGTGACCTTTAACAAAGAAACCTCCTCAAACTGTACCACCATCGGTAAATACGGTAAACCTCCATCAAAGTCGCTTGTGCACAGAGCAATTATTTAGAAAAATCGCAATAAATAATCGCAAATGTCCATGAAAATGTGTCAATATCGTAAATTTTTTTTGACGTAATATGCATCACGTAAGTATCCTTGATTTTAATATCCTGTCTTGTACAATAACTTATATTAAAGGGGAAGGAGGAGGAAGGTTCATTTATTATTTGTCATGCAAAATTTACAACTAGTTAAAATTTTTTTGCACATTATTTTTACACATTAATATGTTAAATTTGCATACTCATGTATTAAAACGTATAATTTTATTAATATTTGGTTATTTTATAAATATACAGTCCAAGTTAATTAACAAGCATGTATCTTAATTAAAACGTTTATAAGAATAATCTTTCTGTCAGAAATAAAATATCAGATTTAATTATTTTTTAAAACTAGTATAAATTTATTAGCACTATCGATAAAGTGTTCTATCATTACTAAATGAATAATAATTACCATTCTCCCAAAACTTAGTTTTGATCGCGTTTTGAAAAAATAAGTTCAATTAATATTATATATACATCAAGTGCTGTCTAAATTTGCTTCTTAAAAGAAACAATCTTAGCTATTTAATAATTATTATTAAATAGCCATATAAACAAATTTCAAACACATCTACAAGGTTACACGCCCCTCCCAATATCGAAGAGCTCAGACGATTTAATTATACAACGTTTATGTAATTCGTTTGAAAAATGACATTGAGAAACTCCTACAAAAACTTATAAGATTAATATCCCTATATTATTCGAAGTTTAATGATTCTAATGTTTCCAGTGAATGGTTTATATAATTAAGCATAATTAACTTTTGAGTAAATGCCTTTTAATTTGCTGTGATTAATACATAATTCGAAAAAAAGTTTTCTGTTTGTTTCCTGTGCATTCCATTCAAAATATTTTGATAAAACTTTTTTCTCTGTTTAAGATTTCTTTCGTTTTATTTAAATCTCATATTACTTCGAAAAAATATGTGTGTGAAGAAATTTTTCAAATCGTATCTAAATAATCTGAAGAATCTTAAAATGTGTCTTGATTAAAAATATTTTTATTTCGAATACATATTTATATCATTCTAAAAGATGTAATTGACATTTTATACTATAGCGACAAAGTTTAAATTTTGACAAAAAAAAAATTAAATTGTGACACAAATTGTGAAATGGGAAATATTTTAAAAGAAAACTTCTTGCACTAAGATAAGTAAATAGAAAATTCTGGGGTTCAAACAAAACCTCGGACCTGGGGTGTGGAAGCGATGCAGTACCACACAACCACTGGGTTTCACAGGAAGGCATAAATACAAATATATCAGTAGTAAAAGTGGATTTTTAACATTAAGTTTATTTTAAATGTAATTGGGAATATAATCCCTCTACTAAAATTCATCTGTGTATAAGACAATTTTATTTGGACAGAGAAAAAAATTCCATTTTTTTAAATTATTTATTTTATCGAAATAGTCATTTAAAATAATACGATCGTCACCCAAAAATTTTATTCTGTCTAACGTCTTCATTTGTTTATTTTATTTATTTCGAAATCAATTTCCAAGCCATCAAAAATCCTTTTAACAAAATCTTTTTCTCGAAAATTAATTCATCACTATTTAAAAACACGCCAAATAAAAAATTCTATGTAATCATTGACATATTCACGAAATTACCTGAAGAAATTTATTTATTTAATTTCGAAATCATTTTCCGGACATCCTGATATATAATTAGGATATTTGCCAAAACTTTTCTTTTTTAATCGAATTTCCATCTTACCGAAATCAGTTCTCCCATTCGCGCTAAATCATTTATTTCATCACTCATTTAAAAACCACGCCAAAACAGCCTTTCAAAATGACAGCACCCATCGCCAAAACATATTCCTAAAGAATTGTTTTTATCCTTTTCGTCCAAACGATTTTTTTTTTCTCTCTCTCTCCCCGATAATTCGTCTAGCTTTGGTTTTTTCCTTTTCTCTGCAACCGTCACGGTTTGAATGGTGCTCCTAAGAGCGCATTTGCAACATAATGAGACAAACAACTGATGTGACCAATCGCAGTTGCAGTTAATTCATCCCAATCAAAAGGCGAAAAAAACAAAAAACCGAGCCAACACAAACGATATTTAAATTTCATTTATAAGCAATAGTGTGGGGGTCAGGAATAGAGAAAAATTAATCAAAAACCCGATTAGTGCGTTTTTTGTTTGTTTTTTCTTGCTGCGGCGTATTTATAATTACCAGATTCTTTTATTGAATAATCCAATGCAAGGCTTTTGAATTGAGACAGAAAAGCTCTTTTTATATTAGTATACAGCAAATATACTTAATTATACACGTCATTTTGAAGGCTTTCATTATCATAGAAGTTGAGTGAATGAGGGAAAGGTTGAAAATATTTTTAACGAAATTTATTTATATATAGTTGATCTGCTACAAAAGATGCTTTACATGCAAATAAAAAAAAATCCCTAAATATTTCTTATATATTTAAAAATTTCCCCCAATACAATATATATATAACATCATTTGCCATAAAAATAATGTTTGTTTTTATTGAATTGTTGGCATTAATTTAATTCATGATTTATCTGTAAGCCTTTCAATATGATTTAAAAAATCAAAATCTCCTCATTAATTTAATAATGTTTTCTGTACAAGAAATGAAAATTTTACAAAAGTTTTATTTTTAAAGTCGGACATATATTTAACAATGTTACTAAATCCCGAACAAAAGTTTCGTATGTGGCAAATTTTTTAAATGAAGATTCATCTTTATACAGCATTTAGAATTCACATAAAACAAATTTTTAATTCAAAAACACTGTATATTTGTTAAAGAAAAAAGTCATTATCCACTTTTTCTTTGGTATATATAAATTAATATCCTATACGTATTTATTCTATATATCTTACACATCGAAAAGAAAAATGTGTGAAAAAGGGGGAAATGTCCAGTAATACACTGTATTTAATTTTTCAAAAAAATATATTAAAATACATAAATTTTTTTAATAACATTTTCCAATTTTAAGCCTATAAGTAATTTCAAACATACTTTAGAAACCAGTCATTTTGAAGATATATTAGCACATGTGCCCTTAAATTTAGTTACTGATAAAATCTGTTAATTTTTTTCGAATTTTTTGTTTGAAAAATTACGGCCATTTTATTGCTCTAGGTGAGTTAAGCACCTGGTAAAACCAGTTCAAGATCTTTGATAAACTATAAAATGTGCCACAAGAGAATGATTTGAAAAATGTTCTGAAATGTTTTAAAAATAAGACGAGAGAGAAATTGAATTATAAAAGAGAAAAAGATCTTTGAATAGAAAATGTATTTCGTTATTTGGAGGTTATCTTACGAAGAAAAGAGTAAAAAAATGTTCTTGATTCCAGGAAAAAGTTCGCAAAATAGAGGTTCGTTATATAGAGATCCGACTGTATATTTCAAAAAGTAGAACATTCCTAAAATAAAATGCGGAATTTCTTAGAAATCATTTAAAAAATATTACCTTAGAATGTAACTGCATTTCGTAGAATTTAATATTGCTTTCAAACCCTTCAAATAGTCTTGAATGTGATAAAGTTTCTTTCCTTTTTTTTCAAAAGTAAAACATTTTTTAATTGTAAGAAGATAATTTGTTCAAAAAACATTATAAATTTGGTAAATAACTTAAATTTGGCATTATTGGATAATATTTAATTTGTAAAAGAGGGAGAATCGAAACTGAAAGCTTTGGGTTTTTTATCAAAAAAAAATAAATTAGATTTTTTATTATCATGTGTAAGATTTACTTAAATATATACACTTGTCAAAGAATCAAAACACCACAAAATCTTTAAATATCAGTCAGCTTTCCACGGCATAAATATTGTTTTTAAATTCAGGATGGAAATTATGATTAAAATAAGTAATACGTGAATTTATTTCTGGACACTTTTACTAAATAAAAATTCGAAAACATGACCTCTAACGAAGAAAAAAAATCAAGTGGTACGTTATAAAAATGGCTTTTCAGTCAAATTTACCTACATTGAAATTTTAAAATAAGGTCAAGTGACGACGACACCTGTGCTGATAACCCATCTCCGAACTTCTCGACCACGCCAACGAACAGAAAGACATTGAGCCTCGATAGTTTTAGAGCGCGTGAGCCCCTCTGCACTGCGGGTTTTCAATGGCCCAAAGGCTTAAAATTCATGACATGCCGGCCATGACTCAGTGACCATGTCCACTTGGTTACCTCTCTACTGGGGAGAGGTGAGTGAGTAAAAAGTAACGTCGCACTATTTGGCTACTCGATGGCGTTTGGGGACAAACCTCGTAATTTTGAATCGTGGTCAATGACGAGGATGGCCACCTGACCTGGCAACCCCCTCTCCTAACTTCCACACAAGCGGGAGAACGTCTGAGCCTCGTTGAATTTAACGTGTATCGTCTCCCTTCACGTCGGGTCTTTAACGGTACTAGGCTCGAACTCATGACACGCCGGCCACGAATCGGTTCACTTGACCATTAGGCTTCCGGGGTCACGCCCAGAAGGGAGGGGAGGAGAGAGTTTAATGTCAAAAGCGGAGAGGGATATTGATGGAGTATTTGCAGTATTTTCCTAAATTGTTTTTTAACATTTTTGGATTCACTTCATCACAATCTCGTAATTAAAAAGAAATGATAATATTTCGTGCCTACCATTGGAACGTTAGTGTTCATTTTGTAACAAAATAAACACTCATCCATCTTTGGATTAATATGCTGCAATTAATTTTCCTAATCCTTGATTACTGATTCCATAATAGATAAGGGGGGTGTTGTAAGAGTTAAATAACCAAAAAAGAACGAAGGAAGTAGAAAAACATCGTTGATTTATTACGACAAGTAAAAAAAAAAACGTAGCCTCAGAAGAAGAATGTAGTTCTTTTGTTACAACCTGGAAATACTGAACCATCGATTGAAGAAGGGGGAAGGGAAAGATTCCCTAAGCATTTTTGTTGTTGTACAGTTGGCCTACTTTAAGAAGTGTGAAAAGAAAATGTATATGATGAAGTGTTAAATGCAATGTGTTTTTTTTAAACAAATCATATATTCGCTTCTGAAAAAAAAAAATCTGATTTATGCTGTAAGGCGAACCTCGTATATATTAATGTCAAACCTACTTTGGGTTTTATTCAGATTCAGCTTTTTTTTTATCGCTATTCGTTTTCTCTTTGGAAGAGAAAAAGAAACTCGGTTCTTTCGGATTCGTCCACTGCATTAATGGAATTGATTACAAATGATGAGCTGACACATCGGAATGCAAATCCGAAGCACTTAATGTCAAACCGCTTTTATCTTTTTTTTTGAAATATACGACACAAGGACAGAACCTCTGATTATTATTTATGTCGCAGTGATTTTTTTTATATTCTTAAATAAATGTTGGAGTGAACGCTTAAAAAATGAATTTTGAAAAAAAGAAAAAGAAAGAGGGAAAATGAATAAATAAAAAAAAATGTTCTCTTTTTAAAAAATGCTTCTTCTGAAGGTCTTAATAAACTCAATTCCTGGAACGAATTAATCCTTTTCTTAGAATTTGAAATTCAAATTTTCAGAAGGATGAAAATGAATCTTAAAATTCCGTACAGAAATTTCTCATTGTATATTGCTCTGGGGGGGGGGGGGACTGAGGTTGGTAAAAGGTTAAATAGAATAAATACTCCAGACGTAAGGTAAGTTGGCTCATAAATTAAGTCGACTCTCTATACACGCACAATTGCGAATATAAGTCCATTATTTACAGATAGATTTGTCTTTTAAACTGTATCTTTTTCTCGATTGTGTATGTCATGCTTTGCTTTCCATTTTGTTGTAGCTGGATGATTTTTCAGATCTTTTATTGTGGTGTTCAAATTCCAGAATAATTTTTTAAAAGTTATTTTTTAGCCCAACAGATATTTTGAAAGCAAAGTAATTAATAATACAGTAGAACGTCGTTTATTCTAACGTTTTTTAACCGGAGCGTCAAATATCCGAACCAAAGTCTGGATACGTTTTAGAACAGTGCAATGCTAAACATTTGTTTCCTGTGAGGCCAAAAGTGACTGTAAAACCCAAGGTAAGGGATATTTGGGGAATTTCAGTTGTGTGATTTGGTAAACATCTCTTCGGAATATTAGATCAGTTTGTGAGGGGCTGTATGCGTGCTCTTTTGTTCAGTTTGGTTGATGAAGAAACCTGGATAGCATGCGATGCAGAAGACTGTGAATATTAAATGCTAAATAACGACGAGATAGTGACTTCCGTGCTAGAAGAATCCGACCCTGTCGACAATGAAACGAATGAAGACGAAGGCGACAACAGCAACAACGAAAGTAGCAAGGGGTTATCAAATGCTGACGCGTTTCTGTGTTAGAGACAGCTATGGAGTGGTATGAACAACAATCAGAGTGCTGTCTTACTCAACTACTGCTGCTGAAGAGAATGAGAGACCTTGCAGTGAAAAAACGAAGGTGTACAATGGTACAGCGAAAAATAAGTGATTATTTTCCACAATCAAGGTAAAATTGTGACGTTTTGCACTTATTTGGCATTTTCTTCAAGTACGTTTCCCGCATGTGATGATTTTCAATATTTGTATAGTGTCCAGTATCATTCGGATTTCGGTTATCCGAACAATCGCGTATCCGAACGGTGTCCGGTCCCAATTGATTCGGATAAACGACGTTCTACTGTAATGTTAAATCTAATAAATTAAAACGAAGTAATAGAATTATATTTTGCAAGATGGTTACTCTCAATTACTTAAGACAACGATAAAAAATATATTGCCTGATCACATACCGGAGTGAGCGTTAAAAAAATGACATTAAATCGCCGTAAGTCGGTGGTAGAATTGTGAATAGATAATTCAAAGGTAACAGAGGTTGGTGCCTCGAATTGAACAAAGAAAACCATCAAAAGTAATGAAATATGTTGATCATTAATCGGCATTCGAAGAGAGAATAGGTTCGAAATTTAACGAGTCACATTTCGTTTTATAGGGATATTCCATACTAATTTATATAATATTAACTACTTCATCCAATTTCAAAATAAAAATTTTGCAAAATAATTAATTAACTGCATTGATTAAATTAAAGTATGATAGAAATATTAAACAAATCTGTATCATATTTAACCACAATTTTTAAAAAAAACAAAAATTATATATTTTTGTGAAATAAGTTTAGGAGTGAATGAGTGAGTGTTTTAACTGAACACTCTAAAACAACACGAGGTGTATATATATATATATATACATAGATGTTTTGCTATTATGTCGAAAATTTCTGCTGTACAAGGAAGGTTGGATCCGTAAAATATATTTAACCCTAATTTTGCTGGTCCTAATTCAGCAACAGCTTTAGAAATCACATTAAGTCTCCATTTTAGTCCATTGACTCTTCTGGTTTCTTACATTTTAAAGTTTTAACTTTGTTTCCTGCTATACATACGCTTAATTAATTCTTGTACAACATACTTTTCCATAATTTTTTATAGTTATGTTTCTTGAAATCTGGTTTGTATCTTATATCTTTGTTAGTGGTATAATTTAGTATTAACAATTTATTATACTATGTATTTTCTTTCATTTTATGATACTATATATATATATATATATGTACTGGCGACAGAACTCTTAATTTTGAGCCCAGGATAAGTGACGAGGACGACATCTTACTCTCCTAATTTTCACACCAATCTAATGTGAGGGTTTTAAGTAATGAGAGATTTAACATGCATCAGCCCCTGTAACGCTGTGGATCCTCAAAATATTGCTACACGACAACAAGTTCGTGTCCATGACTACTCAGTTACTGTGGCAACTAATTGCTTTTGAAAAACTTGATAGAAAATGTGGGTTTACTAATTTTATTAAACCAGTTTAAGTTTCAAAAGAGTTCCGAATTATCTTTGCTAAAAACTAAATTATATAATAATATTGATCACATTAAATGTTTTAAAAAAGAAGAGAAATTCTTGGAACAAAGTTCTACAAATACAAATTCTTGAATTTCTAAATGTACTACATTCATTAATTTTTGCAATATAACTACAAAGTTGAAGGGGAAAAAGTTTTAATCGATTATTGAGCAAGATTTACTGCACATTTCTTCCATTTACAGCTCATTAAAACTGCACACTTTGGTAATTTAAAAAAAGTCAAAAAATATTTACGAACATCCCTTTGATTTACTTTTTCAAATTTGCATTTAGGAAAAATTATAAATTGCGCACTCACGAACAACTATAAATAATACACACACAAAAAAAAATCTCTCAGTGTAAGACAACTAACTACAAAAGAAAACAAATATCAAAATGTTTGAAGAAATCAATTTACAAAACCATCAAAATGCAGAAAATAACTGGTAGAGAATGAAAATGGGTTCAGTTTCGTACCAATTACTTCCAAAAATAATTAAACAACCTCAAGAAGGTGCTTTTTTTGCGCAAGCATTCCTCAATTTGACATCTGAAGAAGTAAACAGAAGGTAGAACAACTCAGGAAAAAATTCAATCAACTGAAAAATTTAATTATGAAGGGCTTCTGTGTAGTGCTGTCAAAAAACTAGCGATTATTTTTATGATGCGCAGATGTTTTGTGAGTGTTGATTTAGCTTCTTTTGAAAAAGCCAATGAGAACATATTTACATACTGTATCTATCGCAACACCTGCAGAGAAAGGAGAAAAATCAATTACCTCTTTGGTCACAAAGAAACTGTGTGAACTAGATAAGTCTTCTGAACTGTTGTTGTTCGTTGTTCGAAGAGAAATAGAAAAAACAATTCTAGAGATGTGTAATATCTTCAGATATTTTTTTCATCCTTTTTTATACTTTAATTTCTTTTTCATTCCAATTTTGTTTAAATTTAGCTCCAAATTGAAGATGGGAATTCTAAAAATGGTATGCATCGAATAAAAAATACATTGTATAAATTGTTCGTGTGTGTATGATTTAGGGGAAACAATGTTCCGTAAGGGAATCGTAGGGAAAAAATAGATAAAAGAATAAAAACAAAAATGGACTTGAAATAAATGTGTAAATAAATTTATTTTTTAAAATTTAATACTCCCCTGTTTTACGAAGAAATCTGAAGTGTTCGAAAGCGATGCGCTTATGTTCCGAAGTCCTTTATTTGAGGTATTATCTCATACTTTTGAAAAAATAGTATACTTCTAAAATTACAACTCTTTTAGTTCATTAGGCATGCTATTCCTTTCAAATAAACGGTATTCCAATCTATGTAGAAGCCTAACTCTTTCCTATACTCGTCTTTTTTTCATTTTTAAGGCTTGTATTTTTATACCCAGCGTATAACGCGTACTCTAAAATTTTGATCCTATTTTTTGAGTTAAAAGTGCGCGTTATACGCTGGATTTTACTGTAATGGACTAAATTAATGACGGTCACATGATAATATAAACACGTGTTCTACATTGAATTCAAAACGGGCAATAAACTAGCTCGTACTTTTTATTCTATTTGTAAAAAAAGAAACTTAGGTAAAGTTTCAAATTGTACAATTGGGTAAAGATGCTGAAGAGTTATAAAGAGAAATTTCTGCAAAAAGATTTTAAAATTAAAGAAAAAAAAGTCTTGTTTTATACATGTACTTCTAAATAAAGTGACAAATATTAATTTTTTAAAAAAAAAAGTTTCTGTAAAAAGCGTCATTTGGCAACAACGAAGTGCATGAACTGTGATTTGCTGAAAATAGATAATTGCATTTATCGTGACTATGACGTGACATGTGTTTTTGAACTTGATTGGCTAAAAACACGTGGTTTAAAATTATCATGTGATTATGACATCACATGAATTTAGTCCATCCAATTTGTTTCAATATATTTTTTTTCTTCATTTTTGTACTGATACCAGCTCTTGGGGATGTACTAGGTCTGCAATGGTAAAAATACCAATCCGCAGCCCATTGGATGAAAAAAATATATATATTTATTTTACTGTCATGAGGTTTAATTTGCATTTGTAGCTTTATTTGTTCACTTGAGCAGAGCAGCATTCAAGTACTATCTGGCAACAGTTTTTCCTGTATGCATTGGATATATATTCAAGAATCTGGCAGCAGTTTTTCTGCTCTTTTTGGCTATGTTATTCGAATCCTTGAATGAAGACAGATATGTTGAAATTCAATAACTGCTTTTGGGGAACTTGGATATTTTGAATGTTGCTCTATTCGATGCTATTAATGTCATAATTCAACTGTACTAACTCTATACTTGAGTGAGTTTTATTTTCTTCGTAAATTTATATAATACTCAAATAAATCACTAAAAATGTTAACATTTGTGTTCGAATTTTTTTACTTACATGTCGTTCTCTTAAATTTCATTGATTAAGTTTATATCATAATTCTATACATTAGGTTAAAATTATCACAGTTACAATATTTATCAAAAACAGTTAAGAAATTTTGCTATATAAAACAATTTTTACTCTGTTTTCTGGTCTCTAAATACTGTTTTCATTAGTTTCAAATCAACTTACCATTTATTTTATCTTGTTTAGTTTAAAGAGTAATACATAGATCGTATATTAGAAATTTATGCTTTTGTTAAAAACAGAATATCAAAAAAAAAAGTAATTTAGAAATATTATATCTTGGGTAAACGACAACCGAATAATTGGAAAAAAATTATTTAAACAAAATCCTACTTAGTATTTTATTTAAAAAATAAAATTAAAATATGACTTTACTCATTACGAATTCCAGATAACTTTAATATATGCTTTTGCAAAATAAATTAATAGCACAAACAGTTTTATTTGAATTAAATGTTCGACTTTTATATGTGAAGTAGAAATGTAATTGCTTTATTTGAAAAAAAATGGCCCTGTTTGAATAATAACATCTCATTATTCATATATGATTAATCTATACTTTGATAGCCTTCTCTATATGTTGTATTGCCTTAAATGAGATAGAAAACCATCCATTTCAATCTGTTAATTGATATCACAGAGAGAAAAAATTAAATCGAATAAGAAGACTGATTGTCAAAACCTAATGTGTGAGAGTTGTCTTCATCATATATCAAGTAACCGGAACTACACTCACAACTCATTTTCAGGCAAAAAATACTTCAACTTTACTTCGTAACGTATTCATTTGTGTATTATATTGCGTATTTAAATTTAGGAAAACGTTCCATAAAAAATCCTTTTTATCCTCTTTAATATGCGAAGTGAAAACCCCTTTAGTAATGTGGTATAGGTGAAAAATTCGGAAACATTTTCAACCAGGAAAATGTACCCCAGGGGTTTCCTTTTGAGAGGAATTGATAAAGTAATGAAATATAGGGTTGTGCATACGGCAATGAAAGTTAAACGTATAAGATAAAGAATGAAACATTCTTTATCTCATGAAGTGTTGCGAGTTCGAATATAATTCGTTAAAATTAATTGAATCGAACTGAAAGAGGCGACAAGAAGTGAGTCGTTTAGTAATGAAACTTTTACTCCACTATAGAAATTTTTTATATTTTAAAACAGTTAAATATTATTTATGTAAAATGAAATGAAATGTAAAACATTTTACCTCTAAAGTGTATATAATTCAACTTTTTCACAGAATGCAAGTATTTTGTGACGAAAGTGTCGTGAGGCTAGTATAAAAATGTATAATAGATTAATAATTCCATACTTTGCGCAGTTATTTTACGAAATTGCTAATGAATGCTAAGCGATTTGACTTTTAAAACGAGTCTGCAATGTCTCTTGAATTATGCATTTCCTATAACGGGAATTGAATGATAAATAAAAAAAAGAAAAACAGAATTTATATTTGTAAAAGTTCTTGTATAATAACAGTAGCTGTTTATCTCAAGCACCAGAAGCGCCCTCTAGAAACCTCATATCTTCAGAAGAGTTCAAGTGAGGAGACAATGTGGTCGCTATGAAAAATCCTCCGTGTTCTTTGCCCATTGTTTTACTTAACGATATGTTGTCTTAGTGCTACCTGATTTATATTAATAAATAATTGTTACCCTGAATGTGATTTCATTGAACCCAGCTCCGAATTTATCATTTTTAGCTTAATATTTAATGTTTCAACGCTCTATAATTGACACCACACTTTGAGCATGCTGGGCAAAGAACATGGACGGTTTTTCATAGCCGACCGCAATCTCCTCTCGCCTGGCCTCTACTGAAAATAAATGTTCCCTAGAGGGAGCTTAGAGCAGTCAGTTACAGTTATTATAACAAGAACGGTTATGTACAATATAATATTTTTTCTAGATTAAGTAAACAGTAAAAAAAATAATAAAATAACAGAATACAGTGCAGAAAAAGAGCGATAGCTACGTTAAAATTTTTACAGTTAAAAATTATAAATTATTGGGCTATTATTCTCCAGCAAGCAAAAACACTTGAAAATATTTCTAAAACTATATCTAAAATACAAAATGTGCCGTATTTAAATACTCTAACGATCAGACAATTGTTGTCTTATGAAATAACTAGTTAAATCGTAGAATCGACTAATTTTATATATTTTAACTCAGTTATTCTCAATCTTTCTATATTTGCGACCCAATATTCAATCATAATTTTCATCACGCCCCCTCATACAGCAACTATGCATTGAATGCAACAATAAAGTACTTGGCGCTAAAGCTACAATACGATTTTAATCATAAACTGCACAAATTATCAAGATTAGTATTAAGTTTTGTACATGACAATTCCATGGAAATCCAAGAAATTACAAAACTTATTTTTAATTTAATATGGTTAAATTAATTATCAAATATTTTTTTCAGTACTGATATATTTATAAGTATCTTATATCAGTATAAATATGTATTTTATCATTTATGTCAGAATATATTTTGTTTTGCTTCCTTTCAATAAACTCATAATTACTTTAAATCTTTTATTTTCTCGATATGCTCCCACCTCCCCACGTAGGGTTATTACGCCCCATAGCTTGAGAAACGCTGCGTTTACTGTTTTGGTTAGATATTTCTTGAAATACCTAATTGCTCTCTTTATGAAATAACGGATTGCACGTTTCATTGATAACATATACTTAAAAAACGGGTTGATAGAAACGGAAAAAGAAATTAAACGTCTTTGCATTGGGAGATAATCTATAATATAGAGTACATATAAAAATTATGCATGTTAATAATTGAAGCAGTTAAATAGTATTTATTTCTATATTTGATTCTTATCTATAAGAATGAGATTGAATCTTATATGCTTAAAATTTACGCAGCTGCAACCTTAGCAAATGCAAAAACATAATTTGTCTTTTATGTAATCAAAGATTGGAGAATATATTCGTACATAAATACAAGTATTTTAATATCCTTTTATAAATATTTACTTTTTATATGTGGCGTTTTAGTTCGTTTCTTTATAACTTTTGTGATGAGAATTTTAACAGGTTCAAATAACACACTAACCAGTTAGTTTAAATTCGTCAGAAAATTAATCAAATTGATATGTAATCAGATACCAGTAATATCTCCGAACAACCATAGTAATATAATAGGAAGTTCGATTAAAAATAATATAATTACGCTATTATTTTTAATATTCAAGAATCGATTCACACAGATTACCAATACATTATTATCAGGAACTATTATAGCTGTTATAAGACGCTAAAGATATTGGTTTTTTATAAGACGAATTAACGCAGCTTAATATTATGTAAAAAGATAAATTGTACGAACTTAGGTTCGAATCTAGAAAGTCAATAATCCTTCAACAATGAAGTAAATTGATATATTACATTTCCCCGTTAATTTCAATCTAACCCATCAATTTTATCGCGTGTGACATCAATTCCATAATTCATAGCAATTCAAGTTCTTACATTTCCCCAGTAATTCTTTAATAAATCATTTCTTCATATTTTCCCCTGTTAATTTTAGACCTTTCTGTTTTCAAACTTGTTTCAATTTTCCTTTTATTTTAGCTGATTGATTGATTATTTTGTATGTAACAATGAATATTTTAACATCCCAATAACAGATTTTAATTATTTGAGTGGGTTGTGGAACTTTTTATACATTTTAGGTTTTTTTTATTATAAAGTATACAATAACGGTAATCATTCATGAAAAGGGTGAATAATGGATATTTTTATTTCAATTTTCTTGTTTAGAACAAACTTTTGTAACGTTGAAGACTATCGTTATTGATAGATGATGAGGAGAAATAGGGCTATGGAGGACGTAAAAAGGACTTTAAATACAAAAATATAACAAGTTGCTCGATTCACAAATGCAGCCCATTTGAAAAGTATAAAAAAAAGAAGTGTTTTCGGTACGTTTTTTCCCCATTTTAGTAATAATAAAATTTCTTTTTCTCTTCTTAATTTTAGCATATTTTTCTTAAAATGCACTAAACCAAATCTAAAAATAACAAAAAAATCCCCATATCTCCTTTCTTTAAAAAAAAAGTTGTCGCAACCAGTCGGATACCTTAATCCATGCAACATAAAACAACTATATTTAAAAATAAAGGAAACTCTTGAATATTAAAGTCTCTAGATTTTATTTCCTATCAAATGTAATGAAACAGATATGATTATTACTCATCAATTTTCGATGATGTATGAAGTGATGCTCACACATAGACTAGCTGAAAATGTTTCTGTACTTTGCGATGATTATTAGCTTTAGTTTTTTGCCATCCTATAGATTATTTTGAAAAACAATATTAAGGGGTAAATACTTATATATCAAATGTATCGGCAAAAGAAATGAAATATCAAAGCTGGCGGTAATTTTTTTCTTTTGTCATTTGAAATTAAAGTTTCTCTCTCTCTCCTGTTAATTGGTTGTTTTTCACAGCCAATCTCTCCATAATTCTATAACAGCCTCCGGATTAAAATTTATTGAAGTTAATAAACACGCTTAAACAAAACAAAAACAAAAAAGAATTCGAAATATAATAGCCATGATGAATTATTATGATTAAAATATTTTAATTTAACCAATTTGAAATAGAAATTATGTATTTTGTAATGTGTATTTATAACCGCTATTAAATTTTTTTTCATATTATTAAATCCGTGAGATAAAACAAACAGCTGGTCCGAGGTATTTCTCGCGACGTAGAAGGAATATTTATTACCTATAATAGCCACATTCACAATGCAATAATCATTAAAGTAATTAGATTTTCAACTCTTGTTTTCTTTGCTAGTTATAATTACGGAGCATAGCATTTTTTTATGTTCTTTTAAGTATTTTGTTAAGTTAACATTATACTTTCTCTTCATTTTATGGCAATTTTATTTCAAAAATATTCATGACAGAATATTAGAGCTTCAGGTAATGCCTTTTACATAAAGAATATATATATAGAAATGGATTAAAAGAAGGAATTCTTTTGAAATTTTTCTTTTTGGAATGTTCCATTTGTAAAGTTGAAAAATATACGTATTGTATTTACTGGAATATAAGCCGCACCCCCAATTCTTTACTCGTTTTAGAGAAAAATAAAACAGTGTGTAAAGGGTTCATCAATATCGAATACTTAAAAAATTAAAAATAAAACTTTAATGAGAAATAAGAAGTAAAAATTATTTATTTTACCAGTATTAAAAACTTTCAAATACATACGTGAACATATAATTACTCTAACCGGCAGTATCATATTTCGAAAATGATTCGTCATTCCCCTTTGTCACAGCTGTGTGTGTGTGACTTCGGGAATAGGACATCACCATTTTCCCAAAAGGTGTCGTCTGCCATTCCATTCAATGCTTTTGTTATGCAACATTTTTTAAGAAAAATAATGCATTATAGAACAATGCAAAATAATTATTCATGAGACTGATGAAATTTTACAAGCAAAAATTAAATCATTTTGCTTATGCCATCGACGTATGTTCGTTTCATCCGTGTCACATTTTCAGTGGCCACTCCTCTGTTTCTTTTTTCCCCTTGCATATTAAGTTACCTCCCTTTGCATACTTCTCCATAGTGAACTCGTACTGATGCTATTATCGATATCTCTGATGTTTTGGATAAACTGAATTACACACATACTAGAGATAAACTGTGGAATAAAATAAGTCATTAATGCAAGTAGCCAGAATGGACGGTTGCATTTTTATTTTAGAAAAAAGTTCGAACTCAATTTCTTCCATCCAACTAAAGTTTTGACTTCGATTCTAAGCCGCACTCGATTTTCATAACATCAATACTGGTGAAATGGTGTGGCTTAGATTCGAATAAATACGGAAGAAATTTAGGTGCATGTAGATGAAATGAATTCTTTAGAAAAACAGAAATATGAAAATAATTAATAGAATCTCAAAATACGAAAGGTCAAGTCAAAACCTTAATGGTGAACATAACAGAAAAATAGCAAAGTCTTAAAATTAGTTGAATTAGTAAATTAACCAAGTTTAGTTTCGGACAAAGGACCGAAAAGTTTGGTTAAACTCTCTCTCTAGTTTGGTAGTAACATCCTTTCCCCTATTGCAAAATATATACGTGTGTATATTTTAGAAGTGCATGCGCAGTAATTCAAGGTTTTGTTTTCGTTTTAGAATAACGGATTAAAAAAGCAATAATGGAAGGATAAATAATGAGAGATCTATTAATAGTTAAAATTTTATCTCATAAAACAAAAAAATTCAGTAGATTTAAATTAATAGATAAAAACTAATTCAAACAAATTAAACGATTTAATCTAAGCAAATTTTTGGCAAACTGATGCACTGCGCAAGTAGTACATGGGAAGAACAATATTTTACTAAGCTGTGTCCAGTGGCCCACGCAGGAATTTTTCCAAGGAGAGGAGGGTCAAGGGTTAAAAATCCACCATTCTCGTATCATATCTCGCAACACGTCACCAAACTTATTCTTTTAATTTTTTCGATCGCCGGGTACGAAAAAAAACCAGCAAAAAATAAATTGAATAAATAACTAGCATTAATTAGTAAATTAATTATGAATAAGAAACAATTCAATTTTATACATAGGGTTATAATCAATCGAAAAAGATAGTCAAGTGTTATGGGGAGGTTCCTCATTCCTGTACGCCCCCCCCCCTTTGTGCGCCAATGGCATTGCTAAATACTCTATAAAACATAGTGAGTGTTTATGTTTTAAAATAAAGCCCAGTTATGTTGACATTATCAAACAAACATTAAATTAACAATCAGGAATACGAAAATGTGTCACACCTTCCATACTCCTTTCACTCTAAGCAGTTTTAAAGTATCGCTTTTCTGGTATTTGCATCATCTTTTGTCCAATTTGTATTTTGTCAATGATACTTCCATTTATCATACTATATTACAAGATATAGATATACTATGCAATGTTTAGCAAGCAATGCTAAAAATATATAGATCTTAATGATTGTTCATATAAATATAATTCCGTGTTTTTTCCCTCGTTTTATTCTTCAACCACATGCACGAACACACAAATTAATCTGTGCCATGCGAGGGCAACAAAGCTAAGAAACTTTTTAATTTTTTAGGCACTTTATAAGTTATTTTTGACAATTTCTGTAGCCCAGAAACTGTCCGCACTTTAATGAGAACAGACATTTTCACCACACATGCGCAAAAACATTCATTATTCAATACATATTAGTCAAAATATTTATTTTTTTTAAGATTATATATTCTTACAGATAATGAGTTAGATAGTAAGGTAGATATTAAGAGATATCCGCATCAATTAAATGAGATGTGACGAATTATACTTGATTTTGTTTCAAAGCAGTTTCAAGATCCAGTTTCTTCAGGAAAGTATTTAGTGTCGTTGAATAACTTTTGGGGGGGCGATCTGTCTTTCCTAATTAAAAGTGTTTTCGTTTTATTCGTTTTTCATTTTTTAAGACAAACATATTATAAATTCATCATTTTTTTTTTAGTTCTTCGCATTTCGTATAATTAAAATGCTAAGGTATCAGGTTTGAAATGTGTTCACGGATGCTATTTATAGTTAAGATTGCTATCTGGGCATGGTATAAAGACTGCCAGATTTATTTATATTTTAATGTAGCGTGGTTTTACTTGCTTTTTATTTTAAGCATACCATTCAATATTAAAGTGGCATTACTTTCAAGTTAAAACTGTTAATCACTTTTTTTTGCAAGAAGAATTTTTAAAACAATATATAGATAGATTGTCTAATGGTATCGCAAGCACTGTAAAGAAATACAAGGCCTTTGGGTGATTATTCTTGTCATTTTGCCCTCTGTATAATACCCCTAAAAAATTAAACTGTTGAAAGAAAGAAAGATTGAATGATTATTAAAGATACCATTAGATGCAATATGAAAGGTATTGCTGACAGATCTTGTCATTAGGAACCACAATCAAATGACACTAGAGTTCGCATCTCATTATCTGAAATTTCACATCGCGTCAACGTGAGAACTTTAAGCCTCGACAAATTTAAAGAGCACCAGCCCTTCCAAGAGTCTGCAGTAGCACCAGGGATTAAATGCACGACTTTATTTTATTTGTTTTGATTTTAGTCGGCTAGGTGCGTAGTTAGTTAGCCTAAGGTTGTGATTTCGACCCCGGTCCAAGTCAATGGATTTTTATGATACAGAAAATCGACAACATCCATGCCGTATGATTACACGGCATGTTAAAGGTAACTAGAGTGAATATTTGGCTTGAGTGCTCTCCGCAAAATTGAATTCCAGGTATGCCTGTGCATCGCCAGAGCTTAGGTACCTCCCACTGGGTAGGAAACTGGGTGTCAAAATTATGTAACTGTGATTTGTATCCACCTATATGGTCCACACTTAAAAGAGATGCCAGCTTCCGGAGAATGTACTAGGTCTGTTCTGGTAAAAATACCAATATGTAGCCCCATTTGAAAAAGAAAAAAAATGTTTTGATTTTTTTTATTAACGCCACACTTTGAGACTACACAGGGCTATTGGAAATTTTGAACCTGGGTCAAAACCTCTCTTTAAACTTTCGCAATAAACGTGAAGACTCGACAGGCTAATGTACGGCAGCCCCTATACATGGCGGGTCTTCAACAGCGTCAGGACTCGAATTTACGATTCGTCAACGCCGGACTGTGTTCGCCTTGACGAATCGAACGAAAAAGTTAAGGTTACAGTTTCAATTCTTTCTATATGAAGCAATATATCAGTCTTTTGATTTATTTTTCTGTGAATGATGACTTGAGAACGCGCGGATATTACAATCCTTTTTCTTTTCTTTTAAAAACTAATTCTGATTAAACTTAGAAGAGACGGAATTTGTGTTTGGCATCTAAATTTATTTATCATTTGTTACTAAGTAAATTTTTTAGACATATCCTTTTATTTAATCGAAAACTGAACATTTTCAGCAGTTCCTCAGACTAATTTAGAAAAATTGAAATAAGTCCCGTCTTAACAAAGTTTAAATGTCTTCAAAAGTTACTTTGGAAACGTTCCAATGTGGAAGGAAAAGTGTTCTAAAAGCAAAACCGGTGCTACTAAAGCGGCAAATAAGCTAGCTGACTGACACTAAATAGTTCTATCTGATGCAAGAAAAGATTAATGTATCTGATCTATTTACCTGCATCCTTACACCTTTACAAAATGAATATATTGTTGTGCGAAGCTTCTGTGCATGTGTTAAGTCATAAATTTTCCGCTTTTTTTCGTAGAATTTTTTTAGTGTTGATATTCATTGTTATTCTTCGAAATTGAAAGATACGTTTTTCAAAAAGCATATATAAATTTTTCTTCGCAGTTGAAAAAAAAAGTTTTTGTCTTTGCGTTTTTTTTTTCTTTCATTTTTAGTATCTGCTTTTTAATGAAGTAGAAAAGAACGGTTTCTACTTAGTCGGTTTTGACTGTGCTTAAGAAGAAAAAAAAAAGAAAAGAAAAAATGGCAACAGTTTCAATCTTGTTGTCCCAGAAAAAAGCTGATCAATCACCGGAGTATTTTGAGGTCAACTCACCAGAGCTCTTTGAAATCTTAAAAAAAAGTAAACAATGTTGTATCTTGTCGCTTGATCTGCAAAGTGCAATAATCATTCTTTTTTCAAATATTGTTTAATTTTTTTTGCTTGGAGAATTTTACTGTTGCTGCTCCAGTTGGGAAAGTAGAATTAAGCATAATAGAAGGAAAAGAACGAAATTTCTTAAAAGAAACTATTTCCTAATTTATTTTTTTAGTTTATTTATATTACTAACAATAACAATATAAGTTACATTAAAGGGGAAATAATTACTTTACACTGATTGGTTGCCAAGATAGACTGCATAAAAACTATTACACAATTAATTGCCTATTATGTTTTATTGATATACATAAAATATATTAAAAGCTATAATACCATTACCTGATAATAATATCTCGGTCTATTAGACTGGTTTTTTGCAGTTTTATATTCATATTAATGGACTTAAAATTTGAAGGACTCATTTTTTCATTTTATCATCAATGAACCATTCTACATCGCTTATTGCTTATTTTAGAAATTACGCGATCGAATATTAAAATAGATGTATAACAATGCTTAAATTTCAATAAGATTTTTTTAAAAATTATCTTCACGAAGTGATATCAGTAGCAATCGTTAAAATATACTATTTTTTGAAAAAAAATTATGAAAAAGTTAGTAAACTCATAAAATATTTCACTTGGTAGTCTTGTGGGGGAGGGGTTCTAACCGGCACCCCTCTCTCTCCGTCCGGCACGTCTCTAGGTGTGGGGGGAAACAAAGCATCACCAACAAACTCCATAATAACAATTAGATTTATTCAGACTTTGAACACACACTTAAACAATCACAAGTGAAACTATGAGAAGAAACCTAGGAGTGATATCTAAAGCGTCGATTAATCCTAATATTCAATTCTAAGTAAACCCGACTACCAGAAATAGATAAAGAGAACAGGCACTAATGAACCGATAGCCGATTCTGATTATACTATCTTAAATCTTCATTCTAATAATTTAAATTCAACAATTACTTT
Source organism: Trichonephila clavata (assembly GCA_019973975.1). Lineage (NCBI taxonomy): Eukaryota > Metazoa > Arthropoda > Arachnida > Araneae > Nephilidae > Trichonephila > Trichonephila clavata. The sequence goes on along the minus strand of BMAO01021626.1, from coordinate 450,098 downwards.
CTTAACGCGCGCTAGGTTTGTGAAGGAACTATTCCAAAATTTGCACTTACGTGACGGCTTCCCGGCTCCTTCTCCCTTACATCTACAAAACCTAGACTTTATATAGTCAAACTAATTTGCATATATCTATCTCTTGTTCTTCTTGAAAGGCTGTGAATTAATGCAAATGCTAGCCCCAAAGTTTCCCCAAGAGAATTAGTAGGAATATCTCGCGAATAGACCCGTCACAGTCTCCATGTAATGTTTCTTAATTATTGGGAGTTAAAAATGCAATGGAATTACTGTAACATAAATGTTTCCAGTTGCCTTTTGAATCCACTGATCAAAAACAGCAGTATTTGTCTCTTTGTCTCTCCAAAACCAAGACAATGGAGACTGTCGTGGTGTTGTACCAATTTTTACCAACTAGCTAGACGCCAATGAAAATTATTATTTGAACATTTTGAGCTGTTTGTGTGAACCAACTTGGCAAAAATGACCTCAGTTATGGCGAGACAATTCATGGGTTTTGCACTAGAAAATGCATCTTCTTACTACGTCATTAGCATTCATTATTTTTTGACAAAGCATTCACAACAAACACAGATCTGCAAGATCTACATTCCCCTCATATTGCATTGAGTGAATTTTTCTTATTCCTATAGTTGAAAATTGCCGTTTCATGGTTACTTTTTATAAGTGCATTGACGGAATAGCAGAACATTCAGTACGAACCGTGAAAGGGTTTCACGAAAACTTTCCACAGTTTTTATGTCTTGAGAATTGAGAAAAACGTCGACAGAAATGTATTGTGTGGGGTCAGAGATCACTTTGATGGAGATGTAATAAGTTTTGACCAATCCATTGATTATCTTTGTTTTATGGCAGCATTACAGCTGTACTTTTTGATCACAATAGTAAATGGGACTAAAAATAAAAGCTATGCTTGAGTTTCAAAGAACTCAGAGACATATATTTGCTACACATACAGCTTAAAGAAATTACTGAAGTAAATCTTTTGACATCACTAACAAAAAAAAATCTTTATTGGAACATTTCGGATATAAAATAGTGTTTTCGTATCAATAGTCACCTTGACAAAACTAGATACTTTAAACCAAGATCTTACAAGATCCTTCTTCTTAATGAGCATCATCATTCACGACTCGAAAAAGCATCAGCTAAAATCACATTTCAGGGGATTAAAGCCATTTACGTTAAAACAAAGTATCATTTTTCTTTTGCTTTTTTTTTGTGCCGTAGGTAAAAAAAAAGAAAAAAGTTGCCGAAATCACACACACAGAAAAAAATGTTCCCACAAACCAGAAACAGGGCAGCTTAGTTACATCAACACGACCATATTTAAGTCCAGGAAACATAAATAAGAAAAATATTTATCCTCAGAGTGAGTCGTAGTACCTTCTCCCTCCCTACTATTGCAGCATGCACCTGAATTTACGTGAAAGGAAACCACTACGTGACACTGTGCACCAAATATCCGCACAAAGAAGTCTGTACGTGACACCGACAGTCCATTCTCCGAAAAAGTTCCATTCTTGCAAGAGTTATCTCCGCAAAAAAAGTCCTGCGTATTTTTTTATCTCAATATGCCCATCTTTTCAAGAGCTATAAATTTCACAACCGAATGTTTATAAGGTTTTACTAGGATTTGTTGTTATCAGTAGCAACTCTTTCTGCCCAGTTAGCGAATGATTTCTTTTGTTTGACATGGTCAAAGGGTGGAATGCTGGGAAAGTGCTCCCCCCCCCTTAACATCTCGTCCGTTTTCGTATCCAGAATACCTGTGAAGTGGACAGGCGACACTAAATCTTTTCTTGACTGGAGGAAATATTGTTTTTCGCATGATCGGCGACGCAGATGTCAAAGGCATGGCGATTAATGTCCTCCTGTTTATTTGTGTTAGAAGCATGTAATAATTCCGTAGAGACATCTGTCTTCCCCAATTGTGATGTATTTTGATCAAAAAGAGGGAACATCAAATAAACTTTTGTTCATTCAGTTGAATCATTCTTTTTAACTGCCACTTGAACAACTACAAAAACATAAATATTAGCAAAATAGCTCGTTTATGATCTACACAAAGATCAAGGAACACCTTGATCAAAACTATATCTAATCTGTATTCTGGTAACGAATGGCCATTGTTGACTTAATATTCAATATTTTTTTCAACGTTTAAAATGCGTATTGTTCAAGAAGCTTTCAAAAGAGATCATGCGAAAGATAGTAAGACGTCTGTTTAAAAATATTTTGCTACCGTTGTAAAGCTGAGTTGACAAAGCGAAAGTTAGAATGCCACAACCTGGATTAAGCACAAAGGAAGCGACTAAGCGAATCCTAATTTCTGAAGTTTTGAAATTGGTAGACAAAAAAAAATTTCCTCTTATACAGTGATTCCACTTTGGCCCCAAAACAATTTATCAGTACCTAAACTTTAATTTTTTCTTTTCGACACTGATTAATTGGTATTATACATTTATAACAATTATTGAAATCTAAACAGTGATAAAAAATGTTTTCTATATGTCGATTCCATAAACAAGAACTACGTATAAAAAATAATTGCGCCAAGTAAAGAGTAATTATAACCATGAAGATTTGGAAACAAGTAATATGAGGGGAGAAATAGTTGTTAATTGTTACTGGAGGTGTAAAAAAGCCAGATCGATTTTAAACTCCTATCAGACAAAAATTAATAAAGATTTCTATTTTTCATTATTTTCGAAAATTATTCTTATATTTAAACTAATATGAATAGAGACCTGAAATTCAAATTCCATTTTCTCGAAATACGCAGGTAATATATAACAAATAAAATAACACATATTTAAGGCCCTAGTTTTCTCAACAAACAGGGTTGCTCAGGGACGTTTTAAGACTTCTTGAGGCCCTGGGCCCTTGCTCAAAATTAGGACCTAGGCCCCACCTATTAACTTTAAAAGTAGTCAGTACATAGCATACGTTGTCAAATACTCGTACAAACAATTACCCGAAACAAATAAATGTGCATGACTTACAATCGCACAAACAGGCTTGACCGACCGCCGCCTTTTGACTGAATGAGTAATGATGATGTATGGCGGTAGGCCCCAGACCTGTACGTGGACGATGGTCATCAGATGTAGCTGGTTGGCATATCGTCCGAAATTCCCAGTTTTTTGGAGAATGCAACAAGAAATAACTTTAGACTATGGAAATTATTAGAATTATTAAGGCTGAGTTGAGAACGAGATGAGGCCCCAATCGTGGCTGAGGCCCTGGGACTTGACCCAGTGGATCCATGCTTTAAGATGTCTCTGGGGCAGCTGTAGTTGAGTGATCGTAGGTATTGTAGAAGAGGGTTCTAGTTAAGTCATTAGTTTGATTCTTGGTTACAAGTACAGAATAATAGAAACCAAACGGGATCGAACCCAAAAGGCATTCTAAGTTTTTTTTTTTGTAAATCAGGTACCAACTTTTGTGTTTTCTTCGAACTTCAAATGTAGCTTACAATTATGAAGCTCCTTTAAAATAGATTTCATGTTGATCGCTACTGTGACGTCAATAAAATAAAACATCAAAATACACTAAATGTTAGAATTCAACTATTTTGCATATTTATCGAAAGTGGATCTTATTGAATATATTTCATATGAAAGCTAGTACCAATTAGCCATAGAGACTACTTCCTATTTCATCAATAACAATATTGTGACCCTATTTTGCCAGTTACTTTATAAAAAGAATTTCCTGAAAACGTACACAAAAGTACCAGCTTTTGGTTTTCATTATTCTCAAATCCTCTTTAAAATTTTTATTTTAAAAAAAATTCGCATCGTTAATCTTTTCTACTTATTTCTCTCTTTTTCAAAACTGTTTCAACTTTGTTCCTGGATCATAAAAACTGACAGGTCGTGCGGATCAACTTGTCAGTAGAAAACAATGTAAACATATTTTCTGTACCAACTAAACAATCTTTTGTAGTCCGATTTTCCTTTTTTTTTCACTCTCTTCTTCCCACTAATGAAGCGCAACTGTGATAAATGTAAATAGAGCAGCTTTGCATCTTTATAGCCTTCCGTGACTTTCCGTGAACGACCTTAACACGCCCCATTCCTAAGAACCTTCTCCTCTCCGCACCTCCCTCACCTAAAACAGAAATAATATTTCCGTGTTCGAAAATAAACAAAAAAAAGTACCTTACACCCTCCCCCGTTCTATCACCACTTTTCCCCTGCTACCCTCCCCCCTTTTCAAAAGTGCATTCCACAACTGAGGGTACGAACAAACAAGGATCAGTAGGAACAAAAGAAAAAGAATAAAAGAAAAGAGGGAGAGGGGGAAAGAAGATGCACTTTACCTGGGGGGGTAGACAAAACGACAGCGTTTCGTCCTCGATATGTCAGCGATATCTCATGTCGCATGATTAATGCGCGTGCGCTGACAGAACCCGCGCGCAGACGATAAAAAATAAAACATCCCCGATCATAAACCATGCAAGACCTTTTGTGCTTTGAGCATGTAGAACAGGAGAGCATCCTTCAAAAGGTGTTGCCTCTTCCTCATCGTTCTCATTAACCCCCTTTTTGTTGTTCTTAAAAACTCACAAGGAATGGCTAATGGGGAGTTTTCCAAACATGGAATATTGTTCGCTTTTTCAAATCGATGACCGCATTTATTTCACTTTCATTTGTATGTCTTGAAAATTTTAAAAGTTGTTGAACACTTTTATATTGAGATGAATTCCATATGTGTTCCTTAAGAAAGGCACATTTTAAAAAATATTGACAGAAACACACATTAAAATTAATATACAGCTCTTTCACAACGAGTTAAGGCTTTTATATGGGATTGGAAGAGCCTTGTAATGGACCTTGAAACACAAAAATAATCAAGAAAAAAATCCATCCCATCCAAAGAGACGTATGGAAATCATTAATTATATCAACCGTTTCAGAAACTGAACGGAATGTAATCAATTACATAACTAAAGGAAGGAAAGAAAATCCAAAAAATAAAAAAAGCTCATGTTATAACATGTAACAAAGGGGTTGTGGATGCTTAATCAATAAAATATCTTTGAAAAATCTTTGTGATTAATATATGGCCTTTACACGTACTTCCTTAGAGATCCAGCGACAAAAATAAACGGAGTTAGTAAATAAACAGAGTCTGGGTGTTTCGTTTATAATATTACGTACGAAAACATTATTGATGTTAAAAATACAACTTTGGATCCCTTTAAAAATAACATCATACAGGTTTAACAATTAACTAAATAATTCCTAACCAAGATTTTCCCTTAAAACGATATTATAGTTCCTTCAGAACTTTAAAATGTTCACAATATGCATGAACTTATAACCTGTGTTAACGCATTCTTCATTTATATTCTATTATAAAAAATCATAATTACAAATTTAACCAAATTTAGCTTTAGTTCTTTATAATGAACACACACGTGTTTATCACAAAGGCGCAGATATTTTGGAGGGAAAAAAAGCTTTGTGTATGAGACATAGAACTTAGAAAATAAATTTTAAAAAAAAACAATGTTTTTACCCAGGCAGTGCCTAACACGATTCAAATTGAAGATAAATGTAGCGTGAAGAAGTGACGCCAAAAGCGTAGGATGTGTGAATATAACCACCCTTGTTCTGTAATCCCACTGATTGCAGTTCACGTGAGCAACTGAAAATTCCTTAACTTTTCTTTCTTTCGATTGGTACGTGGTTTTAATTGCGCTGATGAAAAAATAACATTTCACTAATGAGAATGAGAATATCCTGGTGGAAAGAGGTGTTGTTTATTTCTCGGTTAAAGTTAAGAAATGATGCATTCTTTATAGTTCGCCATCTGATTAACGATGCACTAGGGCAGTGATTCCCAAAGTGGTCTATAACGACTTGCAAGGGGTCCACGTCAGCGAAAATATAATTTGGGGGTCCATGGGGTATAAATGGGATGTCTATGATGGTGGCCCTCAATAAATCAAATCAAGGTTTTAATTTTTTAAAAAAATTTAGTCAAGTGGAAACCAGTTTTTATCTAATAGATTTATTTACAAAATTTAATGAGGTTAATTTGCACTTACAAGGCGAGGGCATAAATTTCATTAAAACATGGACCATGTCAGCAATTTTGGCTTTAAAAAGACGCCCCTGTCATTTATCACACAAATCATGAAATACCGTGAAATTTTTTAAAAAAACCTTTTCTAGGTAGAAGGAGTTTCAGCGCGGTTGCCAATCTCCGAAACAAAAAAAGGGGGGGGGGATAAGAGCTGGAAGTACTAATCAAGGAGATTTCGAGGAAAAAACATGACACGATTGCTTCCAAATGTTGAAAAATTGTTATTGAAGCACCAGATTTATTCTTCATTTGTTTGTTGCTCAGTTATTTTATGTATTCATTAAATTTTAATTTAATTAGCATGTTTTTCTTAAGTTTTAAACACCATATTTCACTTTAGTTAGAAATTTAAACTGTTTAAAGTAAATAGCTCTATACCAGCTGTCAAAAAGACATTTAAGTTGGAAAATTTGCAAAAGTTCAATATTAGGTTGGCAGGGGTCTATCCCAAACCGAAAAATATGGCAAGGGTCTATGAGACAAAAAAATTTGGGAACCTCTGCACTAGGGCTTTATTTTGAGTCCTTGTGGCAAAGGTCTTAGATAAATTCTGCACCTAAGGGTAGGAATACCCTGCTGCAGAGATTTAAGGGTACCTGGTCCACAGTGAAAACATTTGCAGTTCCCCGTGTACCACAAAGTGTGGCACGGGGCTTACAGAGCTAAGCATGAAACACATTACAAACGGAATAAAAAAGAAAGAAGAAAACTTATGAAGGAATGAAGGATTACAAATGTTTACAAAAACGGTCGGAAGCGCTTTTAGTTGAAATAAGTTGGTGAAAATATAGAGGCTAATTTATATTAATGTCTTTGTGTACCCGTTCTATGTGTGATCTGTCTTTCACTGGCAAACTTAGAACACATTGAAGGAGTACATGTTTGACATTTTTCTCGCCACACAACAACTCAAAAACCACAGGATGATGACGGAAAAAATGAATTCTAAATCTATTCAAATAACTTTTAAAATTACCATGTTCAGTGAGAAATTGGGACAATTTGTTGTTAGTAAAAAAAACAAAGGCATGACATTCGTATATATTAATCTAAGGAAAAGATTTTTTGGTTAAACTCCCTTTATTTGAACTAATATATTCTAAGTTTCAAGACTCCACCATTCTTTCTCTCGTAACCATTTCCTAAAAGAGATATTTACGGCAATGTCAATTTTGCGCTTGGTGGCAGTTTTTGCAAGAAAATCGGCAAGCTCATTCCCCAAAACACCTGTATGTCCATCAACAAATGCTGAAGCAATCAAGGTGTTTTTATCTTTCTGGTTTACAATGAAATATTTTACGAACAGTTAGTTTACTTGGCTAATTTTTGACGCAAGCATGCTGAGAGCAAAATAAGCTGGGTTCTGGAAGTAGTAGTTCATTTATTGTAAGTTAAAAACAAACACACACACTTTTTTGCTTGTAGAAATGGCTACATATATTAGTATTCAAAAGTTCCCTGACTGAGCCTATAGCGCGGGAAATTTTTGCAGTAGAGTGAAAACAATAATATTTCTGTGCTATTGCATTCTTCCCCTTTCCTATTGGTGTGGTTGTCAGGAGAGAAGTGGGGGGGGGCAGCTCAGGTGTCGTCCTCATCACCTGACCATGGTTCAAAATTATTAGATCCGTCGCCAAAAGTCCTCGTGTAGCTGAACAGTGCGACGTTAATATTCACTCACTCACTTCCTCTTTCCTAAAAAAAGTTTGTTCCAAATCACGTAATTGGTGGTTCGCCAGGCGCGTCATCTTTTGTATAGGCGGATGCATTTAGTCGTCGACGATTGAATGAAATTGTGTTTGTATAGCGGATAATGGATATTAATTTTTGTGTTCGTTTGGGAAAAAGTGCCATGGAGACTTTCGAAGTTTTGAAGCAGGTGTAAGACTGACATACATTGTCGCGAACGCAAGCTTTTGAGGGGCATCTATACTTCAAAAAAGGTAGGTAAAGTGTCGAAGCTGGCAAACGCTTGGACGTCCGCAGATTTCCTGTACCGCTGAAAACATCGAAAAGGTTTCTGCGGTGGAACGTAGGAACAGGCTTCAAACAATAGCAGAATCAAATGGGATATCCTCGGTCACATATCAATGGTTACCGACGAATGATCTTAACATGCATAGGGTGTGTCAACATATCGTTCCCCACATGTTAAATGAAGACCAATCTACAGATGAAGTAAAAAGTGCATCAGAGGCTGAATTAAAGGACATAGCAAAAAATGGATCCCAGAAATGTTTCGATGACCTTTAAAAGCCATGGCAAAACTGTGTTGTTACCCAAGGGTCCTATTTCGAAGGAGGATGTGTTTCAGCAGTTGAATTGGTAATATTTTTTAAGTTATAGAATATGTCCGGGAACTTTTGAATCCTGCTATGTATGATGCATTTCGATATTTTATCTTCAAAAACGTTCCTTTTATTTTGGAAGGAAGGTGGAGAGGAAGAAGAAAACGAGAAGGTTGTTCGTAAAATGATGTATGAATCAATCATGCAAATGAATGAATATAAATATATATCTTAATGGCTTCTGCAAGACTTATAAAAATTTATATAATTTTGCACACACTGCTCAGAATCTACAATTTTATTCGCTAACCGTTAAAATGAAATGTGTAAGAAATACTTCATAGATCATATATGTAATGAATCTTCTTATTTAGTATACCACCTTGCTACACTTTGGATACCACTGCTATAAATGCATCTGTCCTAACTCGTTTATCATTCTTCATTTTCATCTTCCCATGTTAGCATAATTCTAAGCAAATTAACCCTTTGCATTGTTCCAACCTTCCCAACAAAACCATCGCAACATTTTCCCAAGGCACTGTGACATTTTAAGGCAATTACGAATCCCCGTCGAGCGTTGAGAAGTAACAATCAACAAACAAAGGAGTTTGGTAGTGGTGGAGAAAATTATGTAAAATAATTCTTCGCAGTTAAAAAAACTCAGTCATAAATCATATTATTTTGATAGTTTCTTAACTAGGGAATAGGAGGAGGTGAAAGAACAACTTTGAGGCATTTTCTTGCCAGCGACCAAAGAAAATATTCAAATAAACATGGTCAGGATTTCCCAAGGACGCTGAGTGAGAATTTTTTTTTCTTCTTTCTTTCTTATTATTTACTTTCTTTCCTTCTTTCGCTTGATCAGGCAGCGGTAAAATTATGAGCAGAGTGAGTTATAACCTGACAAACACACCTAACCTTGAAGAACTTCCAATAAGTTTAACTTTTTTGACTGAAGATTAATGTTTTCGTTTACACTGAAAGAAAAGGTTGGCTTTTTCGAAATGTGTGTCGTGATCTTGTCGCTTACTTCTGTATCGCTAATTAACAAAACCTCCTGTTGCATTCTAATTCAATTGTTGATCCTCCCTTTTGTTTGGAAGCATTAACTGGACTGGGAAGTAATTAATGCCTGTCAAGAATTGCTCACTGATTCTGTAATGCATTTACAATAAAAACAATTTACACTTTAAAATAAAAATCTGATCCACTTCCTTAAAAGGATTTTTTTATGATTTTATTTAGTTTCAATGAAGTTAGAATAGTTTTTGTTTTCTTGCTTATCTGAGTTACTTTCTTATGACGGCGTTGTTATTTAAATTAGCTGTTATGTTTCATCACTTAAAAACTTAGAACCTCCAGTCAATAAAAGCGAGAATTATTTCTATCTATCCTTTCAGTTATACCCTGGTATATGGTAAGGATTCTCAAAAGAGATACTATTACTTGCTATTTTTTTTTATTATGATTGACTAATATCATCAGTGAGCTGACAACCCCCCCCCCCGTATCGTTGGGGAGGTGGGGGTGGGGTGGGGTGGCGATAAGATGCCGGAGGACCCAAAACCTGACTTTGGAGGGGACCCTAATATTCTCCGTTACACCACTGAATATCACAATATCAAGCTAATATAATCTCAATGTATGCAGGATAACAAGTATAGAGATCAAAGAGCATTAAGAGCGATTTTTAAAGAGCATTTTGTTTTTTGTATGGAACTATTTTGAAAATGATTCGAAGGCTTATTCTTTGAGAATGTGCGTGTGAGAGTGTTTGAGGGACAATCATTTCAACTATTTCTCTTAAATCGATTTGATCAAATACTTTTTTTTTAAAAAATGATTGAACATTTCTATAAATACTCATTGAAAAGGGAAAGACTCTTGAGTGTAGAAATATATATATATTCTATCATGACTATAGTTATCTTAGAAATATAACTATTTTTTGTAATATATATATATAGGTTCGAGAGCGCTCCAAAAGATTCTATTCATATCTACTTCGAGAGACAAGAAAGTTTTTGTTATGTTATAAACACAATTACAAATATTGATAGTTCAACCCGACTCTACAAATTTAACATAAATAGAACGTTCAGGCTCAAGTGTAGTATAGAAGGGGAGGGGGGGGGGGCTTTGGATTTGGCGATTTTTCTTTGCATTTGACGAATTTTATATAGAAACTAGCTTTATGGCCCGGCGTTGCACGGGCTTATACCAAGGGTATAACTTAATCCCCCCATGTTAATTTCCTCCTTTTATTCTAACGCCAACACTTTTGTGGGGTTTGACGCGTACGATGTGAGTGCATGACCCGTGAGTGCGTGTCATGGCTTTGTTGCTTAAAATTTTCCCTTCTCTTCACAAATTCTCGATCCTAGTACCACTGAGAACCCACCGTGTAGGGGAGCGATGCACGTAAAATCTGTCGAGAGCACAAACGTCCTCCCGTTGGTGTGGTGTGGTAGTTAGGAGAGGGGAGGTGCCAGCTCAGGTGTCGTCCGCGTCACTTGACCATGGTTCAAAATTACGCGGACCGTCCCTAAAAGGCCTCGTGTTGCTGAACAGTGGGACGTTAATATTCACTCAACTTCACAAATTCAGCACTTCCAATATTATTTTCCGAAATTAATTTGATTTCTTTGTTTCTTTCCTCTCCGCTTAGCCCGGCGTTGCACGGGCTTTTACCGAGTGAATAACTTCACCCTCATGGAAATTTCGTGTTTCCCTCAGGCCGATAGCACTTGTGTGTGTGTGTATGCGCGCGATGTGAGTGATTTCTTTAACTGTGTCATAAAAACTCCCTTTTTCGAAATTTGTTCTTGCGTTGGTGTGGTGTGGTAATTCTTAAAGATGGGTGAATGCTCAGGTGTCGTCCTCGTCACTTGAGCATGGTTGAAAATTTTGAGGTCCGTCACCAAAAACCCTTGAATAGGCAAACAGTGCGAATTTAAAAATCACCCACTCACTTTTCAATTCTTTCCTTTGCCTGAGTGAATAATTTCATCCCCATGGAAAAATTTCGTGTTTCCCTCAGGCCGATAGTACTTGTGTGTGTGTATGCGCGCGGTGTGAGTGATTTCTTTAACTATGTCATAAAAACTCCCTTTTTCGAAATTTGTTCTTGCGTTGGTGTGGTGTGGTAATTATTAAAGATGGGTGAAAGCTCAGGTGTCGTCCTCGTCACTTGAGAATGGTTAAAAATTTCGAGGTCCGTCACCAAAAATTCTCGAATAGGCAAACAGGGTGAATTTTAAAATCACCCACTCACTTCAACGATATTGATTCATATGAGAAAAAATCATAAAATATGCAAAACATCATTGTTTTGTAAAAAAAAAAGTTGTTTTTTTCCTATAAAATTCTTTAAAGAAATATAGTTTTTGGCATTTTATTTTTTTAATCATTGATTCTAAATGATCAATGACTTTATTAAAAATCATTTTCATTTAAATGCATCGATATTTATTCATTTTAGAAGAAATCATAAAATAGGCAAAGTATTATTATTTTGAAAAAAAAATCCGAATCGTGACAAATAAATGATGTTTGGTATTTAATTTATTCAATCACTGATATTAAAAGAGCAAAGTATGAATCCTTTTAGTTCAGATGGTTTACTTATCATAGTTATAAGAAATCCTTATACGTAACGATTGAAAAATTTCGATTAATGATTTACAGAAAACAATTCTCTTTTTTACTTAAAAAAATCTATATTTAAAGCAACAAAGAAAACGTTCTGATATAATATATTACGAAAAACCAAGCATATTCATTATTTTAACAATAATTATTTTCTTAGAGCTTAAAATAATACAAAGGGTTTGTGTGTATGTGTGGTATTTTCATTTGCCAATGAATCGTTATATACTGGTAGCTAAAGTATAGTCCAGAAAACTATAATCTATCGTTTTATCCAGAAAAAAACAGATTATACAGTGTTGTCATTACATAATTAATCTAGTAATGAATAACGGAAAAAATATTGCAACATCAAGTTTGACCTTGGCCACTGAGCGTTAAACAGAAGGGAAAATAATAATAATAATGATTCTCGCGCATGCGCAAAGCCTTTAGAATGTCTTTAAAAGTTTTCATTATTTTTATGGCTCAATTTTTAATTGAAAATTCCAAGTTTTCACATATTGATTGGAAACAACAATAATTTTTGAAGAAAAAAGGTTACAAAAATAATGCTTATATTATTTCTCGCAAAAACTTTATTTTACGAAAATTACAAAAAAAATCTTAAAAATCCGTAATTTTTAAGCAAAATCGACACACGGGAAAAAATTTAATGCAATTTTTTTTTCAATGAAGAAATTATTAAATGATTGATTTAAGTATTTTGAGTGTTTTATTACAATTCGTTCAAAAAAGTTTTCGGCTTTTTATTTTTTAAATCACTGATTCTGAAAGTTTTAAAAATCATTTTTATATAAACGCAACGATATTGATTCATATGAGAAAAAATCATAAAATATGCAAAACAGCATTGTTTTGTAAAAAAAAAAGTTGTTTTTTTTCTATAAAATTCTTTAAAGAAAGATAGTTTTTTCCCGGAAATGAAACTGCAGCATTTTTAAAAATAGTTGTATGCTGAAAAAAGAACAGAAAGTATAAATTTTTCAAATAACAAAATTTCACTACTATTTTAACTCTTGAAGTAAAATTGTGAGAATTTTTTTGAAATATTCGACACGGGGAAAAAAGTTTCATGCAATTACGCATTATTTTAAAGTAAACTATAAGTTTTATGAAAGAGAACAAAAATTTCGATACTGATAAATATTTTAAATGAATCTCAGAAATGCATTGAATGCATTTTAATTTTAAAAAAATATATTAATTTAAATCCGTTATCAATAAATACTAATAAAAAAATTCTACAGATAGCTCTTGAAACGTTTGGATGTTTGATTAAACATATATAAGTGTTAAAAATCCACTTTTGGGGGAAAACCTAGTTATATGCTAACATTCACTGAAAAAAACATTCAAAAAGAAAATAATACTATTTGATAAAAACATTTAATTTTTTTAATTTTAATTTTATAGTTTTTCATTCCACTCTGTGTTAAAATTATTTAAACACGTATCTGCGAAAAAAATTATATTATACAAAACTAACTTATTAATTATTTTTAATAAAATTGATTAAAAATGCTCATTTAGCAATTAATTGTGACATACCATTTGCTTACATAATGGCAGCACTGAAAATGAAGTAAATTTCAGATCTGTGGGGATGCAGCAAGTGAATTCATTCATTGAAGAAGAGAGAATTAATTTACGGGTGGGAAAAATAAGCAGTAATGAACAAAATCGAATTGTTGAAAAAGATAGAAATTACTTTAAATGATTAAAAATCAGAAAAAAAACTTTTTGAAGGCAAAAAAAAATAAATAAAATGAAATGAAAAGTACATTAAAATAACAGAGGATCATGTTAAAATAAGTATTTATCAGTAAAATTAATTTACGTGGGAAAAATTAGCAGAAATGAAAAAAAGAGAAAAATGAAAATAGGCAACAATAATAAATGGGAGGACAAAAGAGTAATTTTTTCACTCGCAATTTTTTTTTTTTTTTACTCGCCAAAGTTACTGATTTCCCCCTGTTTAAGGCAGAATTTTTTTAGTGTAACCCTTGAGTTAGATTCCGTCGAAGGCGAAACAGGTCAACTATCTTTGGCGCAAAGCTAAATTTCGACGCCAATGTTTGGCTAAATGTAAAAAATCACGTATTTTAAATTATTTTAAAGATCATTACCTTCATTTTAAGGGCATAATTTTTACGTTAATGCTCTCAAACATCACCAACTATTTGCAAAAATAAAATAAATTGAAATAAAAAATGTACAAATTACTAATTTTTAATTTATTTCTCAGAAAAATATAAGTTTACGAAAATCACAATTTGTTTTTTTAAAATCCGTACTTTTGAAGCAATTTTTTCAATCTTCGTATATGTTACGTATAATATTACTGTACACAAGGAAAAAAGATTTTGTGAGATTATCTTCATAAATGACTAAGTTATTCAATGTGAAGTAAAAATTAAGACTACTATTTAAAAATTCTTTAAAAAAAAAGTTTTGGGAATTTTGTTTTTTAAATGAATGGATCTAAAAGAGAAAGGTTTGAAGTTAATTAGTGTAGAATATCGATTTAATAACACGAAAAGTAATTCATACCCAACGATTTAGAAATAATTTTCATAAAAACGCATCAGTTTTAACACTATTTTAAAAAATTCGAAAGAAATAGAAAATACCGTTATTTTACAAAAAAAATTATACCGTGTCGTGGCGAAATAAATGATCTTTCCGATTCTGTAATTATGTTTTGTCTAATTTCGACACCGAAAATTAGATGACAATTTTAATATGGTGGAAAACGTAAGATTACCGCTCGGCCGAAACGGAAGGGAAGTTCCGCCAAGTAAACAACCGGCAGGAGTAAAACAATTAGGCGTTTTAAGGTTTTTAATTAATATCTTTTGAACTAATTACAATATCGGAATATAAATGGGCAATACGGCTTCCCCGGAAAATTCCCCATCTTTTGGTACCTTCCGCGACTTTCTGCGTGGTGCGGTTCGTGAGAAGATAGACGCACATAGATAGATAGATAGATAGATAGATAGATAGATACGTTTGTTTACCTTCGAATTTTAATAGTGTAAGAAGATTATGGTGAGATAACGAATTCATTCTGGCTTCCGGACACCTATCACTAAGTAAAGTAGCTTGGCGATTGATTTTGAATGCCAAAAGAAATCGACATCGCCAATTGAAATCGCCCCATACTACACTTTAACCAGTTCATTTGGTACAAGAATCTGAAAGCAAATCTAACAATTTTAGAAGATTAATTAACTAGAATATGTTAAATGAAGTATGAATGGTAATTTGATAAAATAATAGCAATCGCGTAGGTATCTGACAGTTGTTTTAAACTAAAATAATTCCAGATTTTGTTTCCTGTAATAAAATAGAAGTGATGCATTTTACTATTAAATTTCATTTTTCTTTTGGAAAAAGACTGGATAATAGAAATAACACTAACCGTGTTTGAACAATGGGAGGTCCCGTTGCATCTTCTTGACTCTTTCTGTAAAGAAAAAACAATTGCATTAGAAATGAGTACAGATTAAGTATAAAAAAATGATTAAATAGCAAAAAGAGCTCAGATACATTTTGTTGTGATAATATAAGAACTATAAATAATGGAAAGTAAGTGTATATGAGTAGTTCTTTTCAAATGTGAATTTTCTTATCTAAATTTTATTACATCTTTTAGAATGAGAATTAAAAATGGCAACTTTAATTTATTTCGATACAAAACTAATGAGACTTTATCCAATCAGAAATAGTGCTTTTTTTAAATAATTCATTACTAAATTATTTTAAAAAAATCATACAAGGCTGTTCTCTATTGGATAAAATAAGATTAATTTTGTAAATTATTAATCGAAAATAGAATTTGATCTTATCCTTGAGGAAAAAAGGAGGGAAAAAGAGTTTAATATTCTCGAAAAAGCCTGTACAACACCGGGTTAAACGAGGGGAAAGAAATATTCCTAACAAGGAAAAGTGCAAGAAATTTCGGAAAAAAAAGGAATTTTAATGACAAAAATATAGAGAAATCACTCTCTTAGAAGTGCTGGCGTCGAGAGGAAAAAGGGAAATTTCCATGGGGATAAAGTGAAGTACTCGGCAAGAGCCCGTGCAACGCCGGGATAATCTGACGTGAAACAGACCCGTCCGATGGAGCAAAGAGATGGAAGAAATTTCGAAAAAAGATATTTTAATAATATATTAATATGGAAGTCACAAACACACGAGGAAGAGTGCTTACACCGATACGAGAATGGGAAATTTTTAATTCAAAAATATCTATACACTTGAAGAAGCCCGTGCAACGCCGGGTCATGCAGCTAGTTAATAGTTATAAGACGAATAGAGAGAGAGATCAAGAAGAACAAAAGTGCAACAAATAAAACAACAAATGGAAAACTGAGAATGAAATAGCAAACAAAAAACAACTAATTCAAAATATAAGAAAATAATATAAAAATGTTTTTCATTTGTCGTTGGATGAATAAATATAAGATTAACAATATAATAGGTAGAAAATAAACTTAAAATTTCAATTGAGTGACAAACACTAAGTTCTATATAAAATTTTCCTCCAAAAGGCTTAACAGTGTGTTATAACTCTAAAAAAATATGTATAACTGCCGTTCTACAAGACTAAGTATAATATCATTACATATAATATATATATATAAATATTTTAAACTCCCGATATCCATTTATTCCTGTATGCACATTTAGAAGTTGTCTTCAGTAATAATACTATATTCTTTCATCATTTCAATAGATTAAAACTACAATGTTGTTCAAGATTACATCAATGCTAGAGAGGAGGCATCTAAATAGAATCTTAATAACATTTATTACATTTTAATCACATATGGATCGAAAAGCTCAAAAATAAATATAAAAAATATGATAAAATATAATAATATATATTCTTGACAAGTGTCAACATTCTCATCAACTCTCTTCTAGAATTAGCATAAGTTATTTTACCTTAAGGTATCCAACAACTGCATTTAGATGTGTTTAGTACATTTTAAGTAAAATATGCTAAAATTAAGAAGAAAAAAAGAAATTATTATTACTAAAAATGGCAAAAAGTGGGTAAAAATTTGCATAAAATATCATAAACGTGGCCCATTCTGTACAAGTTTATGAACAAGTTTTCAATTTTTTAATTCTGATGTGTTGCTAGGTTGTTCATATTTGAATTGATTTTCAGGATAAGAGATATTTTAATTTTTACAAAATCTAGAGCACTTTATCGTGGTTACTATATGAAAATGCTTTAAAAAAACCCGATGATTATGTTAACATAAGGGACTGTAAATTTTGCAATAAGCCACTGATTGATAAATCTGAAGGTTAAAACACTTTTACAGAACATACACAAAAAGTTTCAATTCATTATTTTCAAAACTTTTTGAGCAATCGCTGTCCCCCCCCCCCGTTTGAGCATTTTCAGAAGAACACATTTCAAGTAAAACGCGTTTTAAAGTATGACATGTTGTTTAAAGTAAATGGCCTCTGCTTTGACTAAAACACTTGGAGTTTTTGTTCTAGAAAACAGAAAATAATAAAGTTGATATTTTTATAAAGCTAATAAAATGACCTATAAAGTAAAATCATAAAAAATTTGTCAATTTTTGGCAAAATTCACAATTTTAGGGTAGTCTGATACCTTAACATAAAAATTTATACTAAACATTATACATACCGATAAATAAAAATAACAAAAAGCCTCTCTGAATAATGTTTTAAGAAAAATAAATTATTAAAAATTATGACGATTATAAAGCACTGATAATACGCTGCAGATAAAGTACTGCACAAATATTTTTTTCCAATAAAAGTTAACTGTAAAGTTTTTTTGCCCCCCCCCGTAATGCAGAAATTACTATATCACACACACACGAATTTAAGAATTAAAAGATTTTATAGTGAACTTTTTATTCACACAAATATCACATTTCACAAAACCATCCTGGCATTGTATTTTAATGAAGCACTTATAACCCAAATAAATTTAATATAGTAATAATAACAATGAAGTAAATAAACAACTTTGGGGTTTACTTATCAATGGAATTTTCCCATCAGTTCACGTGCTGCAATCTTATTGGTATGACACATCCAAAAGGATCGTTTTGCTTAAGCAATTTAAAATAGTTTCAGGTTATTTTTCTGATTTAAATGCAATGGAAAAGGTGTGTGCGTTCATGCGTCAAGCTGAGTTGAGGTGATACAAAACCATTCCGTAAAAGACACCAAAGGGCACGAGTTAAATAAATATGCAAATGCTGTGGTGTGACCAATAATGTAATATTTGATTCCAAAACTGAGTTGTGGAATATGTATAATGCTATTTGATACGTTGCCAAGTGGAAAATGAAACAATAAGTTAAAATAACAATATGATTGAGCTTTAATTATTTTATTTTCAGAATGTATTGTTTGTGTTCGTAATAGACTAAGAACATAAAGCAAATTAAAGATTTTGATTTAAAATAATTTTTTTTTCTTTTACTACATAATTGATTTATATTCAGTGTTTTTAAAATTGCATGGAAATGGTGATGGAAAATTTGTAAAAAACATTTTAAGCGACAAAATTATTTATGAATTTTGTACTTTTTGGCTTCCACAACTTTTTAATATTTATAATGGTTTTCTAATATCATTAAATTGACGAATTAAGGTCGGATTAATGCAATACATTCCCAGTTTTTCTTTTTTGGCATTACATGAAAATTATTTGCAAAGAAAAACTGTCATTGAATCGCAAACTTGTCTCAGTTATTGTACCTTCGCATGTTTATCTCAAGATATACATTTATAAGGTCGGTTAAAAGATTTTGCATTGTAAAATATATTGAAAATTGCAATATTAATTATGTTTACTTTTTCTTATAAAAAATTGGATCGTTTTTACATCAATTTGTCGAATAAAACAGACTGTATAAGCTTCTCTTTCTCTCGAAGAATTTCGAATATTTATAAAATTCCCTTGCACCCAAATAAAATTTTTCAAAGAATCATTTATAAATTTTACATTTGTTATTTTAATAAACTAGTAGTCTGCGAGTGTCTTTATTTAGAATCCCCATTTAGAAAATTCCATGTGTGCCTTATTAAAAGTTTTCAAACAATCATTTTTAAAGTATCAATCTTGATATATTTCCCCCTATTAAATATAAAACGTACATAACTCTAAAAGATTTTTTAATAAAAGGTTACTACCACACTATTCCAGTTTTTTTTATTTGGAGCGTTTCAAAAATCGCTCAGAATCATTTCTTGTGTTCTTTGATGAAACGAATCTAGTAACAAACGTGCGAAATGGCACAAATTTTGAATTTCGACAAAATGTTCACACCTTACCAAAGCAGAGTTTAACGCATCTACAAGCATATTTCTTTTCACTTATTATTTAAAAACTGAATTTGTTCGCCACAGTTCAAAAACAAATAATTCTGAAAAGAGATTACTGTTGCTCAACTTCAGGTTGTCTACAGGCATTTTAAAAATCGTCAAAGTTCTCTTTTGAGCACGTGTCAAGACATGTAAATAGTTTATGAACAAACAACGAAACGTCTGGAAGCCACAGCAGAAATTCACACCTTATCAAAGTAGTTCAACACTGCATCTGCATATTTTTTTCATTTATAATAATAAAACTGAACGGTGACCTCTTCTATTTCCCTCTTCATTAATGTGTGTGTGTTCGGTGCCTTCTCAAAATAAAAGATCTTCCTATTCCTGGGGCTATGTGAGTACCCAGCCTATCCAATGCCTACAGCCGTATGTATAAATAAATAAACACAGATACGTCTTCACCCTTACCCTGTGATTTTTCACCTGTCATTGTTCCTAATTTTACAAAAAGGGGATCGCTTGTTCCTGAGGTTTCTCGCGCAAGGTATCATTTTCAGCAGTTTGGGCGTTTAATTGTAAGCGATAGCGCCGTGTTCTGTTTCATGCAGGTAATAATTACCTGTTCGCCCCGTGATTAAAAAACTTGTACATTTGTCATTTTTATAGAGGAGATTCTGCTTTTTTTTCATTGTAGGCAGAGTTCAAGAATGGTCGTGGATACTTGAATCATCGCATTAGCATAGAGATGAATCATTTTTTTGTTATTGTTTTTAAATGGCGAATGGTTTCCGGGAAAAAATAGGCTTATAGTATTTGTACATGGTGTTTAGGTTGTATTTTATATTAAGACGTTCAAGAGTATAGTTTGTGTTTCTGCAGAATCGCATTACCATTAATATGAATCATGTTTTGTTGTCTTCAGTGACAGCATGAGTGGTTTCATTGCAATGCATTCTAGAAGTTTTGCTGCATTTTGGTGTAATTTTCTTTTTTGATTTAGATTGATCGGTCCCATAGTCTGCATTAAGATATTCAAAATTGGCAACAATGTATTCAAGAGATTATTTCAGTGGGCAGAGGAAAAAGAGAAAATTTATTTTATTGGGAATGGTTGAATGCTTCTTGGAGTGCCTGCTTCCCACAGGGAAGCTTAAACTCCTATCCTGGGAGAACTTTTGGGGAGACTTTGGTTCGGCTTAACCTTAGCCCTTTTATGCATTTGTGGTCATGAAGATTGAAAAAATTTAAGAAATAGATATAAATTAAATACTTGAGAAATTAGCAGTTACTTTAAGTGAAAAATAAAAGTATTAAGTGAGTGGAATATGTCTGTGAATGTGTGTATTTAGTGAAAATAATCTGAGATTGATGGAGTATACTGAGAAAAGTGTCGGCCTCTGCTAGGAGCGGTCGACGTAATCTTTGTGTTTTTATTGGGAATTGCTGCGTAAATTTATTTTAGATGCTATTTACTATTTGAAGATCCTCTATGTCCTTGAAATGTTGCGTTTCAGCCACAACCTATCAATTAAGTTTTTTTTAAAAGAAAAAAAAAAGTCCTTATGAGATGTCTGAAGAAATGCATTTTAGTGATGTAACCATTATTAAGTTTATATTATAACTTTCAGCATTTAGTATAATTATTACTCTTAATATAATTGTGCAAATAAGATTACATGTATAAATAAATATTAATTTAAACACGTATTGTGTATCTTTTTATTTATTTTAGTTTTTTTCATGATTAGCTAATTGATATTCTATGTTAGAAAAGTATATAATTTGATAAATAGCTATTTTATTTTTCAAACATTTATTCATTCTTTTTCTTATTTTCCTTTTAAATATATGTTACTAAAATATTTAAATATATCCTACTAAATTATTTAAAAATCTGAACTAAATAATTCGAAAAATGTATACTAAAAAAAAAACATTTGATTGCTAATTTTTTTTAACAGCTAACAGACACGAAGTAAAAATAAGATAGGGGGAATTCGCAAAACCTTTTTTTAGTTATACTCTTTTTTTGATATTAATAAATAAAATGCACGCATTAATTTCAAAAACTTTTTTTTTTATCAATAAAAGCATGCTGCACTCAACTTAACGTAAAACAAAACTTGTGACCCTTAATATCATATGAGTTTGATATGCCTGCAGTAGAGTATACATAGAAAAATCTGTACAGGAGAAAATGACAAGTTTTGGACTCTAGAATTTCCAAACAGTTTTAAGAATTTAAAGATGTTGGAAAAAATTTATAAAAATTTCCATTCTAAAGAAAATGAATATGGAAGAAGAGATTCTTCGATTTAGAAGTTTCACACAGAGTAAGAAACCGAAAGATATAAAATATCCAATAAAACGTTTTATAGAAGTATGAACTGAACAAGTGTGCGTAAGATGCGCAATAAAATATTTCTGATTGCATAAATAAGAACTAAGGCAGAACTGGAGTTAGCGAATGTTTTAAGAAATAAATAAATAACCATTAGGCTAAAATAAACCAACTTTAAATCTGAAATTCCATAGATTAAATAAACTAGCTGAGCTAAACAAAATGAAAATGAAAAAATAAAACAAGTCTCAAAGACTTCATTATTTATTTTTGATTTATTTTGTTTTAACTCATTAGATATTTTTAGGTTTGAAATAAAGACATTACGAGGTCTTTTTTAAATGATCTCTTCGATTATTTTGCATTCTTCTTGGAAGAAAAGAAACTGTAAAAGACTACACAGCATTTCTATTAAGAACAAGTCTGAAAATTTGTAATAATTAGTCTTTATTTCAAAAACAAAGAGAGGGGAGCTTCACTGATTATTAAAAAGTTCCTCTAATCTTAATAGGATAGTAGTACTTGCCGGATAGTATGAGTTGTACTACACTACTCATCCTATTCGGCAAGACAGCCCCTCCTGGACCAGTGCCTTTCTTTGAAGTTTCCTCCACAATGACTTCTCATTCACCTTCGTTCTCCAAGTTTTCTCATTTACATAACCTTAAAGTCTTATTCTACTAAGTTCATCCATCTCAGCCTTGGTCTTTTACACTTCCGAATCTCAGTGACGCTCAACTGTAGTATCATTTTGACAACATTATCATCGGGCATTCGAATTACATGAGCTATCTAATTCATTCTATTTATTTGTATGTGTTTAATGACGTCATGTTTTTTATAAATTCTATATAATTCAAAATTGTATCTTCTTCTCCAGCTATTGTTTTCGTTTTTTCCTCCGAGAATACTTCGAAGCATTTTTCTCTCAAAGGATGTTATTTGATTTTCTTCCAGTTTAACTATTGTCCAAGTCTCAGATGCATATGTCGAAACTGATCTAACAAAAGTTTTGAAAACTAAAAGTTTTGTGTTTCTTGAAAGGAATTTAGATTTTAAAAACCTCCTCAGTCCATAAAAGGCCTTATAATCGATTCTATATTTCATGAGATATTCTGTTATCAGAGGTAATAATTGATCCTAAGTAGGTGTGAAACTCTAAACTGTTTCAAGTACTACACTACTAATAATTACAAATATAATCTCCTATAATTTATATAGATATGGAGTTTTAGAAACTGTGTAATGCCGCACGGTTCCTGCTTCCATCTGAAACCCTTGTCTACCAGCAAACCCGGCTAGGTGTGTGGGAGAAACTGAATAATCATTCGACATGTTTCACTCTAATTAATTTATTGACACCAAAATATTAATCAGACACAATAACAATCTAATTAGGATAACTGATCAGATAGTAGAGCACCGGAGGTGAGATTCAATAACCAGGGGATAATAATACGGATCCTCAACTGATTCCATGATAGCTTAAATACGCTCAATGTAAACTACGTCACACAGTAATAAGCTAACTTCTAATTAAACAAGGATCACGATACCTGTACTTCTATTAAGTTGATCCCACACTTGAATCTTTGCAGGAGATCCTTATCCGGATTTAATCTCTGTCGATTGATCCACTCTCCGTAATCCTTTTCATGGATAAACTCCAAATTCTCTTGATAATTCCACAATCCTTCACTTTTCAACTAACAAACTAACTCGCCACTCACTTGCCAACTCCTTGCCAACTCGCGAAAACAGAATTTATTTAATATACTTCATTTGCCTAATTACGCTTCCTTACACGGCGAAAGTTGGTTGAAATAAATAATTTTCCCCCAGAAGAATCTCCAAGGAATTGGTAGAGTTGCGTATAGATCCGCCACAACTGTAGCAGTGTTTTATTATTTTAAAATTCTTATGCATCATGTCAAATGACAGGAAATGACTTTCGCTCATATGTGTGTAGAAAAAAAACCCCATTTTACTCAGAAATAGATAATTAATTTTCTGAGAATTCTCAGTTTCCTTAACGATTTCCAACCAATCATTATTCCTTTTTCTTACTCGATCGGTTTCAGAAATATTTTGTAAACACCAAAAAACCACATCAATTTCTTAACATCTGTACTTTACCATGAGTGCGTGGGCCCTCTTATATATTCACGTTACACACCCAATTTTTGCAAAATGTCTTCTCATGGAGGTGGAGGAGGATCCTGACAAAAGAGTGATACGTCAAAAAAAAAAAAAGAATTGACCACCCCCTAACTTGCAATTAGTCTTTCGCCGTGGGTGGGAAGATCCGAAGCGTAACAAGCGAGAACGTAGAACACAAAAACGAAATCGAACTATATCTCATATTTCATTAGTTTGGTTAACCTCCGGTCACGTAACATTGTATTACATTTGCGGCGATAAATCAATAATAATTACCGCTGCCAAAAAGAGGTTTGAAATAATATTGTCTCCGATGCTTTTCACCCTTGGTGGTCCTCTGGGGCAAGTGTCCAGCCCTGCTGTGTGTCTCCGACAGCCGCTGTTTATCTTTGGGTGCACGGATGCGCTGTTCTGACGTTTGGAACCAAAGGGTTCAAGCCCATGCCGTGTTTTTACAGGGAAAAAAAAGATGGTGTTTGGGGTTAATAAGGTATGAAATATGTTACTCTCGCTACCAGTATCAAAAAATGAATTTGAATGGAAATGAATGAAATTGATGAAGGAGGGTGAAATGGTGTAACGTTATGCAATTTTGAAGGAGAAGGAATGTTTTTGTTTTTGTTTTATGCTTGTAAGAGAGTATGAAAATGTCGAATAACAAAGTACATAAGTCGGATTACCGTAAAATCAGGTGTATAACGCTCATTTTTAACACAAAAAATAAGATCGAAATTTAAGGGCGCGAGATATACGCCGTTTGTGTGTGTGAATGATAGCTGCTAAAAAAAGAAATTAGCATAAAAAAATTTAGTGCTCTACATAGATCGAAGTACTTTTCATTTAAAAGGAATGACATACCTTCTGAACTTACGGGGCTGTATATAGTTCTAGAAATATACTATTTTTTTCTTCAAAATATTGTGATAATACCTCGAATAGATGACTTCAAATCATAAGGGCATTGCACACGTACTTTCATGGTCTTTCGTAAAAAAGGGGGGGGGGGTGCGCATTATATAGCCAATATATTTAAAAATTGAAAAATGGATCTTAAAAGTACAGGTACTTGTTATACGCTGGATTTTACGGTAAATGCATTAAACCTGATCTGTTTGCAGTAAAAATTAATAAATTTTTTAATGTAAAGGAATTAATTTTCAATAGACGAAAAAAAACTTAAGTTTTATTTCAGAGAGAGAGATGATTAATTTGGTAAATAACTTACTTTAATAGTAATTAACAATATTAATAGTATGTACAGTATTAATAATTACTTAATTGGACTTACAACTAACTTATTTTGATAGTATTTATAATATTAACTTACTTTAATAGTATATACAATATTAACTTCTTTAATAGTAATTTACAATTATTTTTATCATTCGTTAAGCCAGAATATTACAGAATGTAATTACGTGTTTCTACCACTGAATTAATGAATACCCTTTCAGATGAGTTTCTCGAAGATGAATTAGATTCTGCAATTCCTCTTACATTTGATTTTTCTATTCAAAGAAAGTCTTAACCGCAATGTGTTAATCTGGATTTTAAGAAAATTAGAACATGATTACACGCTTAAAAAAATAAATGCACTTTGATTAATGTTTGAAATACATTCCTTAAAGAAAAATTCACTGGTTTGGTTTCTAGCAAATATCTGACGTTTTTTTTATAAGGTTATGTACCTTTACTCCCACATGAAATCTGTTAGGGTGAAAAAATTCATTCTTTCTCAGCTTCAATTAAGAATCCCAAAACTTTATCTTCTAAGGGAATTTAAATATAAAATAGAAGGATAATTTTTTACAGAATACTTATTTCGTAATATAAAACTTATTCGTTTTCAGATGTTTAATTTAATATACAATTAATTCAATCCTACTTCATTTAGAAATATATTCATGCATTAATATGTATGCTAATTTGCTTTAAAAATATTTTTAAATTAAATATTAACATGAATTTAAATTGATTTTATTCCTCCTTTCTTCCTCTTTTTCTTTGCATATATATATTTCTCCAATTCCCTTTACTTCCCTTGATAAAATTTATTACAATATAAGATATAGAGCATTTATTTATCCCCTTACTAATACAACTTTATATTTCTAATAAAATTGTGGGCTTCGTTCGATGATTTTGAAAACTAAAGCAAAAAAAAAAAAAAGTAATATAAAAAAATTATAAGTCAATTTCTACTTAGGTCAACAAAGAAAATTTTTATTTTAGTTACTTTTTATGAAATAATTACAATTATTATATAAATATGTATATACATATGACAGAATCACAATATTAAGTGACAAAATAAAAAGCTATTTTCCTTGCAATTTTTTCTTTTTCTTTTTATATTTGGTGTTAGACTATTTTTTTGTTCGCTACTATTTATTCATAAGAAAATTTAATTATTATAATTAAAAGAAATTATTTAATAAAAATAAATCCCATTCTCAGAAATTAGGCTATCCCAAGGGGGATTAGACGACCTTTGGTTTAGAAGTCCAGCGCGCTATCCGTTGGGCTACAGGGACACAACGAGCGATTTTTCTTTCTATATAGGGTGTTGGACTATTATTTTTGTTTACTATTTATTTATTAATTAAATAGAATTAATGAATTCTTTTTGTAAAAAGCTATATTAACATCAAGTGTCATCCACTATAAGGTTAAAAAATTGTATTTGAACTTCAGTGGATGAATAAAAAGTATTTTATTAAGGATTGAAAATTTGAACAAGATATCTTCAATATAAATAAATATATAGGGAGAGTGTGAACTTATAGTAGGAAAAAAGTCCTGCATTGTTTGATTTATTTATTTAATTCATGGATACTTATTATTTTCCTATGGAGAAAATACTGCAAAAACATCCACAATTCCTACCAATGCAAACAATATATTAACCGGTATTTCAATTAAATATTTTAAGAAGCAATTGCATACAAATTTATTTTTCAAAATCTGTTTTCCCTTCTTAAAATATTCATAAAGTATGTGTTATTTTTGAATAAACTCAAGCTAACAATACTAAAAATAAATAAAATAAAATAAAGAGCTATAACTAATTCTAAAGAAAATAAACTCTAGCTGAGAACACTGTGTACAAAAGCCTTTAAAGTGTGAAATAAGATTAAACCCCAACAATGGAGTTTAATCTAGTTCTGGACAAAAGATAACGTTCCGTTAATTTAATTCTCGCAACACAAGGGATCGTTTCATTCATACGCGTGGAAAAATAGTCCCGGAACGCTAAGTCAGAGGTGACTGCAGATTTCCAAAATCTCATTACTTGATTCTATCCGTAAGCTGTCATATACCCGTTGCCAATTTCCTCCTCCACAAATTAAAACCAGAGGAAATAATCTCTCGTCTGCAGAAAAAGGTGCACCCCACACCCTTCGTTGTCAGTCAGTATCCCTCTTATCGTCTGGGCATCGTCTTCAATTACTTCCTTCTGACCGATTTTAAGTTATTAAATGGATTCCGTATTCTAAATAGCGATAGCGGGTGCGATAAATTGAAAACAGAGTGGCAATGAAAAATGAATCGGACCTCGAAACGAGATATGATAACACCTAAAGAAAAAATTGCACTTTTTTTAGAACAAAAAGAGAAGAAAAATAATACCTTTTAATGCATTTATATGGGTTATTAAAAGTTATTGAAATCTCCAACCGGTTGTATAGATTTTTCCCATTCGTCAAAAGCGTAGTTGGGATGGCGTCATATGTAAACATTTTGTGCTCGTAATAGCTTCATAATAAAAGGATCGGAATTTTCATAAACAGCTATAAGTTATCTATTTTTCTATGATACGTATTG
Source organism: Trichonephila clavata (assembly GCA_019973975.1). NCBI lineage: Eukaryota > Metazoa > Arthropoda > Arachnida > Araneae > Nephilidae > Trichonephila > Trichonephila clavata. Next base: position 422,384 of record BMAO01021626.1, on the reverse strand, counting down.
AATAAATCCTTTGATTTTTAATCAAATGATTATTTATCGATGTCATAAATATTTAAGGTATCCGAACATGTTCGGAGTACTTTTTAACAAAATAGCATACTAAAACATAATAAATGCTCTTTTAAAACTCAATACCGATAGATATTACTATATATATATTTAACTATCAAAATTTAAAATAAATTACCTGAATTTTACAAAAATCATAATTATAAATGAAATTTTAGCAATATTTTTGAAAAACTTCAAAGCAGTGAGTGAAAAAAGTAGTAAACATATATTAGTAAAAGTACTACGAAAACAAATTAGAAGCATTTATCTAGAAAATGTACTGAAGTTTTAATTTTTTATTAAAATTTGAAAATTTTAGAGCTTATTGAGTAAACATTATAAGAAATGTTACATTTTCTATGAGACCATTATTTAAATAACAAGCCATAACTCAAAATGTATTCATACAATTAGAAATATTTTAGTACATTCTCTAGAAAATAACGTAAATATCAGGTTTAAAAAGATTTATCGAAATACATTCGTAATATTTTGAGTTATCAGACTCGCCATGATAGATTTTGAGCAATTTATATGCTCACTTCTGGTAGATCAAAATCGCTCTTCCGGTTTTTTTTTACTTTATAAAGTTGATTGTAACTTGGCCTCTAGGTAGAGTAGAAACAAAATAAAGTATGTTTCGTAAAATCAAAAGATAGCTCTATTCAATAAAATAAAAAACAAAAATATCTGTCTTGACTGAGTTTGGTCATTTTCAACGCGTTCGGATACCTTAAGATCAAGTTATATTTTTATTTAGATTTTTTCGAATATTTACGGTAGATTCAACCTTTCTGTAAAATCTCTTTATGGATTGAATGTAATTGACATTCCATTTCACATTTGCATTTCTTTTCAACTGCGAAGTTCAATATGGTACGTGAGTGAACAGTAAAAGTCGCACTATACAACTACTCGAGGGCTTTTGGCGATGTGTCTCAACATTTTGAACCATGGTCAAGTGACCATGTAGACACCTGAGCTGACACCCACACCACAGCAACGAGAGGAAGTTTGAGCATCGATAGATGAAACATGCATCGCACCCTGAACGGTAGGTTTTCAGTGGTATAAGCCTCGAACTCAGAACACGCCCTCCCCCTACCTCACGCGGCCCCAAGTTCTTAACCACTAGTCACATATTAAGCATTCATCACAGTATGGTACGAGAGATAGTTGTTTTATTTCCTGCATCAGTGGGACTGAAGGCAACAGAGCTTGCTGTTTCGATTCTTAAAACTCAAACTCTTTTTACAGAAACATAAAATAAGCTTTCAGTGGAACTTGTCTCACAAAAATTCTATAGTAATAAAATTGGTGATGTTCTCCGAACAAGGAAAATGTCTCTGTTCTATCAGATAAAATGCTAATTTTGATCTTTCAAATTTAGTCCAAAATACACATTTTAAGCGATCCATTATCCTCTCCTACTCCCTCGTGGTATAACAGACAAGCTGCAGATGGTGTCTTTACTATCAAGGAAGGTAGAGTAATTAAAACCTGCATTTTTTTACATATATAGATTTGACAGTGCACTCATTAAGAGTTTTACTTTTCGACAGGGGACAGAAAATGTTTCTGGACTGCACCATTTGTAATTAAGCGCAATTCTTTCTTGGCCATCTTTTAAGCGACAGGAAAGTCTTGTTTCTACACCCCCATCCAGTTTAAGATTTATGATTTCATGAAAAATTTTGCATTTATTTAGTGTTAGCTTGAATCCCCCCCCTCCCCCCGTTCGTAATAAGTCAAAATACACAAGAAACAGAACTGAAATATTATTTATCACAAATGTTTAATACCAAAGAATAAAACGCATGGCCTTCAATCAAAGTCTATATAAAAATAAAATAGAAGTAATATTTTTTAACCTTAAATATAGCCTTCATGTATCTATTAATCCTTTATAAGGTCGTGCCAAGTGTTCTTAATACCAACTTACTTTTTTGGAAGCTATTTTCACATCTATGATTTATGCCTCTGGTAGCACGATAAATGACATCTGATTTTTCAAGTCGCATGCGCAAAAGGATGGCCTGTAAATTTCCTAAGCAGCAAGAAAACTCTTCCAGATGACAAACGATTGACTAAAGTGGGTGACCGCAAGCCAACTTGACAAAAAGCAAAGCGTTGCCATTTGTGCTCAAATATAGCACATGAAAATAAGATACGTTTGTATAACTTGCAATGTCCCATTTTGTATTGGTACCTGTTTTCTTATATTATATGAAATCTAATAAGTATAAATTAAAAAAATTTCGAATAAAAATATATAGGATTTATAATCTTTTAGGTATATTTTACTATTGACAAATTATTTTTTCAAATACTATGTAATGCAACATAAAATGCAAAACATTGAGTGTCCTTCCTTGAAATAGCTCCCAGTGGATAGTGGGAAACATATTTCCCGCCAAATAAAAATTTATCACAAAAATCAAACTAATTTTAAATGATAAACTAAATGAATTTCTTTTAAAAAAAACAATCTAAATCCCAGAAATATTTTAACATAATATTACTAGGGGGGAAAAAAGGCCTTATATAGGTTTCAACACTAATGTTAAAAATTCCAACGATTTTAATCAAAAGCAATTATTGCAAGCCCAGGGAAATAAATTGAGAACTATTTTAAAATATAAGTAAGTCAAATTGAAAAAAAAAAATACTTTTAGTAATATAACTTCTTGATACGATATTTTAAATTCTTTTACGCTTTAATTTCATGGAATTGTATTAAACAAATTTAAAAACAAAGAAGCTTAAATCTGCACATTTTTTTAAAGATTAGATTCGATCATTATGATCATTTTCCGGTTCAATGAGAGTGACGAATGATGCGCAAATTAAAAGTAAACAAACTGGAAAAAAATATTCCCCCCCCCCTGCATATCTAATCTGTTTAAAATACCACAAATCATGAAATAAAGCATGGATCCTTAATTGCTTCCTTTGCCTTTTCGAAAAAAATAATCTAATGAGAAAAACGTCTAAGTATTCGTTAGATGGAAGAATAAAGAATAAATGTTCAGAAAATTCATTTACGAGAGAAGGAACGAACACTAATCGTGTCAGGAAATTGAAGAAAATGATGATCTTTTGATTGACATTGGACGAATTTTCATTCAGATTTTGATAAATCCACGGATGAATTGTTTTAAGAGAGATGCACCTTCCTTTTCTTTCCTTTTTTTAAATCTATCATTAAACAAACAATCTTCATTTTCTAAACCAGTGATTTGTGAAGCATGAATTGGCAACAAATAATCCAAAACTTTTCTAATCTCTGAAAACTGACATTCAAATTATTTTTAAAATAGACCACACACATTCAGAGAGAGAGAGAGAGAACAGTTTTTCACGTATTCTATGCTTCAATAAAAATCTGAATCTCGAGTGAGTGTTAAACATTTGATATCTTTCCTAATGATATTTTCGAATTTTAAAGGTAAATAAGTTTGGTTGAATTTTTCACACTAGAAATATTTCATGGTCTTGATTTCGATAGAAAAAAGGAAAAGAACACTAACAAAGATAACTAATATGGTGTAACTAGTTTACTTTTCCGAAAGGCACGTCTTTATGAAATGTTTACATTATTTTATATCTTTTCTAAATATTCTTCATTGTTTTCAGTGAAAAAAGATATTAGTTAAATTCTTTTTTTTTTCACACAAGAAATACTACATGCATTCATATATCAATGAAAAATATACTAATATTAACAAACAAGAGAAATGGTGACAAATGTGCTTTTCTAAAATAAGTATCTGGTAAAAATTTATAAAATTTTGTTTATATTCTCTAATGTAGTGATTCCCAGGGGTCTATGATAGCATGCAGGGGGTCCACGTCATCGAAAAAATAATTTGGGTTCCATGAGTTGTAAATAGGGGTCTACGATAGTGACTTTCATTAAACCAGATCATGACTTTAATTTTAAGAAAACTTAATCGTAGAAAACAGATTTACCTGTTTAACAGATTTATTTACATAATTTAATGAAGTTAATTTGCAGTTACAAGGACCATCATTTCAATGTTTCTTGCTATAATTAAGCTAAGGAGTATAACATTGGATGTCCCGAATTTTCCAAGTTTCTCAATTTGTCTCGCACAATCTGCCAGGAAAAGGACGTTTTAACCTACATTCAACATTTAAATGCCCTTTATACAGATTTTGAAACTAGCTTTGAGAATACTACAGTAGTTTTAATTAATATGGTCACATTGAAAGAAAAACAAATGTCGCATTACAAGAGGAACTAATCAAAATATAGGCACTAAGAAGATCTTAAAATAAAATTTAGAAGCACCAGAATGGACGAAGCACCAGATTCATCTCTCCCATTAAAAGCATTTTTTGTTGCTCACTTACTTTATATAACAGTTATTTTAAGTATTAATTAAATTTTAATTTAATTAATACGTAATTTAATTAACATGTGTGTTTTAGGTTTTAAACACTATACTTCACTACAGTTAGAAGTTTAAATATTTTAAAGTAAGTATAGCTCTATACCAGCTGTCAAAAAGGCATTGATAGAAAGAAGTTGATAGATTCGCAAAAGTTCATTATTAGGTAAGTAGGGGTGGGGTCTACCCCAAACTGAAAAACATGGCAAGGGGTCTATGAGACAAAAAAGTTTGGGAACCTCTGCTCTAATGCAACTAAAATTCGTGATTAAAAGATTTACTTGATTGATTTTTTTCATATTAGATATATTCCATAGACTCAATATCTCTGTAAAAAAACTAATCATCGGAGTAAACTTATTGATATCACTAAAAAATAATTAGATGCTTAACGGAAAAAAAATATTTTTTTCTGAAAGACATACAGATATTTTGATTATATTGCTTATCTTCTAATGAGGTTTTAGGTTTTGAATGAAATTGGAATAGCTGATTTGTTTTCAATACTAGAAGTATTTTAAGCAATAGATCACAGTAAAAAAAATTACGAATGAATCCCAAAACAAATATGCCTCTCTGAAAGGCGTACCATCTTAAATGTTTATATATAATCTTATTCATTGTCTGTGATTTCATGTCCTAGGAGATGGATTCGAATTACTGCCTTTTTTCATCCTAGAAATATTTCAAGTAATTGTGATCTCGATGAAAAAATACCAAAGTATGATGAATTTATCTTTCTGAAATATGCATCAGTTTAAATGCTTATATCATCCTGTTTATTTTCTAATATGATTGAAGGTCTAAAGCAAAATAGATTGGGTAATTGTTTTTACATAAAAAATTCCAGGTAATCCATCTTGATGAAAAAATTACTAATGAATGAACGAATGCCTTAATGACCGATGCGCCTTTCTGAAAGATATTTCGATTTATATGTTTATATCATCTTGTGTACTTTCTAACGAAAGGTGAGATTACTTGCTGATCTTTTTTGTACACTAGAAATACTTCCTGCATTCGATCGCAATGAAAAAATATTACTCTCTAATGAATGACTCCCATATTAATAAATGTGGCTTTCTGAAAGGCAAATCCACTTAAATGTTTATATCGCCTTATTCGTTGTCTAATATGATTTTAGGTCTTAGAAGAAGGATTTGATTTCCTGATACTTTTGTGTGCTCTAGAAATATTTCATTCATTCGATTTCCGTTAAAAAAAAATTACTAATGAAAGCGTCACTCATTACCAAATGTGCCTTTCTGAAAGGCAAATCCGTTTAAGCGCTTTTGTCGTCTTATTCATTGTCTAGCGTGATTTAAGGTCTTAAGAGAGCTTGCTTTGCTGATTTTTTTCACACTAAAAATATGCCAGGTATTCAATCCGGATGGGGATAATACTAATGAAACAAAATGACAAAGGAACCTTGATGAAATATGCATCCATTTAAATGTTCATATCATCTTGTTTATACTCTAATATGATTTAAGATCTTACACAAAATAGTATAGATTTACTGATTTTTTTACACTAGGAAAACTTTATGCAATCAATCTCGAAGAAAACAAATTCTAATAAATGAATGCCTTAATGACCGGAATGTTTCGCTGAAAGGTATATTCGATTAAATGTTTTCAATTTGCTGATTTTTCTCAACACTAGAAATATTCAGACATTCACTTTCGGTGAAAAAATAATCTATCTCTCTCTCTCTCTAATGAAAGAGTCCCATATTAACAAATGTGCCTTTTTGAAAGGCACATCCGTTTTCATGTTCATATCATCTTATTCATTGCCTGATGTGATTTAAGATCTAGTAAGAATAATTTGATTTGCAGATTTTTTTTCACACTAAAAATCTGCCTTAGGCGATGGATTTCGACGGGGGGGGGGGAATTACTGGTGAATAAGAGACCAATTATGAGAAATGTACCTTTCTGAAAGATGTATGTGTTCAAATGTTTATATCACCTTGCTTTATTCTCTAATGTAATTTAATGTTTTGAGATAAATATTAGATTTTCTGATTTTTTTAGCACAAAAAATATTTCATGCAAATGATCTAGATGAAAAATACTAATAATGGTTTTACTGATTAATGCGCTTATCTGCGAAATGCATATCCGATTAAATGTTTATATCAACTAGTTTATTTTCCAATGAAAGACTATATTTGATGATTTTTTTCACTTAAGAAATATCTCGTGGGTGGGTTCAAAATGATGCCATTAGAGAAAAAATTAATAAATAATTGATGTACTGGCAAACATATTTTTGTGAAAGGTTTTCGAAAAATAGACTTTGCATTAAACAAGAAAGAAACCTAAAAATTGGGAAGAATTAATAATTTTGAATTTTTTAAAAATTCTATATAAAAAACGTCGACGGTGCAAATAATTTGATGAATGCTCACAAAATATTTAAATCTATTTGAAAAAATAAACCTTTGTGGGATTGATGGTAATCTTTAATTCTGTTTCTTTCTCACACAATGTGCTTTAAGTATTAAAATATATCTCTCTTTGATGACATTTTGAACAAAAACAAAATAAATTTGCCATAACGACCCATGATTATGCATATATACGAAAAGGGAAAGACATATCTGACACAAACTAAGATAACGTTGCTATGGTAACCATTCAGATGGTTGCTACAGCAAAATGTGAATTTTTCATTGTCGCCATCTTGTCAAACGAATCATATGACACAAATCACTTCGTATTTTATCTGATCATAATAATTTTTTCTTAAAGAACCATGATAGAGATTAGAATAAATGTTAAAATCCAGTCCAATCAAAAGCCATTCTCTTTCCTGATTTCACCACATACAATATGCAATAGATTGCCTTCATTTTTGGAATTGCAGCATCTGTCATGAAAATGGGAGATTATATTAAATCAAGAATGTCAAGAACTTAATTCCAATTTTTGTATTGATTTAAACAAAAGGTAGAATTACTACAAAAGACTTAAAATCAAATATAAGTTTATTTATTTTCATTTTGCCTAGTAATAGACAATTATGAACAATACCGAATATGCAGCATCTTTATTAAATTGTTACTCAACTTGCTGGTGAAATATTTTAATTTAACTTTTATTGAAAAAGCATTCATTCTTCTTATCTCTAAATATTTAAAAGCTTGAAATTTTAATTGTTGAGATGTTAATTTTAAAAATTATTGTCCAATTTCGAAATGTTTGCTTATAAATTTTCAATATAACATTGTCTTAAATAATTTAGCGATAGTTTCAATCGCTAAACTATTTAAGACACACACTTAATTTAAACACTTTATTTATATTCTAAATGATTACAACTTAAAAGATGGGCAAAATGACTTTGTTGTAAGTGAATTTATTATTTGGAAAAAAGATCTTGTGGTATCTTTTTTCAGTAGATAAAGCTTAATACACAGGCGTTGAGGTGTATAATAAAAAAAAGAGTATCTACTTTTTTGGTAATAAATATTTGATCGAAATTCTAGGATCAAAAGATAAGAAAAAAAATTAACATTTTGTCTCATTCCTCAATTAATATTGCCAAATTAATTTTTAAACAGAGAACTCAATTTTCTAGAAGTATTCAATCTAATTTAATTTCACAATAAAAAGTTTTTCTTTCGTTTAAATCACACAAAACTTATTGAATTTTTTTTATCAGAGAAATATCTACCTCTCTTATCTTTCATGAATTAAACTAACAAACCATGAAACCAAGAAAATACGAATTAATGCATAAAGACAAAAACGTAACTAAAAACAATTGGCAAAACTTTGATCGCAATCTGTGCATGGTGAAGTAACATAAATGCAATTCAATCGGATCCCCCCCCCCTCTTCTGCTCTCAGAATCACCAATCATGAATTTGGCGCCTTGTGGTGTACAATTGGGTATAAGATTGGCATAAAAAGAAATAACTTATATATTCTCAATTCCAACTATAATTACATTCATTCCGAGTTTGAAACGATTAATCTATTCAATAACCTCTAGTCGTAGTCCATCCTCTTCACTCTTCAATGACAACAACAACAATAATAGTAATTACTATCGAAACATAAAACGATTGTGGAAGTTGGAGCAAAAAAAAAGAAAAATTCTTCTTCCGTTTTCTCTCTGCAACCGTACCACTCATTAAAATCACATATTGTTCTCTCTTGCGCTAGTGATTCCGTAATAATAATGCAGAGCCGAAATCATGAATAATTTATTCCAAAATGGCTATTCAGAAGAACCATACCGATTCCAGCGTGGAGAGAAAAAAAAGAGCAACAATAAAAACTCGGAGAGGAAAGAATAAAAAAGAGCGGGAAAACAAAACAAAGAAACGTTCCAATGGCAACTGTATGCGAGTTTTATCGTATCTAGTCATCAGTAACCAGTCTTCTTGGAGGGCTAACGAGTTTATATCATTAGTTTGTGAAAAGTCACCGCTCCTTTTTAATTAATCGTGAAGAAAATTGGATCTTTAAGTGAACGGCCGGCCCATCTGGGTGAAAAATTGTACAACCAAAACGTGTTTTTCTTCCTCCGTTCTGAGCGATCATCATATATTTTCTTTATTTTTATTTAATACTTGGCATGGTCGAATCCTTTCCTCCTACGGAAAAAACATTGTATACTTTTTACTTAACGTATTAATTCGTTATAAATGACTTCAGACTTGAACTGAGTGACCCTGAGGATGGAAAGTGAGAGGTAAAAGCCATTTTGTAATCTGACATTTTTTTTAAGAAGTACTTCTGAAACTTATGGTTATGATTGCAGTTTTAAGGGAGTGCTTTGTGATATACGTGAGGATTTGAAATACCATGGAAGGACCAAAGAAATTCTAAAATCGGCAGAAAGGAATGTCGAGATTTATAAAGCAATCATAAATTAATAAATTAACTTTTAACTTAATAAGTTTATCTTTATCCGACATTTTATACCTCATATTATAAGAACTGATACACTATTATCGTCACATTAGAAGCAATTCTAGGACTATTGGCGACAGATATTATTTATTTTTCAAAATTAGATTTGTCGCCAGTTGTCGACAAAGACATCTGATTCACTTCACTATTCATTTTCCAGAACAGTTGACGTTAGAACTTTCAGCTTGATATATTTAACGTACTTCAGCACCCTCACACGACGATATTTGAAAGTAAATAGCTCGAAACTAGTGTCCATTGCTTAGGAGTCATTTGTTTTATCAAAAGGTATACTTAGCTAATTAATTATAACATTGCATTTTGTGGCAACACGAGGGTATTGGCGAAGGACGTCCTAATTTAGAACAACGCTCAAGTAAAAATGATGACACTTAAAGTATCCCGAGTACACTAAAATTGTGAATTTTGCCAAAAATTGACAATTTTTTTTTTGTGATTTTATTTTATAGACCATCTTATTAGCTTTATAAAAGTACCACGTTTATAATTTTCCGTTCTCTAGAACAAAAACTATAAGTGTTTTAGCAAAAACAGATGCCAATACTTTAAGCAAGATGTCGTATTTTAAAACGCGTTTTACTCGAAATGTGATTTTTTGAAAGTAATCAGACGGAGTCAGTGATTGCTAGAAAAGCTTTGAACATATTTAACTGAAATTTTTTCTGTATAATAGTAAAATTGTTTTAACTTTCAGATTTATCAATCACTGTTTTATTACAAAATTTACAGTCCCTTATGTGAATATAATCGCTGTTTTTTTAAGCAATTTCATATAATAAATGAGAAAATACTCTAGTTTTTGTAAAAAAGAAAATATCTCTTATCCTGAAGGTCATTTCAAAAATGAATAATATGGCAACACATCAGAATTGAAAAATTGAAAATAAATTCATAAACTTTTGGTACAGAATGGGTCCCACGTATGTTATCTTTTGTCAATTTTTACCCTTTTTTTCCCATTTTAGTAATAATAGTTTCTTTTTCTTTTCATAATTTTAGCACATTTTTCTTAAAATGCACTAAACAAATCTAAAACTAACAAAAAAATTCTTCTATATCCTTTAAATAAAATAAAAAAATTGTCGCAACCAGTCGGACACCTTAAGATTCTAATTTCGACAGCACGCCAAGGTTAAAGACCTGAACTTCGATAGTTTTAACGCCTTTCTACATAGAGTATCCTTAGTGGTACCAAGACTCGAACCCAGGAACCGCGTGACGGGGACCTTCTAATCATGAATGAGACTGGAGGCAAATTTCGAGATGCAATTTTACGGAAATGTTTTTATCTTCTGATCATATGGGCTCGCACAAACAATGGGATGGGTGAGTAAGTGTTTTATTATCGTTGCACTATACAGCAACACGAGTGCTATTGGCAACGGACCTCATAATTTTGAACCATGGTCAAGTGACAAGGACTACACTTGAGTTGGCATTCACCTCTCCAAGCTACCATGCCACATCAACGGGAGAACATTGAGCCTCAATCGATTTAAAGGGGATCCGCCACTCTACATGGCAGGTCTTCAGTAGTACTAAGCCTGGAGCACATAAAACGTCAGCCACGAGTTCGGGACCATGACCATTAGGCAACTGCGTTAATATAAACATTGGGATATATATACATAATAATTAGAAATACGGTCTGAGACGCGCATTCAAATGTTCAACTGAAGATTCGTTGTTGTTGTTGCCGTGTCCATCTCGAAGGAAAGAAATGAAAGTTGCCAGAGCCTGTGAGACACACACAGATTGAATTTCTTAACGATTAGATGGCGACATCACCTATCTCCACCTCCACAATTTAGGCATGGAAATTCATTAAAGTGCATATATTAGCGTTCCTCAAACTGTGGGGCGCGCCCCCCAATAGAGCGTGATAATCCTACGAGGGGGGCGAGCATATTGGGAAGCCAAAAACAAAAGATTATTTAAAAGAATTATTAATTTACTCAAAATAAACAAATCAAATACATTCTGACAAAAAAAAACACCACACAATTACTGATATAATACACTTATAAATATATCAATAACTATATTCCCAATGCATTTTATGACTAATTTAAGAACCAAGTTTAGAATTCTAAGTTAATTACTAAATTAAGAACAAGTTTAATAATTACCAGTGGGGCTTCTTATGTACAAAATTATATACAAAAATTAACACTTCTCTTGATAATTTGTACGGTTTATAATTAATCCCTTAAATGCCGATCAAAAATTACGCTATTCGCTATCCAATGCCACCGTTTTTAACACGTAGGCGAGCATATGTGGTGTAAGGGAAGGGAGGGGGGTAGAAAAGGAATAAATAAGCAAATCTTCTGAAATAAGTAAATCTCTCAAACTGCGTCAAAGTCCTTTTGTTGCATTCCAAAGCCTTCTGAATAGTTTTTTGGATTGCAGTGCACAGAAAAGATCGTACTTCAGAAAGACGTATATATACGTCCGGGAAATTAACGCACTGGCTGAGCACAAGACGTTTACATACGCCGGTAGCACTTAAGGAGTAAAAGTCATATTGTAGCTTTAGCGTCAAAGCATATTATTACTGAATTCAATACATTGTTATTGTACCGGGGGGGGGGGTTAAGAAAATTATGATTGAATATTGGGTCGCAAATATGAAAGTTTGAGAAGCACTGGCATATATATATATATATAATACCATATAATCCTACAAATATTTAAAACCAATTTTAAATGTTCTAAGTAATTAGTTAAGGAATAATTTTATTAAAAAACTAAAAAGAAAATGTTATTTTTTTGTTCAAATTAAATATTTACTAATGAAGATACTTTTTAAAACAAAACAGAATAAAGTATTTATAAAGTAAAAAACTTTAAAACTGACGCATAAAGTACAAAAATGAATTTTAAAATAACCAAATAAAAGATAAAAAAATTATCCACTAAGCTAACACCTGAATTGTAGCATTAAATTATAAGATATTTCCAAAGCTGTTTTAGTGTTTACAGCTTGTCAAGTATTATAGCTTGATTATATAGTATAGAAAAAGCTCTTTTTTCCAGGTAAAGTCGAACACAAATATCAACAAATTCCGTATGTTTAAGTAAAAACAGCAACAACCCAAAAAAAAGAATTGTAATGCAATGGTTCGTAAAAGAAAAACTCAATCAATGTTTGACTGAGTTCGGCAGCCAAAAAGTCCCTTTGGTTTTTTTTCCTTCATGAATCACTTTACACAGATATGTTGTGATCATTTGTAACATCAGCGATTGGAAATCCAAGCTTGCCGATGAGACCTGATTGATAGTTTTGATAAGGTGCAGTGAGAAGTACTTAGCAGGCGAACAATTACCATTATCTGTATCAAAGACCCGCACCCAACTTCGATTTGTTCTTGCCTTGCCACACATAGCACTACCATTTCTCGTTCTATTTGCTGATTGGTCTTGATGGAGGAATCGTGATCTGCGGAATAGTTGCCGATTCAAGTGTCTTTTCAAAAACAATGATGATATAATCATTTTTCATCATTTCCACCGGGATTTAAAGGATTGTACGGGTCAATGGGGTCAAGTGGGAAAATTGCACACTTTTCCCTTTTGTGGTATGTTTTTGTAATTTATTTTCACTCGCAAAGTAAGACGGATTTATTCACGGTAGTGTGTGTGATACCTAGAAATGGTATCTCACGCCAATTTGTAGTTCATCTTCTGCAGGAATTACCGTAGGGAGAAACGTGATAGTTGAATTAGCAACCTGTGTCCGCCACAGAGGGTCTTTTCTAGTGTTTTTGGTCTAGTATGAGTGATGTAACGATTTATAAGCTAGCGAGTCTCTAATTTGCATGAAAATAAAATTATGTATGAAGTGTTTTGTCTCTTTATAAAATGGATTGAAAAATACATTTAGTTTTATATCTGATGTGAATTACATTACCAACCAAACACTAGATGAACTGACCAGTGGCGCACAAAGGAATTTTTTAGGGGGGGGGGGTCGAAAGTCCACTATTCTCATAACGTACCCCAAAACGCAGCTGAAGATATTCGTTTGATCTCATCGATTGTCGAGAACAAAAAGCAGAAAACAAATAAATTATTGAATAAATAATTAGCAGCTTTTAATATTTGTTATTAATAACAGATACTCTTGAGTAAATTAGTATATTTAATTTAGTTGTAGCACACAAGGAGGGATCCAGACCCACGGGCCCTTCTCCTCCTCCCTTTATATGCGCCACTGGAACTGACAGATTCCCCTATTACTGCTTTGAGTCAAGTTTGAGAATTTTTTTTAAAAAATCAACACACAACAAATAAGAATCAACATTACTTCTACATCAAAAAACAGATATTCTTTCAAAAGGTGTTTAATTTTATTCAGTTAATAGTTTCAGCAATTAAACCAAAACTGTCTTAAAGCAATTCAAAACAAATTTTTTGAACACAAAATGCCCAAATTTTTAATATAAGTTTGTGACATCGAAATAAATTCGTTTGTCATACCATATCTTCACATTTTAAGCACATATGCAGTTTCTCCTCTTCGATATTGTAAAATGAAACATCCTTTTATTATTGGGACATTGAAAAACAAATTCGAGGGATTTTGGTTTTATACTAGAAAAAAGTGAATTCAAAATAAATAATTTTAAAAAATATGCTACTGTTTATTAGATAGAGGTCAGGATATAACATTAGTGATGAAGTATTTAAAATGTGCCCCGAGTTTATTCTATTTTTTTCTCAAAACATTAAGCTAAAACAACCTAAAGACTGCATACATTGGCTTTGACAATGTGGTCATGGTCTCGAACTCGTGGCCGAAAATATCGAATGGCCGAGTGATTGATGCATGCTAAATAGGTCGTGGTTTTTGTAAAGTCTTCACGTTGATGTGGTATGGAAATTAGATGAGTTAAATGGCAGCTAGGTATCATCCTCTTCTCTTGACCGCGGTTCAAAATCACGAGGTCCGTCGTTAATAGCCCTTGTGTTGCAGTAGAATGTGACGTTCATAAACTCTCACCGGTACAGGTATAGCTGAACTTAAAAATTCAAGCCCTCCTAAGACTTTAAACCACATTCAAGGCAAAATATCTTTATATTGAAGTTATTCGTGCATGAGAGAGTTAACCAAACTGCACACAACATACATTGAAATCTTTATATTTTATATGTTTGTAGTTCATCACCTCGAGCATAAAATTTATCGTATTTGTTCAATATCATAAGCCTTAACAAAATAAAGAACTCATAGGACGACAGTAATAAAATCATTGAATACAATAGCTATCACAAATAAATAATTCGATTTGGTAAATAATAGCTCTTGAGTTCATGCTATTTCGTTATCCATATCGGATATAGTGAAACTTTTTAACAAAAACATTAAACTTAATATGGTGCAGTAGCAGACGGAAATCGCATGTGATCAAGGATATTTTTAATTAAATTCTTATTTCAGAGAAAATTTATTGCTATTAATGGTTTTTTTTAACTTTAGTACTGTTCAGCTGTCAGTCAAAAAATAGTTTGAGACTGAGAGTTGACACATTTTAAATACATGATGGTAAGAAAAATGCAGATATTTACGAAATTAACTGTAAACCATGAATAAAAATTATAAAATAATTTTCTTTTTAATTATCATAAGCCAAATCCATGTTACACATGAATTAGACCTTTAAGCAAGAACATTTAAATATAAGATTTTAAGTACTATATACATACTTATAGATACTAATACACACACACATATATATATACATATAGCAATACGTATAGATTGCAAGATAATTCGAAATCTGATTTAACAGTTCCAAATTTTTCAATTCATCACTTTAAAATTACAATATTAACGTTAACACATGTCATTGATATCCTTTCTGCCATTATATCTTATTTTCTCATCTCGTTGTATTCTTAATCATCCTGTAAAACATTGTGACCATTAAAAGGTCCCGCCTATGGGTGCAGTCGCACGTATTGATTTTATTACTGTATAATTCACCATTTAAAATATTCTACAATTGTAACCTCACACATTTTACAAAAATAAAACGACGAGACAAAAGAAAAACCACTAAGTGAGATATCTAAATAAAATTCGACGAGGATGCTCAAACGCAAGGTTAATTTGCAATATACAAATCTTGAAAAAAAGCCGTCAAACGGCCGGAATAAGAGTTACAAACCTGACCTCTCCCCTTCCACTAACAGCCAAATCGTATGCACATCCCACCGAACACTTGAAGTCTTCAATCACTCAACAAAAACAGTTCTGCACAGGCTTTTACCAATTGCACATCCTTGCTATTACGTTTCATGTATATTTTGTATGTGTGCTCGGGTTTGATGGAGACTAATACGCCCCGAGGGGGCCTGGACCCCCTCTTTTACCACTACTCTCGTATGTAGCTAACAGGGCGGCACCTTCAGACTCTCCCTAACTGTAAGCACGGTGATCCTAAAGACATAATGATACGTTAGAGGTGATAGATGCCGAGTGGAGGGTCTTGCCAACTTCAGTTTT
This sequence comes from Trichonephila clavata, assembly GCA_019973975.1. Taxonomy (NCBI): domain Eukaryota; kingdom Metazoa; phylum Arthropoda; class Arachnida; order Araneae; family Nephilidae; genus Trichonephila; species Trichonephila clavata. The sequence goes on along the minus strand of BMAO01021626.1, from coordinate 406,455 downwards.
GCCACTTATCTACGATTCCGGCCACGTTTCGTGGAGGTGCGTTTTCACTGACTCTAGCCATGGATTTATTTCTTATCACTGTTGTTCTGCTGAATAGATGATTGCTTGTTTGTCCTAGTGCCCGAGAGGTGCTTGTCGACACTGCGCAAAAATGTCAAGCGAAATGGATGATCTTCGAGATTTATCACTCCCAAAGTGTTTTTAATTGTGTTTTGCAGATTTCATTACCGAGTTGGGAAGTTGGGGTGCAGAAGAAAAGAGAAGCGAGTCTTCGGTTTTGTTTGTTACGTTGTCTACAAATTCCCTAAGGAGCTGATTTAAATGCTGCTTTAAGTTTAAAACTTTTCGACAAATAATGCGAAAACTAGTTTATTCCAATAAAATATATTTTAATGGGGTAGTTTCTAAAGTTAGTTTCAAATTAAATTCTAACGTTTGATTTCGACAGTTAAATTCTAAATAAAAGCATAATTCTGAATTTAAATTCTAAATAGTTGTCTAAATTTGAAGACAAATTTAAATAAAACCTAAGACGAAGACGCCGAAGGGGATGTATTTATGAAATTTGCAAGCTTTTAAAACGTTTGATAACTAATTTCTTAAGTAAAATAATATACATGTCGCCTTTACTTCAAAGGGTTTTTGAAAATGTGAGCGTAAAATATTTAGGTATCTTGTCTCTACATATTTTTTTTTATTTACTATAAATTATTTAATTGAGAAGGAAACTAAGGTCCCTTTATATCAGAAATTAAAACATATTTCTTCAATTTTAATTTTAAAAGAAAATTAATACATTTATTATTTCCTCTCCCATTATAAATTTTATCAATATGTAGTACACCAAAACTTTAAATCGCCCGTCAAATAATTCATTGCACATTCTGGAAGATTTTACTAAAATATGTTGTAATTTATTTCAGCAAAGAGTATCTTTTTTTTTTACTTTTTACTCTTTAATACTTTACTTTCGTGTGAAATTTTTTAAAAATATTTGTGTGGTAGGAAATTTTTTATTAATATAACTTCAAAAATTTTTTATTTGAGAGTTTCATCAAGGCTTCTAACTTAACAAGATGTTAAATATACACATCTATTTAGAATCAAAATTTGTATTTTGTTTTATTTAAAAAAACTGAAGCTTTTTTTAACAACTTACTATTGCAATTTTAAGTGTAATAATTTTTAAGCACATGCTACCTACACACATACACATACTTAAAGTATGTGTGCGTATGTTGTTTAAATTTGTAAAAAAATTGTGACAGATTTCTGAACGTAAAAAACTCTATAAAATTTAAGTGACAAAAATATAAAAAATATGTTAAGTGGGAGTAAAGGTGAAATAAAAAGAAATTATTTTTGTAGCAATTTTCCTTTATAAACACTTAAAGGGAAATAAAAAAAGAATTATTACGAGTAATATATTTGAATAATTTCTCATAAATTTTTATGTACTCGAAAAATAGCATTTGATATTGTAATACATTTCAACAAAATGTTTCCTCTAAACCGGCTTGCATTCAATTTTTTTCATCGTTTTAGTATACTATCTTAAATAATTTAATCATCTAATGAATAATTAATTAAACAAATTGTTCATAATTATGCATACATGTCACACCCATAATCATTATTACTTTTGGTTTTACTTGCTATATCAGCCATTTGTAACTGTAATGAAATACCCAATGGTACAAATGATAATAGCTTACAAAAAGAAAAAAAATGACATTAGCAGTGTGATAGTCTTGTTTTCTGCCTCGAACATTCATACTGACAATATTTATTATGGAATCAGTTTCAAGTTCAACTCAGTTGTTTTTGTCAGTATCATTTTATCTGTCATTCGACGCCATGTTATAAATGTTATAAACATCTTAATGGTCAGAGCTTTGTGTGTACTTTCATTAACATGCGATGGGTTGCCGTTTTTGAAGAGAATTAATTCTTCATAACGAAGATAATTTTTACCCAGGGTAGAAAAATAACGCAGAGAATTTCGTAGGTATATAAATTGAGTTATCAGATAAGATGGAAAACATTAGTTTAATTACACGATGATGAATTCACCTGAATATGAAAAAAATTGATAAAAACTGAGAGGTATATTTATTTTCCTACCTGTAAGTAAATGATAAATAATAGATAATATAAGAATGTATTATGATTTTGATTAACTCTTTTCCGGCTAAGAGATACATTCCCCTTCCACCTTTTAAAATAGGGGATTGTTATATTTAATTATTACCTTATCTGCATTTTTTTATTTGTAATAAAATGTGTTTTCTCACATGTAATAACTGTGATTTCTTGCATGCAAATAACTGTGTTTCTTGCATGTAAATAATTGTGTTTTTTTGCATGTTTTATATTACTTTGCGCAATAATAAAGATGTGCTGGAAAAATGAAGAATATTGGACAAATGAAAACAAATGATTGATAAACCTAATCATTGATAAGAAAGTTACACAATTCTTTTTCTTACAATTTTTGTTCCTTTTACGTCTGAACAAAGTAAAATAAACAGTTACAAACACAAATTCTTGGTAGCCTTATGCTCTTCTAAGGATGAAATTATATTCCTTTCTTTTATTGAAATCGTAAAACAAGGGAAATATATATGTGCGTGTATTTATATAAATAAATTTCTAATTCTGTGAAAATTACTGCAGAATTTTTCATCTGTCAATGTTGTCCCAAAACTTAAACTAGATAACGCAAATTGACCCAAAACCCTTTCATAATTTATCTCGAATTTCTTTTTAAATGAATTTTACTGTAAATAAGTAATGCGTGCTAATTTTTAAAAGGAAAATAATATGGAATATTTTTCAATTGAAAATTCTTTTTGGGGGGTTATAATATTGTACGTCTACTACTTATTCCATTCACTAGGCAAATGACAATTCTTGAAATAAAGTCCTTAGACGTGAGTTTATCTTTAAAAAGTCTCGTTTAGCATACTTATTACGAATTTAAAGTGAAACAAAAAGTTTAAAGAGAATATATGCATCAATGGAGATACAATAATCACTTTCTATTCAAACTCAATGAATTGAAAACGCAGGTAAAATAGTGTGTCGTAAATCAAGATTTTACTCATACTATTTGAAATTGATTCAGATTAAAAAGATAAATAAATATTATGAATTGAAATCTAAAAAGGAAGCATTTAAAACGGAATTTTTTTTAAAAAATGCCCATTCAATATCTTCATATAACGATACAAGAGAATCATTTCACCTAAATTAAAAGGCATTTAAATACAGCGATTAAATGGTTTCTTTTTTGTTTTTACTCCACAGTTCACCACTGCCGCTCATTTAATTTATTATCTACTCTCTTTATTATTTGTAATAATTTGGCTAATGTGCAATTTTAAACTAGTGCAAAAATTCGAATATTCCTACATTTCGAATTTTCTCTTCACTTATGAGAAGATATTGGTTATTATAATATTAAATTCTCCCTTTGTCTAACACTTATGAGGAGATACTGATTGTTTTATCAAATGAGTCCCTTATCCTGGACAGGTATGAAGGTGTTGGTTCACTTAAGACTAAATGTTAGCTTAACCTAGCTAAAACAAAAAATACTACCTTTTTCAATATAATTATTATATTTGTACTCAGATATAAAGCTACCTAAGGTGACTAACTGTACTTGCAGCAATGCTATTACAAAAGCATATTAATGAGTAAATATTTTGATATTTAGTCTCAGTTAAATTAAAATATACATAAGAAATCGTTTTAAGAATGTTATACAAGACAAAATTATTTAAATTCACTTTTTTTGGCAAAAAGTGAATGAAAAATGACATATTTTCAAAACATTCTCCTTTTTACGTGATAAATGTTTCTACAATAATATATTATCTACAAATAGATAAGATTTCTTTACAGATCCTGAACAAGTATTTTTGTGTTATAAAATTTGGAGTGTGGTTTTAATCATATATTAATATATCAGAGTACAGAATTAGAAAAAAAAAACACCGGTTATATATCTATATATAGTACGTCAATTAGTCGTAACTTTTAAAAAAAAATATGAATTTTTTCAAAACTTTTAGTTCAGGCTCGGAACAGAAGTCTTAGCTAATATGCAGTCAAAATATTGTTATAGAATCAATTTTCACAACAGAAGAATATTTTGAAAACACATGTCCGTTTTCTTCATTTTTTGCCAAATAAAAAAGTTATGTCTGAATAATTTTTCATTAATACTCCTAAGTAATACTCCTAAAGTAATACTTCTAAGTAATACTCCTAAAGTAATACTTCTAAGTAATACTCCTAAAGTAATACTTCTAAGTAAGACTCCTAAAGTAATACTCCTAAAGTAATACTTCTAAGTAATACTCCTAAGTAATAGTCCTATAGTAGTACTCCTATAGTAGTACTCCTAAAGTAATACACTCCTAAGTAATACTCCTAAAGTAATACTCCTTAAGTAATACTCCTAAAGTAATACTCCTAAAGTAACGCTCCTAAGTATTACTCCTTAAGTAATACTTTTAGTAATACTCCTAAAATACTAGATAGTATTTTTGTGGTAATATTCCTAAATCAATTTTATATGTATATCCTAATTAAACTGACTATAAATATAAGAAAAAGAATTAATTTTTCTTTTATTCACGGTCGTAGTCAGTAACCTTAAGAAGTCATTTCTTCTTTATATAGATATTTGCAAAAAGAAAAAAAAATTCTTTACGCAAAGGTCTTTTGGTACTGAGGTATCGTTTCCTCTCAGCTCGTTTAAAAATAATCCTTTCGCTAAAAAATCTCCACTCTCCACCTCTTTTCCCATTCCCCTATAGAACTTCACAAACTCTTTTTGGATAGATCTTTGGAGATACAGTGGTTTTGATTCTCCTCAGCAAACATAAAAGGGTATTGCACAGGGAACCTGCAATAATTCCACTCCCTAACGTAATATTAAATTCTTGCATAATCGTATAATTCATGGTAGAAATGGAATCACAATAGATTAATGTTCGATGATCATTAAAAAAATTACATTTTGGTCACGTCCAGAGCTATCAAAAATCTCATCTCGCATCTAAAGTAATCAAATTTTTTTTTATATTTAGAATGCAAATTGACGCTTCGTGCCCCTCACAGTTGTTGAAAAAAATCAATGTTCCGTGTCAGCCAATGAAGGTTTACTTCAAACACAGATAAACAAATGATTGTTTGGATGAGAACGAAAGAGTCATAAAATTTGTATTTGCCGTGTTTGGTGTCGAAAGATCCATTGCTGAAAACACTAACTTGTGCTACCAACCACGAGATCCTGGCGCAGTTTTATGGGAAACGTTTACAGAATCACAGGAACAGAGCGTGGAATTTAATGGTTTGTAGAGAATAATGGTACGAAATTCGAAATGTGTTCAACAGTCAAAGTCAACTTCTTCCCTTGATGACTAAATTAGGTGCATGTATGTGTATTGCATAGAAACTATGCTTAAGTTCTTGACCATGCTTACAAAATTAGATTCCCTTCTTAATGGTTGAGGAGTTAAATGAGGATAAAATAAATTTTGATAGTTAACTGTGATTCTGATTGGTTGTTTCTTAAGTATTCTTCTGGTGTTTATGAAAAAAAAAATCTGAAATTAACCAATTTTTTTAACTCGTTAATTTCAACAATTAAACTTGGGTTCTGTCATACTTTAAAAATGTTTTCTACACAACTTCCGTTTGTTTAATTAAAGCTGAACTAGAGTTAATGCCTGTGTGAGAATTATATTAACGTCAAATTTTTTTCTTAAGTTACAAGAGGGCTTTTGGTGACGGATCTCGTAATTCTGAACCTCGGTCAAGTGACATGGATGATAACTGAGCTGATACCCTCCTCTCTTAACTTTCTCACCACACCAACGGGAGGACATTGAGCTTCGTCAGATTTAACGTGCATCGGCCCTCTCTACACGGCGAGTCTTCTGTGGCATCAGACCTGCGACACTCCGACCACGAATTCGTGACCATAACCTCTAAGCTACTCCTAGGTGGACTAGAGATTACAGGATAAGATACTTGCAACAATTCACTTAACTTTTAACCCCTGCCAATTGACAACAACGTCATCTAGGATGATGCCCTCAGCATTCAATCCACTTTCATGTTGTTTGAGGAGATGTAAAGGCTTCTAATGCTCCACGAGATGATATTTTGTCAAATCGGGTTTCAAACCTATAGTTTCACACAACTAGATTCTACATTTATGTACTAAATATCGAAACTAAATGATTTGATAATCAAGGAGCCTTAATTACGAGATACCATTGGCGACCGTTGGCGAATTACAACAAATTTTAGCAATAATCCGAACGATGGTGCTATAACTCAGGTTGGCGCAGGTTGCCATAACTCGTAAGGACTTCTGCAATTTATCTCTGGGATGCAAATCGGTTTTAGCAATAAATCGTTGACATAAATTTAATACAGAAGTACGAATTAACTTAACAGATGTATGAACAGTTGAATCAATTGTTTTCGAAACGACGCCTAATAACTTTTGATGCTTGCGTATTATATTATCGAACAATTTCACCAATATAAAAGACTCCAAATGCTGCCATCGTTATTATTGTTTGAAAAAGCTCGTGGGAACAGTAATCCAATATTTGTAGAATATCGTAGCATTTGGCGACGTTTTTTCTTTTAATAATGTATACGTTCTTAAGTGCTCAACTTCTGACACTGCCTCAAAACGATTTAATAATAAAGAATTATAATCTGACTTAAACACACACACCATCAGAATAAGTTATTTATGTTTCTAAAAATCGATCTTTAAAAAAGTAAAAAAAATATTTCGTATTGTCATTAATCGGTCTCTTGTAGCTGATGTAAAAGCCTTTATTTTATATATAAATTCAAAGGTTTTAAATTAAATATAAAAGCAAAAAGGCGTTTTGATATTTTAAATGTATCAGTAACCTATAAAAGATTTTCTATTTTAAGTAGAATAATTTTTGAGCATCATTTAGATGAGTACAAATAACTTTTCTTTATTTATAAACTATTATTATATATAACAGTAAATAAAACCAAAAAAGAAAAAAAAAATTCTTCAAAAACATTCAAATCCATATGAAATTCTAACAAAAGATGATCAGTCTCTTCACAATGCTTTGCAATAAATAAAATTTGCATATGAAGGAATTTGATAAGGTGCTTAAAATTCATACATCAGTATAAAGATCTTTTAATGAAAGATCGTGATACGAATAAGATTTTAGTATCAATTGATAAAAAAAAAGTCTCCATCACGATCTTGATTCATTCCAAGGTAATAATAAAAGTTATTTTGATTCATTGTGTTTATCAATGAGATTCAAAAAAATGCGTGAAACTTTGATACGAATCACGATTCGAATTCCAATGTCATGTTGTTTTGAATACTTCTTGCTTTTCTAGAACTAAATACATTCAGAAATCAGATAAAAAAATTAATCTTTCCGATCTTGAAGGATCACTGATGTCACAAATCCTATTGATTAATCATATAAAAAAGTCATTAATTTATGTATTCTTTCATTCATTCATATCGATTTCCAAGCGATATTTTAATCAGAATCGATGCTTTTGAGTAGAAGTGCACGCTTTAAATTATCACAACAAACATCACAATAAATGCTTTTAAAAATTCGTTGACAAAAAGCTCTGAAATGGAACCATTTTAATATCGTCCAGTTTCAACAAAATAAAAAATATAATTGAAGAAAAAAGAATTGAAAAATAATATCGATTCTCATGATGACATCCTTAAGACTTCTTATTGGGTTTTCTCTGCTAAACGTACCAAAAAGGTTGATTTCAATATCCCGGTACAAAAATAATGGTTCCATAATCTTCTTGAAAATCATGATTTTATTAGCAATTTTTGTAATATCTTAAATTTATTTTAAGTTACAAATTACAACAATTATTAGTAAATTCAAACAAATACTTAAATTTTGTGCGAGTTTTTTTAAATGAATTTTTCTTTAAAAGAAAACTTTTTTTATGTACAATGTAAGAACACATGAAATGCATTCGATTAAATATTTTGAATGGTTATTATTTATTCTTTTATATTAGATGTGTTTCACTGAATTGAGAATTCTCGATTGCTTTTAAAGCCAATGAGAAATTCATTAATGTTTCACCTCCACAAAATGATTCAAATGTGCTATTATATTCTAGTGAATAATCCAGAAAAATGAATTCATTTTGTTAAATCTCATCTATAGGCTGGTCGATAATATCTTGAAAAAATAATCATCTTTCATTAAATATATCTTCTCTGTTAAAATTTATTAGATTTCTTTGCCTTTTCTGGTTAAATTTAATCAAAAGTTAATCTGAAATTATTGGATTTGGGGCAGTGTGATTTTACAATAATTCTCACATATAAAAAAAATTCTGGATTTAGCAAGAGGGACCAAAATGGAATACAATGTCAAGTAATGGTTTTGGCTTCTTTTTTGCCTCTAAGGACGCCAAGAAAGCATAAAATTTTTTAAAAAATTAATATCGTTCGAGGACTACGTACAAAAAAAAATGTTGGCCTTCCATACTTATATTAAAAATCTGCATAATATGTGACTCCATGTTTGTATTTTTTTTATTCTCAATAATTTACAGATCGAAATATATATATAGAAAAAAAAATGAAAAAATAACAAGACTGAATTATACAACTGACAAAGCTAGAAGATAGAAACCATATTTTAAGAAAAATAACTATAAAAAAATGGTGGAAATGTATATTGTACAAGATTTAAATAAACGTATGTATAGCAGGAAATAGAGTTAGAACTTTAAAATGGAAGAAACCAAAAGAGTCAATGGACTAAAATGGAGAAATTTTATGATTATTTAAGGCGGTTGCTGAATTAAGACCAGCAAATTAGGGTTAAGTGTACTTTACGTATCCACCTTCCCCGTACAGCAGAAATTTTCGACATAATAGAAAAAGCAGAGCCATATTGAAATAGTTAGGCCTAAAACCAACATACGTGTATTTTGCAACAGACAGAAGAATAAAATAAAATAAAATAAAATAAAATTATGAAAGGAAAGGTTTCTAACAAAGAGATGAATATAAAGAATAATTTTGTTATAGGAAAAAAAACGAAAATAACGAAATAATTTAAAATATTTTCATGAAAAATTTAACTTAACTTTTGAAAGATTTAAGAGAAATTCAATAATAAAATCTATTCCAAAAAATCGCTACATAAGATCGTTATACATTTTCTTTATCGGGCTCTGCCATTGCGAAAACATATTCCAGGATAAACGGCGAATACTAAATCTTCTAAATGGCTTTTCTCTTGTTTATTTTCAGCAAAACGCCTTGCCAGGTCTTGACATCTTGTTTGCCATTGAAGCGCCGGAGAAAATTAGCCATGGTATTTCCCCACACAAAAAGGTGTCAATGAGTTATGCTTTCTTAAGCTCTGTGAATGCATAATCATTACGGGAGGAATCTTTTTCGTACAGAAGAAATGAATAAGTGCTGTGGTCGCTGGCACTCCGCTATTTCGCACTCTTGGCTCTACGCCCTCATGAATTGGAATCATTCACTCACTCACCCCAGCTAGGATTCCTACACTCACAGAAACTCGCCGCAAACCCTATGATTATGATGCGATTTTAATTTGAAGAGAGAGATAGCTATATAAAAAAGAAAGGAAGTCTTAAAGGAGAAAGGACCTTGCCAGCGGTCAGAACATATTCGTAGGCGTTTGATGAGAGGAATTGACATCCTGGGAATAATTGCAGGGTCCGTTTTGTTTGGTGCTAACTTTTGACTATGCAGCTTCATTTGTTTGTAAGTTAGTCTGGGTATCCATCGAGATTTAGGCTCGGTCCGGATGCCAAGTCCCACCCAAATGGCGTGTTACATTAAGTGTGGCTCATGTTTTTCATGGCGTACGTGCGTTGATTGTTACTAAGCATTGAACAGATCAATTGAATAAAATTATTTTTGGGTGTTTTGTTGCATGCTACTTTCTTTTCTTAGCCTTAAGGTGACTGTCTAAGTTCGGAACCAGGATTTTGAAAAATCATATAAATGAATTTTTTTTTATATTTAGTGTATTCTAATTCCAATAAAAATATATTACGAATGTTATTACAAGAACAAAATTATTTAAATAGATTTTTTAGGCAACAGACTACTCTAAAACTGTAAATTTTACCAAAAACTGACAAATTTTTTATGATTTTATTTTATAGGCTATCTTATTACATTTATAAGAATACCAAGTTTATGATTTTCCTTTCCGCTATTTTGAAATCACGATTCCGAAGGTAGTCATCTTAAAAGCCTTATAAAAAGTTTACTGGCAATACGTGGAATATATCCTGATTAAATTATTTAATATAATAAGCATTTTATTTTAACGTTTCAAGGATTAAGCCCTTGAAAGTATTACCAAATAGCCTTATGATTATGCTTGATTACCACAATTTCTGTTGAAAGTTAAAGAATGTTTTATTACTATTTTCAGAAGGTATATTAATTCTCTTGATTGTGTTTACCTAGCAGTGTAATTATTACTTAAGATAATTTCTAGTTAATTTTATGTTTCAGAAACGAAACGAAATCGATATCTGTAACAAAGGAGTTGAATGTTTTATATATTACTTTCTGGACATGATGAAATAAATTATTTTGATCAAAGAGACTGACTATTTTCGGAACCATGATTTTAAGAAAGCGTGTACATGAATAATTCTTTTGATATTTAGAGTTAGTTTAATTAAAATATATATATGAAGCTGTTTCAAGAATATTATTACAAGAAAAATATTATTTTAAAGCAATTTTTTGGCAAAAAATTAGAAAAATGACATATTTTCAAAACATTCTCCTTTTATAAAATGCTTCTATAATAATATATTGCCTTTCTTCTTACAGCTAGCTTAATTCTTTTTTAATAATATTTTGTCTGAGACTTCTATACACTGAGAATGAACTAAAAAAGTTCAGAAAAGTTCACATTGCGTTCAGAGATTGATTGAAACAATAACAATCCTTTTCGTACGTTAAAATTCATTTACTCTAATAAAATAAAGCATGAATAAATCCCCTTTTATCCCAATTCCTCAGTTCTGCTTCATCGAGCATTTCATACTTTTGAGTTATAAACAGCTTCCTACACATGCAACCTTACATAAATAATATCTGTAAGTTAAATTATGTAAAAATCCTCATTAGTATTTATGGAGTTAATAAGAACTCTCAAACTGTGACAAAAATATGTTCATTATAAATCTCAGTTTTCCCGAATACATCCGATTATTTTACTCATTTTAGCATAGATTTTCACCTGTTTTGACTGGTTAAGTGGGTCAGTAGTGAAGTGAAATTAGGATTTAATGTTCCAGTTCATCCTGAATAATTAAGCAATGCACATATAACTAATTTCTCTCGCTTAAATATACATCACTGATCATGGAAATGTAGCAAATTTACATTAAAAAGCGATTTTTCATTTTGTGAAAGCTACAGTGAAAGCGATGGGAAATCGAGGAAATTTCGTTTTAAAATTCTGTGGGATCAGCTTTACCCATTTCCTGTATTCCGAAAAAAACTAGTGAAATCATACTTTAAAATTTTCTATTTCAAATTATTTCAATAAATCACATTTGACAAAACGGATGTAATTAAAGATAGTTTGGAAGGCAATCGTTATTTTTCCCCTTAATCCAGAAATAGAAATAGAAATAAATATCCAGATACACTCGGAATAATTGTTTCATTAATTAGTTTCCGGAAGCATCAGTATTCACCCATTGAGAAAATTTATAAAGGACACAAAAAAAAAGCAAAATAAAAGAATTCTTTTTAAGGGGTATTAACTTTAAAATGGTTTTCTTCCTATTATTATTTTGCCCTTGTCTTGACTATTACTGAAAGGTCAGTCTACCTTGACTATTCTAGACATCATTCTTAAGCCTAGTTACAAATGATTCTTTTTTGAATAATGACGTTCCATTTTTCATGTACATGTTTTCTTGCAGTGTGTGATATACGACAACAGATGGTATCAGTTTTCTTTTCCTTTTTATTTCACCGGACCTTTTCAACTGAAGGGATAGGAAGACTAAGGTCAGGAGAATGGGAGGTCTTTGGGAGACCTATGCTTTGTAGTAAGGTAGTTCACACTATTAGGTGTAACACAGCGGGAGAAATAAAGGATATATAGAGTTAAAATAATTCTTTTTTTTTTCTTTATATTATGTAAGGAAGGAAGGCGGCAGCTGCTTTTTTACATTTAAATTTCAATTCAAGCTGTTGTTTTGTATTCGTTGTTTTTGAAATAGTTATAAATGATTTTTTTTACAACTAACGTCTTTGAAAGTTTAATTTCGTAATAATAAGGAATCGTTCGATGTAGCGCCCTATATATGGAGTGATGGGTTGTGATGTTAACACCTCCCCCCATGACCAGCAGATTTTAATTTTTACCATAGGGATTAAATTTTACCATGGGGGCTTTCATCTCTATGCGTTTTTATGCCAAAAGAGTGGTTTGTGTTTGTTGAAAACACGAAATTAATTTGATAAAATAGCTTTATTAGAAATGAATTTAAATTTGATAAGGCAATTGAAATGGAATCGTGGACCATGAAGTAAATTATTTTAAAATATTTGCTTGCTTATTTATAGAGCAGTTTAAAAACGTTAATTACATATTTTAGAACACTTAATTAAAAAGAATATTTGTTAGGTGTTTTGAATATTATATATAATTCCTCAGATTTTTTCCCCAAAAAATATTGTCGGGTTAAAATTATTCTTATATATGTTCCGATAGTTCGCAATATATCAAAAGATTAGGTCATCAGTTAAATAGCAGAATGGGTAAAAAGGCTTTCGCATTTGAATCCAAAAATTAAAAAAATTAAAAATATTCAAAAATCTGGAAGTTTTTGCAAATTACCAGAACAGTTATTCCTCTTCTAATCTGAAAACATTTAAATCTTCGACTCAATCTTCAAATTTTTCTATTTTATAATGAACTCAACTTAAAAAGTAAAATTTAAAAAAAAATCCTATATTACAGCAAAGAAAATCAAAGGATGGCTATCCATGTCATTCCTAAGTTGTTATTGCTTATAGCAGGCAGTGATTATATTAATTAATGGCGCATTAAGTTGTGAAATGACGTACATTCAATCGCATGTTTTTATTTTTAAAATTAGAACAAGTTCTTAAAACGAGAGATAAACCTGATAAAAATTAAGGTTTTCAAGTTTCCCTTTTTGACAGTTGTAAGAACCTCATAAATTTATGGAGAAGTTGGTTTTTAAAATGAAAATGAGTCAATCAAAATTTAATTATATGATATCAGAAGGAGATTTTTTAAAATAGAAATCAATATATTTTAGAAGAAAAAGTATCCGATTAGAACAAAAACAGAAATAATAATGTATTCGAGTCTTATGATTATATGAAATTGAGTAAAAAATGAATTGAATCAGAACAGAAATGTTATGAAATAAGCAGCCATCAATAAAGATATGAGTATATGTCAGGTGTAAAATTCAAACTTAGCTAGAGGAATGTGTACTATTATATGAATATTATAAAAGCATTATATAAATATATTTCTATCAAAATGATACAATTCTGTCCAAGACTGTTGAGTAAAATAACGCAGATTTCAACCCATCAAGCTCGATAAGGATTAAATAATATCAAATTAATTACATAAAAGTTTGAGGAGTAAGGTGGTTTCAATCACTGAATTATATTTGTCTTCAAAAAATTTCCCACCACGAGTGCAGGGGGCTGGAGAATATTTCCCGCCCCTCCAGTTCCATGCCTAAATTGTGAAAGTGGAAATATAGGTGGTGTCGCCATCTATCGTTAAGTAGTCCAACCTGTCTCACATGCCTTCATTCCTTCCCTTCAGGAAGGACACGACAACAACAACATCACAAAATTTCTCAAACTGAAAATAAGCCCTGTTATGCTGGACTCTATACATAATTTAACGTGTAACAACTACATTTAAACACTCTGCTTTCCTTTGACTATTAGCGACAGCCAGGTGGCGCTACTTGTTCTCTTTGGGAAGGGGAACGCTTTTCCTTCTTCTGCCCAGGAACGTTTCCGCGAAAAAGAGGCGTACACGTGGAGTCAGGAAATGCCTTTCTCTCCTTTAACCTTTAAGTTTTATTCTGCAATGTCTGTAACAAATGTGTATTTTGTGTCTCCTTGTGTTGTGGAATGTAACAAAGCTTAAAATATTTGTTCCTGTGCCTATCAGGGTCTTCGTCATTTAGTGCTTATAATTAATCACAACATACAGGGACGTCTTAAGACTTCTTGAGGCCCTAGGCCCAACACAAATGTTAGCCCTACCAATGACCCTTAAAAGTAAACAATGCATAACATACATTGTCAAATACTCGTACAAACAATAACCGATACTAATAAATGTGCATGACTTACAATCTCACAAAACGACTCGACCAACTGCCTCTTTTTGACTGAATGAGTAATGATGGTGTATGGTGGTAGTCCTAGGCCTGTACGTGGACGGTCATCACATAGAGCCAGTTGACATATCGTCCGAAATTCCCAGTTTTTTGCAGAATACAAGAGAAAATAACATTTGACCTTTAAAATTTTTCGAATTATGATCTTCTTATAGAACTAGATGGGGCCCCATTAAGGCCGAGGCCCTGGGCCCGGTGCCAGTTGGCCCATGCTTTAAGACGTCCCGGACAACGTGAGAGTATCATAAACGTGATTTACTATTATATGTTTAATTAAATTAAAGTAAAACATTGGAATTATACATAACTGAAATTTAAAAAATTTCATTAATTTAATTGAAGTAAGAGGGATTTATCTGACTATATTTTAATGTGACTAGACTAACTTTAGAAAAACACTTATTTACTTGAACATATAGCATTTTCGTGTTGAACACTCACCAGCGATTTATCACCAAAGATTAACTGCAAGCCAGACACTAACCGCCAGAGTTCTGAGTTATGGCAACCTCTTGATACTATCCTATCAGTCAATTTTTAAACTTTCTGAAGCGCAAACAAAAATTTGAGGAAATTCTCCACAATTCGCTGAGCGAGTGAATATTAACGTCGCACTATTCAACTACACGAGGGCTTTTGGCAACGGACCTCGTCATTTCCAGCCATGGTCAAGTGACACCTGAGTGGCCACCCCTTCTCTCCTAACCCACTCCACACCAACGGGAGGACGTTTGAACTTCGAAAGATTTAAAGTGCATCCCCCTCCCTTTCTCTACACGGCAGGTCTTTAACGGTGCTAGGTTCGAACTTATGATACGCCGGCTACGAATCCGTAACCTTGGCCACTAGGCCACCCCGGTCTTCTAAAAATCAAGTGACACCAATGATGAAACATTCGTTGGCTGTATTCTTATTCCGGTTTATTGTGTGTGTGTGTATCGTGTTATAACATATTACTGTATTTTCTCACTTGTTCTAGGTTATTCGTTAATTATAATTTCGTGCAATAACAAACTATATTTGAACACATAAAAACAAATGTCAGACACACTACACATTAATAAAAAAAAAACTATACATTACGCATTTCTTTTTGCATCCAAGTAAACTAAAATAAACAATTACATATAAACAGTTATGTTTACTAATAGTAACTTCGTGCTCGTATAAGAGTTAAAAATTAAAGTAAAACTTTGGAAAGATAAAACACAGAAAAACATATTCGCTTGTTGTGGGAAAAAAATTGAGACTAAAATAAGTCTTCAACAAAGACGATTTAGGTGAGTGAGTGAATATTAGCAACACGAGGGCTTTTGGCGACGGTCCGCGTCATTTTGAACCATGGTCAAGTGACGCGGACGATGGCACTCACTCTCCTAATTACCACACCACACCAACGGGAGGATGTTTGAGCTCTCGACAGATTTAACGTGCATCTCTCCCCGTACACGGCGGGTCTTTAGTGGTACTGGGATCGAACTCATGACACGGCTAGCCATGATCTGATACCTAGACCGCTTGGCTACCGCGGCCAAGACGATTTTGGATTAGGGTTTTTGCAAGCATTATGTAAAATGTCTAACTCATGCGGGTTTCATCAACGTCGTGCAACGAATTTTGTAAGTTCTTTTTTTATCCTCAAATAGATCAAATATATACATTTTTTGAAAAAGTATTCCTGAAAAAGTATTATTCTGAGTAGAATTTTATCCAAGGCATCTTCCGATTGACTACTCAGCAGAAGACACCGTGCACAAGAAATAAGATTTAACAACTTCTTTACAAGTAGAAAACAAAAAAGCACTATAGGTTTTTTTTATGAATTAAATTTAAATCTTCACAGCTCCGAATCTGTTTTGGCAGTGTCCGATCTCTGAGTACCACGGTGACTAATGTAGTGTGAAGACATTAGGTACATTGCGAAACCCTTTCTCCTTTATAGATGACAATGTTCGATAAGAAATATATTCGAAGACACAAAGAAAAATAACAAAAGAAAGGGGAAAAAATAAAGAAAGAAAATGAAGGCAAGTCTCCAGCGGGGAAACCTTGAAATGCACCAAGTCATGGCGTGCTTAAGTGTCGTTTTAAATCTTGTAATGACGAATTTTTCTGGAGGAGTTGTTTTATTTTTTTTTCTCCTCTTCTATTGTTTCGTATGTGATTATGCGCCAGTGGCGTAACGTTGGATCAGGGGCGTGGCTGAAAATGTCAGAGTTTTGACGAGTAATACATCATCTTTTGAGGGTTCGAAGCGAGTGTGCTGGATGGGTGATTGGCTGTAAGTGTACAGAGTAATGGGTGATTTAGAGATTTATGGGACTGTTCCGTTGCAAGGAGTCAGTGTGTCAGGGAGGGGATTAAACTGTTCCCACAAATCGACAATACACTCCTATCGGAATGCATTTCGTCGAGGAATAATCTTTTTCGTTTAAAAATAATCGATTATTTGTTGTATAAATCGATAATTTGAAATGATTGACAAATGTTGTTTTTGAAGTTGAATATTTTTACGTCTGCAGTTTGATTCATGGAAAACATTGTTTTCGTATAACATTAACTAAGTTGATCAAACGAAATTGTGATAAGAGATTTAGAAAGTATTTTGTAAAGAGGATTTTAAATTTTGAAAAAATTCGCGAACCCATTACCTTCCTTCTAGGTTAAAAATCATTTATCCAACCAATAAGGTACCGTGGTTTCCCTGTCAATTTTTCAGCTGCGAGTTTATGTACGTATATACTTATTATAGACTTGTCTATGTCAGTTTATAATTTACAAATATAGATAGTAAATAGATCAATTTCCTCAAATCAAAAAATTTGCTAAATACCGTGATATGTAGCCAATAATGGAAAAAAAACCATGCACGCGCATTCTCAAGCAACGAACCTTGATCACTTATGCACGAAAACAACATAGTTTAGAACTTGTATTATTTTATTTAAACAAAATATTAAAATCTGAGAGATTTTTATTTTATACGGAAAAGAATACAGTGGAGTATTTCTAAAAATTGTTTTCTTTAAAATTTAAAACATAAAAGGTCTTAAGGAAAATTGAAAAATAAATATTTCGGAAATTGCAAGACAGTATTTATATTCTTACTTGGCGAATTTATGTGACTTCGTTTACATTTGATGCGATTTTAAACAATTACGGCGTTTTGGTCGTATATAAAATGTAGCTCTTATATCTCTCGTTTATTTTAAATGTACGTATTTTTTACAAATAAAGCCTTTTATTTAAATCTTCGCCAAATTATTTGTGGACAGAATGATACGGAAAAAGCATGTGCGGGAATTTGTTTTCGCGCTTGTTCGGGAACGATAACAACAGTTGGCGACGTTTTATGATATGGTGATGTATATTAACTTGGCTAAATGGTTCGACGGTATAATACCTAAGCACTAAAAAAAGTTATAATAATAGATTATGTCATTTTTAATTGTACCTTTACAAAGGAATGTGACTTCACAAAATACAGCATAAAAAGTAACGAACAAGGGAGTGTTTAAAAAATATTATTGTGTTATAGGAGATCTGAGCACTGGCTTTAAAATTTATCAGTTCTATAAAGAATATTTGGTCGGATCATAATGGTCATATTCGAAAATAGTCCGTAAGAGCCTCATCCATTTGGTTCAGAAAAGAATCTTTCAACTCGAAATTTTCCCCGAAACTTTGAGAAATTTTCCTAGCCCAAGTTGGCCAGTGAAGATCTTCCGGATTCAATAAAAATAAGATTTGGAATAAAATCACTATTAGTAATAGTCTGTCTCAGTTTTTTTTAGTATTTCTCATTGAATCTAAAGTAGTATAATGATAGAGTACAGATGAATGCAAAATAAGGATTACGTAGAGCGATGCAACAGGAATCGATTTGTTTGATTGAATAGGAAGAGGCAACTCCTAACCGAACCATCTCGTTAGGAGGTAAAATAATGAGAAAAAAATGGCAAACACAGGCACAATAAAAAAACAGTTACGGTAGAATAATGGGGTGTCGAAGCACCTGCAAAAAGATGCAGCCGCGAGAACATCTGCACTTCCCAGTGTAGAAGAATATTCATTGGCAGCGAATGTGTTTTACGAAGAGATGGCATTCGGAGGTGTGGATTATTAATGATTTGATTGATTTGTACCGGCTGAGGTTCGAATCTACATTGCAGATTTGTCTTTGTTCGATTATTTGGTGGCGTAGCGTAGATTGTTTCTGAATTTTTCTCTTGTTAGTAAAGCGTAATAAAAAGCTTAAGAAGTATAGAAACATTTTGAGAATATTCAGTAACATGTAATTATAATTAACTACTATTTCAGGTACCAATAACAACTACCTTGTTTTCAAATGCCTGCTTTCACCAGATACGAAATTAATTTCCAAAACAAACTTTTATGTATTATAGTAATTACTGAACTTAAATATAACTGTCATAAGATTCTTAATGATTTGTTTATCTCGAGGACTATTTCTTGGTCATTTAGCTTCCTTCTTGACATATCATTTGGGGGTCAACCAATTTTTCTATGTATTATTTTGGCATAAGATAGCAGACGTGGCGAAAATTGTGCACTGAGGTTGCCAATGTTGTAGTCCTATGAAAAAACAAGTACAATGGGTTGCCTTGCTTGATCAGAGCAAAAAAATATAAACTCAATCGCTTGACTCACGAGATATGTTGTGTTCTATTAAAATTTAAACTCATTCTTCAAAAATTTATCGTAAAAATTGATTCTTAAAGTCATGATATATATGAACGTAATTAAATATTTTCTTTACAAAATTTCACATCATCAAAGTTTATTCTTTTAAAAAAGTTTTCTAAATTTCATTTCAATTTATTATATTTAAGTTTCGTATTTAAATGAAGTTTGTCATTTGATTGCTGTTTACAAGACTTTCTAATAAAATTAACATTTGTTTATTAGAATAAACATATGTGTGTGTGTGTGTTCATTTCATTATCATACAACGTTACAAAAAGAGGAGTAAACCAAACATGCACACAAAATTTTTGGAATCATTCAATTATTGTAAGTTTTAAAACAATTCACCGAAACCACATTGAGAATAGTATTGTAAGAATTTTAATCTCAGTATGAATTGGATGTAATAGGCACTTAAAAATACGACAGTTGCTATGTCTCAATTTCCATTCGTTAAATAAAACTTCATTTCGAATTTCACATTTAAAAATATTTATTTGAAAGATTTTATTTATTTAGTAGGTAAATATTTCAGTTGCTGCATCGTATTTATCTATATTTCAATTGAAACTTTCAATACGATTACGACAAGCTATTGAATGGAATTTTCTAATATTTGATCTACCGGGTAAGTACAAATGAATTGCTGGATTTTAGTTATTTATATCGTAGGACTTATTACAATATGTGATACAAGAAATTAACGATATGTAATACAAGTTTTATTTTCAGCTACAAACATGTGATATGTCACCATTTTGTTGTTTGTATCAATGGTTCCTAATGCTGCACAAATGCTTTCTTTTAAGTTCTCGTGGAATCCAGAAGTTGAAGAACTTTGTAAATTTTTCTTTTATTTCGTGTATCACTTATTGTAATGAGTAAAAAATTGTAATATTTTACTGAAAAAAACAGTATGCATAAGGGAGTAATTCTAATAACTTATGTATATATTCAACCTCATGCAATTTATATACGACTACCAAGTCATTTAACTTTGTTTCTTTAAAAAATATATGAGTGCAATAAATTATATAAAATATTATAAATCAAACAAATTTCAGTTAAATTTAAACTGACTATATCCTCAGGATCAAACTATTTCATCCTAGATTCAAGCACAGTTTTAGATCATTTTTGTGGCCGAGTAATTTTCGCATCGAATTCGTGTTCGGTTATGTTTCACTTGAGTTGCGAATTCTCTTCTTACTAATCACTCTCCTTGCAGAACGATTGAACACATTAGCACGGAAGTGAAAAATGGAGTGCCAGCTCTGGTATCGACCTCGTCACTGACCGCTAACAAGAATTAAGAAATATGTTACTAAGAGTTATTTTCATTCTAAACGCGAATTTATTAATTAAACAATTAATTCTTTAAATATCCGTTTTTAGAAAGGTTGATGCATGTTAAAAATGTAAGGGTTAAAAGTTCTTACGATGACGTAAAGTGGGTGTGGAGAAGGGGGTGCCAGTTTAGTTGAAAGTTCCATCATATGACCGTGGTTTAAGACCCTGGTAGGTGTATTAACATCCGTGTAGCCGTATGGCTGCGGTTAACGAAAGCTGGGCCGGTAGAAATAGGCAAAAGAAAAACGCTAAATAAAATAAAAAATTAAATTCGGTTATTTCTGATGTTCAAACTGAAAACGATAATTTTCATGAAAATACTCCTGTGGTAAAAATAATAATAATAATAACACTTAACCCAATCCAAGCAAGCTACAAAAATAACTAACTGCCTCGCAAGAAAAACCGCAGCCACTTCCTTCAATATGGAATGACCGCAGTTGCCAAGTGGTCAAGGTATCGGATCATGGCTAGCGTGTCATGAGTTGGAGTCCAGTACCACTGAAGACCCACCGTGTAGGGGAGCGATGTACGTTAAATCTGTCGAGAGCTCAAACGTCCTCCCGTTGGTGTGTTGTGGTAGTAGGAGAGGGAGTGCCAGCTCAGGTGTCGTCCACGTCACTTGACCACGGTTCAAAATTAAGCGGTCCGTCGCCAAAATCCTCGTGTAGCTGAACAGTGTGACGTTAATATTCACTCATTCATTCCATCAATATGGATTCATTGATTTATTGATTGTTTACTAATGTCGATTAGATTTGATTTTAAGTTACGTTCTAATCTGAAATAGCCCAAAAGATTGGATGACAGACTTCGTAATTCTGAACCAAGAGACGAGGACGACACTTGAGCTAGTACCCTCTCTCCAAACTATCACACCTCCCCAACAGGAGGGCTTTGAGCTTCGTCATATATAACGATATCAGCCCCTTTACGCGGTTGGTCATCAGTGACACTAGGAGTAGAATCTGTGAATCGACAACACCGGCCATGAGTTCACGACCCTGGCCTCTTGAATATCGCAGCCATTTATTAATATAACATTTAAAGTTTGATTTTGACGACTGATCTCGTAAGTTTTAACCATATTTGACGAGGACGACACCTGAGCTAGAACATCACGAATCTATCACTGAAATTACTATTTTTTCCCTTTATGGCATAATGGCTTTTTATTCTGCTAAAAAAAATGTCTAGTTTTGTATCAATTACTTAATAAATGTTGTTTACTTCAGAATATGAATTTTTTTTAAGTAGTTATTTGGAAACTTGTTAAATTTATTTCATTTAACTATATTTTACACCATGTCTCGTGTAATATATATTTGAAAACGCCTATGAGGCAACTTGTATCTTCTGTAAAACGTATTTATCAGGGTTAATTATAAAAAACACAAATTAATCACAAAAAGAAATTAATAATTAATTTTCCATCCGGAAGGCATTAAACGATAACATTTTTCAATTAAAAAGTATTTAACGCTTACAGGAAGTAACAATCTTCTTTACTCCTCCGAACCAATCCGTCCAATAATTAGATCCCTGGTTATTAATGATCCAATCCAGAACGAAAAGAATCCAACCCGACTCACCGCTTTGCAAAGTCTGGTCAATACTAACAAACAAAAATCTATCCATTCAATTTAATACAAGCTATCGATAGACAACAACTCTTGGGCCTTCTTTCCATAAGGCGTGACATTGCACCTCCTCACCGTCCTTTCTTCCGAAAAGGATTAAGATTTCGTCCCATCGTTAATCATAGCCCTAAATGAATCGCAACTCTCCCGCCGTTTCTTGGCAGCTGCAATTACTTCCCTCGCCAGCGACCCTTCCTCCAGAAGAGGTCCCGAACAAAGTGTCCTCTGGGTAGAAGGTGGTTTCAGCTTTATCAGTGGAAGGCTGCATCTGATAAGGTAAAGTGATATTAGAGGAGGATATTGAATTGGATAGAACGTTTTGGGACCTTGGTAGAAGGTTTTTTTTTCCCGTTATGATTGGGGGGTCGTGATTCGATGGACGTGACAAGATTTCCGTTTTGGGAAAGGTGTGGTAAAAATGGACCCGTCAGAGAGAAAGGTGTGATATCCTGTAGGTATTATCGATAAGGTGTAAAAGTGTATATTTTATAATTCTTTGCCTCAATTCGTGAAGCATTAGGGACTAATTTAATCAAATAGAATTGTTGTTGTTGTTGTCGTGTCCTTTCCGCAGGGAAGGAATGAAAGTTGTCATTGCCTGTGAGACAGGTTGGACTTCTTAACGATAGATGGCGCCACCACCTATCTCCACCTCCACAATTTTGGCATGGAACTGAATGGGAGGGAAATATTTTCCAGCCCCCTGCACTCGTGGTTTCTGCTGCGACCGCCCACAAGACTTTCGGACCCACTGATTTAACGAGCACGTACTCCGTCTATGCTCGGTGGTATTTAATGGCATCAGGTATCGAGCCCAGGCCCTCAGGTCTGGAGTCCGATGCTCTAACCACTAGGCTACCCCCGGCCCCATCAAATAGAATTAAAATTATCAATTGATTTCCGTACCAAAAGTAACACATAAATTTTAGGTTGATTGTTATCTTAATTTGGTTTCATTTAGTCAAGTAGAAGTGGCCTTGATAGCCCAGTGGTTATGGTCTCATGGCCGGATTGTCGGAGGTTCGGATCCTGGTGCCTCTGAAGAGGGGCGTAAATGTGTAGTAAATGCGCGTAAAATGTGTCGAGGCTCAATGTCCTCCCTTTGGTGTGGTAGTTAAGAGAGGGGCTGTCAGCTCAGGTGTCGTTCTCGACACCTAACCGAAGTTCAAAATTACGAGTCCCGGCACCTAAAGCCCTCGTGTTACTTTATAGTGTTACGTTATTTCTCTCACTCTCCCTCATTTTAGTCGTGGCCGCTGTAGTCTAGTGGTCAAGCTAACGAACTCGTGTCATGAGTTCGAGCCCAGTACCACTAAAGATCCGCCGTGTAAGAGGAGGGGAGATGCCTGTTAAATCTGCCGAAGCTGAAATGTCCTCCCGTAGGTGTAGTGTGAAAGTTAGGAGAGGGTGTGCCGTCTCAGGTGTCGTTCTCGTCACTTGCCCATGGTTCAAAATGTCGAGGTTCTCGTCACCAAAAGTCTTTGAGTAGCTGAACAGTGCAATGTAAGTATTCACTCACTCACTTTAGTTGAGTAGACGCGATAGCCGGGTGATCATGAGCCCGAATTCGTTTTTGACGCTGTTTCTATTGAGTCGTGAGTTCGATTCTTGGTCCCACTAAAGATCCACCATATAGAGGGCCTAATGCACGTTAAATCAATCTATCGAGACTCATAGTTTTTGCGTTAGAATTGTGCAGAATTATGAGACTGGGATGATTACTCAGGTGTTGCTTTCGTCACTCCACCAACGGATTCGTTACGGTTCTCGTCCAAAATGAGATGTAAACTAAAAATCAAACTCAAATAATGTATTTCATCAATCTATAAAATAATTTATATGAATTACAGTATTATTATCATTATTATATCCAAGAGATCTCGGCAAGAGGTTTTGAGTATTCTTTCAGGGACCCAATCAAACTCTTAATTCTAAATCACGAGCTGCCACTTCATGCATTGGATCTTTAGAGGGATCAGGACTCGCATTTAGCGACTCGACTGAAATAATGTTAGTTACGAGCTTGAAGACTTGGTTATCATGGTCAACAAATATGTATTCGTTTGTGGAGGGCAGGGGAAACTTTAGGGCTTCGCAAACCTGAAGTAATGTTAAATGTTAAGGTTGAGATGTGATTCGGTTCTACTTACTCCGAATTTTCGCATAAAGGCTTGAAAGGATTTCAAAGATTATCTGAATTCAACACCAGTAACACCCATAATTCCGAGATGCGACTTTTAGATAATTAGGATTCGAACTGATGGTCTATTGATCTCGAGGCTCGCTGCCTTATTATCAAACTGTAATAGTCTTACGTCAGAATTACGAGTCCATCGCCTATAATCCTTGTGTTGCTTCGTATTCTGAGGCTAATAAATAGACAACTATCCTCAGCTGTCCTTCCTATTAACATTTACAAATTAAATAAACTAGATGTGAAGAATAGGGGGCTAACTCGAATGCCGACTTCGTCATTTGATCGTAGTTCGAAATTATGGTACATATTAATTTTGTATAGTGTATTTTGTGTAGGACAGAAGTATTTCAATAAACAAATAAATTTGGTTAATAGACGTGGTTGTATGTCGACAGTAGGTTGCTAACTCATGTGCTGACCTCGTCGTATAACCATGGTTTAAAATTAAGAGATATATTAAATGTGGTTAGTGGGAGTTCAGCAGGAGTAAATCGTTGGAATGGTCCAATCCAACAATAGCGAATTGTAAAACAATAGAGCATGTCTAAAAAGTGGCAGAATTATTAATACCAACCAATAGTTTCTAAAATATCAACCAATAGATTCTATACTTACTATAATCATCAAATTCTGTCGGAGCATAAGGCGTTAGGCAGGCCTCCAATTATACAGTGTTATCACTGTACTGAACTGAAATCATTGAAAAGTTCAATGAACAAAGTTTGATAGGGGATGATAGATTTCGTTGATGAAATGGTAAAATGAAAGTTTGGTAAATAACAAGTTTATTCCCCAAAAGTAAACTAATAATCCAGTGAAATAAGGTTCTTAACTTTAAACTTAAGAAGTATCCACAACAATGTTATACAAACTATGTTCATAAAATAGAAAATGCTGGATTCTATTTTAGGTACAGATCCACTTATCGTCAACGTGGCTAATAATTGTTGTCATATTGGAGAGAAGTTCATTACAGAAAACGAACTGTTCTCAAAACTTCAACAACATTTTTTTTCTCCGGCGCTTAGGGAGAAAAATAACAAACTAATCACTTTAGGCTTCTACCAATGAGAAGGAAAAAGAAGGTCCTACTATTTTTGTCAAACTGCTTAGATCCCTGTGGAGATCCTTGTTTTTTTTAACAGATATGACTGAACAATTGGCAACAAACTTTAATATAGATTGTATACTCTGAAGACTCAATCTAAAAGACAAAACCACCACTATAGAGCCGTAGATGACGTAAATAACTTCAATACGTGAGTACTGATATTTCTTTTAAAAAATTACATGGTATGAGATGATATTTGAGAGAGTATTCACAAGTTAAACATTTAACAAAAATTAAGATAAAATTACCTATACGAATTGATAAGGTTGAAAAGGTAAAATGCAATGTGTGTGCTAAAAATAAGAAAATATAAATTGAATACTTAAATATATTTAAGTCCATAACGAATATTATTCACAAAATGACTATGTAAACTCAAAGTAATATAGATTTTACTGTATATTATTTATATAAACACAAATAACCTTTCATATAAATATTATAAAATACTAGTTGGGGTAGTTTAAAAATTTGGCCAACTAGTTAAGGGGAGAGATGCGGTTCTAGACCTTACTCTCGTTTTATTTCAAAAGTGCTATTTAAAAAATACAAATAAATGAAACAAAAGCTACCTAATAAATGCAAAAGTATCAATTTCAAATTTTTAGTTCAATAAATTTTTCTGTTGAAAGTATATCTGTTGTAATGCGTTACACATAACTTTGATATATTAATAAGAAAATAATTATAAAGCATAAAATAATTTTCAAAGTTTAAGATAAAAATTTTAGGGCATTATTTAAAACAAGTTGATCAAACACTAGTTAAAATAACATATTTTAAAACGAATTTGTATGCGTACGTGATTCAGCAATTCAAATATCTGTAATTTTGATTGTTTTTGTATGATGACAATACTGTGAGTTTTTGTAATGAAAATTTATTTATCATATTAATAAAAAAATAATTAAAACGCAGGTTAAAATGTTTAAAAACTTAAAAAATCGATATTAATTTTAAATGGAAATAAACAAATCTTCGGTATAAATAATTCAGTATTTCAAAACAAAATATTTGCTTACATACACAATTTAATTATTTTAACTCTTTTGACAGTGATTGTTGTTTAGATTGTTTTAAATGATAGCAAATCTTGATGTGAAAAACATATCCAACTATAATGAAATTCCAATCAAAATTTTATTTATGCACATGGAGGAATCTAATTTAACGAAACTAATTCCTGAAAAATTTACATTCATCTTGTTATATATCAAAAATATTATCAAACTGTTTAAAGTACAATGTGCTCCAATGGATCATGGATCAGATATTTACGTCCCGCTGATCACAATGTATTTTGTTAATTAATAAAAGATCTCTTCAGTATGTAATTTAAATGGCGTGTTGAATGTATCATTAAAAATGATTGACATTTCCGAATCTGCATCAACATTCAAATACGTTTTATGAATTTCAAGTATGGTCAAATATTAACTATATATATACAGCTGATATTATACATAAAAATGGGAGTTTTCAATCTATCTAAAAGAACCAAGAATGTATTCATATTTCCTTCTTTTTTGGTTCAGCACAATTTGTTTTTAAAAAAAATAAATTAATAATCGGAAAGCTAATGATTGACTGAGTAAAAATTACTAAACAACTGTCAAGTCAGTAGTTTACATGCATTATTTATTCATTATTTTATGTTATAACCAAAACTATAGAAAAACAATTGTTTTAAAGTGAATGAAAATGCATTAATTTCTAGAAAACGCTTTTGCGAAATAAATTTATACACGATTTTCCTCTTGAAAATCGATTCATTCGCGATGCGTCGTAAAATATGACTCAGCATAAAGATATTTTTAAAAATGCATAATGTAAGACATAACATTTTTTTAAAGAAAAAGCAAAATCCATTATGCAAAATACTTCCTTGAGAAATTTTGCATAAAATTGCTTTGGCACCCAGTGCATTATCAAGAAAAACAAATTCAAATTCGCTTAAGCCTTCATCTTAAAGCGTGTTATTACCAGAAATTGGTATTAGGATGTACCCAAAGCCAGCATCCAAGTGGGCAAGCAATCCCCGCGGCATGTTATTTAATTTAGACGCAGATAATTAAATCCCAGTGCCCTCTTTGGGCCAATTCTCATGCACCCAAGTCTGACCGCCAATTCAAAAATCACTGACCCAAAATCAATACAACTGGTAATTGTAGCTTCAGGTAAGGATCAATATCCTTTGGTACCTATTCTACCCTTCCTAGAAAGCTTCACCCACAGTAATGTGGCGAACACCCGTCTTCTGGATGCTTGATGGAATATTTATCCATAGACAACAAGAATTAGAAATTCTAATCTGTCACGATGTGTCCAGCAAAATGAAGTTGACGAACACTACTTCTCAAATTTAATACCGCCCCCAATATTTCCAGGCGTCGATTATTTATTGGGGTGCGAGAGTTTTCTTTTTTATTATTTATACATTACTCTTTGGTTGTTTTTATTTTTTTATCCTTTGGTCCTTAAGAGACGCTTACGCAGCACAAGGAAGTTGCGACAGACGATTGTAAATCTCTTTAATTCATGATTTTACATTCTTAAGTTCCTCTAGACAATATTTATTATTATGATCGTTTGGTTTTATGCGCCCTTAAGGGGTCGTTTACCTGTAACCTTACCGGGCTTTTGTATAAGCCATAAAGGGTGAGCATGGAAAAGAAGGCAGATTTGATTTTTTTTCCTCTCCTTTCACCTACCTCTTTGTTTTTATTGATTCCAATGGACGCGGGGTTTAGTCTGAAAGGGTTAATGGAATACGGTTGTTTGGGAAATGTTTGTTAAACAACTGCTTCTTCAACTCGATTTATGTTTATGATTAGATAGGCAAACAAGCGTACGAAATATGTCCTGAGAAATATCCTTTTAAGAATTATGTACTTTGGGCAATTACATTTTCATTTTTCAAAGAAAAATGTACTACATATTAGAAAAGTCTTCGAAATGAGAATTGACCCTTATAGCACTTTTTTATTGATTTAGTTTTTAGTACCTTTTAACTGATTATTAATTTAGAATGCCTTCGGAAGCTACGCAGAGCGTATATAATTATTTTGAAAAGATTAACTAGGATTATTATTTTTTTTTCTAAATTATTTTTGTTCTGAATAAAATTGCTTTTTCCAACATGTGAAGATCCTTAAGCATTCTTTTCAATAACAATCTACTACTTAAGCAAAATATTCCAAAGCTTGCTTTTCACTTTGAAAACAAACGCATGATGGTTTTCTACATACATCAATACGGCAATTGTTTTAAAAAAAGAGGGGGGGGGGTTCTCTTACAAACACATACAACAAACTAATAGGTCTTGTGATTGCAATATTTTGAAATTCACAAAATATTTAAAGAAATTGTTCATGAAAATAGTTTTACCACAACAATCCATTTGCTACTCTGAAAACATCTTAAAACAAAAATGTATTTCATTTAATTTGAATTTTACTCTATTTGCATGAAATGGCTTATTTAAAAGCTTGGATGTAACTGTATGAAAGGTACAGTAACTAAAATGTAAAATTTTGAAGAAAATGAATCTAGTTAATACACAAACCTTTTTAGGAAATCGACTAAATGACATGTTGGACGCCAATTAAGCAAATTAAATTAAATAATTTCAAATATTTTCCATTTATTTTTATTAAAGTAAATCAAATATTAAAATATACATGATAGTTTATCATATATATTTCGATATATGCATAGAAGTATCATTTTATAACCACTAACAGAAACAATTAGCGTCATACATACATGCCAAAAACTTGGCAAATTTGATCTAAATTTTTTTAGTAAATGTGAATTTTTTAAAGACAATTTTTCTCTCTTTTTTCGATTTTATCCCCTAAAAATTGATGATGAAAAGTCTATTTCAAACTTTATTTTTTTCTCTCTTAGGCAATTACTAATAAATCCCAATTTCCTTTATTTTAGTTTTCTAGACAATTTCAAACAAGGGAAATGCACCAGCTTATGCGTAAAACTGTTAACAAATGTTACCCAAAGCCGATTATAGAGAACATTTATTATTTTTCTTAAAATTCAAATTTAAATCTTATTGAAGCGTTTGAAATTCTCGTTTGCTTAAAACTCTCCACTCCCCTCTTTTTTTTGTTCGAAAATCTATCGAAGTATATCCAGATAAGTCTCTCATAGACTTCACAGTTGAAACAATGTATGCTAAATTTCCGTTAAGTGATTTTTAAGAAGGAAATCTTTATTGTTCAATTTCTACAGTTACCGAAATGCTAATTAAATACCCTTAAGAAGTTTTACTAGGAATTGTAGTTAAGTGTTTCAGCCGATAAATTAATTATAACAATTGTTTGCTTACGTTATTTAATTAATATTAAACTAAGCATATTTCCTCACAGAAGTCTAGAGCATACATTTTTATTTTTTTATGCAATGTGATTTGATATTAAGTATATGTTAAAACAGTCTACATATAAATAAACACACACTTATATATAGTTTTAATGTATTTTTTTTTTCTTCCCCCTTCCAATTTTTTAATAAAATGTTTTTGAAGAGAATTGAGATCTTCAAAACAACTACAATTATTTAAGGTATCTGATTGGTTGTGTGTGTGTGTGTGTGTGTGCGACAACTTTTTTTTTTAGAAAGGAGATATGGGAATTTTTTTGTTATTTTTAGATTTGTTTAGTGCATTTTAAGAAAAATGTGCTAAAATTAAGAAAAGAAAAAGAAATTTTGTTATTACTAAAATGGGAAAAAGTTGGTAAAAAGTGACAAAAAATAGCATAAACGCGGCCCATTCTGTACCAAAGTTTTATAAACAAATTTTCAATTTTTTCATTCTAATGTATTGCTATATTATTCAATTTTGAAATGACCTTCAGGATAAGAGACATTTTCCTTTTTACAAAAACTAGAGCACTTTATTTCGGTTACTATATGAAAATGCTTAAAAAGACAGTGATTATATTCACACAAGGGACTGTAAATTTTGTAATAAAACAGGGATTGATAAATCTGAAGGTTAAAACAATTCTATTATACAGAACTTACAGAAAAAATTTCAGTTAATTATGTTCAAAACTTTTTTAGCAATCGCTGATCCCGTTTTGATTATTTTCAAAAAATCACATTTCGAGTAAAACGCGTTTTAAAGTATGACATCTTGCTTAAAGTAACGGCATCTGCTTTTACTAAAACACTTGTAGTTTTTGTTCTAGTAAACGGAAAGTGATAAACTTAGTATTTTTTATAAAGCTAATAAGATGACCCATAAAATAAAATCATAAAAAAAATTGTCCATTTTTGGCAAAATTCGGTTTTAGAGGTAGTCAGATACCTTCAAAATTTATTTAAATAATTTTTTTTCTTGAAATGATATTCGTAATATATTTTTTATGGGAATTAGAAAACACTAAATATCAAAATATGGAGTATTTTTTAAATCTTACTATTCACACACACATTTATTGTACGCGTAAATTGTGTTACGTTTGAATTATACCTCAAACCATACAACATTTATTTACGAATACATATATTCATCAATATCGAGAATTTCTATTTTCCAAACTTGCTAAATTACATTTTTGGAATTAATAACGATTTTTGCGGTTTTTTTGTTGATATATACATGCAAATTGTCGTCTAAAGTTAAGAAATGGCTTTGTTTCCATAACTCATTTTATTTGTAGCTGTGCAGACTTATTCATTGACGATCATTTTTGGGTAATTTTGGCATTAAAAATAATTTATTCCTTCTAAAATGTCGCAATATTTTGATAAAAGCAACAGTTAAAAATTTTATTAATACAACTGTTAAATATAAATGATTTAATGAACTATTAGGTTCAAATTTATTGTAAAACTGAATTGTATATTAGTTAAGCTTTTGTATTTAGTTTTTATTAATTTATTATAATATATTAATGATTATATATATATTCCCCTTTTGATGATGGAAGTACCTTAAAAATAATCCAGTATTTGTTTAAATTGTTTAATGTAAGGATTTGTTAAAAGCACTATCAATTGATCACTGATACATGTAACTTATTAGCATAAAATTTTTTACTTTATTTTTGTTCGTTAAAAATTAATACTTTGAAACAGTTATAATTGAGGGATTCATTATACAATAACATAGATTTGATGAAAAAACACGAAATGCTTGAATGTATTAAATTTACAGAATCAAATTTTTCATAATTATAAATACTAATTTCGATTGCTTTCTGAATTTGCATTAATGTAAACTATTAATTTAAAATATTAAAAAAACAGGTACGTAACTATAATAGCGCTTGTTAAATATTTCAGTCATGTCCACAAATGCATCAAAATTTTACGAATAATAATTAGGAATAATTAATTCTGATCAGATAATCAATACAAATTTCAATTGATAAATATTTATCTTGATTACTTTAATTAAGTTCCCTTTGTGAAGTGATTATTAAGTTAAAATATTCATTACACCAAGCATATAATTACAATAAAACTTGCTAAATACTTTGTTAGTAAATGTATTTTAATTATGTATAAGCATGAATTTTGTTGCTAAGTAAAACTTTTATCAAAAATATTTAATAAGGTAACCAAAAATGCTAAATTCTCTTTTTATACTGCAAAATTTGTAATTCAATATAGTTAACATTTTCGAATTGCATTTGTTATGAAAGAAATTACCGGAATTCCAATAACAGGATTTATTTAAATCGAAATACATTTCTATGGAATTATAAACATTATATTGTATCCATACACTGTTTCTTATTTACAAGTATATTTCTCTAAATCATCATAACAAAACAAAAAAGTTTTAGAATTTTAATCTGCATTTTGAGAATACTTGCTGGCGCAAAGAAAACTGTAAATAGTTGCAAAATCTTATATACAATACATTATTGTAATTTTTATTTGAAATTATTCCTTCAGATCCTGAAAATTATCCTAATAATTCCATTTCGATTTTGTAATGCATATTTAATGTTGCTTGATTTGTCTGTAAAAAAATATTTAATGCATAATGGGTAATGTAAAAGAGATAACTTGTTTCCTTCTGCGCAAATATGCTTAAAATTTTAAAAATATGATTATTCTTTATATTTTAAAATATTCATTTTTACTTTATCGTTCTGTTATCATTTATCAATCATTCTTTATATTTTAAAAGGATGCACTTGTACCTCATTCCTCAGAAATGCTTAAATTAGATGTATAAAAATTTATGTACTTCGAAAATGTGCTTCACATCGAATTTTTTGTCACTGGATTTAAAATTATCAACAAAACGGTTGATCGATTATAAAACTTGCGATTTTTTAAGAAAAACTTTAAATTTTCATAATTATGTTTATTTTTAACGGATGTGTTATTAAAGTTTTAATTTATCTCTGACCTTAAATATAAAAAATTGATTTTTAAAGACAGCAGCTGATGGAAACTTTAGCAAGACCTTATATTCTTCGAAATTAAGTGATAATCAAACATCATAAAATATACTGATCCCGAATATATATTGATTGGAATTTGTATGCCAATTAAATTCCAATTTTATGATGTCTTATAATTTCGTTAATTTGACATTCCATTGAAGACATTTATTATATACTGAGTCTAAAAACCTATATTCCAATCATTGATTACTCCCCCCCCCCCTCATTCATAAAGAATAGTTTTACAGGAGTAAAAACTTATGGCTTCTTATTTAACTTCTTTAGATTAATATTTAATAACATTGAAAAAAAATAGGTTAAAACTATGAAAAAAATATAAGTAATCTACCTATTTTGGTAGTAGTACTTGAAATTTACACAAAGAAATAGGAAGAACTGTAAAATTGAAACTGGAGAAATGGATTTTGAACATATTCTTTGATGAAACAGAGAAAACATCTTTTTTACTAACAAATAAGAAACTATACTTGAAATAATTTTGGAATGTTACAAGAACGGGAATTTTTGTGAACGCGCGTATTGTTTACGTTGGAAATGTATTTTATAATTATATTACGAATTGAAATATAAGTACTTTACTTATAATCCACAGAAAATAACTTTTCAATATTTTAATTTGACCAGGTTTTAAACATCTATTTGAATGATAGAATGTAAACTATTACTTTGAATCTGCTTTCACTGAGAATGAATATTTATCTTCTGCTTAAGCATCTAAAGTTTCATTTGGCGCTTTGCAGTAAGAATCTCTGATTTTTATAATAGTTGATCCTATTATGTTATTTAACACAAACTGAGCTACAACAGGAATTTTTTATTCTTTAAAAGAATAATCCTCAGAAAATTAGAACGTATTTTCAAAATATTGTAATATTGTTTTAGTGTTGTGGAACACTAAAACAATATTACAATATTGTTTTAGTGTTTCGAACTCAAATTCGTGAAACTTGCAAATTTTTTTCCTAATATTATTACAAATTAGTGAATGAAACCAAAAAAACAACTATACTTTTTAAAAAATTATTTTAAAAATTGAAAAAAAAATTATGTAATTTTTTTTTACTTTGGCATGTAAAAAAAACCCAATCTAACATTGTAATTTAAGACTATTTATATAACACATTTTAATACAGAAACAAAATGCATTTATTGTAAATGAATTTACTTTCCAAATATTGTTTTCCGCGGATCAAAATATGAAAACTTTTTCCATTTCTTATTTGAGGTAAAATATTCGTTAAAAATCACTTATTGTGGCATACCTAACTTCAAATAGTATTTTAAAAATGGATGAATTATAGAAGAGTTGAATAAAAAAAACCATAAGTGTATATTCGAATAAAAATGTTAAATTTAGTAAAATAAAAAAAAATTAGATACATAACATAGTTCCGATAGTTGATATTACACATAAATTAATTTCTTTTGGTTTTATTTAAATTGTGTGTGTGTTTTATTCCTTTTTAGACATATCACAAACGTTGCATACATAAAAAAAAATTAAAATAACGATTCAAATAACTATGTATAACGCAGTAACGAGTAAAATTTTCCTTGAATTTGTAAAAAGCGCAAGTCAGAGGCTAAAGAACCCCGCTCCCCCCCCCCCATGCCAGAGAATTCCCTATAATATATCTTGAAAGTTGCGTTTTCTTAAAAATTGTCTCAGATTACGTTGTGGAACATACACAGCAAATATTTAAAAAGATAATTTTGGTGGATTTTTAAAAATTTTCTTTGTTTTAATTAGGTTACTACATCTTAACAAAAGTGAGGTTAAAATGATTTTCAGTACAATAAATTTTATTTTTTATTTAATCTCAAAACTTTGGAAATAAATTATTTAAATTAAGTTTCATTTTTATAAAGTAACAATAATTGCTTTTTTATAACAATTTGTTTTCAACTCGTACATCGGGAGATGAATGTTACTTATATTTCCCCCAATATTTCTTACAAGTGTGAAATTCAGTAAATATTTATAACTGAACGAGCTTTTCTGTTAATTGCTTAAAAAATCTAAATATTATAGAAAATATTGGGATATAAATATATTTTATTGCTTTAAAATGACCTTCTTTTATCTAAATTCAAACAGAAATAAAATCACCCGATTCGAAGAAATTTTTTTAACTTAAGAATTTCTAAAACCCAAGATATTTACAATTTCTATTTAAGAATAGACTCAAATTTTCCTCAGAATTTTAAACATGATTACATTTGATTAAAGTATTTATTGTATTTTATTGTTATTAATTAATATTCATAATTATACATCTTAATCGATATTCATTATTATAATTAAGAATCAATCAATGAAATAATAAATATTAGAAAAGTTTTTCGTTATAATACAATATTTTATTGAGATTAATATATTGCTTGAAAAACTTTATTTTCTGATTTTTTATTTGTACATTTAATTTCAATAAATGTGTTTTTGCTTAATGATAAAGCTCTCAAAGTAAGTTGTATATTATTTAAAAATCCTGTTTTTATGCAAACTTTTTTTATACATTCTGTAACATTTCTTACATATTTTGACAGAAGCAATATAACTATTATTTAATTTAAGATAATGTAAATCCTATTCGAATTCTGACAGATTCGTCGATTACAATTCAATCAGATTAAATTACATACGTAAACAAGAATCTCTAAATCTCATCAACTTCCCAAAATATTTCTAA
This sequence comes from Trichonephila clavata, assembly GCA_019973975.1. Classification (NCBI taxonomy): domain Eukaryota; kingdom Metazoa; phylum Arthropoda; class Arachnida; order Araneae; family Nephilidae; genus Trichonephila; species Trichonephila clavata. The sequence goes on along the minus strand of BMAO01021626.1, from coordinate 370,792 downwards.
CTGTAATCAAACAGTCATACCCATTTTAAAAAAGACTAGTTAATTCTACGAATTAGAATTGTTTTAGAAATATATTCTACACAAGAAAAAAAAATTTAATATGCCCTCACTAAATGATAAACATTTAAAACGTACGGAACAAAATGAACAAAAATACAATCGCTGTAATAACTTAATGAGCTATAACTAAAAAGATTTTGTGTAAAACTTCTAAATGCAAAAAATTTATTTGAAATTAAACTTTAAAAGTAGTAATATATCTGATCACCGGTAGCAAACTTGCTTTTCTGATATCAATCTTCCGTCTTTATCTGCGTTGTTAGAGAATTAACACTGACACACACACATAAGAAAACTGAAGGAATAAATTTGATATATTAAGAGATATGCAGTTCGATCAGCTTTCCTATTGGGTGTATTTTTCAACATTGTTTTGCAATTCGATTCACTCATTGTAGCAACAGTTTCCGCGGGACGGCATATTTACCAAACCGGTCGGGAGCCAAACCGAAACATGCGGTCGGTTCAAAACTTACCAACATTTTCCTTCAGTGAAAATCAAACGAATCGGTATGGGAAAAATGAATGTGAACGAGGTTTAAAAAATGGAATTGTACAAAAAACCCACTGAAAAATAATTTATTTCTCATGAATAATATTTTGCCTTTTAGAGAGATAATTTTCATAAAATGTAAAAATTTTAATAATCCAGATTTTACTATTTTTGTTGTCGGTACAACTTATGATAAACCAACGATTCACATAGAATTTTTTCCGTAGTTAGTAGTAAGTAGATGCTTCCACAGTTTTTCTTAAATTTTATAAACATTGTATATCAAAATTTTTTCTGTTTTTATTATTTTTTCGATTATGTTCCGCTATTTTTATTTTATACATTTTTGGATCTCTTATGAGTTATTTATCATCCGCTTTTAGTTAAACATTCTAATAAATTCAATACTAATAACTGTAAATTACATTATTTAATATTGTCTTTTTAATTAACCTATAATAGAACAAAAATTAATATTAAGAGATTTTTTTAAAAAATTCTTTAACAATTCCTTGTTTGAAACGACAGTTAATAAACACACTCTCTCTCTACTATAATTGAATTCTTTTAATAACAAATTTGAACTTTGCAAGCATATTTTTAGATATTCCCCGCCTACCACAACACTTTGTGCTCCAATTAGTCGTAACTAGTACATTATTTTTTATTGTATCGCATCCCTTTTAATACAATGTTGATGAATTTTTTTTATTATAAATAGTTTTGATTATTTATTTAAACCATAAATATTTTGATGCTGAATGAGAAATATTTTAATCCCTACAAAAGCAACGATATAAATGACATTTTTAATAGAGCTTAACTATAGTTAAAGAAATAGAAATTTTTTTCCTGCATTTTACCATAAAATACTGAGTGACCAATTAACTAGTTCTTAAAATTATCCTTAAAGTAAATACTTAAATATACAGACAAATTTAATTAGAGAATACTTAACAAAGTCAGTAGCAATTTTCTTTTATTTAAAATTTTTTTAAGAGAACAGTTAAACGCGGCTCTGGGTTGAATCACCCATTAAATCGTTGCTAAGTACATAAGAAAAAAAATAGGCGAAAATCCGCTATAACATCGGTACGTATTTTCTGAGTATTCTAAAGTAACTTTTCAAGCTAAAAGCGACAGTAAATTTATTGCTTATTCAAGAATATTATGTTAATGTAATATCTATATTACAATGTATGAAACTGTGTAAAACAATAAAGAATGTTTATGTAATATATATCTTTCAAGAAATGACATTTTTTTTTCTATTCTAGTTACAATTTTCTATTAAATATTCGTATTTTATGTTTTTCATAATTTGACCTATTAGTTGGAGTAAATATATATTTCCATTAGATGGTGTAAATACACTTTCACATTCTAAATATTCTTTTTTAAATTCCGGGACACTTTGTCTAAAGGATTTTAAAAAAAGAAAGTCTTTATATAATAATTTCACGGTTCTTACTAAATTAAGATTATTTTAAACTAAACAAGCAAAACTAGGAAAAAAGATCTGCGTATAAATATTCTTATAATTTTATTAAACTGTCCTCTCTGTCTATATATATATTATTACTCTCTTGAAGTGATTGAACTAATGAAATTAATAATTATTTTGAAACAAGCATTCCGATTTATTCATTGCTTTTTATCGGTAATTAATTGGGTTTTTACGTTGCAGTCTTAAACCCTTCATCTCTCATGGTAATTAGCATTTCTGAGCCATCCAACCCAATTTGATCAACGATTGAAATTCCACCAAACAAAAATCCAACTCACCTGTAGTAGGGATGGTACCCCTGCGGGGATATGTGCAGATCCATGGGAATGGACCCATAGCCTTCTGGTTGCATCATCTTCACAACAAATCCGTATTTTTAAGACATGGAGAACCGGTAAACCTTGAACATACGGGAGCGTATACCAGTCAACGCGCGCGAAGCTGCTGAGAGAGAAAGATCTGATCTGCACTCACTTGATGCTCTCTCAACTACACATGTTCATGGTCAATGTTCATCTGTCCACCTGGACTCGATCTAGTTCAGATAGGGATCACGTTTTCAGGTCTTGTTTTATTTCTTACAAAATATTTACCTCAACGAAGTTGGTTTGTGTTAATTTAACAATTCTCCCTCTCGGATAAATGTTGTATCAATACATTACAAAATACGTATTGGTTTGTTAACTTTAAAAATTTTGAATGGCAATTGTTGGGGTTTGAAAGTTTAATCCTTCTTTCTCAGAATATTCTTTTGGGAGAGATGCAGTTTTCAGCTTCCCACAATGTCAAAATTGCTTATAAATTATTTACTAATTGCGGTACAGTATGAATTTTATTGAGGCACCAGTTTTACTACTGTTTAAATCAATTGTTAAATCTTACTAAAACAATTTATTATGCTCTGGTACTTTTGTTTTTAACGTTAAATCCGTTTGAAATACTTCCTGGCATGCTCTAAAATATTTCCTTTTTCTCTACCGCATTTATTGGCTCGTGAAACCGTTAGATGGAACTAAATCTACAAAAATCAAACTCTCAATTCTATGTTGATCTTGTAAGATGTATGATGACTTTTTGTGGTTAGAGAAATTTTCACATTCTTGGGCCAACCACAAACCACTAAAAACACAACAAACCTTTTTAAAACATATATCCAAACATCAACAAATCTAACATTCCAAAAATTCGTTAATCCATGCGTGCATAAACTCCATTCAGAATTTTTCCTGGATGTGTCAGTAAGTGATCTTTCTGACCTCCTGTCCGTTGAAGCAACTGTCTGCAAGTGAAACTACGCAAAACATAAACACACCACCACGCGTACGGATAGGCTGACAGACGGACCGCTGGTTGACCACCTTCTTTCGCGGCCGAGGCGTCGTGTGTGACTGCGGCTGTGTTGGCGCTGCTACGGCCCCCGTTAGGCCTAGGCCGTCCAGTTTGTGACGTAACTAGGCGGGGAGGGAAGGGAAAGAGAAAAATCTACCTTTTCGGCGGCGAAAGTAAGAACAGGAATAAAAAGAACGGAATAAAAAAAAAATGGCAAAAGGGGGCAGTACTTCGTCGGCGGCGCGCGGCGGTTCGTAACCGCCCTGAGATGCGCAGCGCAGTTGACGCGCGTTCTCGAGCCGAGGAAGAACCCCCTTTTTCTCCCAGCGTAGATGCCGGTGGTCGTTTGGTTGGGGTGGAGGTCTGCCTTTGGGATGTGGAAGAATTTGTAGTGGTTTAAAAATTTAGTTTTTAAGGGGATTGGCTCTCATTTATTCTTCCCTTTTTTTTAATTTTAGAAGCGAAACAACGGGAAAAAGTCCTTTTGCAAGTTTTTTAATTTAGGGAAAACAGGAAGGGGGGAGTTATGTGATTGAAAATGTTTTCGATGATAAAAAAGAATTCTTTAAAGTTAAGTGTTCGGTTTTCTTAAAAAAAATTTTTTATTGGTAGAAAAAAAAGTCTCATATATATATATATAGTTAAATGATTTTGTAATATTTCAAAATTGATATGACTGAGTCTGTGTTAAAATATATAATGAACGTTAGAGAAGGTTTGAACAGTAGATTTTTTTCCTTCAAATATTTATAAGTCCTCCCCCCTCCGCATTACTCTCTTTTTGCTGTGTTTGTTTCTCTTTTTAGTTTGCTGTATTTATTTTGTTTTTGAGTTTATAGGAATCATTTGAATAACAACAATATCGAGGCATTTCTTTTGTGAATTTTATTGTGTGTGGTGCCATATTATATGTATTTTTCCTTTTTTTGTTGTTGATGAATGAATGTTTATTTTCATTATATGGCTTCTGAAAAGAAGTTGAATATTGATAGTGACTTTTACTGGTTTTAAAAATTTAAAAAAGTATATAAAAATAATATATATTCCTATATTTACCCTTTTTGTTCAAATTTTGTTATTCTTATTTTTCTTAAGGAGATTTGGGATTAAAAATAATTCGTTGTACTATAATACTTTTTGTTGTTCATGGATTCAGCTTTTTATAACATTTACAATTTTTCTTTATCATAAATATTTATCATGATATTTTCTTTTTCAATTTAATCTGATTAATATAGTAAATTGTTGATTATCAAATCGTTATCCTTTATCATTCTTATTTAGAGTTTCTCTTCCTATTAATCATGTCATTGTTTAGGAACGTTTATGACAAGTATACTTATCATAAAAAACGTTCTCAGTTTTGTGTTATAAGAATATACTCATCATGAGCCAACAGCAGTTATAAGTGAGAGTTTAAAAAGCAGTTTCAACGAAAACCGTTGACCGGTTAAGAGATAAAATTGTGGAAAATTCAAATTTTTGCACCAAGTCTTTCAAAAGATTTAAACCTCATCCAGTTAAGCAAAAAGCATTGTTGCATAACTTTAAAATTACAAAAAAATTTGTAAAATTTTATGTCAAAAAATTCGATGCGTTTTGAGCAATAAATTTAAGGGGAAAGGGAACTCTTGTGAACTCTAAGTAATTGTAAAGCAAGATTTCTCTCGTTTAAAATTCATGTATAAAAGACTTTTTGAATCGACAATATATAAAGTTATTTCGCGGTGGGGACGGGGAGCGCACAAAAAACTTCAGAAAGACAACCAAAATTTACTTCAACATAGAAATTGTTTTATTTATAAATGCCTTGAGAAATAGGAAACTGTAACATTGTCGTTTAATTGAACTCGATTAAATTTTTTTATATATAATGTCTAAGTGGCCCACACAATAGAGGTGTCCGAGGGGTCCAGACACCCCCAAAGCCCTTGAGTTTTTTTTCGATTGATGATAATTCTATATATACATATATACATATAACGTAAAAATTAGTTAAGTACTTGTAATTGACAATTTGCTTTATTAATTAATGCTAATTATTAATTAAATAATTTATTTTTAACTTTTTTTGTTAACAAAATTGACAAACTCGGACGAATCAATTGGTGTTGTCTTGAGGTATGATACGAGTTGGGGGACTTTCGACCATGGACATCCCCCCCCCTTCCTTGAAATTTTTTTGTGTGCTCTATTGGTTATCGAACATAATTACTAATATTCTCTTCCGATATTTTTTATTTAAATCATTATTATTACAATATATTTCATACAGTTCTCATAAATATTTGAAGAAATATAGTATATATATGAACGGCCCTTTGAATGGTCGCCATTGCCTTAATTACCGTTATTACGCTGAAGAACAGCGAGAAAAATTATTAACTTTTTCTCTGAATGATTTCAAGCTACTGTTATGTCTTCTTCCTATATTAAATTTTTTCCCTACAATTATTGGTCCAAAGAATACATTTTAAACCATGCTTTTAAAACATGCTGTGATCTTTTTTCTCTTCCTAACTCCTTTTAATTTATAAATTGCTAAAAGATAAAGCTTCGTGTTTGATAGACTTGCATTTTTCGTCTTTGTAGTGGCAGTTTTTCGATAGTAAATGTGACGGTTTTTCGATATTTCTGAGCTATTTTGGTTTTATTATCCTTTGGTTCCTTCCCCCTCAGGGAGCTCACCTTCTTTAGGTGAGTACGGGTGTCACAATCCCGAGGTGCCCTAGTAATCTTTTCCTTTTCCCGTGGGGTTTACTGTCTTTGGTAAACACGGGCTTCACGAACCCGGGGTACCCTAGTGATCCTTCTCTATTTTCAACCCTCTTGTCATTCAATTCATTCTTTCTTTCTCTTCCCGTCTAGACCACAGATATAAAAAAAAAGTTTGGCGCAGTAAAGCCGAAATCGGCTCTTGCGCCAATAAACCCCAAAATCACTCACTCACCCTTTGGTTCCTTCCCTTTTGTAATCAATGGTTTTCAAGAGCATCCATGAAAACTACAGTTCAACTACTCAATAGCAGAGTGACTCGTGTTAAATATACGGCGACCCCAGATCCTTAACCCGGAAAAAGTTGCGCTCAAAGTAATATTAGCTTGGTCATCCCTTGAGACCTTCACCCTCGCTTGATTGTTTTATTTTAATCCATTAAGTTGATGCTGTAAATCCATACATATATTCATGCTCTTTTGATCTTCTCACAGAGAGAATTTTCTTAAACTTTTTGATAATTCTCGGCGTGGGAATGGAGTCTTTGAAATAAGTGTTCGCTTCAGAAAGTAAGCAAGATGAATAGAATGGAATTATCCGGGTTTTTTTTTTTCACTTTTTCATATTTGGCACAGATTTCGAGTTAAATCTTGTACAAACACTCTTTCCTCTCTTCTTACATAGTGTTATCAGTTGGTTAGTGTATTACTAAGTAATCAATTTTTAGGCATTGAACGAAAGGGTGCGATACAAAACACTTGAGAAATACTGTCAGAAATTTTCAAATGAAAAGTTTTTAGAGATTAGAGTGCAGTTCACAGGTATTATCTTCGTCATTTGGCCATAGGTCAAAATTACGAGGTCGGCATGACCGACAGTCCTCGTATTGCTTTGAGTGCGACATCAATCAATCACTCAATTGAAACTGTAATTCTCATATCAATAATTAATCTCTCTCTATAAAAAGGTTTTCGTGATGCTGTAATCAATTTACTTATACATAAAGGTATAGTTAGTAAGAATGGGTCGTAGGAAGTTGAATTATATGGGTTGCCCGTAGGAAAAGCGGACAAGCGCAATAAAAGGAACGAGAGATTTTATTTGAAATCAAAAGGAATCACTCTTGAGTGTGTAACACAAGTTCCATTCTTTTGGCAACAGATCTATGTCTTCACTCTAAAAAGAACGTAGTTGATTCTTGAAGTCCTGTCCAACTTTCTTCACTTCTTCGTCCAAATAGAAACTTAATATTGTCTTAAGTAACCTAAGGGCCTAGAAGTCATAGGTGACAAAGCCAGACTGTACGGTGGGCGTTCTTTCATTTCCCAACGAGTTTTTTTAAGTTGGTTTTACGGGAGACATAGGGCGGATATTGTCATAGAGACCTGATATCATTTGTTGCCCTTCTCGTAAACTTTTACACCAACTGTTTCAAGACGTTCGACCTAAACAGTGCTCACCATCAACTGTCACTATTCAATAGATGTCCACATTAAACTCGCCTCTTGCAATCAAGAACAGTACTACCGCACTTTGTTGTGACGCGAGTTTACTTTCGATTAATTTCCTGTAGCACTAACAGATTTCACTGCTAAACATCACCTGCGGTGTACACTTTCTGCCGTCCTTCGTGTCCCTATATGGTGGTTGTGCAATAACTGCACTCGTTCTGATGCTATCACATACATCCACTTTTCATTTGGGCAACCCTTATAATTATGCTACAATATCCGCTAGAATGTCTATCTTCACTAGCTCCATCGGGAATACCACACAAATTTGAAATTAGGCTGTATCGTTATACTATTAAGAAATTCATGTATCACTGATGGAATGTATAATGACACAAGATTGGTTGCAAAAAATATTCAGAATAATATGCTGCAGTCAGGGACGTCTTAACGCATCTGCCAGCTGGGCTCGGGCCCAGGGCCTCAACTCTGTCTTAACAAGATCATAATTCGAATAATTTCAACTGTCAAATGTTATTTACTGTTTTATTTTCCGAAAAAATGGAAATTTCGAATGATATATCAAATGATGACCCTCGTCCTTGTATAGGCCTAGGCCTACCACCATACATCATTATTACTCATTCATTCAAAAGGTGGCAGTCGGTTGAGCTGGTTTGTGCGATTTTAAGTCATGCACATTAATTTGTTTCGTGTTATTGTTTGTACGAGTATTTGACAACGTACGCTATGTACTGTCGAGATTTCTGTTCAGCCCAACACATGCAACTTCTTCCTTGATCTGCTTATTCGCCGGATATGTTGCCTATTGAGCACGTGGGGGATTTGGTTGGTTGGCGTCTCGCTCGTGATCCGCCTCCTGCAGCTTCAAAAGATGAACTTTTGCTGTGCACACAAGCAATATGGCTTCCACAAGCAGACATTCAAAATCTGTTTGACTCCATGGCGCATCGTATTGCAGCACGTGGTGGCTACACCAAATACTGATTTCAGACACTTAATATTTTTTTTTGCTTTGAAAACTTCGTCATTTATTTGTTCTAATACAAGTCGTTTGTGCATTAAATTTCATTTAATTCTAATGATTCCTTCATGGTGTTGAATTTTTTACAAAAAGCAGTCTACTTATATATACCGAACTTACATTAATTCGAATGACTTAAGGCTCCAATTAATAGAGCTCTACTGTGTGTGTACTACTTCACTGACATTGTAAGATTATACATTTTTAGAATATTGTTATCCGTCTTGTCATTCAGCGTTCGATTGTATTGAAAAATAGTCTTATAGTCTTCACCTTTTGAGTTAAAATAAACAAGAATTGAATTTATAAAACTAAATATAGTTATTATTCTAGCCACTTTTCTCCCTGTCGTAGTTGATTTCCTCAAATACTATTTTCAGCGAATCTTTACTCAACAAAAGAAGTATGTTTGTGTAATTGTACAAAAACGGTAATTTTTGTCTATAGCAACCCCGTGACCCCTCTTGGGAGTATATATCCATAAAAACTTCTTGGCCAATTTCAGGTTTATTAGTCTAATAGATGAAAGGCGGGATTTCTTAAATCCCCAAGTACAACCCCTTAGAATTAGATTTCGGCAAAACCTATTCCTAGCGAAACTACACAAAAAAGGAAGCACGCTTACAGAATTTAAAGTCTATAAATCAATAATTCAAAAAAGAATTTATCTGTAATAAACCCGTAATTTTTCTCTTGGGAGTAATTATCCCCAAATCCGTTATTAATGGATTTCTACTCATCAAAAGAAGTACTTCTGCCAAATTTAAAGTTTACAGTCTGATAGCTCAAAAATGGGAATTTTTTAAAATCTGTTATGCCCTCGTAACCTCCTGCAAACTTCTCCCCTGGGTGTTGAGTTATGTTAAACACATTCTTAGTGAATTGCTACTCAGTAAAAGAAACGCTCGCTACATTTTAAATGTGTGAGTGGAATAGTTCGAAAACGAGAATTTTTGTCTATAGCGTACCCTCAACATCCCTTGGGGGCGGATTTTTGCAACATCAGTTCTTATCGGATTTCAAATCAACAAAAAGAGTAGGCCGACCAAATTTCAAGTCTGTAGGCCTAATAAATTCGTAGATTTCTTGATGAGCGAACGAATGAATATCTTTTCTTCTTTATATACATATACTTATGTAGATTCTGTTCCTTATGCCACCTGTCTGACGTAGTCAGATCAAGGCCCGCAAAATTCATGGCATCGGGCTAGATTGTACTCCTTTCGTTAATCATGAAGGTGACAGTACGATTTTGCTCGGTACAACACGATAGATGGTGACACCATTCGGACCCACTGATTTAACAAGCACGTACTCCGTGTGTACTCGGAGGGTATTTTGTAGCATTGGGCATCGAACCCAGGCTTTCCGGTCAGGAGTCCGATGCTCTAACTACTAGGCTACCCACGGCCCCTAAGTAGATTATAGTATCTGTAAGCCGTAGCCGAATGGACATGCTTTGAATTCACAGTCGACAATGTTTCAATTAATCTGCGAATTCGATTCCTAGTTCATCTAAGGATCCACCATGCTCGAATATGAGTTGTCTCACATCAAATCTGACCAACTTCAAAATTCTCACTAAGATGAAGATTGCCTAAATGTCAGCATCGGCATCAGTCAAAACATTTGTCATTTTGATCAGTGACCTAAAGGGCCTTACATGAAGAGCGAGGTGCTTTGTGTATAATTTTAGTAAAGCTAATGTAGGCTTTACAATGAGGACACGATAAGCAAGTTAGCATGGTTATATACTCCCAACCACCACTGATGTTTCAATCGAACCAAGTATTCTATTAAAAGGCTTTCTTTTATAGCTGGGTTGATACACTAAAATGTTTTTTTCCTATCTCCAAATCGTTAAAAATAACTTAAATTTCAGGAACACACATTTTTTTTTTAAAAAAATTCTTTCCCATACAGTTAGCCATTTTTTGTGTGTGTATTTATTGTGTTATCATTATTATTTAAATGAGAGAAATAAGAAATGAAAAGTGACATTTTTAACAAAAAATATGAATGTTTTTTAGTTGGGGAGTAACACACACATAGAAGAGTTCTAATACGATAGAAATTCATGTTTTTTTAACCATACAAATTTTTTGAATAACTTTTGTGATAAAATCTCTCACTAAAAATATTTATTTTGGGATTAATGTGTTGTGTTATTTATATATTAATATTGTGCAAAGTTTCAAAGTAACGAGATAAGTTAGAACAAAAATGTTCCTTTTGTTTTGTAATTTACAATTTTCAGACATTTCTATCTTAAATTAAAAAATTTGAACTTTTAACTAATGAATTCTAGAGCAATAAGACTAAGACTGTCAAAATATTTCTAATTTTGCGAGAGAAAAAATTTTAACCGCATTAAATTCTGAAAGAGTAGTAATTTATTTTACAATAAAAATTGCAAAAGTATTTTTTCCCCGATTTTCGTTTGAATTGATTCTCTTAAATCTGTTCAAGACATTAAGTCCAAAGATTAGTGTTCTGTGAAAATTACGAGAATGAAATCATATTTTGTCGGTATGGACGTGCTTGGTTAAAAAATTAAAATTTAAAAGATTAAAATTTTTGAACCACTGAATGAAACAAATTCACACTCTGATCCTGAATCTTAAACCTTTGAGAATAAAGAGAACGACATGAACCAATTTTATTTAACATAACGTTATGCTCATAGAAAAAGTGAATCGGTTCTAATCAAAACAATCTGATGTGCCCAGCAAGAAAATGAGTTTGTTCAAATTTATCGAATAAAGAGTTGCATACCTTCATTTTAGCCTATGGTTTTATAATCTTGAAACTCGTATTCATCTCCTAATTTTTCTAAAAGTCTTTTTTTTATCATTTAAAAATTTCCAATGTCAGGTTCTTTTCAACTCTTTATCTTTTCTAGACTTGTAGATTTGCATATTTTAAAGATCAGCGCTTGAGTATGAATTTAAAAAAAAAATCTTTTTAACGTTGTGATCTACCCACGTGCGTTTTTTGTTTTTGGTAGTGGTTTTAAACCCATTCAAAAAAGGAGAGAAAATGTACGCACACAAAGTTAAAAATTTATAAAAAAAAACTAAGAATTCTTTTATTAGGAGGAAATTTATTCTATTAAAGCTTTTTTTAATATTCATGTACCTTTTTTTTGTGTTAAAGAAAATACTATCTTTCAATGCATTTCCACGTTTTGATTTAAATTTGGCTTTCTCAAATACATAACAGTAATTTTTAATTGTATTTATCTTTAAGATTCAAATTTTATTTTGAAGCCACAATATTATAACCTTTCTCCTTTTATTGCATAATAAAAGAATTACACGTAGCTCTTTCATTTCCTACTATATTTAGTTCTCTCTCAATATATATCTTGTTCAAATTTTCAACCGTTAATGAAATACTTTCTATTCATCCATTCATAGTAGGAATTGCCTTAAAAAAATTTTTTTATATTACTTGCTGACAATTCTTATAATTTAAAAAATCCCCCCCTCCTCCAAAAAAAATAATCAAGAAGGTTTTTCACTATGAAACAAAAAGAAAGCCGCCCATCCGGTATAATGGTTAGCGACGCTGACTGCGGTGCCGTAGGGACTGGGTTCGAATCCCGGAGAAGGCATGGATGTTTGTGTTGTAAGCCCCTGTGTTATGCATTGTGTGGTGCCCGGGGTTTCTAAATGGTTCTGAATTTAAAAAAAGAAGGGGGAGGGGAAAGAAATGCATACGAGAAACTTTTATTTATACAATTCAACGAATTTTTTATTTATTTATACAATTCAAAAATTCAAGTAGCAAATTTTTTATTTTATGTTGAAGGCATCTGTCTACCGGACAGCCACGCAGCCGAGTGGCAATGGTCATAAACTTGTGCCCAATATTGTTTCCGTCGAGCCTTGGGTTCAAGTCCTGATGCCACTTAAAACCTACCATATTATAGAGGAGCATGTGGCACTCTCCACCAAAGGACCCATTTTATGTTAGGGAACTAGAGACGTATCAACGATCATGGAGTTTTGCGTGGGAAAGTATCCAAGTCTAGATACTGCGACGCTTATGTTCCAAGGCAAGTCAACCTTTCAACTCTCTTTATCCAGCCGACAGATAGATGACCAGAGCAGTTCCCATGCCAATCTCCAAATTCAAAGTCCACCGCGTGAGAGGTGACAAGGACCAATAGCTGAAAAGGATTGACTTCCAGATTTGCTTGGAATTTCTCACACTTACAGTGATCTATCAAGGTTCTTATCAGCGAGCTTATCAAGGTTCTTTTCAATGTCGTTCTAACGCAACCTTTTACAGTGGTAATCCGGCCTTAGCAGCTCCATTGCAAACTAATGGAATGGAAGTTGGGGAGGAAGGTGCCATATATATATAGGTCACCCTCATTAATTGATCGTGGTTCAAAATTATGAGGCTCTTTGCCATTAACCCTATTGTAGTTTCCATATACAAAACCCTTCAATCAATCAGTCGTCCGTATTATTCAACTGTCATCAATGGCACACATAAGGGGGTGGTTCTACGAGTCCGGGCCCAACCATAGACTTAGATTTTCTTTTTTTGGATTGATGATAATCTTACGAAAAAAGGACGTGAATTTAATAATTTATTTTATTAACTAATGATAATTATTAGTTCAATAACTTAATTTTTACTGTATTTTGTTCTCGAAATCGACAAAATCAAAAGAATGTTTGGCGGCGTGTGGATGTATGATACAAGAATGGTGGATTTTCGACCCTGGACCTCTCCCCCCCCCCATGAAATTTTTTTGTGTGTGTGCTACTGGCTGGGGTTCAAAACTAAAGTCATTCGCAAATAACCCATGATAGTTCTAAGCTGACATTGATTCTAACCAAACAATAAACCATTATGGAGCATGACAATAGTTCATTACCCCATCGGACATTTCTGATGCTTTGTTATTTAAACCATCCATACAAAACAGTAGCGCGCACAAATTTTTTTTAAAGGGGTTGGGGGTCCATGGTCAAAAGTCCCCCTACTCGTATCATACCTCAAGACAACACCAATTGATTCTCCTGATTTTGTTAACAAAAGACAGTAAAAAATAAGTTATTGAATTAATAATTAGCTTTAATTCATAAAATAAATCGTAACTTTCAAGTACTTAATTAAATTTTACGTTATATATATATACAGGATTATCATCAATTGATAAAAACTCAAGGGCTTTTGGGGGTGTTCCCTAGGAAAACCCCAAAAGGCACCCCCCCCCCCTTGTTTGCGCCACTGATACAAAATCAACCTTCTAGAAATATTTATTGCATTCATAAAGCGTCCACAGGGGGATTTGCTACTAGACCGAAAAAATTGCAGGGTGTGTAGGAGGTACAGAGACGACTAGGAACCACATAGGTCAAGGTCAATTCAAGGTCGCAAATGCCGTAGCTGCGAGTTTATAGTGCTAAGGAGCAGAGAAGAAACATAAACAGCAACACATTTACAAGACAGAAAACATGTTATTGAAAGGCTGTACAACACACAACAGGGGTTCAAAATTACGACCAGAAGTCTTCTGGCAGGCCTGACAGCGGTGCTGCATGGAATTATCACGTTATTGAAGACTGGGAGAATTTTTGGACGAGTTCTAATACTAGTCTATGTGGGTTAAAAATACTTATCGACCCCTGATATTAATATTAACCTTTATCCTAAGTATATTGTTCGGTTTTTAACTAACCATGACCCATTCCTATATTTACATAGATTTAAATTAAAAACTAACACCAATTGTGTCTCTGTGGGTGCATTGGGAATGCGAATCACTGTGTATCCCATTGCAGTTTCAAAAAAAAAATTATCCCCTTACTGAGCCCACCGATATATCCCGTAAACTATGATTTAGCTCTTTATTTAACAATACGAATATTCATATAAAGTTAAATTGTTGTAGAAAAAGATATCACCAAAAACTTCAATAATAATTATTTTATTACTATTCAAGCACACTAATCAACCACAAGTGAAACTACAAGAGGAGACCCTAGGAGTGATATAAAGAAAGCAATCTACTCTAAGTCAACAAGCGCAAGTAATCTGTTTAATCTAATCTAACCTATCTTAGATTATTAATTCTCAATGCGTTAATTTATTATAGTGGTAAACTTCGTCCTTAACTCAAGTTGTGATAATGAATTACATCTCACCTACGTATCACCGCAACAGCTCCTCTGCTCCTTCTATCTTACATTTACAAAACCTTGACTTTATATAGTCAAACTATTCAACATATCAAGGTTTCTTCTTGAGAGATGACTGTAAATTAACGCGAAAGCTAGCCCCATAGTTTCCCCAAGAGGATTAATCAGAAGGTCGTGTATAGATCCGTTACATACGAGTATTTCCCCCCTTCTCTTGCCCTATATGTGTACTCTTTTTTTATTATTATAATTATTAGCTTTGTATACATTTATATTGTATGATTATGCATGTGCATTGTAAATTTACCTATATATATATATATATGTGTGTGTGTGTGTGTGTAATCGACGTTGGCCGTTGACATGATTTCTTTAATAATATGATCGCTATTGTTGATGGTTTCTTTGGCTGGGATTGACGAGGCATTCCGGTGATTAATTAAAACTATTTATTCCACATCTTAAACACATAAAACATCACAAGGACGACACATAACAAAGAAAACGAATGCACAATGAGCTGCAGCCGGCTACATGTTGCATCAAATACAGAAGCGAAAAAGGAGTTAGTCTCCAGGAATTTTTATTTATGGGGTTCTCAAATCACATGATCTGAGTGGGTGGATAGGTGTAGTTTAAAATACTCTCGTTAGGTGGCGGGTTAACTTATTACTAAAACGTTGGTCCTGAAGGGATGGACCATTGGTAGTTAAAAGTTATTTTAAAGGATTATATTACTGGGATTTATTATATATATATATTAATTTGTATTGTGTAATTATGTATATCTTGATTTTAACTTTCATTTATAACTTTATGTATATATAATGTGAATCTATCTTTAATTTGTGTATTATGTGGTTATATATGTGTACTGTGGGAATTTGCCATTGGTTTGTGTGCTGTTTACTTCTATAAAAATGTAAAATAATTTCTTTTTTTCGATAAAGACTGAAGCGTGAGGGTGGTTGTTTTCCGGGTAAAAGGTTTGTGGTTCTAAGCCCCTTTCGGGTGAGTTCGGTTCCTCTGGGGATTCTGTTAGTAGCTCTCGTGTAGCCACGTAATGCAACGTTAATGAACAATCAATCTAGACCTGGGGTTCTAAAAACCTTATTCTCCGTTTGAGCACATCTGCCAAACAGGAAATTGCTGGCGGGTGCAGTTCAGAAAAAGTATACCGAATGTTAATATTTCTTTATTTTATTACAACCATAAGCATCATAAAGAATATCCTACACTAAAAAGGTAACAAAAAATTCAAAATAGTTACATTTAATGAAATTGGTGGGCCGCAGGTTGGCCACAGTTGATATTGTATATTGCGGACAATCGTGGGCACACAAAAGTAGCTTCGCGGATACGGGGTTAAGAAGTCCTGATCTAGACAATGTTGTAATTTAAATCAATACCTCCAAACAAAACCAATTTTTATATTTTCAATTTTATGTTTCTTGCACTTGGTTTGAGTCTGAATTGTAATAATTTATCTATCATGTACCTAAATTATACAAAATATAGTAGTAATAATTTTAGATTAAAAATAAAATTTTCAATTCACACAGTAAAAGATGCAAAAATCACCATTTTTTTTAAACTACACTAATTTAAATTTATTTTATCATATCATCTGTTTCTTACCGTCCTTTGTAAACATGGACATAATTATTTTTTAGTTATAATCTGCTATTTTTTTAAAAATCAGTATATCATTGGGATAATTCATCTGCAAACCTACAAATAAGCAAAATAATGGTAATAAAAAGACATTCAGTGTATAATTTTTTCTATATTAAACTTACCATGAAAAAACATAAAACCATCTAAAAAACCCCAGACGTAATCCACCTGAATTCCCCCCTGCTGCCAACGAGAAACCGAAAACAGTTTGCAACTCTTCGTGTGTCAGCTAATAATCCGCGATAATTTTCCTTCTCAAAGTGACAAATGACCTGTGAAAACCAATTTCTGCACGTGGTTTCCACACGTTTCACCTCTTTCGACAACTTGACAACGGGAAGAACCTATAATTCCGCTCGTCTACCCCAATTCCTTGGAGAGAGACCATCCCTTGCACCGATTATTTGTGTGGGAGTGTAGACATCCAAATTACACCCCCTTCGTAACGAGCGCTGATTCCGAATTTCATTGATTGAAACGGTCTGAGCGATGGCGAACTTTGACTCTCCCAACACGCCTCTAAATTCTTTCAGAGATCGATCGTGGCGCTAAACACTACGTGTTGTTCGTGTGACGCGTTATGCAGAATTCGATGGAGTAAGTACGCGTTGCGAAACGTTTTAATAGTGATGGATGAATGGTGTAATGGGAACCCATAACGATTTCATGCTTGCCCAATAGACGTCTTTTTAATTCGATGCATAATTCTGTCAAACTGTGTTGGTCAGAGATAAATATTTTCAGTTTTGGCATTAAAGGATGTGTACGAAATTTCTGGCATAAAAGTACAGTAGTATTAACAAGGGTTTCTTTCCCAGAATCCCGGGTTCCCTGAAAATCTTAAGATTTTTATACTTTTTGTATTCCCGGGAACGATACATGGCTGAAATAACTAGTGAGGTAGTTATTTTTGACTGGGCAAAGGATTCAGACTTTGGGGTTTTTATTTAACTGACCACACTGTCGCATTCGTTGACCCATTTTCTTGGAAAGAGAAATGTTTGTTTGGAGCCCTCAACAAGGAGTAAAAGTGTAATAAGAGAAAGTGCAACGACCACGTAGGGTTGGTAAAAATTTTTCCATGTAGCCCAATCAAAACGTAAATACATAGAACTATTTTATCTTGATCAGTTCTTCCCTGCTGATCATCTCTCCGTTACGAAAATTATTCAGTTTTTGAAGGATGTTATTTCATAGTTTATCAACACGTCCAATACGATAAAATTCCAAAATCTTGATTTAGTTGTCTTAGGATAACGTATAAGTACTACTGTTTAAAACTAATATTTATTTGATTTGTTAGTTTCGTGTTTTTCTTCTGATAATTGCTTTCATTTTAAGTTATTTGATTGAATCTGTAGCTTGAAGAAGGAAATGAATTCCGAAATTATTTAAGGAGGAAATTTTTAAAAAATCTTGGCAAATTTCTTAATTATTATTTTTTTCTTAACCAAACTTTTGTGTGAGATTGTTACCGTAATATTTAGAAATATATAGTAGTTCCATAAAAAAAAAATCAGTCCATATACAAATTAAATCTCCTAAATACAATGGAGTTAATCACGTGTGTGTGTTAAAAATATTGTTATTCCAGCAGTAAATGGGTTTTAAAGTATTTATTAATATTTATCACTTATTTTGTAACAGCATTAAGCTCATTAACAAATTGTTAAGTTTATATAATTGTTGTTATAAATTAAAATGGCTTGTTCTTAGGTCTTTTGGAATTTTTATGCCTTCCCGGGAATCCGGGGAAGGACTGTTATGTTCCAATTAAGTCAAAGTCCTCATGTTGAGTATCGTAGATGTGGAAAATAAGCTGCTAATCCAGGCGTAGATCTCATCTACCAATGGATTAAAAATACGAGATAAGGCAGGGACCTAATCCAAGCCTAAGTTGGTGAGCAAGGAACCTCTGGTATAATAACTAACATAAAAATATGGTCTCATATTTTGCAAGAATTTCGTTGAGTAACTCATCAGCTCAAAATTCATTTGTACTTGAAAATTCTTTGAAAAATTTCGGCTTATATATATAGTTGAAAGGTATTTCTTCATATGATCGCAATTCTTCTTTATTAAACACTGAACATGTAGACACACAGATAGACGTAATCACGAAGAAACATACTCACACAACAAAAATACACAAGTACAAACCAAGCTGCAGCCGGCTGCATGTTGAAGCAGACAAGTCCAGAAGCGAAAAGGGAGCGGTCTCCAGGAATCTTAGTTTTTATAGGTGGCTCAAATCACATGATCTGAGTGGGTAGCTAGATATAGTTTAAAATACTCTCGTTAGGCGGCTGGCTAATTTATTACTAAAATATGGGTCCTGAAGGGATGGACCATAGATAGTTAAAAGTTATTCTTTAGGATTTATTATATACTAGGATTATATTACATATATATATATATATATTAAAAATATTCTAACACAAGAATAATACTCTCTTAGGATATTAGACGCGGTGGATGTTTTTATTTTTGTATGCTTCATCTACATGTTTGTGCCAAAAACAGAAAAGTAAAACAATTGATTAGTAATATGATTTTACGAACATATTAGTCAAGTATTTAAAAAGTTGAAACTTCAATTTATCAAGTGAAGTAATAAGCAAATAGCATACTGCTTTTTTGTTAAAAAAAATGTTAGAATTTAAGTTATACACTTGATAGAAGAATGTCTTTGTCCGTTTCAATTTATTTAATAAAGGAAATACATAAACACGGCATTTTTTCTATATTGTATAAGCGCTGTTTGTGTGTCCTCGTTCCGTAATATTCTATGCATATCTTTGTTCTTGATATCTAATGTTAATACATTCCAATGCATTAATTTAGACAAGTGCGTAAGTCAAGTCAAAATATCTTGCGCGTGTTCTTTTTTGGGGGGGAAGGGGGAAAGGGAGCAAATTTATAATCTTCTCGTGGTGTGGAAAGTAAAAGAATGAAATAGTGAGAGATACAAGTGGCTATCTAAACATTCAAACGTTCTCAACAGCTCTAGTATTCTCTTAGTGTGACGTTTTCAAAAATTAAGCTATACTTAGGATTTACTGTTTATTTAGTTTAAGTATTTACTTATTTTATATTATGTATTTTGAATAACGAACTCCTTTCCTCTTTCCTATGAAAAGAGTAATTAAATATTTTTTTTTGCTTTTCACTCTTGGTAACTTTGCCACAATCCGTAGGTTGCAGGTGTAGTTTGGGACAGCGAATAATCGGACATTGTTATAAAAATAATTACTTTTATTTCAGACTAATCAAATTATAATCAATTAAAGATAATAAACAGAGGGAACAATCTGAGTTAGTTTCCTACCTTAAGCTTATATATGATATTAAACACTTATCTGCTTCAGATCCGATGGTAGACAGTGCACTTGTCTAATCTGTCCTAGGTTGCCATAGTTCACACTTCAAAACTTCTCTTACTTCCATGCTTCTGAAAGGCAATTCTTTTAACTCACTTGAATGATACGGTAAGGGCTGAGGACTAGCTCCAACACACCCATTGTCAGGGTTTAAATAGCACTCAAATTAGCATAAAATTGAGTTTTCTCTATGAAAAGTGGTTTTAAGCTCGACAAATGTAATATGCATCAGCACCTGCATACAAAGGGTCTTTAGTGACATCAGGATTTGAACGCTTGGACTCACCATAAACAACGCCACCTTCCTCGACTAGTGACCACTGTAGCTTAGTGGTCAAGGTCCCACACTCTTGGCTGGTGTGTCATGACTTCGAGCATTGTACCCGTGAAGACCCACAGTGCAGATAGGGGTGATGCACGTTAAACCTGACGAAGCTTAAACATCCAAGCGAAGGAGTGGTGTGGAAATTAGGAGAGGGAGTGCCAGTTTAGGTGTGATATTCGACACTTAGCCATGGTTCAAAATTACGTCACCGACAGCCCTCGTGCAGCTTTATCGTGGGACGTTGATATAACTCTCCTTCAGCTACACAGGTTTTTTCATACACTAGTGAATATTTGGCGTAGCTTGGCTTAATATGGTTGTTGCGCCAATAAAACCAACCAGCCAACCAATCTAATGTAATCCGGAGAAGGATTAAGGGGAAAAGCTAGCGATGTCGAAAGGCTAATTTCGGTGAAGCGAGATAATTACAGTAACACACATAATCTGATCCCAGCGGAGGAGAGGAATGAATCTCTTTCCTCGTCTCAATTATAGTCTTTCGGTGCTTCTTGAAATCTAACCCCCCCCCCCAAGAAGGGTGATTAATGAGAGCGGCGTCACCCCTGCGCGTAAACAATAAATACTTCGGATAAAAATCTCCGGCTCCTCCCTCATGATAATGAAGAATGAAGGATGGATCTTGATTAGAAACGAGTTCGAAGGATCGTTAGGGGATGAGAAGCAACGGAAAAAGATGATGTAAGAATTTTTGAATGTATTTTTCTTCCTAATATCTCGTCTTGAGGCTTCAGATGACGTTATCTAGTAGTTGTTGCTCTTTCTGTTGCGATGATCTAATAATTGCCCTTCCGTTTTGCTCTGGGAAAAAGAGAAAAAAATTATAACAACTATGTACTATAATGACTGGTGAGTGGGTTGAAATTGAGGTTGATGTATTCTGAAGTGTATTGGGAAGTACAGAAAAGTGTTTAGAAGATAAAATGCTAAAGGGATGTGAAGTCAACTAGGGTATTTGTAAAGCTTATGCCTAAACAAACATATTGCAGTTTTGAAAATATCAGTAATGTTGAAATACTGAATAGTAAAATAGCTGAAGGCCACACAGAACTTTACAAGTCTCAAATGTATCGGGGAAAAAATTTGGGGATTTTCTTGTGGCCCATATCATTGTGCCGCTCGCCACCAAATTTCGGATCTTATAACAAATTAGTTTATCAGATATTTTCAAATATTTTGAGCATAGATTTTGGTTTCGATTTCATTTTAAAGCATTTTTCTACACTAAAATTGAATTAATAAAAGTATTTTTGAGTACAATCAACTCTTTCAGTGTGAAATGGTTATTAGTTTCAATATTCATTGCTAAAATCCTTTCTGCTTGATTATATTTTGAGTTTTTTGAGTTCTTATAATTAATTCAGATTGACTTCACAAGTTCAATTTTTGTTTTGAAATATAGTTTATGTAACTTAGAAGCTTAATCATTAATTTTTCCCGTTGAGAAAATGCCATGGCCAAAACGTTCTCGGGTTTCTATGAGAAACAATATTTCGAAGGGGGATGGAATACTACTGAAAATGATAAATCTAAAAACGCCCTCAATTGATGCCGCAATTAGACTTCCGAATACAATCATTCTGAATTCAAGTATTGCATTAAAAAACTGGAAATTGACATCATGTACTAAACTTCATTGCAGTACTATATCGGGGGTGGTGAACCCTTATGGGCCAACGTGCCATATTTTCGGAAAAGTGTTTAATGAGGTATAGACGTGCCGTCAAATAATTTTGACTTGTGATTATTGGGAAAGTAAAAACTAACAACTCAAATAATACTTTATTTACAACGAAAAAAATAGCTTTAGCACTGTATAGTTGTAAATGTTTTAGTTTATACTCGTAATTCAAATTAAAGTAACATTAGTGTAACTTCTGTTGCAGATTGGATGACAAATAACTTATATTAGGATTGTAAGATGTTACTTTTAATAGAATGCATGCTGACTTAGAATCATCTGCCAAATGGTTCCCAAGCAATTAATTATTTTTGCTGTGGCTCACTTTTATGACAAGAGGATTTGTCATTCGTCTAAAAAACGGGCTATTTTACAGACGATGTTCAGATGTTCCAGAACATAAATCACGCACCACTTTGTCGCCTTTACTAATTATACCATATTTCTAGATTCACCGTTTGAAATTTTCTGTTGCACTTTTTTTTTCTGAACTAGCCTTGTTAAATAACAGTTGAAAATCGTAAATATAACACAAATAAATTGTAAAATACATTTGTGTTGATGAAATTGACTATGCTATGCGTAGGCAAATTTTGCATCATGCGCAACTGTAGTCCAAGGTGTAACTAAACCGATAACTAAGATAATAACAAACAAGTGTGCTCCCCGCCGCCCACGACCGATCACTCGCGTTTGTTCGTAATATTTCGTAGTTATTTTTTTAATATTTTGGAATAAAATGCAAACTATTTTGATCACTGGCTGCTCAAAATATTGCGTCGCGTGCCATGGGTTCGCTATCCTTGTACTATATTACAGTATTTTAAAGTCGTGCGCACACACAACGAACATTCAAACTTGCTCAATTGTCCAATTAAAAACTGAAATTTTTTTAATTGTATGTACAAACCTGGCTATTTTTAGCTTAAGTTAGTAACGTTATTCTTGTGCACATAAATGCTTTAAGTTTCAAAACTTTTGTGAAAATATTAGGTTAAGTTTAAGCCGAATAGCCTGTCGTAACAAATGCTATCCTTATTATGCAAATATATATTTTGAAAAAAAAAATGTTTTCAATTTAATTGTTTTTATATTTAATTAAAATAGTGTTTTAATGTAGAACATACATTGGAAAATAACCATATTAAAAAATTAGACCTTTACGGGTAAGTTTTTGTTTTATGCCATTACAAACTTTACAAGCGTTTTTCTCAGGCTTTAAATTTTGAAGGTATAAGTGTTTTCTTAATACCTAAGGCTTTTTTTCTGCTCAAGATAGTCTTGAATTTTTTAGTATTTACTCCTAATAGTATGTTCTGTAAAAATTAGAACGGATTTAAGTCTGAGATCTCTAGTTATTTCTTTAAAAAATGTTAGTTAGCATTTAAAAAAATTTCGTGTTTTTTCTAGTATTAGCTAGAAAAATAATTATTAAAAATCAGCAAGAAAACTTATTTTCAATTCCACAGTAACTTTGGTTCGCAATAATTCAAGAAACATAAATTACTTAAAATGACTAAAAAATTTTAAAATTTGAGTATTTTATAAAAATCTGAAAAAACTTCAAAATTTCCTAATTTCTTAGAAACTGACTTTTACTTACAGAATCATCTTAATATAATCTAAATATAAAACATAAATTATTTTTAATTGTTACAGCCTCCAAAATTTTTTTTTAAAAAAAGTGTACTGTGTAGTCTTGATAAGTGAATAGTTGAGCACCGTCCAATTATTATTTGAATATCTTTTTACAAAATAAAAACAAAAGTTTAAAAATTCACTCACAAAATTTTTTTTTTATCACTTGATAAGCTTATGAATTTTTAGAGAAATAAAATAATTATTATGTTACCATAGCCTGTCAAACTGATTTAGAGTTTGATTGCTTAGAAACGTGACACTTAGAAAATGGAGTTCGTTATTCTCAATCATCACTCTCACCATACGATAGCTTTTTAGGAGAATCGGGACTCTAACCTGAAGCACTGCCGATCACGAGCTCTTGACCATGACCACTCAACGTCCACAGTCTACAAAATAGATAACTTTATTAAGGGTCTAAGGACTCTTAAATTGCAAATTTTTCAATTTTTTGAAAAAAAAATATATGTTAAAGCTTCAACATTTCTGAGCATTTTTGATACCAAAATGTTGTTGATACTGTAAAAAGTTTCGAAGTTATTGAGAAATAACTAGAGAAATCTAAGCAAAATCCCTATCTCTTTCGTATCTTTAACTTCATTTTTCTCAAAACAACAAATTTTAGCTTGCGCGCAGAAATTCTCAAACTATTTATGAGATCGATTTGAAATTTCATACACGTGTTCAAAATATGGCTCTTCATAACTTATACTTCAATTTTCAAAAAAAAATTTAATACATTTTTTATTTGAATTTTAATTTACTTTTTTCTTAAAATTTTAAAGTTTTCGTTGTAATTGTATTTAAAAAATATATTTTTTTCTCTAAATTTTTTAAAAGTTTGTATAACTTTGAAAGTGAACATTTTTATACCAAGTAAAGTTAATTTTGTAAATTTTGATCAATTTTGTACTTTAGAATTTTGCGCGCTGTAAAATACTAATTTTCAAATTTTTGAAAAATTGTCCAATTTTTATTTCTTTATAAATTTTAAAAAATTTTCTCAAATTCTCCGGAAATTTGAGAAGGAATGTAAATATGTGATTATCATGTGATAAAAATTTCAAATGATTGTTTTGCTTTATTGCTAAGTTACATTGGTTTCAAGAAGGATATTTTTCTCGAGTGCACAGATATGTTAAGGGTCCTGAGACCCCTTAATGATTTAAATTAGGCTTCTAAATTGTATTTGTATCAAACATTCCGTAAAATAAATATCAATTTATCTGTTTGGGTACGATATATTTTTATCAAAGCAAAATCAGATTAAAACAAATAGACTGCATTGTCTGTTGAAAACAAAATGGATTGTAAAATAATATATATATAGAAGGAATCTATATATATATATAATTATATATATTTATATATATTTATATATATACATTTATATATATATATATTTATATATATTATTTATATATATATATATTTATATATATTTCATGAGATTATTAATTTTCAATGGTACACAATTTTAATAATAAAAAGAAATGACAAAAAAAAAAGTTTTATAAAGGAGAAGCTAAATAAAACAAGTTTATTTTAGAAGTAAAATCCAAAATAGAAGCGAGTGATTATAGAAATTTCTTAAGATTTGACATTTGCTAAAAATAAAAGGATTGCCTATTTTCAAATTGCTGTGTAAAAGAATAATCATTAAAAATTAAATGAAAAATAGTTTTCCTGACGATTACCCTTGACATGCATTTTAGTAAACAAAATTATTGTTGCATTTGTCAAATTAGACATTATTTATTTTACGCAATAAACTATTAGCTTTGTTCTACTGATTTTTAAATTGCCAAATACATGGTGAGGGAAAAAAAAAACACGATATAATAGGAAAAATAACTATTTTTATTCCCATAGTTTTTAACCCTTTTTGTTTGACAGAACTTGCATTATTTTTTGTAAAAAAATAAATAAAAAAAGTTCCTATAGTTTTCCACGGTTGAAAACCAAGTAAATAAAGTAAAATAAAATACAAGAAAGCATAGCATAAGAGGAGCTTTTTCTTATTTATAAATCGTTATTAAAACAATACTTTAAAAAAAACTACAAACTTTCTACCTCTTAATCATATTTTACACTCGATTTAAAATTGGAAAAATCTCTTAAAGAATAGCAAAACGTGAGTTATGAAGTAAATGTAGAATGCAATTTCTAAATAACGAGACTGAAAAAAAAAATTTATTGTTTACATAAAACAATTGACTCGGTGAATTTCTGCCAACTGCATGAGAGTACCATGACATTTTAACTATCATATTTTAAAAACTTAACTTCGCATAGAGATAATTTTCCTCTCTAGTAAACATACCACCACCCTCGTTGCAATACAAAATGATAGTCCCAACTGGGACTGCAACGTGATTCGATTTAATAAAGGATTTACTTTTGTGCTTCGTTTTCTATGACGAGAATATGCGTCACCCCCGCCGATTTTTAAATTTTTTTGAAACATAGAATAGACACTTTCTAAATCTAATAACAAGCGATTACTAAAGGTAGTGGATTCCTGGACTTTTAATGGTTATTTAGGACTTTTATCTATCGACTCAAATTGTCGCAGTGAAGCGTTCTATCATCTTTCACCAACTACATCATGCACTGACATTCGTATCTTAGGTTCCTGAGCATCGCTGCAGAACTGGTTAAAGATTAAATGGAGAATTATTGTAGTGAAAAAACCCATCGTGATGGTAAATTGCTCATGAAACATATCATGAAAGTTAAATTAGAATTAGCAATGCGTGGTAAAGATCATGTTGATTAAATTATGCTATACTTGTACTTAAAAATCTACAACTTTTTTGTGTTTTGAGCATTGATGTGATATTGACAGTATTCATTTTTCATTTGGTAGATTATAGATAATTTATTTTTGCTTTGCACAAATCACATATCTTTTTTTCTCGTATTGTACATTTTTCTTTTATTTTACTGCGCATAAATTTCTTATTTTTGTTGTACAGATTCTTTTTTTTTTCTTTTTGCATTTCGCAGATTTCTTATTTTTGATTTTATATTGCCCTTATTTCTTTTTTTTTGTATCGCATAACTTTTTTTTTGTATTTCACAATTTTCCTCCTTTGAATTTTGTATTGCACAAATTTTCTATTTTACTCTTTGGATTGCGCACATTTATTATTTTACTTTTTGTATTGCGCATGTACTTATTTTTTTCTTTCGTATTGCGCATATTTATTATTTTGTGCAAAACATATTTTTCGTCCTTACATATCTCACAAATATAAATCATTTTTTCCCAAGAAGAATTCCTTAACTTTTTTTTCCCTTTCAGTTTAAATTTATGTTCATAAAATCATCCAGTAACTGACAGTCTATTGAGCTCTTTTTAAGACGGTATAAATGCAGTTATTATTAAGGATTGGTTACAGTTAATACCGAAACGTCAATTAATCCCTCATTGATAAGAATTAATAAAGATCTTGAGGCGATCAAGTTCATTGTTCAATAGAGTAAATCTTTATTCCAAAAGCCATTAAAAATTTTCGTTCGAGAAAATATGCCTGTGTACTAAATTCCAAACTTCTGCGAAAAGATCTATTTCATACAATATGTTAAATACTGAACAGACTAATTTTTTACTTTACAAATCACAAACTCCTAATAAACTTTAAAATTTTAATGAAAAGGAACATGGAATTTCGCATTAATTAAAAATTGCAAAAATATGTGAAATTTTAGTTTTTTTATAGAAATGGTATTGGGGTTATATAAAGCTCTGTGATATGACATGCAGTCTGATATACATGTAATGGATAGAAAACATTATAGTTGAGCCTCAGTGAGGGAACAGAAACAGCTTACCCTTTTATACAGTAAGAAAAATTCTACAAACATATTACTCTGCACACTTAATACAGATCGATACGTTCCAAACGTTTCATGAACAAGACGGAGAAGAGTTTCAATGTCTACAATTCTATTGGATGGCACTGGAAACAGTATTACGTCTGTACGGAATAAAAGAATTCGGCAGACTTCAAAACTTTCAAATTTTGCAGTCCTCTTTTCTTTTCCATCACCATTACCCCTTCCAGAAGCTTGCCCTCAGAAGAAAGCGTGGTATTTTGTGACCCAGAGACATTTTCCCTTGTTTAAATGGGTTTACTGCGTTTGGTAAGCTCGGATGGGGTGTGCCTTTCCGATGTCCTAGCGACCTTTCTTCTTGCCCACCAATAATGAATTTTATTTCCATTCGTATGGATTACAAACATTGTTTTAATAAATATTTATCCGATATGGTTAATTACTATTAAATTAACTAGTATTTGGCGCGATTTAGCGAAATGGGGCTCTCACGCCAATAAATTTAATAATTAATCGAACTTCATCGGTAGAAAGATGACGAGGTCGTGAACATGTTATCCGAGGGTCCTGAGCTCGATACTTGATTCTCTTAAAGGATAATCATACGGTTTAAGGGGAAAATACTATGTTATTTAATTGTATTTCGAAGTCTTCTCACGCTATGATAGAGTTTTGTCAAGTTTGAATTTTCTGTTCAGAATATTTTTTTCTCTTTCGCCAAGTCTCGCCAATAGCTTTCGTGTAGCTTTAGAGTGCAGGGTTAGTAAATCTCTTACTGGTCACTTACTCTCTTTCTTCACTTACTCTCTTTCAAGTCTTTCACTTATCGAAGTTATAGTACTACTACTTTATCACCTTATAAAGAGACTATCAGATCACTCCAACGAAATCAAAGGTCAGACAAAACTAACTTTAGTGGTACGACAGCCCATGACGCGGCCGCGGTAGCCAAGTGGTGGCTAGCGAGCCATGAGTTCGAACCCAGTACCACTGAAGACCCGCCGTGTAGGGGGAGCGAAGCACGTTAAATCTGTCGAGAGCTCAAACGTCCTTCCGTTGGTGTGGTATGGTAGTTAGAAGAGGCAGGGTGCCAGCTCAGGTGTCGTCCACGTCACTTGACCATGGTTCAGAATTACGCAGTCCGTCGGCAAAAGCACTCGTGTAGCTGAACAGTGCAACGTTAATATTTACGACGAGATTACGACTCGCTCACTCATGACAGCCCATGAGGGATAAGGCCATTTGTGCCCCTCTAAGTTTTTATGACCTTGAGTACTGAGGCGCAGGAGCAGATGTTCTGTTCAGGTGGTCAGTCTGACGCGAAAACCTCAGTGTTTAGTTCCCAAGCTAGATTGATACTCATTTATCTACCCACTGAAGGGATGAAAGGCAGAGTCGACCTTGCCATCTTTGGGTTCGAACCCCGTACCTGTGGTGTGGAAGCGCGACACGCTACCACTCAGCCCCTGGGCTTCCGGTTAAATAAATTATACTTCAATAAACATGCAACCGAAGAAAATAATCGCTCTTTGACCATCGCTTAGAAAGACTGAGCTGATAGTTTATTAACATAGTTTTTTGAAACCACTCGAGGACTATTGGTGACGGATCTCTTGATTTTGACCCACGGTCAAGTTACACGGAGGACACCCAACATTCACTCTCAACCTTATGTTTACGCAAGGACTTGTAGTTTTTTCAAAAATTCTTGAAAATAAATGTATGCGTTTTTATGTAATGTCTTTTCTGTGTTCCGTCTGATTGAAAACATAAAAAGGGTTTGCGAATGTACTTTTAAATGTTTGCTTTTTAACAAATTAATTAATAAAAGAACAATACAATTTATACATGTTTACAAGTATAAATAAAAATGTTTTGAATAAAACTTTTCTTAAATATATTTTGCTAAAGCGAGTATTTTTCCTTATTCAAAGACGCAGCAGACCTTTTAACTAATAATAACATGTATATATTTTTATATAATACTTCAACTTTTTCACGAAGTATTTTTTTAAAAAAATTTTAGCATTACAAATCTTATTTCTTTTGCAGGACTTGGAGCTTTGTCTACGCATAAAAAAAAGTTTGGTATGTTAACATATTCTTGAAAAAAAAATATATATTAGTGCCGTCATTTGAAGAAAAGAAAATGTAAATTTTAAAAAAAAAAACAGTTTTCAAGTATTTAAAAGAAATAACCATTTTTTTTTTCAAACGAAAATTAATATGAGTTGGTATAAGCCAGTACCATTATTTTCTCTTTTCTGTCTTAACCTGCTATATTTCTTGCTGTGTTGGTGAGGCAATGGAAAAAAACCAAAGAATAATTAACGAAAATGTGGGAACGATACTGAGCAATTTAATAACGTAATTAAATGTTTATATTTTAAATTCCTGAATAAATTTATTTGAAAAACTTCTGATACATACTTCTGAGCAATGATAGCTGAAAGTAACATGTGCCGTCTTGAATATTATGCAGCTGCTTTAGTAAAGAAAAAAAAGTATCTCGACTGCCACATTTCTGATTATTATTTCCCCCCCACAAAATTGTCATATTTCTGGAAAAAATGCTTCCTCCGATGACATCTGTCTCTATAAATTCCAAAAAAAACTTTTTTTTTTCAGTCAGCAGCAAAGTCATATACATGTCTGAAAAGGTTTCAATTTATCAGACATTCAACCCCCTCCCCTCCCCCCTTCTTTGAAATGAACCAATCACGCTTGATTTTTTTATAAAAAAGGAAAACAAAATTGAAAATTTTTATGATTTACTCAGTGAAGTCCCCACCCCACTCTTCGTTTGAAAGTTCATTTAAACTTTGTCAACGCTGTTTGTCGTTTTCATGTAACCAGGTAAGGAAGGAGAAAAAAAAATTCGCAACGAAAACGAAATAATCGTCGTCAAGGTCGGTCCTGGGGTCGACATGGGAAAAATGTTTTGACCCCAACTAAACCTGTTCTCGTATCAGAGGAGTTGTACATTGTCATCAATAACCGAAGACAGTTTCTCTCTCGGGTTGTTTTCTTTTTTTCCCTTCTTCATTCTTAAAGGGAGACGCTTTTTTTTAAGGTGGGTTGATACTGGCCATAAGGTGCTTTTTGTGGAGGAGATACCACTTGACGAATGTGGAAGATCTTTGGTGATGGGGGAAGTCAAAAAGTGGAGGACGTATATATATCCGTCAGTCTGCGTTCTGAAGTGAATTAATTCAAGCGTTCTAACCGTACTTATGTTGTCAAAATAGATTTAGGTATTATAAGTAAAAGTTGTTTTTTTTTTTAGATTTATACACGAGAAAAAATACTCTTTAAAATAATGTTGCCCGATTAAAGTAACAAAAGCAACAGCAAAAGTCTGGTGAAGAATTGCATTTTTATTTATTAATATTATATAATCCATGAAATAATTTTAAAAAATATAACTGAATGAGAATCTATAAAATTAAAAGTAAAATTTTCAGAAGAGAAATAGTGGGATAGTAATGCATATTTTTCAACCTTTTTTTTATTAATAGTATTAATTCGTGCTCCACATGTGCATTATATTTAGTAATTGGGATATATGTTTGCAACTTTTTACACAAACTGTGGATATTTAGGTCTATTGAAGTTATTTGTTGTCGCATTTCATATTCTGCGTTAATTTGTTTCTATTTTTTTTTGTATTTGTTGCCACATACAGTGGTGGCAAAAAGTCCTGAACACTCATTTTTTAGCGTAATTTTTGTGTTTGACTTCATTTTTCGTTGTGAAATTATCGCACTATCTTACATATTGTTATTGATTTTAATGTATTTTTTATGCTGATTTCAAATCGACTACTAGTTTTTTAATGACTAAAACATTTTTTGTAGTAAAGCTGCCTGAACACAATAATGTGAAATATGTGCAGAATAAAACAATATAGAGAATAACATAATATGCAAAGAAAAATGACACGAAAAATTCAAATACGGTATATTTAATAAGCATTTTTAAAATTACATTGTTGTCACATGTTAGAAAATCAATATTTTATGGGCCAGCCATTTGCTTTAAATACGGCTCTAAATCTTTTTGGCATGGAATGCACCCATTTCAAAAGATCTTTCGTGACAATAGGGTTGAAGGGAAATATTAAAGCTTCAATTAATTCACGTTTGTTTGAAGGTTTTTTCTTTGAAATTTCATACCCAATTTTAAACCATAAGTTCTCTATCGGACTAAGGTCGAGAGACTGTCCTGGCCAGTTCATTCTATTCACAGTATGGACTTTCAACCATTTCTGGACTACCTTTGCACGATGACAAGGGGCGTTATCGTCCTGAAAAATCCATGACTGATTCCCAAAAAGATCTCTAGCAGTTGGTAGCAATTTATTTTGCAGTATTTCAATGTAATCCATGGCTTTCACTGTTCCGCTAACGATGTGAAGTCTTCCAATACCATGAGAAGACATACAACCCCATACCATCACTTTTGTCGGGTACTTTACTGTGGGCTTCAGTCACTGAGGGCTGAATTCCTCATGAGTGCGTCGTCTTACATAGGCACTACTTTGGTTGCCAGAAATACAAAACTGACTCTCGTCACTAAATATTACCTTTTCCCAGTCTTTAATAGTCCATAATGAATGTTCCCTTGCCCACGTCAATCGCCTCTTGCGTTGAAATTCAGTCAGTAATGGTTTTGGGCGCGCTTTACAGCCTCGTAACCCAATTTCTAGCAGTCTTCCTCTAACAGTTCTTGGGCACACACTCGCATTTGATGTCAAAATCCATTGTTTCAAAACTTGCGTGGAATTAAGCTTTCTGTTTGAAAGTGAAATTCTGTGCAATAACATGTCTTCAAGTAAAGATGTTTTTCTTGGTCGTCCTGATCGCCTCCTGTCCGCAATAAAATTTGTTTCAAAAAATCTTTTCAAAGTTCTTACAACAGTAGAAAGGCCACATGGTACTTTAGCAGCAATTTGGCGCATAGAATAACCTTCTTCCTTCAAATGTATTATTTTGTACCTTTTATTCTCAGGCAGATATGAAAATTTAGCCATAATTACAATATTTTCCACAAACGCACTTCAAATTTCTTTCAATACACTATTTTCCACAAGCACACAACTGCATTTATTACAATAAACCACTTTTGCCCTTTTTCTTGTTGTTGTTGCTTGAAATATAACGGAGCATTTCAGTAGTGGAAAACAAACTCACTCATTCTGCCTTGTGCTTTCTTGTCAAGGTTTTTTCAACATATCAATGAAACTATTTACTTTAGATGAAATTTACAAACAGATTTGAAATCAGCATGAAGAAATACATTAAAATCAATAACAATATTTAAGATAGTGCGATAATTTCAGAACGAACGATGAAGTCAAACACAAAAATTACGCTAAAAAATGAGTGTGTTCAGGACTTTTTGCCACCACTGTATATTGAGAAATATTTAGAACTTAAATTCATTGTTCAGAATGGCATTAATATGTATTTAACCATGTGAGAAACTTCTGCATATTCTGCAAATTTGCAGCTTAAGATTCTGGAGCTGTTCCTGCTTAAATTTAGATTTTTAAATTCAAACTTCTCAATGTTTTAAAGTTTTCTTTTCCCTTCTTGGGCAAGTTTTCTCTCTCTGATTTAACCATCATGCTTGTTTTTTTTTCAAAAGAATGGGGGGGGGGGAGTGTTTAATTGCATAACTTCACACTTTTTCGTTTAAATCCGATTCTTTCTATTCCATACAAAATTATTTTGCGGAACCCAGGATCATGTGCAACAGAATAGTCACATTCTAGATAGTACATTAAAGAAAACATGCTTTAATATTCTTTTATTATATCGTAATAACAATTGCAGGAAATTTCTAAAAAGAGATGTGATCTAGTACCGAATTTTTTTAGTTTCCTCTCCGTGGAGCGTAGATTTGGCGTTGAGAAACATGGTTTTTTGATACTTGGCATTTGTGGTCAAACAAATGTCATAAAGAACTTGAAACTATTTTACAAACATATTTATACTTATTTTTTCCCCAAATGTTTACTTTGACTCGTGGAAGACCTGTTTATTCTTTGTTGAACCCCGGGGTTCCATGGAACTCAGTTTGAAGACCCACTGATACAGGAGAAACTAAATATTTACATAAAGAATCCTCATTTGAAATAAAACGATAAAAAACTCGTCACAAAATGCAGTTGCTAACATTTAAAGATTATAGTTTAAAATCATGTTTTCATACAAAAGAAAAATATTAAATTACATTTTCCATTTTTACGCTGTTATACTTTTTTTTTTTGTCTGAAAGTTCATCTGT
This sequence comes from Trichonephila clavata, assembly GCA_019973975.1. NCBI lineage: Eukaryota > Metazoa > Arthropoda > Arachnida > Araneae > Nephilidae > Trichonephila > Trichonephila clavata. The sequence continues at coordinate 337,178 of BMAO01021626.1, read as the reverse complement.
AAAGCCTCTTTGAATTTTAAATAATTTCTCAGAGTTTGCCGATATTTAGTTAATGAGGTCCAAATCAATCATACTGATTCACACTGATTTCTTTTCAACGTGTATAGTGTGAACCTATAACTAAACTTGTTAAGCTAGCGTACAGTCTTATACGTCTTCGAGATGTCCAATTGAAAATTGATTATTTCTTGAATTACTGAAGGGAATAGTATAAACTTAAATGAAAGACCGGTTGAAATGTGTTTACATCAGCAATATTTCTCCACTTTAAGCTAATGTGCCCTAAAACCCTTTGTATGATAAAATGCTATTTTATTTTTGACAACAAAATTGATAAACTTGGTTCACAAAATCGAAAGAAATAAAAAGGTTGATGTGTATGATAAATCTGTCGGAGCTTCCATGTCCTCATGCGAAATGGTGTGGAAGTTTGGAGAGTGGATCAATTCAAGTATCGTCAGTGGCAAGTCAAGTATTAACTGTAGCTCAGAATTAAGAGGCCCGTCGTCAATACCTTTGAAATATGTCAATAATAAACAATCGATAGTCATACAGGGTAGGGGTTAACACAGAGGCGGCCAATCCAAATGACCTCACGGACCACTTCGGAAAAACATAACAATTTCGTGGGTTTCATAAAAAATATATATCTTTATATTAGATTTGGGTCCATTACAAACATTTATTGAAATACAAATTTAAAATAGATTGAAATATTATTGTTTTTAGGGTGTTTTTCATGTATATGAATGTAGCTAATATAATAATAATAATGCAATGATATCAAATAATATTTATTGTATTTAATTAGTGAAATATTTGCTTCTCAACTCTTTCACTCAGTTTTTGCAAGTCGATGCCAATGCGTGCATTTGAGCTTCGTAATTGATATTACAGGTTTTCGTCCTTTAAGTTTGAGCGCGATTTATGTTTGATAAATTTCATTTTCCAAAGAAGAAAAAAAGATTCACAGTAACAGAGGTAACGTGTGATAAAACTGAAACAGTTATAGGATTTATTTGTTAAGAAAACACTAAAAACAAAAAAATTGTGTAAAATAGTCATATTTTGTAAAGTTGTAATGAATCTCGCTGGCTTCAAAATTATTCAAGGCAGGCCGCGGAGTGGCCACCCCCAGATTAACACTAGAACGTTTGAAATTAATAAAAATTTTCTTTACCCCTCAAAAAATTGCAATTTATTCATTCATTCCATAGGAGACTCATTTCAAACATAAAAATAAAACTAATGTAGGAAATGACTGAGAAAGCACAAAAAAAAAAAAAAATCCTTTAATATAGATAATTTGTTACGATTCATTGAGTTAATGATAATTTTGTATTATCATTTACTTCCAGATGAGGAAGAATTGAAGATGTAACAATTTGTTTTAAAGTAACTTTGTAGCATCTGGCTCATGTGCATTTTCGACTTGGAATCACTTAAACTTTTTCCAAACTTATTCCGTATTCCAGTCACAAATCCATTAATACAGTCTCAGTGGCTGAAAGAGCTAAACGTTTGCGTAAAAATAAGAATCGGGGCATAATCGATCTTGAAATCGTCATTTTTAAATTTTCTTAAGAATTAGGAGTTGGAATAAATCATTTTCATTTTTCTCTCGTTATTTGCCAGTTATTTATTTTGTGTTTAACTTTGTACATAAAAGCGTACTTACTGAAATGTCAAAAAAGGGGATAAGTTTTTTTTTTGCCTCGTCCTCATTTTAACGTTGTTTGGGAAGGAAAAGATCAATCAGATAGTGTTAAAGCGCAGCGGTGACTTCAAAAGAAATCTTTCTAAAATCCATAAAAGAATGAGTACAGGGGGAAAAAGAATATTTGGAATAATTGCTGTAAAATTTAATAATGATAAATATATCAATTCTTCGAAAAAATAGTTTCTGTGTTGTTTTGAACTTTAAAAATTAAGTAACATCTCTTAAATATCAGTAATTCCTGTTTGTTCTTGCTTGTATTATTTCGTTGCTATATAACTAAATTAAAAGATAATGGTCTTAAATTGTACTCTTAAATTTATTTATTAGTAACTGCACCTGCAGTAACGGATTAGCCACGGACTCGTTCACTGCCTTATTTATGTCGAATTATGGGTTCGAACCCTCGTGCCACAAAACACCGCGGGATAAAGAGGCTTATGCACTTTAAATCTGTTGCCAGCGTGTCATGGGTTAGAGCAGGGGTTGACAACCTTTAAGCTGTGGCGTGCCAAACCAATTGACCAATATAATCCAGTGTGCCACGCAAGATATTTTGGAAAAATTCGATTCCCGTAGTAATGCATGCAGAATTGGAGAATATATATCAATAATATAGATTTACAGTTTTATAAAACATAAATTTTTCATGTAAAGATATTTCTTAACATAAAAATAAACAGCATAAAATATAATTATTTCTTCAACAAAAATAAAAAGTTAAAATAGTATACATATTATGTATATTTATTAATATAAGAAATAGACAACATAAAATATAAGCATTTCCCTCCATTAAAATTAAATAAGATAAATAAAAACTTTAATGCTAACATTATGCTTGCACCGCTCTACTTTCATATCACAAAATCAAAGGTACCTAGTGACTTTCAATTTGACACGATTCTGATCATTCAGTTGTTAAATAATTTCTTAGCATACTCGAAATATTTTTCATATGAGGAAAATTTTTTTTTTATTTATATATGCAGAAGCAGCGGAAAGCAGAGTACATGCAATTTTCTCTCTTCAAACATTAAATCTCTCCAGCAATGATATTCAATAATTTACAAAATAGCTGTATATTTATCTTCAGATTTATTATTTCAGATTTTTTCGTAATTCCATGAATATCCATAATTCTAAAGATGTTTGTCAAGTACGATCTATTACAAGTTTATCAACATCTATCCACTCAAAAAATGACAAATTTGTAGAGTAGTGCAGCGTGCCACAGGTTGCCGACCCCTGGGTTAGAGATTATTACCACAGAAGATCGCCCAGTAACATTTATAATTTTATTTTCATGGTAAATTGTTACATATTTCACCTGTTCTCTATACTATAAACCAAATTTTTTATTATCCTTTTTGAAGAAATCGTATTAATCAAAAAGACACTACGGAAAGTTTCCAGATGTTTCGTAAGCCTCCTTTAAAAAAATAATTTCCTAACATTTATTTTTGCTGACAACTTTTATTACTTTTTATTACTTATAAATGCCGGCAGTCAATTGTAGTGATTTATTTAAAACAATCTGCAATTTAACTCGAAATGTATTGTAAATTAAATGCATATACATATATTATCAAAACTTAGGTTATTGATATTTTGTATTGTTACTCATATACATTATTTAATATGCTGAAATAGCGAGCTTTTTTAGTAACGTCTATTGTGAACAACATTTTAATAAAAGTAAATTGTTTCGTTCATAATTTTATTTCAAAGACCCATTATTTTGAACAAGTAAAGGTGCTTTTTATTAAATGAAATCGGGGCATGTGCTAGATATATATATAAAGTTTGGAAAAAAACGTATCTGTTCCGGTATCTTTCTCTTTACTTGGTAATGGCTTTTTGATGAGCTGCCAACAGCACTCAAGTCATTCTAGTGCAACATTAATTTAATACAATCTCGCCATTTCCTCTTTTGCATATAAGCCCAAAAGAATTGCATGAACTTTCTCCAACTGGCAAAAGGACATACAGGATAAGACTAAGTGAGAATTCCCTGTATAGGAGTTATATATTGAATAATCTAGTTCAGAGTGTACAAAATTTCTGTTCTGTATACTTATTCTTTTGTACAAAAATTTCTTTATAAGTCCTGCATCTGTAGGCAATCGAATTAATCAAGATGAAGAATTATTTAACTATAATGGCTTAGCAAATATTTTTTTACCTGTTACATTGTTAAATGACACGATTATGCATATGAGCATTTTTTAAAATTAAAGACTGTTTTAATTAAGATAGTATGTATATGCAATACATATTAGCCTATTCAGCATTTTGCAAATGCTAAATATTTTCCAAATATGATTATTTAAAAAATAATAAACTCCAATTTAAAATAAAATGAAGCTATTTGATAATAAAGAATTTCCTGAATGTGATTCACAACACTAAACATTTTTTTTTACACATTATTCTTTGCATTGAATATTTAATTCATAAAGTTTATTTTTGTATCCTCGTTTTTCTCTCTATGTGGTATTATAATTAACAAACCCATTCCATTTCAATTGACAAAGGACATTCAAAATCTTAAATAATCAACAAATAATAGAACATAATAATATTGAATACCGTTTGAGTAACACTAAAGAACTGAGATTAGAACGAAGAAAAAAATAACTAGCAGGCTTATGTAACCCTATTTCTCGTTTTGAAATCTTTCATCATAGTAAGCAGTTGAAATAAATAGCTGCATCTTAACAATGTAATTAATTATTTATTAATGTAGCTTTTTCTTGGATTTTTTTTATAAATTAATAATTTTCATTCGATTTTATAACAGTTCCATGCAAAACTCACTGTGAACTATACTTGCAATAACTATAACATGCGGTTTAAGTTTTAAAAGAAATGTGTATACAACATGTATAACGAATGCATATAAATTAAGATTTTATTCCTGTGTGTGATCAAAATATACTTCAAAAACATTAAATGTTTTAAAGATTTGGTTCCATTTAAATTAACACTATATAAAAGCAGCCCCAAAAAGTAAAATGTTAAATTAGTCTTTTATAAAATACTAATCACATGTATAAAAAAAACGGGCTTGATTTTGCATTAAAAAATGAAAAGTTGTTTTCTTAAGTTTTTCATTAAATGTTAAAATAAAAATTTGAGGCACAGTTGACAATTTTTCTTTTATCAAATATAAGATTGGTATCATAAAATGTCGTACTTCTCTTTGACTATGTGATTATTTACATATAGTCTCAGATAAACAATGCAGAAGTTCATAAAAATGTTTTTGATCTATATATTAAGTTATTTCCATAATTGATGTTTTAAACTTACTTTAATCTGAGTTTTTTTATTAGTCTCATGAAACTGAGCAATTTTTCGAATTTCAAATTCCACTTTTTAATACATTTTCTGTAATTTATATTACTTATGCTATCATTAAAATTTCTAGATCTTTATAAATCCGCACTAAAAAAATTTTTTGTCACCAAAACTGGGAATGAGATCAGGAAATGAAAATAAAATTATTACCTTTTCTAATATGCATCTCAATTTCCCAGATTTCCAAAGGTTAATCTTTAAATTTTGGATATAAAGTTCTTAAGCTGTGCGAACGACTTTTAAAGAGTAAGGTATGCCTTTCTTTTTCGATTTAAGCGAATTATTTTAAACTATTAATCTGTATTAGAGAGCTAGACTTATCAGTTAAATAGCTCTTGAAAAGGAATGTTGAGGAAGATATATCTGTCTCAAGTTGTTGTTTTTGAGTTTTTATTCCAGATGTTGTTTGTGAAGCCAAAATTAAGCGAATTATATTTCAAATTTCTAGTTCTCATCTTTTTCCTTCGATGATATATTCATTTCCTTGTGCCATAAATCAGTCTTAATATTCTTTCTGCATTTTTTCAATTGCCGTCCTGCAATTGAAAGATGATTCCAAATGTATATAGAATTTTTGAACATCACAGATAAGATATTATACCGGCAGATTTGAATTCATATGTAGGTACCAAACTTTTTCAAGTGTGACGAAGGTTCGTTCACACAAGAAAATGTTTTATTTTGGAATGAGCAGGGTTTTTTTCTGTGTTTCTGCTAACGGAAATAGAGAAATTTTACCCAAAATTATTCATCACCTAGCATATATTGGTAAGACTACGATTTTGTATACTTTTGAAGCATGTTTTTTTGTTGTTGCGGAAAAGGCCAATTCTATATACAAGGCATAGAATTTCGTCTCATTTGCATGGCTACGAGTAATAAACCTAGTTCTGAGATATCGAGGAAATAAAAGATTAAGGTTAGGTGGATAGTAAAATCGTGAGACGAAGAATCTATGACATAAACTTACATTGTGTGACTATATGTTATCCTTTATTCTGTGGCATCGCTACATTTAACCTTCTTATCTGATGGTATTTTACAAAGTAGCAAAGTCCTTGTTGAAAGATTAATAAACGGGAGGGAAAAAATGGATTTAGAGTTTACAGAAATAAACTATTACTCAGTTTTAAATCTTTTCATATCTCAGTATTATTGTTATTAATAAAAATAAATTCAAAAATAAGGAAAAAAATTCGATTAAAAATTATTATAAGCAGTTATTTATCGTTTGCAATGAAAATGGTTTATATTGGGATTAATTCCACAGTCACGTAAAGTTTGAAAAAGTTTTTTCGTTGGTTATTAGGTTTCAACATTAGTTCCTTTTTTTTCCCGCAAAAGGAAATTTTGATTATCAAATTCTGTTTTGCCTGTTCATTTTGCTCAAAATGCTCAGTATTTTAAAGAAAAATAGCTTATTTTAGAATTAATCAAATAAAACGGGGAATTTTGATTATTTTCATAATTATTTTTAAAAAATTCCAAAGCAAAGATTTTTAGATTTTTTTTCCTAAAAATATTTTTTTTTAATGTTTAAACTAATTTTTTTTTCCTGTAAATAAATTAATTCGAAATCAGAGTATCATTTTTTTTTTTTATATTTAAACATGAGTAAACATATTATGAATCTTCAAATTCTAAGTTGCAAGGGGCATTAGAAAAAATAAATAGGGAGAAATTTAAACAATTAAAATACTACAATTAAAATATTTAAATTGTTTAAATTTCCAAGCAATTGTTAATTTTAATTGTTAAAATATTACAATTAACTTTACAATTAAAATATTTTGAAATATTTTAAGTGTAAAGTTTATGAGAATAATATATGTTAAAGTTTATTTTGATCGAATTTCATGGAAGTTTTCTCCCCAGCATTGTAGCAATTTCAACTTTTTGAGACTTGTGTTTGCTTTATAATTCATCTTCCATTCCCTTCCCCAAAAAGAAAGTTTTTAAATTAAATACTTCTAGTGTGAATGAAACCATGGGAAAACATTAATTACATTTAAAGGATTTTTATCACAGAGTTAAAATATTTGTTCCCATTTTGAAGACTAGCTTTAAGAAATTTGTAAGAACTAACTGTTAAAATTATGTTTCTCCTGTAAAATATTTTCTTTTTTTTAAAAAAAGTCTTTGGATCTTTTTTTATTAAATGAACTAAAAATTATACTTAAATGTTCATGAGCTTGCCAAAGATTGTAATTATCTTTTAACGATGTGATTTGAATCAGACAAAATGCATGTATACTTTGTAATAAATTCGCTAAGGGAAAAGCAACAATTATATATAAGGCATTCTACGTCTTATGTGTAAAGGAGATCGATACAAAAGTAACACACACACACATATGTTTAGTTTAGAGTATTTTTTTTAAATTTAGAAACATAGCTGTTCGTTTCAACATTTAAAATTCAACAGCTCATTAACCATTACAATTTAAAAGACAAAGTATGGAAATTAGTTATACCAGGGAAAATGTATCCACTTGTATTCAAACGAATAGAATGTAAAGTTACGTCTTTGTAGGTAAGTGGATCAGAATTTAATATAAATATTGGAACAGTAGCTCACACAATTTTTCAGGGGGGGGGCATGGTCGAAAGAGTCCCCCAACTCGTATCATAACTCAAGACAACACCAGGAGAAGCACCCTGGTTCGCCGGTGGGACGCTAGGCTGCTGACGGTGTTTCAAGTCGACGTATATTTGGGACGCTCGTCCCGAAGGGGAGAAAAGAACCGTTGGTGATCAACCTCAAAATTTTGACTGAGGAGATCGACATCTGAGATGACACCTAACTCTCTAAACTTCCACACGATTCTAAAGTGAATATTCCGAGCCGCAACTGGTTTAACGTGTATCAGACTCTCAGCACGGCAGATCTCCAATGGAACCAAGACTCAAATTCACAACTCGCCTTCTAGGAGTTCATAATCATAATTATTCGGGCTAATACGGCTTATGGAATGGTGTGGAAGTCTAAAGAGTGAGATGTGCTACCTCTTGTACCTGTATTTCTCATCACTTCAAAAGGACTAGGTCTGTGTCTGTCGCGAAATAATCTCGTGATGCCCCGTAGAGAAAAGTCAATAAGTTATCAATCAATTAAATATCTTCCTCAAATATAATTGACAAAATTTTTTCTTGCATTTTACTTACAAGTCAAGAAACAGAGCTAGCTCTAAAACTAAACATATAATTTATTCTATATTGCAAAAGGAACCTTAAATATTTTTCGAAGTTAAATCCATTACGACAAATTCCCCTAGAAAAAGTAATTGAGACAACAAGCTTCTTATTTTAAAGTTATTGCGTCTGTCGAGATGTAATTTAAATGCACCTGAAAAGATAATTACATCGCCAAACTAAAAAAATATTCGGAAGTCGCATAGGGGTATAATTAGTTACAACAAAAACATCCTTTCCAAACTGCACATAATAACAAAACCCAAAAGAGACAACTAAATAACGGGTTTCTCTATTCCTACAGGAGTAAAAAAAGACAGGCGACTATTAACAAAAGCTCTCTCTACACCAAATGGTCTGTGTAGTGTAACAAATATTGGAATGAAAGAGGCCTACTTCCTCCTTTAATGACCAAATCTGAGTCGTCATGACAACTAAATTGAAAGCTGCCACCCATTTTGATTGGTCAATGAAAAGAGATGGCTAATTGTTCATTGGATGCTTTAAAATAAAAGTATTTTTGTGAAAGGCCAGCTTAACTTTTGAAACAAAAGTTTCTTGGTTACATTTCATTGTAATCTCTACGCCTTTGTCTACCTTCGTGACTGGGGGCAATTAGTATGGTTAAGTTTCACTGACCTAATGTGTGGTCTGGGATTGAAGGGGTTTGTGGTTTAACTAATTCTGAATGGATTCTAAGGTAGTTGTTAGTTTAGGCATGTGATAATAAAAATATTTCTTCTCCATTGCCAGTTTATTATTTTTTAAAAAATTCGTAATTTTTGTTTATATGTAGTAGTTTTGTTTGTTTCTTTTAATGTCAATCTTTTTCATGTTTCGTCAAAAAAAAATTGTTTTTTGTTGAAAGATGCTTGACTACCGGTCATTTTGAATTCGTAAGCATAATTTCTTCTTTCGTCATGAAATCTTATCGATTTAGTCGCAATCGATCGATTTGAATTTATAATTTATCAATTTAAATGCAATAAAATTAAGAACATTTTTAAAAATCTTAATGATAATGAATTATCGGCATAAAACTTCAGAAATCTGAGGGGGAAATGTGATTTCCGAAAAAGTTTCATTATTCCTGTATAGAAATTATATAGGAATAATCTTAAATTCACGAATTAAGGCTTATTCCAATGTCATTTCAGTAGGCTATAATTAAATACGACCATCACCAATTTTATGAAATTGAGAAATATTTTTTCCCCTTTGACATGGAAAAGCTTAATAAACAATCAATCAGTAGTTATTTTTTTCAGTATTACCATAGCAATAGAACCGAAAAGATTGAAAGCAATCATGTGATCTGAGATGTCAAATGAGAGCAACGATTTTAAGGTGAAACTTTAACCTAGTTCCAAAACATTTATTTTCAATAAATTTTGAAACTTTTTGAAATAATAGCTGTGTTTTGATAATAGAACATCAACAACTAAATATATCCAGGAAAGTCTTAAGGCACGAGCTGACTGGGCCCGGGCCCAGGGCCTTGTCCACAATGGGGGAATCTTCTCTCGTTCTCGACTTATCCTTAATAAGACCACGAATCGAATAATTTTTGATGTCAAATGTTATTTCCGGCTGTATTCACCGAAAAACTGGGAATTTCGAACGATATGTCAACTGACTACAAGTGATGTACAGGTGTAGACCTACCACCATACGTCATTACTCATTCAATCAAAAGGCGACAGTCGATACAGCCGGTTTGTGCGGTTGTAAGTCCTGCCCATTTATTTGTTTCGGGCAGGGTCGCACACTAGAATTTTTCAAGATGGGGGCAGGATCAAAAGTCCAATCATTCTTGTATCATACCTCAATACGTTGGCAAACATATTCCGTTGATTTCGTCGATTTTGGGAACAAAAACAGCAAAAAAAAAAAATTATTAATTAATAAAATAATTGTTTAGCATTAATAAAATAAATTGTTAATAACAAATACTTAATTAACTTTTATGTACTATATACATATCTTTATCACAGTGACGCACACAAGGGGGGTGTCCTAGGGGTCCGGACACAAACCAAAGCCCTTGAGTTTTTTTTTTCTATTGATGATAATCCTATATATATATATATATACTTGTAATTAGCAATTTATTTTATTAATTAATGCTAATTATCAATTCAATAACTTATTTTTTATTGTTTTTTTTTGTTAACAAAAGGGACAAAATCAGAAGAATCAATTGGATTTCCCTTGAGGTATGACACGAGTTGAGGGACTTTCAACCTGGACTCCTCCCTTGAAAAAATTTTGTGTGCGCTACTGCTTTATCATCAATAAAAAAAAGGCTATGGAAGAGCTGGACCCGAAGCTCCCCCCCCCACGCACACATACACATTTGTACACCACTGTTGATATTAAATTATTATTTATACGAGTTTATGACAACGTATGATTTGTTATGTCTAGTTTTAAGGGCTTATATTTATGTAGAGGCCCATGGTCTCAAGAATTCTTAAGACGCCCTTGAATATAACACTCCAAATAGCGCGACCTATAAATTTTATATCATTCTTCTGAGAACTTTAAAAGCAAAACTTTCAAATCACAAATATAGTATTATAAAAAAAAGAAGAAAAGTTGCTGCATTAAAACAGGTGCCCATTTCATCGCGCTGGTCTGCGAAGAAACATGCTCAATGTTAACACGTTTCAATCTAAGTGCTGTCTAATGTTATAAGTAATTATTTGGTGTCACCAGTAGTATTCGGTGCACTTTCGCAGCAGCAACACTATTATTAAGTTAATATAAAACTCGAAGGCTCCAGAGAAAAACGTGATTCAAAAACTGTACATAAATTTACACGAACAATCACGCAAACTTGCGGAACGGCAGATAAAATTAATTGTTTCAACCTTTTTGCCTTTTTACTACTTCGTATGCATGCTTTAATTAATCGAAGCTGATAAATTATTATGTGAGTGAGTGATAGTGTAATTGATAATTCATATTTGTTCATAGACAAGAAGCTGTAATGTGAGCAACAAATATACATGGGCCACGTAATTTGCATGCGGTGTGAATAAGAAAGAAAAAAATATTGTTTAAAAATACTCAGAAGAAAAATTAAAGATGCAACAAAGTCACTTATAAATTTCTTAACGACCTCGGCTTCTTATGCCATTAATTTTGTAAATATTCCTTAATTTAATTATATGTCAATTATCTTGATATTTATTAATTCTATTCACCGTATACTTATTAGAAGAATTATCCATTTAACTTCATTTTAAGGTTATACTTGTTTTACTACCAAAAACGAATTGCACTACACCAGACTAGAAACCGATTTAATTTATCTTTATTTATGAGGTAAAGCTTATTTTCAACTTAAATTTGGGTTTTTTTGTATGATTTAATCTGGAAAAGGTTTTGATATGTTCATCCATATATATGCTATTTAAATTATATAGAGATTCATGTGCTTAGAGATATTGACACTAGGTTTGCGATTCTTTTTTGGATACCTATCTTTACCAGCTTCCGCAAAATTCGACAGGAAAATGGAAACATGTATTTCTTAAGCGATTAATTTAACTTAAAAACAACCACAATCTCAACAGTCAATAGAAAATTTTGGTTTTATATTTGCTTCAATTCGCCAATAATTGTTCGCGTAAATTAAAAATAATAGTAATAGATTTTGTAATTTTTTTTTTTGCTTATGAAATCCATATGCGTCATAATTACTGGTCCCGTAACCTAGTGCCAAAAATACTGTAATAATCTGATTTGTAACCAATGACAGGGAGAGTTGAGTGGTTCTGGTCGTAAATTCGTGGTAACGTTATTTCTGTAAAGTCTTGGTATAACTAAAGATCCGCAGTGTAAAGGGCATGTTGAAACAAATAATATTCAACTCGTGGCCAAGTGAGTTAATAAAAAAACATAAATGTAATAAAATTATAGAACATTATAATTTGTAAAATAATTAATTTTTAAAATGAATTTCATTATTATACTTATGCATTTGTAATATTAGGAATTTGTATTTTATATAAACTTACTGTATTTATATTTATATTTGTAAAACTGGAAGCAATTTCTGTGTAATCTTTTTCAGTTTACCAGTTTGGAAACAGTCCGTATTTTGGCATCAGACTAGTTATAATGTTTTGATGTGAGCGCAGCTAAGCCTAAAATGGAATAAAAAATTGTTCTTCGAATTCTTTGCGCAAATCTCTATACTTTTAACGTTATAGAACGAAACGTTCCATAACAGGTATGACATCCGTTAAATCTGTGGACATAATAATTATTCTAAATGAGTGTAGAATAAAAACCGACCCCTTTCTCCACGATTAATTAAATTGTTTCATTTAGTTGGGGGAGGGGGGTGCAATCTATTTGCCAAAACTGAGATTTTCGGATGCAGTTCTCAAAAATTAACGAAATATGCTCAAGGAAATACAAGTTTAAGGAATTGTGTAGTATCGATAGAACACTGGATAAAATTTTTAATAAAAATTTACATTTTTATATTTAAAAGTGAAATTCCAATTTATGTTAGAGATAGGAGGGGGTATTCTCGGATAGAAATCTTAATGATGAGATTTTATGTTTCTTATAGTGAAGTATTTATTTTTTAATAAAAAAAGGAACACATTCTCATTAACAATATGAGCAAAAGCAGACTAACTTATTACTTTGTATAATGTAATCATTCAACAGAAGTGGCAAATGACGGCAGAATTTAATTTGAAAGAGATGAAAATTTAAGTAATATTATTGAGAATTCCAAGCATTTTACAAATGTGTAAGACCAGTTATAGCGCTCTTGTATCGCTGCTGTCGAGTTGTGAGAGTTTGATTCATAGTTTAACAAAAAGAGGAATTTTTTCACAGATCATCACTTCATCATGGATTTTTTTCCATGTAGAGGGACTGATGCAAATGGTATCTGCCGAGTCCTCACATTAGTATGGCTTAGAGAGAGGGGTGCCAACTCAGGTGTCGTCTTCGTTACACGGTTCAATATTACAAGGTTCTTCGCCAACAGAGAGGGGTCTGCTAATTCCCTCTATTGCTTCGAAATGCTACGTTAATGAATAATTAACCTCAAATTCTTACCTTGAAAAACCCAACAGTACTATTTCTGTTTAAAATATGAATGCATGCTAAATATAAAACTTGGAGGGGGGGGGGAGATGGAGGGAATGGTAGGTTTTTCACATGGCATATAAACTTATTGAAATAATTACATTTGATCAATATAAGGTATATATATATTTGCTTGTTTGAAGCTAGAAGCTTTTCGTGAAAATATTAGGATTCAATTCAAACATTATACTCAAGCAATAGCACATACAAAAATTTTTTCAAGGAGAGAGTCCATGGTCGAAAGTTCACTATTCGTATCATACCTCGAAACAACACCTATTGATTCGTCTGATTTTGTCAACAAAAAACAGTAAAAAATAAATCATTGAACTAATAATTAGCATTAATAAAATAAATTGTTAATTAAAAGTACTTTGTTAAATTTTACGTTATATATAAATAGGATTATCATCAATCGAAAAAAACTCAAGGGCTTTGGGGGGGGGAGGGTGTCCGGACCGGACCCCCCCCCTCTTGTGGGCGCCACTGTACTCAAGTCATATTTGCGTTGTCCGTGGTAGCCTTGTGGTCAAGGTAACGGACTCGTAATCGGCGTGTCATGAGTTCAAGCCTTGTACCGCTGAAGACCCACCGTGCAGAAGCGGCCGATGCCCATTAAATATGACGAGGCTCAAACATCCTCCCGTTCGCATGGTGTGGAAGTTAAGAGGGAGGGCCGGCTCAGGTGTCGTTCTCGTCACTTGACCATGATTCAAAATGACGAGGTTCGTTTCCAAAAGCCCTCAAATAGTATGACGTTAATATTCACTCACTCTGCATATTTGCGGTAATATAGACAAATATTTTTATATATCGGACATGAATTATTCATAAGAATTTAAGCGCTGAAAAATGTAAAAAACTTCCAAAGCCAATAAATTAATAGATAAAATATTGGAAGATATGGATATGCATGTAAATATCAGGAAATAGTTAGATACAATTAATGGTTAGCCTTATACTAATTAAATTGGAGGACGTGCTCTCTTGATTGCATGTTATGCTAATAATATAGCTAAAAAGTTTCTTTATTTTTAAAAAACTAGGATTTTGATTTAATCAAGGCTTTTAAGAATTAATAATAGACTCGAAGGTTTTGAAATAATCGCAAAAGAATTTTTTCATACAATAAAAACAATAGACGAGGAAAGTTGAGAAAATGATTGATTATAATTCTCTATCCTGCATTAGCTGTTCACAAAATAGAAGAATGAAAGAAATTAATCAGGTTTATCCGAGTGCCATATGAAATTGCTGTTTGGTTCTGTTAAATATTACTTTATATATTCAAAATTTCTCTACAAGAGAGATATGAATAAACATTAATCAAATCTGAAAAAAATAGAAATTGCAAGTTAAGCAGACAATAGAATTTAGAAAGGATATATGAAAAAACAAAAATAATAGTTAAATATTTATCAAAACATGGATGCTATAGTATTATAAGTATTGTTGACTTAGGACAGCTTATACATAAAATAATCTATATAGAAGTGGGGTTGAACATGTTTTGTGGCCAGCCCTTTCTCCCTTTCTGTTAATAATACTCACCAAAAACCTATTGAAAATAATGGGTCGAATAGATAGATAGATGTTTCAGTATTGATATCATACTGACTTTGCATGTCACAATTTATTTCTATGTCAATCGATTAATATTTTTCTGGAATAAAATTTATTCTATACTTCATCTCCCATGCCGTAGCCAGTGGTAACCTAGTGTTTATAGTCGCTAACTCGTGGCCGGTATGTCATGAATTCGAGCCCTAGTTCCACTGCAAAAACCCCACTGTATTGATGCATGGTGATGCAGATTGAAGGCTGTGTTCTATAAAATTAACAATATGCTCACGAAGACCCGAATTCAAAATGGCCGTGCTTTAATAACTTCATCTCTGCTTATTTCAGTCATCTTATACTATATTCACGCCATAATCAATTGCAGCACAATAGATATTTATGAACCTTCTATGATACACAATGAAAAATTAATTTATTAATCGGCTGGACAAAATCACAATAAGCGTTCCGTGACTTCCAATTGTTATGATGCCATCTCTTCCATTAATTATTGCGTGAATTGTTTTCAGGAGGAAGCAGGAAAAATTGTAATGAACAATATTAAGCTTAATGAAGCTCTGATTAATGAAAAGTGCTGAAAGCTGATTCGACCTTTGACACGGATATGGAGAAAATTGAAAGACGTTTTTCTAACGAACTCATTGTTCTTCATACCCCTGCTTTTACTTTTCTTGGAGCATTGATCAAGATTGACCTTTATTAGCCTAATAACATGGAGAATGAAGAGCCGATTGAAGGGTGGAAGATATTAATTTTGTTTCTTTTAATCTCTAAGGATGCCTTTGGTGCAATTAATCAGTAATTTATTGGGAGGATTGTGAATCTATAAGCAACATTCTCAAAGAATAAAATTGAGAGATTGCAAAAATAAGCTGAATAATAAAACTCTATCAACCTGTTTCCCTACTTTTAATGCAGAGGTTGTTGCTGTTTTTTAAAAAAGGAGTGATTTGTTAGCTTTTAAATAAAAATTAGGATGCATATTTAATTTGAATTAAAACCTTTTTAACTAATGTTCATACTTTTAACTCTTTACCACTTGCGTAACGAGTCCTGAGTGTCCCCTGCGCCAAAATTCCTTAAGGGTCTTTTTTGGAAAATAAAAATAATTGTATTAATAAAATTTATTTAAAAGTGTCAAAATATTACACAAATAGGGGGCCCCCACATCATTGATAGGGCTGTAACTACGCCCATGCACTTTACTTAATGCAATTATGTTCGGAACCATGATTTTGAAAAAAATACGTATAAATGATTTGGTATTTACAGTGTCACAGTTGAATTAGAACATACATACACACAAATTGTTTTAAGAATATTATTACAAAAAAAAAAATTTATGTATTTTTTGCAAAAAATGAAGAAAGAACTACATATTTCATAACATTAATCTTTTATGAAAAATGCTTTTAAATAATAATATTTTGGCTACATATATAGCTAGAACCAGTGGCGCATACAAGAATATTTCAAGGTCCAGGGTCGGAAGTCCGCAATTCTCGTATCATTCTGCAATACGCCGCCCAACATATTCTTTTGATTTCGTCGATTTTCGGGAACAAAAAACAGCAAAAAATTAATTATTGAATAAAAAATTAGCATTAATTAATAAATTTAATTATTAATAACAAATACTATATACATAGGATGCAAATTTTACGATCAATCGAATAAAAATCAAAGGCTTTGGGGGGGGGGATCTGGACCCGAGGGACCCAACCCCCTTTTGGGCGCCACTACCTAGTATTACTAAACGCGGTGGCCGTGGTCAAGGTACCGTACCTAGTGGTCAAGGTGACAGACTCGTGGTCAGCGTGTCATGAGTTTGAGGGTGATGTACGTTAAATGTGTTGAAGCTCAAACGCCCTCCCGTTGGTATGGAAGTTAGGAGAGAAGGATGCCACAGCTCAGGTGTCGTCCTCGTCACTTGACCGTGGCTCAAAATGACGAAGTCTGTCGCCAAAGGCCTTCGAGTAGCTGAATAGTGTGACGGTAATGTTCACTCCCTCACTACTATACCGAAGGGGAAAGAAATTTTTTGAAGAATTCTGATTAATTTCAGGGGGGTTACACGATCCACATTAAAAAAAATAACGGGTGTTTTTTGTTAAAATTTCTTTTCTCTGATATATTAAAATGAATAAATCGACTTCTATAAATTATATATTTCAACACAATTCTAGTTTATCCCTCATATAGAAACCCTAGCTCTATATAGGCAAAATATTAATAAATAAGCATTTTTTTATAAGAGAATATTTTTAAAATATGTATCTTTTTCATTTTTTGCCAAAATATTGCTTTTAAATAATTTTTTCTTGCAATAATATTCTTAAAGCAATTTTTTAGATACAGTTTCTAATTCAACACACTAAACATCATAAGTATTATCTATTTATACGTTTATTTTCAAAATCATGGTTCCGAACGTAGTGAGTTACCCTAACGCACTTGTTTATCAGTGGAAAATAAATTGTAAAATAAAAAATAATTCTGAAAAAAAATATAAGTTTCCATGATCACTAGTAATTTTTCGTGCACAGCATATTTCAAATTCAAAATATTTTGTTCTATTATTACATTAATTTCTTCAGAATGTTTCCTCATTTCTAAATTTTTAGACAAAACGAATACATGAATAAAATAATGGGGGGGGGGGTGATACATCCGATTCAATAATCCTTATTTTCCTTGGTGAAGGACACGGTCATCCGTCCGAAGTGTCGTTAATTTCGCAGGAGTCGCCATTGTCGCGATCTCGTCACCTGCATTGTTTCCATTGTCACAGGTTCGTGTCCTGGTACCACTGCAGACCCGCAGTGTAGAGTTTGGAGAGGAGATGACAGCTCAAGTTTGATCCTCGTCACTTGATCAAGGCTTAAAATTACGAGGTTCATCACCAATTGCCGTCATTTTGCCGTGTAGTGCGACGTTAAAAAAATCTTACCCACTAATAGCACTGAAGACTCATCGTGCAGAGGAGCTGAAGTATGTTAAATCTGACCAAGCTCAAAGTCTTTCCGAGGAAGGGTGTGGAAGTTTGGTAAGGGGTGCTAGATCCCGTGTCATCCCCGTCACTTGACGAAGGCTCGAAAGTACGAGGCCCATCACCATTATCCCTCATGGCGCTTCAGAGTGCATCAAAAATTAAAATCAAATGCTGATCATCTGTCGATGTTCAAAGTCTTCACGTTGACGTGATGTGGATGTTTTTAAAGAGGCTGCCAACTCTGATGTTATCTGCTTCCCTTAATCGTAGTTTAAAATTGCATTACTCTTCGCCAATAGCTCTCATGTTAGCTTAGAGTGCGATCATTAATAAACAATCCATCTTTATTTTCTTTGATGTAAGACACGGTAAACTTTTCTTGGAATCGTTAGTTTGAGAATTAGAGTGTCGACAGTAAGAGATTCATGGAATCTCTTACTGTATATTTTTGGAATAGTAGAGGTTTAGAAGTTTCAAGTGCTTGTTAGGGTATCTAAGTTTTTCCACAGTGAGATGTTGGGAAGTATGTAGAATTATAATGATCAGATAATATAAAATGTTGGCATCGCGTTATGCGTTGGTGGTTAAAAATTTCGAATCCCGTTGATTGAAAGCCCCATCAGTGAAATAAAATAGTATTATTTAAAACTATTCTAAATTAGTATCTTGTGTGAAGTTGTGAGAGGGCAGAGCCCTTAATTCCAAACACGTAAGGCTAGTTAGCGTAAAATTATGTACATAAAGATCAGGAAATAAATTGAGTAATAAATGAATATTTAAAAACTAATTAATTTGTGGCACGTGCCTTTTTTAAAGCTTGTTATGTATTTCGTAACCAGATAATTTTATCTTCTCTTTTTCCCAGAAAGAAAAAAAATTACAGATTTTCTTTTAGAACATCAAAAGGAATATATAGACGACTTTTGAAGAAATTTCGTAAGGACCTAAAGTAACCGACTACTTGCAACAACTTTTTTTTTTTAAAAATTGGAGATATAGGGATTTTTTTGTCGTTCTTGTTTAGTATATTTTATGAAAAATATGTTAAAATTAAGAAGAGAAAGAGATTATAAAACTAAAATTGCAAAAAATGGTTAAAAATGGGACAAACACGGCCCATTCTGTACCAAAAGTTTTTGAGTCAATTTTCAATTTTTTAATTCTGATGTGGCTATGTTATTCATTTTTAAAATGACCTTCAAGATAAGAGATATTTAAATTTTTACAAAAACTAGAGCACTTTATCTTAGTTATTATATGAAATTACTTTAAAAAACAGTGGTTACATTAACATAAGAGACCGCAAATTTTATAATAAAACAGTGATTGATAAATCTGATGGTTAAAACACTTCTACTATTATAATGAACATACACAAAAAATTTCAGTTAATTATTTTCAAAACCTTTTCAAAATAATTTTGAAAATAAATAACCTCACTGGTACCCGTTTTAGCATTTAAAAAAACACACACACACACACACATTTTAAAGTACTTTTGTAGCTATCGCTGGCCCCGTTTGAGCATTTTCGAAAAAACACATTTCGAGTAAAACGCATTTTAAAGTATGACATGTTGTTTAAAGTAAGTGGCATCTGCTTTTATTAAAACACTTGTAATTTTTGTTCTAGTGAACGGAAAATGATAAACTTGGTATTTTTATAAAGCTAATAAGATGACCTATAAAATAAAATCATAAAAATATTTCTCATTTTTGGCAAAATTCACTATTTTAGGGTAGTCGGATACCGTAATTGAGACGGAGCAATATCTTTGTAAAAGGGAGTTTTAATGTATTGATTTTAATATGTATATTTTGATTTATGATTGCGTGCTATACAGCACGTAGTTCAATAGAAACTGATATATTTTAAATTTTCTCATAAACAAACTACTAGACTTTTACTGTGTGACGAATACATACATTTGAATCTTTTTTTATACATATTTATTAAGCTAACTTGTGATTTATATATAATGAATTAATTTTAAAACAATTCAAAGCTAGCCTATTAAAACCTTTCTGCAAAAAGGTTATTTTTTTCAAACAAGAATTTTTTTTTGTATTTTAACTATTTTCAATGCCTATGTTCTGTAGAAATTTCATTGTGTTATTTTTTTCTATCTTTTGCGCATTTCATTAAAAAAAAAATGGAAAAATTAGTTTTTCAGTTAAAAAGCTAATTTTTTAAAATTGTTATAAAATAAAGAACAAAATGTATCACAAACACTTTCATAGAATTTTACTGTAGCTTATCATATCAAATTATTGAATTAGTATAACAATGAGAACAAGCACGTCAAAAATGTGCGTGATCCACAATTTCATAAATTTTTATAGTTCAACCAGTAAAATACTATGGATTTACTTGTTAGTATAGTAATATATAATATTCATTTTAATTTTGATAATTTTTTCTTATTTTTTTTTGTTTATTAATATCAAATTATAATGCTTAAGAATGTTTGAAGTAGTCAAATTACTATCATTTTTCCATTTTATGGTATTACTTTAAAAATAAAATTAATTTTTAAATAGCTTTTTTTCTTGCTCACATAATCTTAAAACCATGTGTATTTGATTCACACTATCGCTACGTAGAGGTGATATATGATAAATTAGAGATACATGATGGATCAAAGTGAGGTGTAGAAGTCTTAGGAAGCAAATTATTAGGCTTTTGTCGTCACGTGACCTAGGTTCAAAATTATGGGTCCGTCACCAGTAGCTCTTACGTTGCTTCAAAGTTCATCAAATGGTTTTGAAACTGAACATCACCAATTCAGAATTCGCGATGAATTTGCTCTTTATTGAAGAACTTTTAAGCATCAACTATACTATAAAATGGATCACGCAAGATAAAGTTTCTTCTAAATATTTGATTTGTTTGGATTCTCTTTCTTCCTTAGAAACTCTACGAAATATTTCATCTTGCAATGATATCCTTGTGGAAATTCAAATGAATCTTAAAATTCTTAAGGATACAAATATCCTAGTGTATTTTGCTTTTTTTTCGTGGCCATACTGGAATATTTGGAAACGAAAGAGTTGATTTCTTGTTGAAATATACAACCAAAAAGGGGATTGAAATATCAGTTAATATTCCGAAATCGTTCTACAAGAAAATAACTGAAGAAAACGTTGTTTCTCTTTGGAACACTTGTAGTACACGCGATTAGTTCTCTTTTCTGACAAAGAAATTGTTTCCGACCATTTCACAAAGACTATCTTGTGATCAATTTTTTACCAATTTAAAATCACCCAATTCCTTCATGGTAATTTTAAAGTGTACCTCACTAGATTTAACTTATGCCTTTTAAAACTTTGTGACTGCAATGCTGGAGGGGAGCAAAGTGTTGAGCATTTTGCCCTTTTTTGTTCAAAATTTATGTATAAGGAAAAAAAATCCCTGAAAATTAAACCGCATGCTTTTAAAGCCAATTGCCCTACTAATTTTTTTCAAATTGTTTCAAGTTAAGCTTCGTGCTCTTTATTTTGTATCATCACTAATGTAATTTTGTAATTATTGTAAATTTTTCATTTCTCTGTTTTTTTGTAACTTCCTTTTATTGGTTTTGTTCGTAATTGTTTTATTTTGAAATGCCTTTTAGGGTGTTTGTTGCTTGTTTTTGTTATTTCATTATTTCATAACTTGGTTTGTTATTTCATTTCATAACTTGGTTTGTTATTTCATTATTTCGTAACTTGTTTTATTTCATTATTTTGTAACTTGTTTTGTTATTTATTTTATGTTTGATTTATCTTTTTTTAAATTTTTTATTTGATTTATCTTTTTTATTTTTTATTTGATTTATCTTTTTTTAATTTTTTATTTGATTTGTCATTTTTTAAATTTTTTATTTGATTTATCTTTTTTAAAATTTTTTAAATTTGTCTTTTTTTTCCTGATTTATCTTTTGTTTGTTTTACTTACTTCTATAAGCCCGGTACAATACTTGTGGTGCACGAGAATTATTTTATCTGTTTTCATTAAGAAAAAAATCACACACAATCTACACTATCTTAGGGTAATATGCTTCATATTGAATATTGTGTAATGATTTTTCGACAAAGATAACGGAAGAATGTATTGTATAATTAAAAAATTATAAGAAAAGCATGCATTTTAACATTCTTAAACTCCAGTTGTGTTACAAATTTCTTGCATAAATGCAAAGTTTTATTTCATTGGGAAAAAAAATTCAACTAAAATACTAGTTTATGCATTAAAGGATTAATACATTAAAAGGGAAAAATACTAGTAAACTTGTTTTCTATAAAAAAAATAACATGAAATTTTTATATAGAATGTAGGACTTACACATGACAACACATCATCAAAACAAATTCTGGTTCGTACGTTCTGAAAGACTTCAATATATTGTAAAATAATGTGTTGTACATTTAAATTCATTAACTTATTATTAATTTTCTGAAGACCTACAAAACGGAAAAGATTCACAGAAGTTGCTTAAGACTCAAAAAGTTATTCAACTCACATATTTTCACCAGAAACCTTCCTAATCAATTCAATTTTTTCTAATTACATGTTGATATCTCTTTTTGAAGATGAAACCTACCGCTTTTGCAAGACACAGTGATTGCACAAGTTCTCAATAAGAGTTCATTTTCAATGAAATCGAAGAGTGCATGATCAGAAGTTCCCCCGAGGATCTCTCTCTCTCTCTCTTAACAGTCGTGGAAAATGGAGGGTTGACCCACTCCTTCCCCTTTCTCTACCCCTTCTTTATTCATCGTCTGCAGAATGATTTCTGTAGGATGATGATGATGACCAGTATTCTGTTTTTGTTGCTTATTTGCCTAATCACACCGCTGAGCATAATTGACACTCATTTCTTCTCTGGGTTAAATGCAGGACGAATTAATGGAATGGAATTTAATTGTTCTGATGGATGAGACGTTTCCTTTCCTCTGGCATCGCCGATTTCAATGTGCTTAGGAGGATACCTTGAGACCAGGTTAACTCTGCTGCTGTCTTACAAGTTGGGAATGTATTCTCGTGGAGTCTGTGCTCCAAGAGGAATCGTGATGGAAGATAATTGGGGTATTATTTTAGTCCGTTGAGGTTTCCAGTCCTCGTTGAAAATGAAATTTAAGGAATAAGGAAAAACTCTCTTGTTTTGTTTTAATATATTTACTTTAAACGGTTTTTATCGGAATCATTATAACAAAAATAAACTTATATATCCGTCGGTTGCTTAAGAAATATCTCGATAAGATTTGTAGATAGTCACTCTCTCTCTATATATAGAAATACTAGTTGTTACCCGCCCGTTTCGCTGGGTATTTCATGATGTTTTATAAATTTTACTGCTTATATATATGTATAAATTATTGATATCTAAGTCCTAGCATTAAGAATTCGATTGAATTGAAAATATACTTATACCTGTAACTGTCACCTGTTGATAAAAAAAAGGGCAGAACTCGTCTAATTTGTATTTTCTAAAAATCTCTAAAATTGAAGCATAGAATGATGTTTTCTCTTTCGTAACTCAAAAACCAAGTGGATTCCCGCAAAACCAATTTTCGGTGGATCTCTACTCCGTAAATTGAACATGCAAGCCAAATTTCAAGTCTAAATCTAACAGAAAAAAGCAAAAGTTTTACTATAAATATCCCCATAATCCCGTTGAGAGCCGTTTTCCAAAATTACCGCTCTTAGCGGATTTCAATTCAACAAAAGAAAAATGCAAACCAAATTTCATTATTATAGTCCTTGTAGCTCGAAAAAAGTAATTTTTTTTGTTAATAACTCCCAGTAACCCCCTGCAACCCCCCAGAACTTGATTTGCTTAAAATTTATTCTTAGTGGATCCCTATTCAACAAAAGAAACATGCTTAACAAATTTCAAGTATATGGGTCTAACAATTAAAAACAGGAATTTTTTTCTGTAACTCCTCTTGACCCCTCGCAAACATCTTTGGGGGTCAATTTTCATTTTACTCTTTGTTAGAGGAACTATATTTCATGAAAGGAACATGCCTACCAATTTTCAAGCAGGATGATCAAGTAGTTTAAAAATGGAAATATTTATCGATTAAGCCTCTTAATCTCCCGAAATTAAACTTGGTAGTTGATATTCGCGAAACCCATTTTGTAGCGGTTCTCTACTTTACGAAAGGAATCTGCTTATCAAATTTCAAGACTGTACGTCTAACAGTTTAAAAATGGGGATAATTGTCTATAACGCCACTTGAGCCCCCGCAACGCCACTTCTGGGTCTGTTTTCACAAAACCCATTTTGTAGGGGAATTGCACTCTATGAAAGGAATCTGCTTAGCAAAATTTGAAGACTGTGCGTCCAATTAATTAAAAATGCAAAAAAAATTATCAATAACGCCCCTTGAACCCCGCAACACCACCTAGGGGTCGATTTTCACAAAACACATTTTGCAGTGTATTTCTATCCTATGAGAGGAATCTGCTAACCAAATTTCAAGACTGTTAGTCTAATAGTTTTAAAAAAGAAATAATTATTTATATCTGCCCTTAAACACCCCTTGGGGGTCAATTTTCTCCAAACCCGTTTTGTAGCGGATATTTACTCCATGAAAGAAACATTCCTACCAATTTTCAAGCAGGTAGGTCAAATAGTTTAAAAACGAAAATATGTATCTCTTACGCCACTTTATTCCCTGCAACGCCACTTAGAGGTCTGTTTCCACAAAACCTTCTTATAGCTGATCTCTACTCTATGAAAGAAATCTCTTTATCAAATATAAAGACTGTGCGTCTAATAGTTTAAAAATGGAAATAATTATCTATAACGCCCTTAAGTCCCCTCAACGCCACTTGGGAGCAATTTTCACGAAACCCATTTTTAGCGTATCTCTACCCTATGAGAGGAATCTGCTTACTAAGTTTCAAGACTGTACGTCTAATAACTTAAAAATAGGAATTTATAACGCCCCTTAAACCCCCCGCCCCCGCAACATCCCTTGGGGTCAATTTTCCCAAAACCCATTTTGTAGCGGATATTTACTCCTGGAAAGAAACTTACCTACCAATTTTCAAGCAGGTAGGTGAAGTAGTCTAAAAACGGATATATTTATCTATTACGCCATTTAATCCCCCGAAACGCCACTTAGAAGTCTGTTTTCAGAAAACCCGTTTTGTAACTGATCATTATTCTATGAAAGGAATCTATATATATATATAAAATTTAAAGACAGTGCGTCAAATAGTTTAAAAATGGTAATAATTATCTATAACGCCCCCTAAGCCCCTGCAACGCCACTTGGGGGTCGATTTTCAGCAAACTCATTTTGTAGTGGATCTCTACTCTCTGAAAGGAATCCGCTTACTCAATTTCAAGATTGTACATCAAGTAGTTTAAACATGGAAACAATTATTATTAAAGCCCTTAACCCCCGTAACGCCTCTTGCGTTTCGAATTTCGGAAAATCCTTTCTTAGCTGATGTCTACTCTATCAAAGGAACATTTCTACCAAATTTCAAGTCTGTAGGTTGAGTAGTTCCAGAGATTTCGTGATTAGTCAGTCAGTCAGTGAGTGAGTCGCTTTTCTCCTTTATATATATATATATATAGAGAGTGAGCTAATAGAAGAATTGAAAAAATACTTGGAGCTTTGACATAAATACAATTTTTAACTAAACTCTCTCTCTTTATATGTATGTAATAATACCCTGTAATATAATCCTTTTAAATATCTTTTAATTACCTATGATCCATCCCTTCAGGACCCACGTATGATTAATAAACTTTCTAGCTACCTAAAGAGTATTTTGAACAACATTTATCCACCCACTCAGATCATGTGATTTGAGCCGCCTATAAAAACTGAGATTCCTGGAGACCCGACCCTCTTTCGCTTCTGTATTTGTCTGCCTTCAACATGTAGCCGGCTGCAGCTTGGTTTGTGTTGTGTATATGTTTCTTTGTGATTCCGTCTATCTGTGTGTCTTCATGTCTAGTTTACAATAAACAAGAATAACCAATATCAAGATTGCCTCCTCAATAATATTGATAATGCCACATAAATCGTAAGAAATAGTAATCGTAAAAAGAAATACCTTTCAACGGCCGCGTCTATTACATGTATATATTATGAAGGAAATCGCTCTGGTGCCGCTTTACTAGAGACAAGCAATAGGCGAGATGAAACTACTCTTGCTAGGTTTCGCAGTGGACATACTCGAGCTCAACGGCATGCGGATGGACTTAAAATTTACCCTTCTTGTCCGAAATGCAATGCTGCTCCTGCCCACATCTTGGCTTGTATTGGTTGCCATAAGAGCCAGCTGCTCTCAAATCCAGTTACAGTTCTTCATTGTTTAAAAACGCACGAGTTCATGGACTTGATCTAGATGTTTCTGTCGGTCAAGTGGTGCAAGGAACAACAACATATACATATTTATCTTGTTCAAATTTTCAACCGTTAATAAAATATTTTCTATTCATCCGATCGAGTTCGAATAAATTTTTTAAAACTTGTAGTGGATAACATTCGATGCTAATACAGTTTTTTTCAAATATTAATTAATAAATTACTGGTTAATTAAATTAAATTAATTACCGGTTTTTGACGTCAAGTTAGATTTGTCTCCATTGTTGTAACAATATAACTATTAAAACAATGACAAAAAGTTGGCGTTGAAAACTTGCCAAACTGGGTGTGCATTGATACAACAATGTAAACAAATTATGTTTACATTGTGGAATGGGAAATGTTACTCTCTCCCTATATGTATATGTATATATCGTTCATATTTTCAATCGTAAATAAAATGCTTTCTATTCATCCATTCAAAGTAGGAGTTGACTTAATTTTTTTATATTACTTGTTTCTCTCAGTACATTCCTTGGATATTGTGGCGTCGTGACCCCAAGTTTACTTAATTTCTGGGTAGTGAGAGGGATTGCACAGCTTTAGTAAAAAATTATTTATTTGCAAATAGTTAACACCGAATTTACACACGTTCTATTGTATCTGTAAAATACATCTTTTGAGCAAGTCCAATTGTTCTAAAATAGGTATTGTCGTCCGTTGGGCTCGTTCTCACGGGCCAGCAACTAGACCGTATTGCTTACACACCACCGAAACAGTCAAGTTCTAGCAGGTCAACTCGGGGGGGGGCAGTTTCCCCAAAGCCTTTTTTCTCCAATCACCAAATTGTTTCTATCGCTCCTTATCCCCTCAACCTAACAGCCTTTCACAAGTTTCCGCTTCTCGCCGATTCTGGATATCTAGCTGTCGCTTTTTTCGCTGATCTCGTAGAAGTCCAACCCCTAGTGAAGCTGCCCCCCCCCTTGTTAAGTCTCTATCCCTGATCTCCTTCCAAACAGTCTTTTTAAACCCCCTAGGCAAACTTCTTTCAAGCCCCCAATAGTTTCTGATTGGCGAGATTCTCTGGTCTCCACATGGCACCCTCTGTATTGGTCCTAACTGCCATTGGTTCTTCAGAGAAAAAAGTGTCTTGAGTGAAATCATCTATGTCGCCAAACCTCGTAAATCATATGGAGGGTCTCTAAATCAACCTCTCACTTCAACACTGTGAATACACTTTTTGACATTTCTTCCTCTAAAAAGACTGACACTCCTTTATATATAAGTGAACATGGCCACATGGGAGAGTTAACGAAACAATGGACAGCCGTCAAAACAAGTGTCCTTTCTAAAGATCGCTGCAAAGAAAATGAGTGAATCGATTCGCCTCTTGGGTGTTGGAAAAGAAAAAGAGGAGCAACATCAAATTGTTCAAGAGTTGCCCCAACATCTGTTTCACATTAATGCATTAGAGAAAAGTTTGTAGATTATTTTGAAAGAAAAAGCCCATCTGGTGATTCTGTTTGCCCCTGAGAGTCTAAAAATGAAAAGAGGAGTAGCAAACTCCCTTCTAATGAGGAGTCTCTACATTAGAAACCTTTTTTTAATGTATTTTTGGCCATTGTTGGTCGCAGAGTGGTCGTGGTCAGAGATGTTTCTGTCAAGTCTTCCTGGTACCCATTATACAGACTGAAGCATGATAAATTTGTCAAGGCTCCAAGTCCTTATATTGGCATGTTGTAGAAGCTTAGAGGGAGAGGGGAGTTTCTGCTCAGGTATCATCCTTGTCATCCAACAAGGTTCGAATTACGAGATCCTTAGCCAATAGCTCTCATGTTGGCTTCAAAAGGCGAAATTAATGAGCACTCAATAAATGATTGATCATTTCTTTTTATGAATCATTAAATATTTCAAAGGATTTTCTCCCATTTAGTTATGAAGTTATATTTATGAAACAACTAAACAATGCTGCTTTCATTCTTTTAATTCACGAAAAAGTAAATTTTTGTTCTTTTTATATTCAAAATTATCAAATATATTTTTTATACTTTACCGAAAGTTATTTGCAGACGAAAAAGTAAAATAATGTAATGAGGTAGTAGTATGCATTTTAATTATGAACACATCTTTTTTTATTTTTATTTTAGCGCAATTTTTTCCCCAGTATTGTTTCTCATGGATTTCACAATAATTTTTTTTTTTAGTTATAAAATTAAAGACTACTTCAGTTATTTCTGTATCTAATTTATTTTCTACTAGTTATTTTGGCAAGTGCCCTAGATTTTGTTTTAACAATTTTGCACACAAGGATACTCTTTCAAACATGTTCGTTAGTGAAAATCAATTAATTTTCATTTACAAAATCTTTGCTTATATAATTATATTCTAGACTAATTTCTCAAAAGATCGAGACGAAAAAGATAATTGCTATATTTATGTTACTATACCACTGCCTCATTCAATTCTTTTTAAAGAGTGATTAAGAAATGTATAATTAACATAATCAATCAATAAATGAACGTTATTTAACTTTATATTTAAGTCAAAACAATAATTAAAAACGCATTCCTTTAATGTTAATATTTCAATCTTCCTTTTAGATGCTGTGCTCATTACTTGGCAGAAGCTCAAAATTAAGAGGTCTGTCACCTGTAATAGGCCTCGCGTTGATTTAAAGCACGAAGTAAATAAAAAATAAATCAAATTAATCATTCTTTTTCTTATGCAGCTATTTGTTGTTCTGTAAAAGGCAATTTAGTGTACAAAGATATTTTTTCTATAATAAAAATACACGAATTCAGAATGAAATATCATCCATATTAAAAATTAAGTTTTAAAAAAACAATCAAGAAGAAATAATCCTAATTTGAAAAAGTGTAACTGTTATCGACCGTGACGCACATAAGGGGTGTGTCCCAGGGGTCCGAACCCCCCCTCCCCCCAAAGCCCTTGAGTTTTTTGATTGATAATAATCCTACATATATATAACGTAACATTTGATTAATTACTTGTAATTAACAATTTATTTTATTAATTAATGCTAATTATTAATTCAATAATCTATTTTTTACTGTTTTTATGTTAACAAAATTGACAAAATCAGAATTCTCTTGAGGTATGATACGAGTTGGGGTCTTTCGATCATGGATCCCCCCCCCCCTACTTGAAAATTTTTTGTGTGTGCTACTGGTTATGGAACATTATTACTGATATTCTCCCCCGATATTTTTTATTTAGATCATTATTACAATATATTTCACACAATTCGCATAAATATTTGAAGAAATATAGTATATATATGAACGCCCTTTGAATTTGAAATGTTCGCCATTGCCTTAATTACCGTTATTACGCTGAAGATCAGCGAGAAAAATTATTAACTTTTTCTCTGAATGATTTCAAGAATAAATTCAGTTTGTGATTACAAACAACCTCCTTTACGAAAAAGAGAGAACAGCAATTGCATTGAGGCTAAAAGTTTCAGCATTTGTTATTGAAAGTATTATAAACATATACATAAATCTATAGGAAAATATTTTTGTAATAAAAAACTATTCTCTCTCTCTTTCATACTAATTTACTCCAAAAATCTAATTATTAAGTATAACAAGACAGCGTAGATCATAATTAAATGTCTAAGTTAACATATTAGCAAACTTTTACACTTAAAAACTAAGATTTTAGTATTAAACATAGTTTAAAAGCACCAATCTTTCTATATCATTCGGCTGAAACATTTATATACATATACACTAATTTTTTTAAATTTGAAAAACTTTAAGTGTATTTTATGTGATTGTATATATATTCAAAAGTGTAATATTTTCTGATATTTATATGCGATTATTATTACATCGTATGAAATCAAAATACTTAAATTCTTCTTTTTAGAATAATAATTTTTCAATTTTATGAATTGGAAGTATTTTAAACTGTTTATGACGCTGTTTTTCAGATCCAGTTCAGTAATTTCCTTTTTAATGTTGAACCAACTGTAGTTAAAGTCAATTAAAACCACTGAAAGAATTATTAATTCTATAAAAATTACCTTACTATATTAAAGTAAATAAATGTAATGATGGCAATAAATAACACTTTTTTCCCTTGATAGAAATGGTTTACAGCTTTTATTTTGCAGTATTTCGGATAGGCCTAAAGTTGCTTGACACGTTTTGTACGCATTGATTAAAATATATTAGTTAAAAAAAAAGTAAAACACACAAGTCCATTAACGAAGTCTTTTCACCCACAGCAGTTTCTCCATTTCTACAAAACAACATTAAGATTAATTTTAAGGT
The DNA here is from genome assembly GCA_019973975.1 of Trichonephila clavata. NCBI lineage: Eukaryota > Metazoa > Arthropoda > Arachnida > Araneae > Nephilidae > Trichonephila > Trichonephila clavata. The sequence continues at coordinate 306,602 of BMAO01021626.1, read as the reverse complement.
CGTCATTTTAGGTCAACGATATTTAATGTGTTTATGTTTATTCGGAAGAAAAAAGATTAAAATTTTTCCCCATATTCGTAAATGCAATGATTAAAACGTCAAACGAGGAATAATATTTATCACTTTTTCCTCTTTATTAATTGTCAGCAACGATTAATCAATTATAGATCGAAGGCAGTAATGTTTTTGTAATTTTGCCGAATGAGGTAATCAATTAGATTAATTAGTTCATTGGGGTCGTTCAAGAGTTCTGCATAACTTTGTTTGTAAATAAGATATTTAGTAAGTGTTTATTTGGCGACAACCAGTTTATCTATTCATTTATTTACCATGAGTTTGGGTAGAGCAAGATAAAAATATTTATCACCTTTTGATTAGAGTGTATTTAAGAGCTTTTGATTGATTAGTCTGTGGTCAACGAAACCTTTTAAAAATCTTTTTCTCCCCCCCCCCCTATCCTTTTTGTTATATTTAGGGAAATTGAATAAACAAATGAAATAAAACTAGAACAAAAATAAATTGATAAATTTACTACTACTTTCTGCAACTAAAAATGAAATTTTTAACAATTTTGCATAATTACTTCGACTAATTTTTTGAGTTTAAAAAACTTTATAGAACCCAAAAGAGACATTTTACATAGTTTAAGTCTTATCTAAGTACAATTTCTTTGAGGTGACTTCGTTCACAGAACTGTTATCGAAAAGAGTGTAAATGAACAATAGTTTGATATTTAGTGTCTGTTGAATTAGTATATACATGCAAAATTGCTTGAAGTATATTATTACAAGAAAAACTATTTAAATACAAATTTGTTGGCAAAAAATAAAGAAAGAATGACACATTTCCGAAACCGTCTCCTTTCAGGAAACTGCTTCTATAATAATATTTTATCAATGTTTAGCTAAGACCAGAGGGAACGCAAGGGAACGGCGTCCCCGGGTCCAGACACCCCCAAAGTCTCCCTTTTTTATTGATTATTATCCTATGTATATAGTACGTAAAATTTATTTGTTATTAAGAATCAATTTTATTAAATAATGCTAATTATTCATTCAATAATTAATTTTCTACTGTTTTTTGTTCCACAAAATCGACAAAATCAAAGAAATATGTTGGGCGATATGTGATACGATAAGGGTGAACTTTTGACCCTGGATACCACCCCCTTGAAAAATACCTGTGTGCGCCACTGGCTAAGACTTAAATATCTAGACTAAACCAAATTTTTTAAAAAATTCACTTTTTTTTTAAAATTACGATCACAAATAATAGCGAGTATTTTTTGTTAATATCTCTCGACTCCGATACAGTAAAACACGTAGAATGAGCGCCTAAATGCGTGAGAGATTCGCGGAACGAAAACTAACCCTGATCAATAAAACTTCAATTTATTCACACTATGAACCCCAACTCAATCGATCAAGGGTAAGAGATGCCCCCAATTGATAAATAGGAAGACAATTGACGAGGTACGGGAGATATGAGAAGACTTTAATGTTTAATACTCTTACTTAATTCAATAGCTCTGACTTCTTCGCTATTTAATTCAGATTCAATCTCCTGTGATAGATCGTCACCGTAAATAATTCAATTATCAAATATCCGCGATACAAATTCAATTCGCTTAATCACTGCTCCGCTAGCAATCTATCCTATCCCTCTTTCAAACCTGGAAACCCAGATATTATATAGTAATCATAATTTACATGTTCACGCTCTCTTCTTCGGAGGAAGCTTTCTAATACAATAAATTTTAAAGACTAAGAATTCTCCGAGAGGACTGTTAGTGAAAAGGTAGTGGATAGAACCTCCATACACGAATAAATCCATTTCTAAATTATATATTTCAAAAATCCAAGTTCATGCTCTGTACAGAAGTATTAGCTATACACAAGCAACATATTCATTGGCTAGATGCCTTTTTCATAAAAGGGGAAGACTTTGAAAATGTCATTCTCCATTTTGCCAAAAAAAATTTGCATTTAAATAATTTTGTCTTGTAATAATATACTTAATGCAATTTTATATGTATGTTCTAATTCAACTGACGCTAAATGTATCTGGAAATTATTTATTTATACGCTTTTTCAAAATCATGTTTCGTAACGTAATCATCTTAAATGATTGAACATCATGAAGTTAAATCTAATGAACTTCGCATGCATCCATTTCGTTTTCCAATTAAGTCGTGTGAAATGGCCGGTGTGTCCCAGTTCAAGTCTAGCACCACCGAAGACCTGTCGTTCAGACAGGCCTGATGCGCGTTAAATATGTCGGGACTGAACCATCCTCCCGTGTGTGTGGTGTGAAAAGTTAGGAGAGGGAGGTGCCAGCTCAGGTGTCGTCCTCGTCACTTGACCATGGTTCAAAATAACTAGGTCCGTCGTCAAAGCCCTCGTGTAGCTGAATATTGTGACGTTAATATTCACTCACTCACGTGAAAATGTATGAAATATAGAATAGACGTTTCCCTGCTGAATGAATAGTCAAATTTGAAATAAAATATTATCAGAAATTCGAGGATTAATGAAATAATATTAAAGATTTTAAAATTATTAATTCACGAGGGTTTATACAACTAAATAATGCTTAGGCAATTTTTAAAAAAAATTTCTATATATTTTATATATTTTTTATTATATAAATTTAAACTTTTTTCTGTTTTTGAAAAAGTTATACATTTATAACCCCTTAAAAAAAGTTTTAAATTACTTTTTTTACCATTATTGTTTTACAGAACAAATAGCAAAATATGTTTTTTACAATAATTAAAGTTGTATTCACTTAAGGAAATGCTGTTTCATTTGATTATTAGTGGAAGCAATTTATATCATTTTAACAATTATTGAAAAATTCGACACTCTCTTCGGGATTATTAAAGTGACCTGTAACAAAAAAGAAGCGAAATTTAAAAGTATTTATTTATTTATAGAAAGATTTACTCCAGTAAATATTCCAAAAAATTTTTAGAACTAAAATTTATTGAAGAATTAAAAGAATACTGATGAATTGTGCGTTTTTTTTTTAAATTGTCGTTTGAAATTTATCAAATTTTTTGAATAGATTTTTCAAAGCTTTGACGTTTTCTTTTTTATTAAAAAAGTATTAAGATTAGAAATTGTGAAAATTTAAACAATTCTATAATATTTAAACCCATCGAAAATAGAATTTTCTTTTAAAAAAAGAAAGGATTATATATAAAAATATATTGTCATATTGAGAAAGAAAAAAAATATATATATATAAATAGGCAACGAACATTAAGTGGTTTGCACAAATAATTTTTAAAATGAAGTTTTAAATAATTTTTTCATGCAAATACTTCCTTGTGATTTTTTCCCATGTGATCATATTTATTTAGAATAAGCATACTGTGAGTTATAACAAAAACTGAGAGGAAAAAATGGGATATTAATTTTATCTTGCTAATTATATACTTAATTGGAACAATTAATTGATAACCATAGCTATTGAGCTTCAACCAAATTTAATTGATAACTGTGATTTAATTGATGAAAAAAATTAGTATACTTTTCACAAGAGGTGAGGGGGTGTTGATCCGTAAATTTAACCCCTTGCCTGTGCAGTAAATAAAAAAACGAGCCCAAAACGGAAATTTTTTTTCTTTTCAATTTTTTTTGTTTACCATCATCAAAATGTTAAAAAATAGATTTGAAAAAAAAAAAAACATTTTTAAAGTGAAATTACTAATATATTCAATATTTGTGCATATATTAGAAATATTAATGAATTACAGTAAATTTTGTCAAATTATAGTAAAATAAGTCATATGGCATAATTTAAAATATAATAAACTAATACACTACAATATTATTATTTATATCATCTTTCATCAATTCCGTGTCCCTCAGATTCCTTCGAATTGCCACAAGTGTAGAATACACAAACTTCCAAATTTGAAAAATCCGACAAAGAAAGCTAAATGACCGAAAATTTTACGGGAAAGTACCGCCATGTTTTGCAAAAAGGGTAAATTATATATTACACGTACTGAGCTCGGGCTTTATGGGATTAAAAGACTCATTTTTCGCTTGCCCAAACTCAGCTCGGGTATCTAAAATTGGAGCATTTCGTCACAGGCAAAGGGTTAATATTCAAGAAACACGCATTTGTAAGACATCTCTGAAATTGATACACACTGGCGTATACCAGATTATTTTCATGGTAGGGGCAAAACTAAAAAAAAAATGAAGCACAGGCAAAGGCACAAAGTCGTTATTTTTACGATAAAAATTTAAAAACTCTGTTGGTCTATAGGAGGGGTTTGAACTCCCCGCCCCATCATTGTGTACGCCACTGGTGATACTTATCCCTATTACGACACATTGAAAGTATATAATTAATGTTAAAATTTATCAAAAATTGAAGAAAAAACATTCAATAAAATGTTTGGTTCTATCGTTTATTCAACAAAATTAACCTGGCAACAGAAGTGGGATTTCAGTCAAACAATTTAAATGTTTGAATACAACGAGAGAGAAAATTATAAAATGACATGAAAAATGTAGAACCGGTTTTGTGGAACCAAAATTGTTTTCAGAAGACACAGAAGCAACATCACAAACTTGCAGCAGATTTTCTCAGTCTACATTTTATCTGGCATTTTTTAAAACCGAGGATCCTACACACACTGCAGGAAAGGGTGGGGATTTAAGCTCCTGTTTCAGCCAATGAGCAGACAGAGAGGCGTGTCTCAACCCTTCCTACCCCGAGGCTGTGTCGCGCATGCGCCCGAGGCGGAGTGGGTGACTTTTCGTCTCCCATTGTTGTGATTGTGGGTGAGTTCCGGGGCGGGGCGACACGGTTCGTCAAACACGCCAAAGAGTGTTCAGCCACTGCACTCACTTTTAGCGCCTCCGCCCTTTCCATCCGCTTTTTCTCAGCGAATCAAGGATTCTTGAATCGAAACCAAACAGGAAAAGTTCTTTTATTGAATATTAATGGTGCATGTTTTCTCGAAATGAATATTTGTTTACATGTGGTTTGTGATATTCATTTTTGATTGGTTGAATCAACACAGTTCCAAAACTACAAGAAGGTAATTGACCTCATCAGTGATGCACACAGGAATTTTTCAAGGGGGGTCCAGGGTCGGAAGTCGACCATCATGCTCCAAGACGCCGCCCAACATATTCTTTTGATTGTGTCGATTTTCGGGAACATGAAACAGTAAAAAATTAGTTTTTGAATAAATAACTCGCATGAATTAATCTTGAATAACAAACACGAAATTAAATTTTACGTAATATAGGGTGCGCCTTATAGGGACCGTTATGTGAAGTGAGCTGTTGTAAACAAAGGGACTCGAGTTGTTCACATGAAACTGAATAGAAGTGCAACGAAGAGAGTGAGCGAAATGCGTAGAAAGCAGTTTTTGCAACAAATAGTTTAGCTTGGAAATTATATTTGTAAATAAAAGTTAGATATTTGCCAAAAGAAACCTCTTTGCTGTCAACTTCATGAGAGCCTCTCATTTAATTTATAACGATCATATGGATCTAAGAAAACCACAATACACATAGCATTTTAATCAATCGAAAAAAAAAAAATGAAGGTCTTTGGGAAGAGGTTCCGGACCCAGTGAACCCCCACCCCCTTGTGTGCGCCACTGAGCCACATCATGCAGCTTCCATGTTAAGAATTAATAAAATAGTCAATCACTAACCCTCCCCCAAAATAGCGGGTTTATTTATTTAAAACTTTAGTAATCTTACAAGTATTTTGATATTGCTGTTCTTTAAGCCATTTTAAAAAATCAACTTAATGTGACTACGTTCGAACCGTGATATCAAAAAAGTAAATATATAGTTATTATTATTATTGGATATTAAGTGTCAGAGTTGAATGAGAGTATACTCCAAAATAAATTGTTCTAAGATAAAAAAAACTCGAACGCAAGTATTTTGACAAAAAACTGACATACATTCAAAGCATTCTCCTTTTACGAGAAATGCATCTAGAATAATATTTTAACAATCTATAACTAGGACTTCTGCCCCGGAGTTGAGCTAGATTTCTGAAATTTTATTTCAGAATTATTAAAATATTATTCATATTTTATGACATCGGAGTTGAGAAATTTTAAACAAAAAAACTTTATTATTTTAATTGATCTTAACTATGAAAATGTGAATTTTTCAAGTATTTTAGTTCAATTTCCGTTTAGAAGTTTTAGCTATACATAGGCAAAAAAGTATCATTTTAGAAGCATTTTTCATAAAAGAACGTTTTGAAAATATGTCAACCTTTTTTCATTTTTTTGACAAAAATGAATAAATATAAAATAATTTTTTGTATTATTTTTAAAACAATTTTTCTGTGCGTTCATTCTAATTCAGCTGAAAATATATATAAAAATATTTATCATTTATATGCTTTTTCAAAATCACGGATCTGAACGTAGTTAGTCAGTCACCTTAATAAATGTAAAACTCCAGTAAAATATGTTAAAATTTGTTATTTTCCTTAATTTTTTTTGAATGACTTTTTCTCTCAGAGTAATAAAGAATATTTAACACACACGGGTCAAATGTATGATTAATAAAACAAATACAAAAAAAATGTGTGTATATATATATATATATATATATATATATATATTTGCTTTAAAAAAATTCAGAACTTTTAAACATTTAATTACGGACTTATTTAAATTAAGCCCATTAATAGATTATATTCATGCTATTTTTCTTATTATTTCCCTAGTTAGGAATTATGATTCCTACAAATTTGTGTTTTTCAATAAAAAAAATGTAACAAAACTCCATTTTTTGAAAAATTCCCATTTCTGAACTGTACCATCTCCAGATTATCGTCGCAAATACTTTTACAAAAATATTTCACTAGCTCCCAAATACCATTTTATAGGCACACTATTCAATTGCTTTCAATAGTCACCACTGTATTGGAAAATAGTTTTAATGAAGAAAATTTGAAAGAAATTATACACGTTTATGAAGCCTATCATTAAAAAACAATCAAGAAACATGCTCATGAAATAAATAATGGTGTTTATCCTAAATGCCTGCATCAAATGAAAGGTCAATAAAATTCCCTGTTCTTCACATAATTCTGGTAGTAATTGCTTCTTCTTTTTGTGTTTTATTTACATACAATACTTATTTTAAAAAAACTATCGGTTATGGAATAAATATAATATATTCACCCTGTTTTGAATATATTCCATAAAATTGTAAATTTTTATTTAATTCTTCTAGTTTTTTATAAAATGTTAGTTGAATAATTTAATTAGAAATAAGTCCTCCTTTTTAAACTGAATTCTCTAAAACATGATTTAGAACAAAACGTCTCTGAGGATCACAGATACACTGCATTTGAAGTATTCACTTTTTAATTACGGTTTACACAAAATAGCTTACGGAATAAATTTCTGGAAAGCATATTGATCGCATTGCAAGAAAAATATTTTTTTAATTTTATGCGGTAGACCAGGATGGCCGTGGCAGCCGAGTGGTCTAGGCATCGGATCGTGGCTAGAGTGTCATGAGTTCGATCCCAGTACTACTGAAGACCCGCTGTGTAGGGGATCGATGCACGTTAAATCTGTCAAGAGCTCAAACGTCCTCCCGTTGGTGTGGCGTGGTAGTTAGGAGAAGGGGGTGCCAGCTCAAATGTCGTCCGCGAAACTTGACCATGGTTCCAAATTACGCGAACCGTTCCCAAAAGCCCTCGTATAGCCGAGCAGTGGGACGTTAATATTCACTTGCTCACGCGGTAGACCAGGGGTCGGCAACCTATGGCAAGCGGTACAATACTCAATGGCACTTTGAACTTCTCTCCAAATGTGTCAATTTTGAGTAGTTGGAAGTGGATAAATAAGTGAGGATCTTCTTGATAAATATCTTCGGAATTATCGACATGTAAGGAATTACGAAAAAATCTGAATGATAAAGGTAAATGTACAGCTATGATATAAATAATGGATGTCATTGCTAGAGATTTAATTGCTCGAAGAAAGAAAATTGTGCATGTATTCTGCTTTTGGTTTTACATATCTAAGTAAAAATTCTTTTTTCATATAAAAAATATTTCGATTCCGCACAGAAATTGTTTAACAACTGAAGCTAAAAATCGTGTCAAATTGAAAGTAAGTCACAAATAATACCCCTGATTTTGGGATATGAAAAGGGTGTAGATAGGTGCAAGCACTAGGTAAGCATTAAACGTTTTATTTATCTTTTTATTAACTGTAACGAAGAAAAATACTTTTGTTTTCTATTTCTTATTTTAGTAAATATGTGTTTAAAAATATATAATATACTCACTACTTAATTTTTTTTTATTTTCGTTGGAGAAATAGTTATATTTTATGTTGCTTATTTTTATGTTAAGAAATATATTAAAATAATGTAAAATTAATATGCAATAAAAATTATCTAAATTATCTGAAATCTAAACTATTTACCTCTGTTCTGCATGCATTGTCCCGGGAATCGAATTGTTTCAAAAATGCTCTGTGTGGCTCGCTGAATCCTATTGGTAGAAAGGTTTAGCACGCCACAGGTAAGAGGTTGCCACCCCTTGCGATAGACCATAGTTTCCGAATGGTCATAGTCACGAACTCGGGGTTTTCAGTGAAGTCGGGGGTTCGATCTCTGATGACACTTAAATACCTGCATTATAGAGGCGTGGAAACACATTTTGAAGCCTAATATCTAAGCGTTGGCATAGTGTGGAAGTTTGAATATTAGATACCATCTCATGTGTGGTTCTCGTCATTTGACTGTTGCTCAGAATTAGAGGTTCTACCATTAGTAACCCTCGTGTAGCTTTTAAGAGCGATTTTAAAAATAATATCAATCAACCAATCTCCTAAGGAAACAACCTAAACATGTCTACACCTTTTCAATCAATAACAGTTTTCAATTTATAAGGTTATATTACTATAAAGCACCTGTTTATTGTATCATGTCCTTAAGATTAAAAACAATAAATATCTGATTTTTCACTTTTACGCGTAAAATTAAATATTCCTTTAGTCATATAATGTGAGATATTTGTTAGTGGCTTTTATATTTTCTCATGAAGGATATTTGAAAATACTTGGCGCGAAATCATAAGGAGTCATGTAATTTCGAAAATTGTAAAACTCTTTTGAAAAGTCAATTTTGCTTGCAAAAAATAATTAAATTTTTTTCATTTTAAAATACCTCAATTGAATGCTTGTGATTTTTTTCCTTAGTTTATAATTTTTATTGGGAAATTTGTAAAAATTTTTTTTATAAGAAGCTTAATCCTTAAGAAAAAAAAGAAATTTCATAAATATGAGCTACATAAAAATTATGGATAAATCACAAAGCTTGGCTCTTTTTTTCAGTGTTTGTGTATTACGTATGTAATACACAAACACTATTAAAAATATTCACGCCTTTTCTAATAGATGAACGATTTCTTTCATTTCAAATTTTATTTGAACAAAGCTTAACTGCTTTAATTGGGCTGGGGACTTTTGAGGTTCTTCCGGTACTTTAAGGGGAGTATACATCTTGACAAACATGTGGGTGGCAGGGGTCCGAAATATTCCAGCGATATTTTCTTATTTTTGATCCCATACTCCTTATTAACTAACACTTATTTTTCTTCTTCATTTCTCCCTTTTTTGTCTCAATCAGAGGTTCTTAATCTAGTGGGGATGGTTACAAAAGGAATTTCAAAATGAATAAATTAAATTTTAATGCAAAACACGAATGATATTCATAAGTTTTCGAAAATTAAAAGTTACAGGATGTACTTAGAGAAAAAAAGAACAATGTGGGCTGTGTAAAGAGTATTCAAATAAAAAAATTCATTTTCGGTTTTTTTGGGGTAGTTTATTTATTTTTTGCTTTTAGATCAGCAACAATTCTATTTTGAAGATGCATTTCTTGAAAGCGTACTTAACACCATTATGTTGTATTTTATTTTCTTATATTTTATGCGCAGAATTATATTTCATCAAAAACCTACTCTCTATATAGCAAGGTAATTTTATAAAATTTATGGGGTAAGATCTGAAATCTAACAACTAAGAACCCCTTATTTAAATCTCCCTGCTATGCAGTTGTGATGATTTACATAATACATATGATCATTCATATAGCGAAGTATCGGAGGAGTCTCGTACCGGTAAAATCTTACATTTTAATTGTCTGGTTTTATCTTTATTCTTTCTGGAAATAAAATCGATTCACAAACTTTTTTTGCCTATAAATTTAACTTTCGGAACCAAGCAAGGCTTAAATGGATATTCCAGAGCGCGTTAAATTATTTAACCACTACCCAATTCAATTTGTAGACGGTCCCCTAGTGACAATGTTCGCTAAGCTATGCATTTGGTGAACAGGGCGTCTGTCCCATTCACATCTGTCCATCTGTCCCTTGTCAACCGTTACCATCACCACACCTCGGCGATCCTCTTGACGCTTCCGGCTATGCCTTAAAATTTATTTCAGCAGATAAAAAAGAAAACAACTTCCTTTGCCCAAAACCTTTCTCTGCGTTTTTTTTTCTTTTCTTTTACCGATAATGCGGTTTCGTCATAAAATAAATTTTGGAATCTCCGTCCTTTTTGGAAGGTGTTCTTTTTGTGTCCCCTGCCGAATTTCTCACAGGTTGCGCCGAAACAAGATAAGCTCAATTAAAGGAAATCTCGAAAATTCCGATAAGTCCGCGTCTTCTGGTTCTTTTTTAACAGTGGAAAAAGAAAAAACTCTAGGTGTTGTTCGTTATCGAGTATTTTGGAATTTTCCTTTTAAGACACGGTGATAAATTTCTACGCTTTCAGGTGAATTCACAATTCCATTTTTTTTCCTTTCCTTTTTAGTCAGAGTTCTGTGTTTACATCTAGCCCCTTAGGCTGGTGTGCCGCCAACAGCGGTTTTTAACCTTTTGGTTCCGTCTGGCGCGAGTGGAAACCATACATTAGACTTCAAACAAATATTTGTTCTTGTATGCAGTTGTTGATCATTTGGTATCGACAAACCTTCGATAAAAATTTTCTTTTCTAATAAAAATTATTAATTTTATAAGCTTTTAAAATTTGAGAAGATTACGTTGAAAAATTATTGTTAGATTCCACTTTTTCTGTCAAGAAGACAATTTTTATTAAAATAAAGAAGTAAGCGTGATGACCGAACATAAAAACAAAATATATTGACATTTTGTGTAAATTAATAATTCAGGTAATAACCTTTTCTACAAGTCAAAGGCATCCCTAAATAATATTGCACTTATATAGAGTATTATGGTTTGAGTGCGCTGGAACAGTGAAATTTTTTCCGTAAAAATCCTTTCACTTTTCACTGAATAACAATGTAAAAAAAAAGTTCATTTCCTGTGTAAGTATTTCAGAAACTGCTAATAGATGCAAAATTTCAGGTTAATTGATACATAAAAAATGAAATATTTTTGTCTTAACGATAATCATCTAAAAATCATTTTTAAAAAATGCCAAAAGAAAAATATGTCGGATTACAAAGTTCATGTGATCAAGTAATATTACAATAACTGTAATTGAACTTGTAAAAAAAAGGAACAAATTCAAAACAGTTCTTAAAAATAAAAATTGAGCTTCGATATGAAACTCAAAGAATATATTGACATTCTGATTGGATATGCTTTGAAGGTGTAAGTATTCAAAATGGGAAGCGATGAATATTAAATATTCATCTCTTCACAGCGGCTACTTCTTAAGAGGAAATCTTAAGAAGAGTATTCCACAGTCCTATAAGATTAAATGGAAAATTATCAATCGTTTGATTATTTTCGGTGGCAATTTTTTAATTTTGCATTTCTGTATCTATAAGAAATACATTTAATAAACAAAAAATATATATATTTGTTGAAATAATTAGAAAAAGGAACAGAAGATTAAATTTAACATATAAACGTCTACAACAAATAATTAAAATCATTGTTTTCAAGAATATAGGGAAAGTCACTTGAAAATCATTTGCTTTCATCAGTACCTTGAAGAATATCATTCTTATAAGATCCACCAATAATTTGAAGTTCTGACTATTGCAACAGAATTGAATACAAATTGATTAAAAGTCACACAAGTTCTCGTATAGCCCTTTATTTACGGAAATCATAACCAATCCTTTTATTGCTATGGGTTTGATTTTTTAAAAGCAGGAATGTCCCACGTAATTGATAGGATGGGTTCTTTCTGAGTAAATTGTAAATTATTCAGGAATTTTTTCTTAACTGCAGTAGATATTTTTTTTAACAGGAAATAATTAATGCACTTTTGTAAAGTGACAGTAGCACATATTCGAAAATCACACTTGTATGGAACATTGCAATCATAATTTCGAATGGGCAAATGAAATGCACCATCGCTGTCAAATATTTGACTTCCATGTTGCTGCTCTGCATCGCCGTTATATAGGTTGGATAGAATTCGTTAATATTTTCTGGAGTTTTCTTGCTGTCCCCACAGAACTTTCCGGATTTTTGAAGAAATATCTATTATTGTCGCCACATTTAATGACCAAACGACGTTTGGCGATCAAATTTGTCACCAAGGTTACTCCTATTCATTTCTTACAATTGAAAGAGTAATCTTCCTTAACCCACAAACCCTCAGGGGGCTCACCTTCTTTAGGTGAGTACGGGTGTCACAATCCCGAGGTGCCCTAGTGATCTTCTTCTTTTCCCACGGGGTTTACTGTCTTTGGTAAACATGGGCTTCACGAACCCGGGGTACCCTAGTGATCCTTCTCTATTTTCGACCCTCTTTCTTGTCATTCAATTCATTCTTTCTTTCTCTTCCCGTCTAGACCACAGATATTAAAACAAATGTTTGGCGCGGTATAGCCGAAATCGGCTCTTGCGCCAATAAACCCCAAAATCACTCACTCACCCTTAACCCACAAAGTAGCTTTCCTGCCATTACTCTTTATTGGCAGAGAAGTAAGCAATCCGAAATTTCAAGGATAGTATTGATGTATTTTCATTAATACTCTGCAGTTTAATTTTTTAGTATATAAATAATATTTATACATATTAAAAACGTGCCGAGAAAGAACACAGCTATTATAATGCTATTAGTAATCATAATCCCTTTACTATGTCAATTGTAATGCAGCATATATGAGGTTTTTCTCCCTCCTTTTCACTGTTTTGTAATAAAATTATTCGAACTCTTAGGGCCAACTTTTGAACCAGATACCCTGAATTATCATCACACACGACGAATTTGTTAAATCATACGTTCTGAATGCAACGGTTTTTACAAGTTTTAGGCATTTAAAAGTAATTATGGTTGTTTATTTAGCTCAGTTAAATTTATATTTCAAATGTTCAATGGGTACCGATGATAGATCTCCTGAATTTAAGATTATTGTCGCATGTTATGAATATTGTCATCTTTTCTCCAATTTCTAACAATAATTTTAAAATTACAATGAGATTTAATTGTTCTCTTTCTCTCTCATACATACTTTTCTCAGTCTTGGTTTTTCTTAAATCCGAAAAGTTTTGATTTTTAAGAAAATCAAAGAAATTTGAATGAATACTGTAGATGGTTTTTATTTCAAAGTAAGCAATTTTTGAAGCAGTTATTTTGAGAAAGTACTTTCCATCTTAACTTTGAAACAAAAGATAATTCTGAATTAGTGTGTGTATTTAAAATACCAATTAATTGTAATATAACTTTCAAAGAATAACAATAATATTGCTGTAAAATAAATCATGAATTTTAACAAAATCAAGCAGAATCTATTCATGCAATGTCTTGAGTCTGAAGAATCATTTTAATGCAAAACAGTACTGCTTATTTAAGCAAATTCCAGATCTTAAATGAAATAGATTTATGTAAAACATTTAAAATAGTACGAATTAGAATATGAATATCAGGAACAACAAATGATACAAAATGATTCAAGCGATTTATTACTACCTTAATGAGCGCTATGTTGCTCAAGCCCAATGATTGTCAACCAAACAGTTCGTTGCCACTAGCATTCTGGTAAACTTAAGATTAGATAACGATTAAATACTTAATACAACAAAAAATTACAACTATTTTAACGTAGTAAATTCAACCCTATTACAATTAATACATATTTAAATTATACAGATTCATCTAATGAAATAAATTAACAATCAAACACTTGCGTTATTCAATATTAAAACGTCATAATTATAACTAAAACTTTAAATGAAACCTTTCCACATGGAATTCATAATTTTCTGACCATTCACATCGTAAAAATTGAGTCTTTGGGTTCACAAAACACATTTAATTACCCTTTTAGTGTTATCCATTTTTCATACTTCGGAGGAATACAATAAAAAAAAAACGAGTCAATTCATCTAAACAATTTGTTCACATAATCATGTCTCTATCTTTGCTTTTACAATGCATTACAGGCATATTGTGGAATGTGCCTTTAATTTCTGAAAGCACCTAACAAAAGATTTACTCGCTTATCGAGGGTAAAAGTTATAGCTGTGGGCGGTGGCGACAACCATCAGGAGCTAACCCCCAATTCATCACTCAGTAACCGTCAATGCCTCGTTAGGGTCTAAAAACCACCCCTCCTACCCCACTACGCAATTCTTAAAGAATAATAATAATAATAAAAAGAAACGAGAAATTCATCCTCAGCCAAGGGGCCCTTTGGCGCAGGTGACCTCTGGTGCTTGATTAATGACAATCCACATAGGTGACAGCTTTGGGCTTAGGATCCTCTGGTGGATGTGTGCATAAAACTGGTGGAAGTAGATTAAAAAAAGAATAATAATAAAGAAGATTTTCAGAGTTCATTGATTAAGGAGGCAGGTGGCAGGTGGGTTCCTGAAAAAAAGCTGCGTGATATCAAAGTATAAAATGAGATCCACACCGAACTGTTGCAAAAGTGACACGTTAACGGTAAAAAATCACTTCATTTTTTTTAAACTTTTGCGTGAAACTTTTTTATATACCTAAAGCGCACCCTAAAGCGATTTGCTGACAGATTCATTAGGGTTATGTCGGAAATAGAGTTTATATTGAAAAAAGAAAAACAGGTTTAAAAAACAACAACATGGCATTGCAATTAGGTTTCGAAAAAAATTTGTTTTCGTTTCTAATAGGGATTCAGTTGTAGGTGAATAAGTAATCAATGTATAAACTAAAAGGCTTATGGACATGTTTTTTTTTTTCAGTCTGCTGTTCACCTTTGATAAACTACTTCAGATTTTTAAAAAAAGCTACCCCCCCCCCAAATAAAGCATTTTGAAAAATCTATCGAATGATTTACTGTTGAAATTTATGTATTTTAAGAATCCAAGAAATGTCTGAAAATTACTTTAGAATTTGAAGCCAATGGTCTAAATTCATGACGATTACATGATAAATGCAGTCCCGTGCTCTCCATCGAATTCAAAACTCGTAGTAGACTTGTACTTATTGTCCTTCTTATAAAACTTAGATAAAATTTCAAATCCGATAATTGTGTAAAGATATTTAAATAATAAAATATTTCAAAACTTTTTCAATTTTTTTAAAAAAAAATTCTGATATTGTATATGTATTTTTAAATTAAGTGCATTTTGTTTACCTTTGAATGTAATTACTGCTAGTAAATATGAACTTTTTAAGTAAAAAACTGTGCAACTGTGAATTGAAACTGTAAAATTGGCAACTGAATGGGGTGAACTGATTGTCTGGAAACACGGGACTGCATTTAACATGTGACTATGACGTCACATGATTTTATCTCACTGTGAAGCCTCTCCTTTTCTTTATAGAGTCTAATGTACCCCTCCCTCCTTAATTTGACATGTTTTTTGTCGTGTCTCAGAACCAAACTTTGATGTTGCAAAAATTTGCCATAACTTGTGTATTTGTTACATTTTTCAATTCCTTCCAAATAAAATCAGGGCACAATGCTACTTATGTAAAAGGGTAAAACATAGGGCTTTCTTTCCTCTGAAAAGTCTCTCTCTTTCTATATATATATTGTCACTGAACGAATTTAATATCAAATATAGTTAAATATTTTACAGATATTAAATTTCATCAAAGAAATATCTACTTTCTAATATTGTAACATCTTACTTGGTTGAATTGTCAATATTTATGTATAATTTTGATTATCAGTATTAGTAATTAACTTGAATAGGTCCACTAAAAAACACCCACTTTCTGCGAAACGCGTACTTTACCTGGCACTTAATAAACCCTAATTTTACTTTAGGGTAGTAACCATATGGTAAGGTAATTGGCTTGCATTGCTTATTTCTTTAAGGCCAAGTGTAATTAACGTAGTGTTTACTTAAAAGGCGTCCTTTAGAATGAATTGAATGGTGTAAACTAGCTCTTTAAGAAATAGGGATCACACCCACCACTGCAATTAGTTTAAAAGACAAACCATTTCTCTCTCTCTCTCTCTGAATCACGTCAGCTGTGTTACATAAACAAAACTAAACAGGTTTCAGTGCGCACATTTACCGAAGCGTTAAGTTTAATTTATATAATTACACTTATTAGGGATTCTGCCAATTGAGGAAATCTTTAAATTGCCAAGATTTGTCACTAAAGCGACAAGTAATAGCATATTGGGTTGTCTTAAAAATGGTACGAGCAAGTACATTAACGCAGTGCAAAAAGTGGACAATAACTGTTTTAAATTCTTTGGCGCAATCATGAGATCAATAATTTCTATTTTTATATTCGGGGAAATATCTTTTCATCTATTTCTATTTTTCTAATAAATCTAGATGAATTGAAGATATGTAAATACAAACTCATAATCTTATGGGGAAAAGTACAAGTGAATAAGAAGATAGATATCCTTCTTCACACGCAGAAGGTATTCTAGTGAAAAAGCATGTACACATTATAACGCGGTAAAATATTAGATCCATTTCTCAAATACAGGAAATGCCCATACAATTAACAGGCAGGTTATTTCGAAATAAATCGTAATCCTGGTCTCTTGTAGTAATTACAGTAGATTTTCTTTTAATAGGAAGCAAATAATGGACACGTATAAATACACAATAGTTTAGATCAGACAAATATTAAATAAGGCAATCTGAATTTGTAATCACAATTTCGAGTAAGACAAATAAAACACACAATTGCTGTTAATTGTTGTACTTCAATGTCGCTTCCACTCAGCGTCCTTATATAAGAATGGAGGAGCTTTCTAAAATTTTCTCGATCAAATAATCATTCTAGAATTTTCTGCACTATTTTAGAGATGCCCGCCAAATTTTGCAATTTGGCGGCATTTAATTGGTAAATTTGTTGCCATTTGTTCATTGCTATAGGAGAATTCTCTTTTGACACACAATCTCTCCGTCCACAATACCTTTTACAGAGAAACAAAGTCCAAAAAAACCCGCAATTATATATTGTTCTTTTAGAGCTGTTATATTTCATGTGGCAATCCGAATGACGAATAACATTTTCTTTTTCAATTCCTACTCTATTAGCTCTCTCTCTGTATATATATATATATATAATCTTGTTTAAATTTTTAATTGTTAATAAAATTCTTTCTATTTATCCGGTCAAGTTCAAATTCATTTTTTAAAACTTGTAGTGGATCACTCAATGTTAATACAATTTTTTCAAATATTAATTCAGTAATTGCCGGTTAATTAATTAATTACTGGTTTTTGACGCCAACTTAGATTTGTCTCCATTGTTCTAACAATGTAACTTCTAAAAAATGACAAAAGTTGGTGTCAAAAACCGGTTTTTCAGCCAGACTTGCTAAACCGGGTGTGCATTGTTACAACAATGCAGAAAAAACATACTCTTTTTTTAATTCCTACTATTAGTTCACTCTCTCCATATATATATCATGGGTGCTTAAACTATGACCGCTTGTGGCCCACATTGCAAAAAAAATTTTTTTTTCTGTGTCACAAATACAATATTTTTTAAACAAATTGAAATAAAAATTAACTATGTAGTTTTTTAAAAATAAATTAACTTATTTTTATCATAATTTTTTTAAAACTTGAATTAGACATGAATAGGTACACATTTATTTTAAATTTGTAAAAGTTTCATTTAATTTGGATTTCATAAAGATGGAAAAAAATCAAGATAATGAGATGAATGGATTTGCGTTTGTTGAACAAGCAAATCAATATCGGGTTCAATAGACGAAGTTGCAATTCTTAAAGCATTTTCAAGGCGTTTGTCAGTGATCTTTGTCCTATTTTTGATTTTTGTATACTTCATTCTTAAAAATAATTGTTCACAACTATAGGTACTGTCAAAAGCTGAAGACATTAACAAAGCCTGAGTGTGAAAATAAGGATATTTATCCCTGTGTAGGTAATCTTTATAAAACTTCAGTATAGAAACATTCCCAAATTTTTCTTTCAGCTGAATGTCACTTTGCAGTTCAATGAATTCCATTTGAAGATTTGAAGGTAATTTATTTATTTCTAGAGAAAACAGGGTAGGAAATATGTTGAAATACTCTTCATTTTTTTCGAAAATCTTGAAATCTTCTTTCAAACTCTTGAATTAAATTGAAAATTAATGCAGCATATTTTGTGCATACATTTATTTTTTTAATAAAAATGTGTAAATTAATCATTTTTATAATTTGCGTTTGGACCGCATTTTAAAAGCGTTTGTGCCGCATGCGACCCGTGGGCCATACTTTAGACAAGCATGCTATATATATAAATGTAATCTAGTTCAAATTCTTAATCATTAATGAAATACTTTCTATTCATTCATTCAAAGTAGGAATTGACTTAAATTTTTTTTTATTACTTGTATAGTTCTGTTTTCAGAAACGAGTATCATTTCATGCATTTTGATTAGATTGTTAATAACAATAAATACGTTCGAATATCTTCAAATTGCACTTGATACCAATGTTTCACAAACCACCAAATTACTCTTTAAAATTAAATACATTGATCTTGGAAATAAAACTTATCACATTTTCTAAAATCCTCTTTAAATTCAGCCAGAACAAAAAAAAATCCCATATAAATTTTTCACTGCATATCTCTTACAGTTGAGATAAAAATATTTGATAATATATTGATCATGAGCTAGACTTTTTAAAAATATTACGAAAGAATAATAAAATAGTAAGGTTTTGTTTACACGAGATTTATGTACCTTCTATCATTTAAATCTTGAGTATGTGCAGGATCAAAACATTTTTAGATATTATAAATCAACCTTCATTTTTCAACCAGAGCTAATTGTTACATTTATCATGACGATTTGAGGATTCTTATGATTTTGATGTCACTTGGTTTTATTTCAAAATGTGCTTTTATCTTAATTGCAACTTAATTTTTATACTTATTAACGCATCACCCGTCCTTCTAACATTAAATTACTCTTTTAGCTAAAAAATAAATGAATTTTTGAAAAAAAATTAACCTATATCATTTGTATGAAACTAATTTTAACTTATTTGAATGTTAGCTACGTTCATCTCAATATCTTACTATACTTGTATGGCAATTTTAATTATTCTTGTAAATTGCATTTTAAATACGCCTCGAAAGCCTTTTTTGTTTTGAACCAAGGAAAGAATTCTAGATGGAAATTGTTACAAAACACAATTTATGTCCATTTATAAACTATTGGGAAAAGGTTATTAGTATTCAGATTGTGACAACATGTTCAAAGAGTTTTTATATTTCACGAGTTTCGGCGTAACATGTCTTTAGGCGATAAACTAGGATAATGGATTTTACGTCTGAATTAAAGATATATTTCCCTGTGCCATCGAATTAATTGAATAACCCTCGATGATTTCAGTGATTTACTTAAACATAGTTTCGTTTTAGGGCTGTTAACAAATTTGAATCCCAAGCAGATGCAACACTAAAAAATTTTTTGCATAAAGTATACCTACTGTTTTTCCTGTTCACAATTTCTAAGCTTAAACAAACACTATCTCTGGGTTTAAATAGAGAACTAGCATTATGTACATAAATAAAGATGTAAATAGTTAACCGGAAAATGTGGTAAATAATTCACTGAAATGGTTTGAGCTGTAGACTCTATTCTAGGAAACCATCTTAAATATCCTTCTTTAGCCTATTCTCAGACACCTCAGCTTATTGCTTCCAGAAATGTATCTTTAAGGTGCTACGATAATGAATACTCTGTTAATAGCCTATAATTGCTTCCCATTGAAGTCCGTTTCTGCATCTACTAGCCCGGCTGCATTTTGTATGTCGCCTGTATCATAATTAATGTCTTCATCATTTTAATAAAACCGAGCAAGAAGAAAATTAGCATACGACTAAACCAAATAAAAGAAAACACATAAAGGAAATAATACTTGCAGCTAGGTTGATAACATCATTTCATCGTTGAATACAATAGTTGTTTTTTCATCATGTTTATATTTATCATATATATTACTTCATCATGATTATCTGTAACAGTAAACGCCTAGGCTGGTAGTCTCGACAAAGACTTGGGATATGCATACAGAAACTGAGGAGTGTCCCTTTTTCCCTTTTCTTTTTGTAATACAACTTCATTTAAGAATGATAAATATTTAAACTGTTTCACAGAACTATGAATATCATTGCTCGTTCTAGAGCTGTAAAATATCATCCAGAATACATTAAATAAAAAAGAATTGGTGTCAGAAGTAAGTACTTCCAAGGATTGAATTTTCAGTCACTCCTTTCTTCATTATAAAGACTGTTTCTCCATCTTCCTGCCCAAAGAACGACAAATCATTGTGTTTTGTCTGTCTTCTGTAATGTGTTCCATAATTCATAGCTCCACCAGTATATTAAAGCCCAAACGATATATATAAAAAAAATGAAGTCATTCCATTTTTTTCTTCCTATAAACAAATTCGTCTTGTACCTTTCCTATCCCCTGCAGAGCAAGAGTTATAGAGGTTCCATTATTCCCGGGGTCTTCCAATTCTTTTTCTTTCGCGCCATTTTGATCCAATCCGCGTTAATGAAAGTTTTCATGTCATTGATTAAACGATTTCTTCTTTAAATAGCTTGCTTCCTCACGTGTGCCAGATTAAAGACACCTCAACTCCATTAATAACAACCGGCCCCGTAATAGCTAACAAAAGAAAGATTGGCTTTTCTCTCTTTTTTTATGTACCTGTATTTATTTATTCCTTTTCTTCTTCTTTAAAAGGGCCCCAGACACTCAAAAATAAACTCCCTTATTACGAAAGACGGATTCTTCTTCAATTTCGTAAAAAAACCGCCGGAATATTTATTACCACCAGTGGGAATAATAAAGGGTTTTTGCTGATATCTTCATCGTTTTATAAATCAAGAATATGTGGTCTTCTTATTTCTTTTTATTACTTTTTGGAGGCACCTTAATTTGGATCGGCTTTTCGGCGCAAATTGGAGTTTGAACGATTGGATTTGGAACATATATCTTTATTACGTAATTTCTGCCGAGTGTTTTTGTTTCGGTGGAACAGAATACGTCGTTAATCATCCGTCCTAGAACGAACTGGAGTAATTTAGTGCCAGATAAGTTTGGCAATGATGAATTTTCTGATTTTCTAACAACATAAATGCCATCGTGAGCTTCGAGCTCTTATTTGAATACGAGGTTATATAATTATGTGATAGTGTAGTAAATTGGAAATTGTTGAAATTATACAGAGCTATAAGTTGACAAAGCACGATCGATAGGTAAATTAAGACCCACCTGGAGGCTCGATCTTGCCAGCCATAGATTTTAGAACAAATGTATATAATTTTTTTATTTCAATGTTTAAAAAGTTCCGAGGAGTGTTCCACATTTGTTGCCCATGCAAACGATTCTATAGAAAATTTTCAAATTAATGGCTTGAATTGATTAAATGGCAACATAACAGTGGCGTAAAGTACACCCTCTCAATTCCTGCATCGCGGTGGCCTAGGAATCTAGGGGGCCCAAAGCTTATGGTTTTGAAGTCTTTTGTAAGATCCGGTTTGGGGCTCAAAACCTAGCTTTGTAGGGGGGGGGGCGTAATATTCTTCGTTACGCCCCTGCCTGTAACAGTCGTCTCACTTCCCTTAAATTAGTGCTTAATCCTATCTGTAGGTAAAAATAAGTTCACTAAAATGAAATTTCAAAAATTTTATTTGATTAGAAACAGATTAAGAGATAAGCACTTCACTTCACGGAATCAATTGATTTCATTTCTAACTTCTAGAAATTTGCGCTTCACTACTGTTCAATTGTGAGTTTGAGTCCGCATGACCCTGAAAACAAGGTAGAGGTGCTGAAGCAGTTTAAATCCGTCGTAACTCAAAGCCATCACATTGACGTAGTGTGGAAGTTTGGAAAGGGAGTACCAGCTCAGATGTCATTCTCCTCACTCAATCGAGGTTCAAAAATCGCGATCGCTGTCACCAATAGCCTTAATAAGCCTTCACTCACTCAACCAGCTTCCGGAGAATCTAAAATATACCGTATTTGGGTGAAGTACTGCTGTTTTTAGATGATACTAAAACATTCATTTGGACTTGATGTTTCTTTGCATTTTTTATGAAGGGTTGCTCTCTTCTAGGGAAAACGTTTGAAACTCTCCAATGCATGATTTTTTTTTCATTTCTTAGTTTCAACTTCATAAACTGTGAGCAATTTCATTCTTTTTCGTTCTCCAAAAGTATTCGGATAGTTCTCCTTTTCATCTTTAGGTATTTCATACGTAATGACCGCTGTTATCTTAAGAATGTCATTCTATAATCTTTGGTTTCTGGGACATCATGCGTCGACAGGACAGCAAGGGTTGTGGTATCCAATTCTGATGGATTCCTAAAATTGTAAATATTTTAAATTATGCTACACCATCAGCCACAACTTCTCTACAGGTAGGAGTGAAGTTTTTTGATTTAAAAGACCGCATTTAAAATATACTTAAAACCGCATGGATGCAAATAAGTTTTATTAACATCGCACTATAGAGTAACATAAGGACTATTGGCGAAGGATCTTGTAATTCTGATCCATGGTCAACTGATGAGGATGACACATGAGATGGCAACCCCCTCTCCTAACTACCATGTGGCCGTGACAGCCATGGTCATGGACTCGTGTAAGACGTGTGATGAGTTTGAGCCTAGTGCCGCTGAAGACCTGCCGTGTAGAGGGGGCCGATGCACGTAAATTCTGTTGAAGCCCCCGCTGGTCTGATCTGAAAGTAAGAAGTGCCATCTCAGGCGTCGTCCTTGGCACTTGACCAGGGCTCAAAATGACGAGGTCCTTCACTAATAGCCCTCATGTAGCTCAATAGTGCGACATTAATAAACAATCCCTCGCTCCCAACTACCACACTTCGTCAATGGGATGACTTGCCGCCTCAACAGATTAAATAGACGTCAATTAAACGATTCAAAAATTCGTGGTCCGTCGCCAAAAGCGCTCGAGTAGCTGATCAGTGAAACGTTAAAATTCTCTCACTCACTCTCAGCCACACGAGGGCTTTTGGCGACAGACCTCGTCGTTTTGAAACATGGTCAAGTAACGAGGACTGCACTTGAGCTGGCACCCCTTCTCCTAACTACCACACCACACCAACGGGAGAGGACATTTTAGCTCTCGGCAGATTTAACGTGCATCGCTTCCCTACGCGGCGGGTCTTCAGTGGTACTAAGCTCGAACTCATGACATACCTGCTATGATCCGATTCCTTGACCACTCGGCTACCGCGCCAACCCCAAACGGTTGCACAGATGTCCGCGAGAATGCTAGTTGAGATGGGTAGAAGATAGAGAGCAACAGTGACTAGACTATATTTTTCTACTGACATTTGTACTTACATAAATGGATGACTGAGGAAATAAAAATGTAATGGCAATTAAAAATTATTTTGCAATCTACTTCAATTTAAAAGTTAGAAAAGGGGAAAAGTAACATAATACTTATCCTATTACTTAAATATAACTAACTTAAAAGATAATTTTTTAAAAAAAAAAATGGTAAAATTTAATAATTCTGATAATTTGTGTCGCTTATAATTAAGGTCGTTTTACAGCATTAGTGTCACAAAGTACTTTATTACAGGATTCAGCAGATAGTTATTATATGGAACGGAGGAGGGAACCGACGAAAATTCTGTTTGAAAATTGAGTCGCAAACAGTGAAGAATTTTGATAATTACTGATTTATATTGCTTTTATCTACCATTTTAAATTTAGATATCAAATTACTATACTTTTTAAGCAGATCTTTGACAAAGCTTAGCCCAAATTGGTGCTTGCACCATAAAACTGAACACTTCGCCGAAAACAATTTAAAACATGATTAAAATTTTATATTATTAATATTGGCAATATATTCAAGATAGGAGTCGCAAAATTTAATTATTTCTAACTAAGTAAATGTATTTTTCGTAATCTTACTTGAGGGAAGAACATTCCATTTATTTGACCATGACATATCAATTATAAAAATTATCTGTTGATTTTTACGGATTGAATAGTTAATAAATTAATTTAACCTTTATTACTTTAGTTTCAGTGTTTGGCTCGTTAAAAGCAATTTTTACATCTCCAAAACAATTTGTAAAACAAAATTATAATTAATACCTACGTCAACACCAGATAAATTTAACATACATTTGCGAATTGGAAAACAATCGATTATAAGTCAGTTATTACATAATTCCGAATGAAAAATTAAATAACAGTTTCGTTTTTACTTAAAAAAATTCCACTCTGCAATGACCAAGGCCGTTCAAAGTAACATTTTAAAACAACAACCTCTGCACAAAAACCGGTTCAATCGCAGGCTTCGGAAATTAAGTCAGTAAGGCCATTATTTTAATGGCTTGTTTTTTAATGTCTCAAATGGTTGATACCTTTCCCGATGAACTGGGAAGATATAGGGCCTCTCGCTAGACTTAAAAAGTCGTTGAAAACACGGAGAAGTAAGAACGAAAACAGGCAGCCTTCCGTGAAGTGTCTTTAATCCTAACATTTCTTTTTTCCCCCCTCCTTTTTTGTATGACTTTGAAGTCTTGTTTAGATGTATGCTGCTGATAACTTTCACTTTTGAAATTATCTTTACTTAGTAGTTGAATATTAAACTTGCTTTTGGAATATTTCTTACACCTACGGTGTCCAAGGTCGGCCAAAATTTGATTTGCAGGTTAAAACGAATTTAACTTTTAACCTTATCTAATGGGATATACAGTCAGTCGACTGTCGCTAATTCGAACTTTCGATAATACGAACCTCTTGCTAATTCGAAGTATATGCTCAGCCCCTAGAAAAACTCTTGATATTTCGAACTAAAAATACGTTTTGGTATATTCAATATTTCGAAGTAAAATCTGTAGTTGGCCAGACTACAACACGCAATAATTCAAAGTTATCATATAAAACTCTCGACAATTCGAGCACACACTATCATGTGCAGTCCTATAATAAACAGGTTGGAACTTACATATTTTGTGTTGTATTGTCTCTGCGTATTTCCCCTGTAACGTAGCACCTTTGATGACTATTTGTCTGCTTCCCTTCTTTGTGTTTCCCAGTTCCTCAGGCGAAAATACGCTTTTATTGCTTTCCTTCAAGTAGACAGTTAGGGCCCCTCCTGTTGTCAGTCGTCCATATTTTTCGTTTAACACGTGGCCTTCTCATGAAGCGCAGGATAGTGCTTTTTTGCGTTGGACTGATATAACTATTTAAGGACTCATCTGTGTAACTTATAGCATGTAGCACCAAATGGGGAATGGGCGGCATTGGAGCCTACCTTGAAGAACCAATGGTGTTAGGGGCAATGTCTGAGGAAACAGGGTGCGAAATGATTTCATTTTCAATGAAAAATGGAATAGATTTAGTGGGGCGGGAAAGAGAATTGCTGTATAAATGTATTATTTTAATACATGTGTGGCATTTAACTTCTGTATAACATATGTACTTTTTAAAAATATTCTAAAGTAATTTTATACGTATGTACAATTGTTTTATTATATAGTGTAAAATTTTAAACGTGTTAGAAAAACGTTCATAAGTTTTTTTCTCTTACCCTTATGATAATTCGAAGTTTTTCATTGGTCCCTTCAACTTCGAATTATCGAGAGTCAACTGTAGTATATGTGTATAATGTCCGTAAATTATTTTTGAACCAGATATGTGTGGAATGAATGAGTGTTTATTAGAAGCCCTGCTGCTGAGTGGTAGCATATCGCGCTTCCCCGCCATAGTCCCGGAGCTCGAACCCTGGACTGGGCAAGGTCGAATCAGCATTTCATCCCTTTAGTGGGTCGATAAATGAGTATCAAGCTTGCTTGAGAACTAAACACTGGGGATTTAGCGTCATATTGACCACCTGACCGGAACATCTGCTTATGCACCTCAGTCCCCAAGGTCAGGAAAACTGAGATGGGCGCAGTAGTCCACGGCCCTCGTGGGTTGCTGCGCCACAGTGTTGACTTTGGAGTGTTTATCAACATTTCACTATGAAGTAACCCGTAAGCTATTAGCGACGGACCTCGTAATTTTGAACCCCAGTGAACTGAGGAGTGCCATACCTGAGCTGGTACCCACCTCTCCAAACTACCACATTGCACCAACTAGAGAATTTTGAGCCAGAGTAGATTCAATGTCCATCGCCTCTTTTAAACGGCGGATCCTTTGTGACATTGGGGCTCTAACTCATGACACGCTGGAAAAGAGCTCGAGACCCTAAACACCAGGAAACCGCAGCCAAATTAGATATGGAGGTTTTTAGATAAGCCTTGTGGTCCATTTCACTAATACAGGTTATACAAGTATTTTTCATATCTTACTATACCTTTGATTTCTTAACGAATATTAGTTTTGAACTAGACAATGTTGCTAGGAATGTAGATGAAGAATCTATCCTCCCTCAAACATGCGCTAAATGGCCTTAATTGCAGAGTGGTAATGTCCGTGAAGCTATGTGAGGGGCATTGTTAGTTATCGAGTTGGTGTCCCCCCCCCCATATAGAGTTCCTGGGGCACTTTAAATTTGTTTAGTTCCAGTCTTTTTGTTGGTAAGGTGTAGAAATTTGGAGAGGAGATGCTATCTAAGGCGTGGTTCAAAACTAGGAGGGCTCTCGTCAACAACCCTCGCGTGGCTTCAAAATGCGACGATTTTGAACAATAAAGTAGTAGTCCCAACT
This sequence comes from Trichonephila clavata, assembly GCA_019973975.1. Lineage (NCBI taxonomy): Eukaryota > Metazoa > Arthropoda > Arachnida > Araneae > Nephilidae > Trichonephila > Trichonephila clavata. The sequence goes on along the minus strand of BMAO01021626.1, from coordinate 279,507 downwards.
TACAGGAGGGGCAGTACGTGCTGCCTTAAGATACTGATGCTATATTTCCTTATTCCATTTCATGATCAGTAAGACGATTATATTTCCATTATATCTTTATATCATTTCCATAATTCAGTCCCTCCTTTTGGCATGTTTGTTATTGAACGACACACATAAAAGACATGTTAAGAACAAAGAACATTGCACACACTCTGACTCTACAAGCCAAACAAAGTACACTTCTCTCCGACGACTTGCAGAGCCATCTATACAATTAATATTTATTTTACAACAACTGATACTCATTCACCCCTTAATTGGTTTGCCCGCACCCCGTACGGGATACCAAAAGTTAGCCACAACCGATTTGCCTGTGCACTGTACGGGCACTGCTATTTACTTCTTTCTATCTTTGATTTGCATATATTTTAAATTCTTATAGGGAGATTATAAGTGCTGGTGTGTTTTTATGAAATACAATTTGTCCATGATACTTAAATACTCCTCGTCAGGGATTTTCTTTATGCTGAAGCCGGTAATTTTTCATCGAGGGCAGGAATTTAGAATCTTAAATATTCAATAAAGAGAGAACATGGGGATTTTTTTTTTTTTTTTGTGGGGCAAGGGCAATGTGCAATATGTTGCTTGAAAAGAAGTGAAATTGGAAGGATAATTCAAAAAGTCGGTATTATCTCTATTCCTACTGCAATGTAAGTCTTAGTATTTACACCATGCTTCAAATTGTGCACGCATATATATGTGCCCATACAAACAAAATCCTCAACCGTTTGAAAAAGAGGCACGAGCATGACATTTTTATGTAAGTGTGAGATAAATTCTTTTAAGATACATGAAACATTCTTCAAAGCTTGACGAATGTACTTCTAAAAAGCAAACATTTAGGGTTTTTTGCGTTCCACAATTATAAAATAAAAATTAATGTAAATACTTTAGCATTGAAAATTGAAAAAAAAAATTCTTTTCTTTTCGTACTGTGTCAAGTATTATACTAAGCTACGTGCAATAAGCGTCGCCCATCCGGTATAGTGGTTAGCGACGCTGACTGCTATTCGATTCCTGGAGAAGGCATGGATGTTTGTAAATGTATAGTGCCTACGTGGCATGGGGGTACTCTAAATAGCCGTCGAGCCGCAAGTCCTCTCGTGGGGTTGGCGGTAGGGAAAGAGCGGTGGGACGCCCCGACCACTCCTAGAGTGTTCTCCCTCAAAATTGGGGTGAAACCGAGCTAAATCATACTGTCACCTACAGGGTGCTCACAGCTATGGTTAACGATAGGAGTACAATATAGCCCGATGTCATGATGAATTTCGTGGGCCTCGATCTGACTACGTCAGACAGGTGGCATTAGCAACAACAGCAACCACGTGCAATAAAAAGGTGCCTTTTTTTGGAGCATTTTGGACAAAATTTGACCGCATAAGAGGTTAAATCTGTCGATTCCCAAAGTACTCTTGTTGAAGTGGTCATCTTCGATATGTGGCCATGGTAGCTTTGTGATCACTCGCACGAACCCGTGGTCTGCGAGTTGCAAGTTCGAGTCGTGGTGCCACTGAAGATCTGTTGTGTGGAGAGGATGATGCACGTAAGATCTGTCTAGCTCAAAGGCCTCCTGATTGGGTAATGAAGTTTGGAGAGTGGGGTGATAGATCAAGGTGACATCCTCATCTCTTGACCGTGATTCAAAATTAGGACGTAGATCGCCAATAGGTGTCTTATTGCCCAACTTTTTCAAGGTGTTGCGATCCACCCAGTCTCTAGATTAGTTGGCATCGGTGTTCCACAAATGCGTTTTTTTAGTATGCGCATCTTAGGCATTAGTAAAGGCGGTCATCCCAAAATGTTTCGGTGGTCCACCGGTCGATCGCGATCGACTTAATGCCTACCTCTGTTCTAGAGAGTGCGACGTTAATAAACAATTGATTAATGTTAGAATATTCAACGGCAACAGAAAACTGTACATTGATTTAAAAAGAAACGACTGTGGTCTATATTATATTTATGTATTATAATAAAAGGAAAAAAATAATTAGAACGACCTGATTATATTTAATTCTAAATTTTTCACTTTTATAAATCTTTAAATTTTAATGAAATATTTTCAAAATGCCGACTTTTTCCCAAACCTTTGTAAAGATACATTTTTTTTTTTGACTGGCGATAAAAAAATTAATTGAAATCTGGTAATTGAAGAATTTTTAAAAATCATCTTAAATACATATATATATAGAGAGAGTGAGTGATGTCTAGCTACTCGAGGGCTTTTGTCGACGGACCTCTTCATTTTGAACATGGTCAAGTGACGAGGAGGACACCTGAGCTGGCATTCAAGTACCACACCACACCACACCAACAGGAGGATGTTTGAGCCTTGACATATTTAACGTACATCAGCCCCCTCAGCACGGAAGGTTTTCTCTCTTGTATATAGAGAAAGACCTCTCTCTTCATTTAGGTCTCCCTCCATTTAGGTCTCTCTCTTTTATATATAGAGAGACCTAAATGGCTCCAACAAATATCCCCGTGATTCTATCAGAAAACTTTTTTCAGGGCTGAAAGAAATGCTTTTTAATATTAGTTGTAGGACAGATGTAATAAAAATGAAGTTAAAAATTGATTTTTTTGGCATTTGGAATTTTTTTTTTGCAGTCAACATCCTTCTTTTTGCTTTCATTAATTTATATATATACACTGTTCGGTTAAGAATGACTCCAGACTAAAATTTTCAATGATACAAAGGCTTCCTTGTTCAGTAAAATAAGTAGAAAATTATTGCATTTTATTTATACAAGGACAAGCAAACAATTACCTCTAAACTAAACGAGTTTTTAATTAAGAGTGTAATTATCATACATATAAGATGTAAATAAGCCCGATAAGAAAAATGAAATATAATACGGAGAAAAACGACACGTGTTTAATTTCTGCACAATTAAAATGAATTAAAAGAAACAAAAAATATCTAAATAAGTGCAATTTATTTCGGTGTGATTTATCCCCATAACATTAATTACCATTCTAAATTACAGTTGGGTATCTTCCAGATTGATGTTCTGGATACGCCCCAACATGTCATTAAAATTTGCATAGCTGCACAGTAGGTATTTCCGGTGCTAACATATTAAACGAAACCCCAATTAATAATCTCCATCATATATCGTGTCCTACTCTATTTTAATATATCCTTCATTTCATACTTGTCCGTGGGAAATTAGATTTTTTTAACCTCTTAAGGAGTCAATTTTTTGCCCAAAACGTTCCTAAAAAGACAACTTTTTTATTGCATATAAACTGAGCATAATATTTTTAAAAATGTGAAAATGGAAACACATTTTGTTTTCCTTTTAAAGTTTAGTTTTTTCACATTTTTCATTTCATAATTGTGAAACACAAATACCCCTAAATGCTTTCTTTTTATAAGTACACTTTTTATAAGCATGGTACGAAGAAAGTTTCATGAACCTTAAAAGAATTTCTCTCCCATACTTACAGAAAAATTTCATGTTCGTACCTCTTTTTCAAACGGTTGAGGATTTTGTGTGTGTATATATATATATGGGGTTGTGGCACGGAGTTCTAGGGGTATTACAATGATGACACTAGTTTTTACTAAAACTAACGTTTAATGGTGAACACTTGTTACAGGGCTACACACTACTACACGAATACATAGAGATATAACGGATAAAGTTAAGATAATCACTTCTTGCACTCAACAATAGTTTCTCAGTCTAGTGTTGAATTCCTTGTATAGTTCTTACACAACAGTTCGCAATGGTAACACTGTTCTTACACAGTTCACGATGTTTATGAAATTCAGGTGATGGATGAAATGGCCTGCACGTCACTCCCCTTCTAGCATTTGGACAGCTGGTCCCTACACGGCCAGTTCCCGGTTGCTTTTCCTTATCAGCAGAGCTGGGTCTCAGACCTCCTCGTTGAGTGTCCGCTCGCTCGCTAATCCTTTCTCTCCTCTTGTTAGTTTGCAGGTGGTTCGCGTCGCTAGCGCCCTCTAGAGGGCGGTCTATGTGGAAATTTCACATATATATTTATGTATGCAAGCACAATTTGAAGCAAGGTGTAATACTAAGTCTTGCATTGCAATAGGACAGAAACAGTATCGGCTTTTTTGAATTATATTTCCACTTTCATTTCTTCTCCAGCAACAAATTGCACATTGCATTGCCTGTTCTTCATCGAATATTTCCAAGAATTTGAATTCCCAAATTCAATGGAATATTACTGACTTCACCTCAAAGAAAATCTTAGATGAGAAGTATTTTAGTACCACGAACAAACTGCATCTCTTAAAAACACTAGAACTAATAATTTCATTATAAGAATTAAAAATATATGCAAATCAAAGATATAATGAAGAAATAACAGTGCCGTACAGCGTGCGTGCAAAACTGTTGTGGCTAGCTTTTGATAGCCCTTACCTTGTACGGGCAAACCAGCTACCGACTGGTTACAATAACTTTTTTAAAAAAAAAAATGGAGATTTGTGGATTTTTTTTTTTTTTTAGATTTTTTAGCACATTTTAAGAAAAATATACTAAAATTAAGAAGAGAAAAATAAATTATTATAAATAAAATGGGAAAAAATGGGTAAAAATTTACCATAAGCTACATAAACACGGCCCATTCTGTGTCACAGGTTTATGAATACATTTTCAATTTTTTAATTCTGATGTGTTGCTATGATATTCATTGTCATAATGACTTTCAGGATAAGATATTTTCATTTTTATAAAAACTAGAGCACTTTATCTCAGTTATTATTTGAAATTGCTTAAAAAACCAGTGATTATACTCCCATAAGGGACTATAAATTTTGTAATAAAACAGTGATTGATAAATTTGAAGGTTAAAACACTTCTACGATTATACAGAACATACACACACAAAAATTCAGTTAATTCTTTTCAAAACTTTTTGAGCAATCGCTGGCCCCGTTTGATTAATTTCAAAAAATCACATTTCGAGTAAAACGCGTTTTAAAATATGACATCTTGCTTGAAGTAATGGCATCAGCTTTTACTAAAACACTTGTAGTTTTTGTTCTAGCGAACGGAAAATGATAAACTTGGTATTTTTATAAAGCTAATAAGATGGCATATAAAATAAAATCATAAAAAAATTTGCCCATATTTGGCAAAATTCACAATTTTAGGCTAGTCGGATGCCTTTAAGTGTCAATCGACTGACAGATGAAATTAGTTTTGATAATGTAGGACTTCTCCAAATTTAAGAATTATTATTATAATTTACCATCAACTGGAAACTTTTGGATTTCTGAGCTTATATTTTTATGAAATGGGGGAGTTTCAAACTTTCAGCCATTATAAAAACATTTTAAATAAAATGTAGTTTAAAAACGATATGTCTATTTGAGAAATGATTTATAATTTATTTGGATGAAAGACACTTTCTAGATTTGAGACCACGATATTTCAGTGGTGAAAACTCGCGAATTCCTGTTTGACGTTGTTTCTTTAGGATCCTGTAGAAAAGGTGGCGTGGTTGCAGTTGCCTGGTGGTGAAGGTCGCGAACTCGTGACTGGCTTTTCAGGAGTTCGAGCCCAGTAACGCTAAAGGCCCTTTGGGCAGAGAAGATTTATACACGTTAAGTATGTCGAAACTCAAACATCTTCCCGTTGCTGGGGTGTGGAAGTTAGGGGAGAAGGTGCCACCTGAAGTGTTGTCCTTGTCATTTGACCATGGTTCAAAATGACGAGGTCCGTTGCCAAAACTCTTGTGTAGCTGAATAGGGTGACGCTAATATATTCACTCACTCACGCATATTAAATCTCTCTAAGCTCTAAGTCCTCACTTTAGAGTGGTGGGGAAGTTTGGAGAGAGGGGTACCAGTTTAAATTTTTGTCCTCTTCATTTGATTGTGGATTAAATCACTAATAACCTTTGTGTTGTTTCGAAGTCTGACGTTAATTAACACTCAGTTGTAATAGAACTCTTTGGATTTGAATGTAGAGAACAAGGCATGTGGATCAGATTACACTATTCCTCTTTTTTGAAGATATTCTTTTTGTTAGTTGACTAACTAAACTATCCTTTTTTAACATAGGTCTTTGGTATCGTATCTCTAAAATCGGCGTAAGGAAGGATCTTTGGATGAACTTTTTGAATCGCTCTTTATAATACTAAAAACAACTCTTTCAAGAAGGGACATACTGGAAGAAAGAAAGTAACTGAGCTTAAAATAAAAGTGAAAATAAATGAATCTAAAATCATTAGAAATTAATTCGATACAATAAGGTGCTACAACCTTTCAAAGGACCAATTTTTTAAAAAAAAGTATATATTTTTGAAAGAACCATGCATGCTCTCATAAACATATGCTCTGTAAATGAGACTTTACAAAAATTGCTTTGGTTTTATTTTTACTGAAGCAACTAGTAGCAATTAAAAAAGCATTGATAATATTCTCTTGTCAGAGTTTCAAAATTTTGTCGCCAGTAAAAATACGTCACCAATAGCTCTAGATGGGCATTAAAGGGTGACATTAATAAAAAAAAGCGAATTAAATCATTTATTTGTTGTCCTTGAGCATTTTCTTTAACAATATCACTTCAAGAGTAAATATTTTATCCATTAGTTTGCATTAAATTTTGTCAGTATAAATATGAAATAGTGAAATAACTAAACTGCGGGGTGGTAGAGGGGAGAAAACAGAATCAGGAGTTATAAAATAGATAAGGGGCTGCAGAGAGATGGAAATAATTGTCGCATGAGATACATAGAAAAGAACGGGTGTCATTATATTGCGTGTAAAGGTTAATTGAGTTTGTATGAATGAGTTTGCATGATTTTTTTAAAAGAATATTGTAGTAGAATTTCCTGGAAAGACAGACATTTTTTTATCAGCGGAATGTACGTAATATTTATGCCTAATGATTTCTATAGTGTGGGAGTTTCAAGAATAAGTTATCATTTCACGAAATTATCTTTATTATTTAGAAAGGTTGCAAAAAAGTTCCTCATGACATAAATTTTTAAGAATATTATCTCATTTAGATTAATTGTGACAGTTTACACACGGTTTTCCAAAACTTTTTTTTCCCTTTTTAAACAAAAAGATAAGTTTTAAGACGGATAATTTTTTCAAGAAAACTGAAGTCCAATTCATGAGTTAATAGGTTTTCCTGCTGCAGATTTATCGGACAACTCAAGAGCAATCCAACTGTACATAAAGATAAAACAGCATTTAATCCATTCCTTTTAACCGTAAGCTGCCGGATAATCAATTCCGATCAGACAAAGGGGGGGGGGAGAGAAGAAGCGGCTTTTCAAAGTCTGTATCTTGATAACTGATCTCACTTGTCAAAATGGCGTATAAATCATTTGTGATCGTAAACAGTAAGACAAGCAAAATACACTCGGAGATTGCAGGAACAATAGCCAAGGTCGAACCAATGCGTTTTTATTACTCAAGAAATTTCTGCTCGTTTTTTTTCTTTTTCTCTTCTTTTGTAGCCCCCGTTTTCTTTGCAAAGTTTTTAGGTGAAGAAATGTCTTGTTTATGCGACGACCTTGGCGACATTTTGACAGCGGGAGATTATCTGTCGCCACCTAATTGACTGCGCCGTAAAAGAAGCAAATGCTTAGAAAATTAGCAAATCGGCAAAACTGTGATGCGCAATAATTTAGTTATAATTTACACACTGAAATAATTTCAATTTGTGATACGAATTATTTCATTTACATTATGTTCGTCGAAGACTTGTGGCACTTTTATACCTTAGTTTTACAAAGTATACTGCAATGTCTACTAGCATGTTTTGATAGAAATAAGCGTTTTAAGCAATTGAAAAAGTAAAAAGATTATATTTTGATGTGCATTGATTAAATAAAAGAATGAACAAGTTTAAAAACATTTTCGGATAAAACAGAAATAAACTATTGAATGCCTTAATTCAATAAATGGTAAACCTTTTTGATAAAAAAAACAACTATACAATTTTCCCCCGGTTAAATATAAAGTATTTAAAAATAGTATATTTTAAACAATATTTAATGACAATGCGCGATGAATGTCTGATACTGTGGCTCATATATTTTTATATCTTTTTCCAATTCTTTAAACTTAAATTTGGAAGAAGCATGTTTTTAAAGCATATTTATCAAGGGAGGTTCATTTTTTTTTGCACCTACTAATGTTTTGAAATTATTTAACACATAAATAGTGATAGTGATAAGTTCCGATCTAAAGACGGAACAGTGGTCAGAATTCCTGATGTTGATTTTAACCATCACTCCCTGGAGTGTTTTTTTTTTTTACTAAATATACCACTAACTGCTCTAACCGTATCTGAACGACTACCGTCTGTATAAGTAATCAAGACTTGTTTGGGTATGTCATTTATAACCTCAAGTGCCAGCAGTCTGAGTAATTCCGAATGGCTGCTATGCTTAGGAGTACTTATCAATAATTCCTCCCAAAATTCAACATGATTAAAAGAATCAATGGATGTGGTTCAGCTAAAAGGTGTAGATTTTTCAACATTAAAATCTGTAAAACCACGTTTCCACATGTAATTAAGTGGGCTGTCTCACTTTAAACGTTGGTTACTTGTCCAATTTAAAATGAGAGAAGAGGTTCTATTAAAGGAACTAAAGCTTTTAATTTTGTTAAATTACCTATATGAGTTAACATCGAATCTCATGGTCAAAGGATGGATGTCTTACTCGTATAGTACTATGTCAGTAGGGCAACTATATCTAAGGCCCGTGATGATCCTTGCAGCACTGAGCTGAACTCTCTCCAGTTTTTTCAAGTAACTCCCATATTCAAGAACTGTGCGGATCAAGGTTATATAAGATGTTCGAAGTTAGGAGGCATCTGAGCTCCAGTCTCTACCAGAAAGATTAACACTCTTATTATATTTAAAATATTAAAAGAAGAAACACAAAAAGGGTCTTTTAACTTGAAATCCAGAGAATTAGGCGACCCTGGAATAAAAAGGAAAAAAAGATATGCAAAATTGAATGAAAGAATTGAAAACATTCTAAAAGAATTCGAAACATCAAACAATCTAGAAAAATATCTAAAGTCTAAGTTTTGTAATTGGTTGGATTAAATCCAATGGGCAAATGATGTTTATGCCTTTATAATAAAGGTTATTTAGTATTTATTTACTTGTATTTATTTTTCTTTTATCTACTTGTATCTCGTGTATCTTACTTCTAGTATTTATATTTACTTACATTAATGAAATTAATTTTATGGCAACTGCACCTGTTCTACTATTTATTTGACTCTAAAATGCAGTTTTCCACAAAATTCCTGAGATTCGTTGATACCCTTGTTACTTACTATTTTTAAATATTTCTCTGAAAGTTTTTATTTCTATCACATTTCGCTATGTTTAAAATGTATTCGCACTATAACATCTTAACAATTTAATACAAGTAATTAAATTTGATTGGCAAAAATGTATTTATCCTTGTAATTCGGTAATCGAATCTGTTCTAAGATGGGGGGGGAATGTGTCCGCTCAACCACGATGAGTTTCAAAGTGTCCACTCAGCCCACGAAATGTTATGTGTCCGTTCCAACCACGTCCTCTGTAGACACGCAATCTTTCATTCAAGTCTCAATAAGTTTTCCTCATCTAGTTTTCTCATTGCCCAGAGCCCACTTCCATGTAAAACTATGGGTTTTGTGTATTTTTGTATATAGTAGTATTTTTGTTTTCCTGCTTATAAATATAGAGTTAAATTAATTTCTCAAACCATAGTAACATCTATTAGCTATGCTGATTCTATTTTTAATTTCGATTCATTTTTATCAAAAACCCCCTTTTCCCCCCCTCATATTTCTATTGGTTTATTTCATATTAACTTTTAAAATGTGCCGGAAGATTTCTGGCCCACATCTGAGTACTTATTGCTTATTAATGTAATTGAAATGTGTGATTGAATTGTATTGTGTATTTTGCAGCTACACGAGGGCTTAATGAAATACCTCGTGATTTCAATCCTCGATCATGTGACGAAGACAACACCTGAGTTGACACCCAATTTCTGCAAGCTTTCACATCATGCCACATGAGGAATAACTTGATAGATTTGCCATGCATTTGCTTTTTTACACAAGAATCTGCAGTTTCACCCATGACTCGACATAAATATTACAGGTCAAGAGTTCATGAGAATCAGCCTTATGCCTCCCTCCCTTCTACACACAAAAAAGTAAAAACCTTTCAAAATTTAAAAAAAAATACAGAAATTTGAAAGTGGATAGCATTGCTAGGATGCCGAAAGGTTTATAGAGTACATGTAAACAAACTGGGATTCAACGTTTAACTTGAAAGCAAAAGCCCAAACGACTCATGAATTAAAATCTGGTTTTCCGTGATTGAAACCTAAGCGATGGTTAAATAATTGACTCTGCGGGTTGAATGCAAAGTAGAGCTTGAGCTCCAAAGCGTGGTGTAGTTTACTAACTAGTCCGCCAGTAAGAGTGTAAACCGAGCTTTAAATATGAACAAATTAATTAGGCAAACAGTTACACAGTTCACTGTTGGCTGTGGAAGGAATTTCAATCAGATTGAATCTGTTTTTTCTTATTGACTGAGACGTTAGAGGGTGCTTTTATACACAGATGGATTAGAGATCAGGTAGACCAAGTCCCTCGGGTCACGTTTTTAATGAATAAAATCAAAACTGGTAATTCATCATCCCTCTTGACAGTAGTTTAAAACAATTGTTATCAGAAATGACTGGAGCATGAATTGTGTTATGATTCTGTAGAAAGAAATTATTTGTTTTTGTAATATTTGGTACATTGAATTGTAAAATTATGCAGGAAATATGAGAATGAAATGGGCTTGTGTTTTTTTTTTATCATTTATTATTTCCTTGATCAATAATTCATAAATGGAAGAAAGAAACAAAAAAAAAATCAAATTCATAATGAAATAGGTGAAAATGAAGGAAAAGAGTTTCTAAAAAGGAGTAATTGTTATACCTGAAAAGATGTTTATATGTGTATTTAAATCAAAAAATACATCGGAGTGAAAATTAAAATTTGTGTGTATGTGTGTTTGGCTTTACCCCTGCCTCACTAAGAAGCTATTATTTTAGCTAGTAATAAATTGTCGTATTTGTGATCACTTTTCAAATTAAAGCAGCACAACACTTGTTAGTGGAAGTTTGAATTTATTTATTTTTGCATATATTCACACCATTTTGTCTACCGTTTTCTGATAGTACATTACTATAAAAAACATTTGAGACACTTCGCGATTTTAGGTGATGTAACATGACTAGCGATAAGGAGGACACGAGGCTTTGTTTATTGGACGAGTTCTACAAAAATAGAACAGCAACCGAGGTAGTAGTACAAGTGGCCGTGGTAACCATGTGGTCATGGCCATGAACTTGTAGCCGGTGAATCGGGAGTTCGAGTCCTGGTGCCAATGAAGGTCCTCTGTGTGAAGGTGCTGACGAATGTTGAATCCGTCGGGGCTCAAAGTCCTCCTGTGGCGTGGTGTAGAAATTTGGAATGGAGGTGTCATCTTAGGTGTCACTTGACCGAGGTTCAAAATTATAAAGTGTGACATCAGTAGCCGTGTTGCTTTTTAGTGGAACATCTAAGGGAAGAAATAATCAGGATCATAAATCAGATGTCCAACGCTCGATGGTTCTATATCAAACTAAAAAAGACAGAAAAACGGTAGAAACCCATTCCTACCAGAATAAGCCGAAACCTTCATTATTAATTAGATAACAGAAGCAAAACGATTGAAAGCGTTTTGTTTTACCAAAAAACTTTTATCAGCGTATTGCATATCAACGGGACCGGCAAATCGTTACCTATGTCTCCTTGCTTTCTGGGTACAAAAATGAGAGGAAACGAATTGTAAAAGGACATAAAACAGTGGCGTAACGTACACCCCCGCATCATGAGGCGCCCAGATTTCTAGGGGGCCCAAAGTACATTATACTATGGTTTTGCAATGCTTTATAAGATCTGGCTTTGCAGAGGGCCTGGCTTTGCCTAATATTCTCCGTTAAGCCACTGAGATAAACAAAAAGTGAGTCATGTACTGTAGCGTAACGTACACCCCTTAGAGTCTCAGCCCCCCCCGCAATGGGGGGGACAGAGACTCTAAGGGGCCCAAGCTTGTCTGACGCTAAGTCCGTATTTGGGCTTAGGGCCCTAAACTTGTTTGTAAGGGGGCCCTATATTCACCGTTACTCCATTGGTCATGTATCGTAACACAAAGATCGAAATACTGTATAGAAAAAACATAATTGTAGCCTCCACTGTCGTCAATTAGACAGCAATGCGCATTTATCACAAAGAGAACTATGGTCTTGAATCGGTACGGTGTTAGCCACCTTGACGATAACGCTTAACCTCATGTTCTTATCCTTGCTAAAAAAAGGTGGATTTGGGTTGAGAGACTTCATTCCACCGTCTCTGTTCTCCTGACTTGACTGATTATTTATCAAGCCTACAATTGATTATCAGTCGTTTCTACTTACTGATTATCATTACTATTGATATCACGCGTAATGATTATCACTATTAATCTATTGATTATTTGATATATTGATTATTTGATGTCACCTACTGATTATCACTCGTTTCGCGCGTTAGCCATTTCTTTTAGTTGAATAAACTTCGATGATCTTGATGTGAAAGCTGCCACCCAAGACATTTTTTCACTCTAAGCTGAAGAATTTTTACCACTGTGGGATTCATCTCTTGCCTGGAGGATGGTGAGAGGTCAATGATAATAATAATTAAATTGAATAATCATGCATTATATACATTTTGGGCGCTTCACACTTCCTCATCATAGGAAAACTATATAGCTTTTACAATTATGTAATAGTTACTGAAAATGACAGTAACATCGAGTCTAGAGTTACTGGTAATTGCAACTTACATATTATTTTCCCTAGTTATATATTTATATAATAACCACTTGTTTCTCTCTTAGAAGGGACCACGGTAGCCTAGAGGTCATGGTCACGGACTCCTGGCCGTTGTGTCATGAATTTAAGTCCTGCCATTGAAACCCATTGTGTAAAGAGAATGATGTACACTAAATCTTTAGAGGCTCAAAATAATTTTACTTCCGAGAGAGGGGATGGGTGTCGTCCTTATCACTTGACCATGATTCAAAGTTACAAGCTTCCGTTGGCAATAACTCTTGTGTTGCGTTATAGTGCGACATAAATAAAGCACTTTCTCACTTATTAGAGACTAATTTTTGTTATTTCTCTTAAACTGAGATTTGAAGCCGCATTTTATTGCAATAAATTGCCAAATCTGATACAATCCCTGGTTATATATTCCTAAACTATTCAAAACATAGCATTTAGACTATACACACATACTTCCGAAATATGTATGAGTTTCTTTTAGAAATTATGTGGTCAACGCTGAAACAAAATGATGATTGGTTTCTACAGTGGCGCACACAAGAATTTTTTAAAGATGAGGGGGGGGGGGTCCATAATCGAAAGTTTATCTTTTTCGTATCATACCCCAATACGACTTCCAATACATTCCTTTAATTTTTGTCAATTTTCAGCAATGAAAAAAAAAACAGTAAAAATTTAAATATTAAATAAATAATTAACATTAATTAATAACAAATACTTAATTAAATTTTACGTACTATATACATAGGATTATAGCCAATAGGAAACAAAATCAAGGGCTATGGGAGGGTCCCTACCCGTTGACCCCCCTCCCCCTTAATGTGCGCCACTGGGTTTCTTCCATGAAAGGCAAAGAAAACACATTCAACACAATTTTCTATGAAAAAAAACTTTTAAGAGAATCTATGCATGGGGACTAATTTTAAAAGAACTTTAATTTATATTGATTGCTTAAGTTCTTTGTGGATAATTTGAACCAATACAACTAAAATACTCTTGTGAGTATTCAACCTAGTATATTTTTAAATAAATTTATTTGCAAAACTCCTCATGCTCCACATTGCATAACATGAGGCTTACAGACGTAAGTGGTAACAACATTACAAAACAATAATAACAACAACAACAAAAAATATAATTAAGAAGAAAAAACATAATAAAGGGGGGGACACAAAAAAGGGGGGGGACATAAAGAGCCAAAACTAAAATAAAGGAAGGGAGGAAATACACAAATATAAAGAAAGGAAAGTATCTGTAAAATTTTAAAAATCTATACTGTTAACAAATTTTCTCAAGACATTAAGGCTTTCAGAACAATTGACTAACAAAGAAAAAATGGGTGGCCAGGAAATACCTAAGCATTTTAACTCCTTTTTAAAATTTTCTCTTTTACAACAATATAGATTACAATACAACAAGACATGTTCCGCGGTTTCAGCGTCCAGACCACAAGAACAAATATCATTATCAATTAAGTTAAACCTAAATAAATAGCTCTTAAAATTACCATGTCCTGTTAGAATCTGGGATAACTTAAAATCAGTAACAAATTTCTTACATTTTAGCCGTTGATAAATAGTCGGGAAAAACTTTTTAGTCCATAAAGCTTTAGGTGAGGCCAAGAATTTGGAGTTCCAGTCGGAAACAGTTCTTTCCCAAGCTAAATGCTTCCAGTGGGACAATGGCACAGACATCGAAAGGCTCATATCTTGGCAAGTTGCCTCTTTAGCCAACTGGTCCGCTCTATCATTGCCGAGATTTCCACTATGACCCCGAACATAAGAAAAGTGGATATCACAGTCTTCAAGGTTGTACAGAATAGATTGAACCTCCACAACAAGTTTTTCTGTAGAATTTATATTGTGCAAAGAATAAAGCGAAGAGAGCGAGTCGGTGCAAATAAGAAATTTGAGAGTATCGCCCTGACGGAGAGAGTCCTGAATCACTTTTACGGCAAGATTAATGCAGAGTAGTTCGGCTTGAAAAACAGAGCATTCATCTCTTATTCGATGCTGGAAAGTAGCTTTTTCAAATCCTTCCTCGTAAATAACGCAGGCAAGACCACCTCTTCCATTCAATTTACTGCCATCCGTGAAACAAATAGTTTTATAATCTTGAAGAACTTCATTTGAATAAGTTACAAGAGTGATAGCCTTTCTACATGAAGGGTGTGGCAATAATGAAATTGGAATCACCCCATCCAGCGTTCCAAGGCTGGTACTCAAAAAGCTTTTGCGAACATCAAGATTGTTCAAAATAGCCAAGTCAATAGGTGGCATTCCAGAAATCGCAAACACTGCTTCATAGCTAAGAGTTTTGTATCCTTTAATGACACGAAGTAAAAACCTCCGTTGCGTTCTCCTAATCAGTCTACTATTAATTTTCTTTCTTAAAGAGTGTCCCCAAGCTCTCGATGCATAAGATATAAGAGGTACTATCCCCTGCTTATAAATCAACTGAAGAACATTAGTTTTCACCCCAAAAGTATTGTTTGCAATTCTTAACAGTCCAAGAAGAATTTTTTCACTTTTTCACCCAAAAAAACCTAGTATATTGGGATTTTTTTTTATTAAGTACACTGGCTCCATTATTTTAATAAGAAAGAACAACTTATCCGTACAAAAAATTATCTTTTGAATTATGCTTGACATAACCAAACTTCATAACTCCATAATAAAATGAAGTATTTAAAATTATAAATAAAACATAGCGAGACGAAGGAACAATTTATAACAGCCGATCACGTGATTATTTCCCATCATTTACGGCTGTTGCCACGCTAGTATTTTTACTACAATCGTTGATGTAAATTCAGTGTAATGGTATCTACAGGTTGTGATTTCTACTTTTTTATATGATTCTAGTTCTTTTATTTAGTTCACACTACATAAAATATAAAAGGCAGCACATACATTACTTATATAAAATAAAGGAATTAAAATTTCAAATAAATTATTTTAAAATATTTAATTAATTATCTAACCAGGAAACTCAGCCGTATGTTACAATTTTTCCAAAATAACTGGTTTTTGCTCGTGAAATTTACATAAGAGAGTAGTAAATCTTAGTTTCGCTGTAATATTAAACTTTATTAAGTCCTTTTAAGGCGACACGGTACGATTCAATTGACGAAAATCGGTCAAAAAATAAAAAAAATTTTTTTGCCTAAATTATTCCTTATACATTTCTCTATTATCTCACAAAATTTCAGAGCTCTAAATTAAAAAAATCCAAAGTTATGATAACTAATATGCTCGTCAGAATTCACATTCTGGCATCATTTTGCTCTAGCAGACGCACTTTTCATTTTCTAGCCAATTTAATTAATTCTAACACAGTTAAGCAGTTTTGAAATAAAGTGAAGAGATTGTAATCCATTCAAATTGTTTGTTTACATTTGCTGAGCTATACTGCGC
This sequence comes from Trichonephila clavata, assembly GCA_019973975.1. Classification (NCBI taxonomy): domain Eukaryota; kingdom Metazoa; phylum Arthropoda; class Arachnida; order Araneae; family Nephilidae; genus Trichonephila; species Trichonephila clavata. The sequence goes on along the minus strand of BMAO01021626.1, from coordinate 263,170 downwards.
TCTTTATTCTGCTAATTTTTATTTCATATTTTTGAAATATTTAGTTTCGGTTTACCAAAAAAGGTCTTTTTCAAGACTAATTATTTTATCGTTATCAGTTTAACAGTTTTTTTTATATATTTAAACGTATCCTAATACAGCATTTTAATAGTTAAACATGCCTCGCACGAAGAGGAAAAACAAATCAAGTAAATTGAGTATTCAAAAGCGATGGTGCACTGAAACAAAAACTGAAAGCAATATGGACATTTCAGAGCACAATTCAAATGTTGCTCATCACTCAAGTGGTGATAGAATTTTAAAAAATGAAAGAATTTCTATGCAAGAGAAAAGTGTACTAGAACAAGAAAATGTTGCTGATACCTATGATGGACCAAGTTATATAATTGTTGATAAAAATGCCTTGTGTGATATTTTCAAGTATACTCTTTGTGGTATCTGCAACCAGTCAACTTTAAAACTTGAATTTGGACATAAATATGGGTTTGCGTATCAATTGAAACTGGTATGCAAAACATGTTCTGAACAAAAAATGGAATGCTTTACATCTCCAAGACTTGAAAAAAAATCAAATGCATCTACACCTTTCGATGTGAATGTTCATGCTGTTCAAGCATTTCTTGCAATCAGTGGGGGCCATGCATCGGTTGAAAAATTTTGCATGTTTCTCAATATGCCTTTGATGTCGAGTAAAACTTTTAATGAAATTAAATGCTACATTAACTCAGTGTACTCTCTTGCTTCCCAAACTGTGTTGAACTATGTACATAACAGCGTTCAAAATGCATACAGCAAATTGAATCAAAATGGGTCAAATACAGTTACTGATATTGCTGTTTCTTTTGATGGGACATGGTTGACCCGAGGACACACATCCCAAATCGGTGTTGGCTGTGTAGTCGACACTTTAACAGGATATGTTATTGACTATGAAATTATGAGCAAGTACTGTCCAACATGTATAAGTGCGAAAAATGAATTAGGTGAAACTACAGCTGAATACGATGTTTGGTATTCTGGCCACAAAAATTCCTGCCAGATTAACCACGTTGGGACATCAGGAGCAATGGAAATGAAAGCTGCAGCTAAAATTTGGTCTCGATCAGAAGCATGTGGTTTCCGTTACACAACATTGTTATCTGATGGTGATGCTAAAACTCATAAATTCTTAAATAGCCTAAAAATATGTGGACCAGATGTTGAAATTTTGAAAGAAGAGTGTATTAATCACGTTAGTAAAAGGTTAGGCACCAGCTTACGTAATCTTGTGAAAGATTGGAGAGCTAAAGGTATCACTTTAGGAGGAAAATCTTATGGCAGCCTAAAAGAAACAATGATAAAAAAAACTAACGCAGTATTATCAGAAAGCTATTCTGGAAAATAAAGGAGATATTCAGGGCATGAAAAAATCTATATATACCACGCTTTATCACAGTACCTCGACAGATAAAAATCCAATGCACATGAAATGTCCTCCTGGCAAAGATTCGTGGTGTTTTTATCGAAGAGCCTTAGCTAAAGGTGAAAAACCTGCACCACATAAATTTAATATTGGAACACCAATAAATCCAGATTACTTGACAAAAATTGTTCCAATATATCAAAGGTTAGCTTCTGATAGTCTTTTGAAATGATGTGCGAGATGTCTGACTCAGAACAGCAACGAGAGTCTGCATAGCGTGATTTTGAGTAAATGCTCTAAAGAAACTTCAGCGAAATCACGACGTGTAAATATAGCTGTTTCTGAGGCAGTATCAGAATATAACTTTGGTAATTTGAAAGCCTTAAAAGAAATACAAAAGGCAGCTAATTTGGATCTTTGTGAAGAAGCAGTAAAAATTGCTGCCACACGTGATTACAGACGTAAAAGAAAAAAAGAAATCGCCAAAATAATCTTGCTTTTCGCATAGCTCGTCGAAAAGTAAAACTAGCCAATATGCAAAAAGAAAAATATTCAAAGAAAAAAGAAGGGATTACATATAGTCCTGGGTTATTTTAAACATAAATGGTAAAAAAAATATGAAGATATAAACTAGAATTATTTTAAAATCATCGTAAAATGGGTTCGTATGTTCTTTATCGCAATTTTTTAAAAATGTAAGGTACTGATAATTTTAAATTTCAAACATAAAAATTATAATTTTCATATAATAAGTTTATAAAACTTTTTTCATGTGCATGTAGTATATACAGTAATTTTTTAGTAATTTTATTGCACTTATATATATCTTTTTACAGTAAATAAAAACTTTAAATTGATTTATATCAGAACAAAAAAAATCGTTTGTTTTCTTTCATTTAAAATGCTAAAGCTTTTTTTTCTATTGCATGAAATGTTTTGAATTTTTTTTACATATTGCTATTAACCTTTAGAAGACGGCGGGTTTTGAGAGAAAAAGTTGCTTAATATATATAACAAAAGTTGGTATGCATTTTTGAATCAAAGCAATACATATGTTTTTAAAAATATTTGAACTTAGAATTTACATGTTTTTTAAGGATTTTTTCATAATAATTCATAAACAAAATTTTTTCAAGAATTTGAATCATGTTATCCCCAAACCCATACCAACTTTTGTTGTACATACTTTGACAAATATGTAAATCAAATTTCCTGTGTGTACGTCAATTATTGTACGAGGAGCAGCGTTTTAAAATTACCTCAAAAAGTTTTAAATTTAAAACAAAAATTAAATGGATTGCTTTTTGTGATATTTTGAGCAAATATTCTGTCCTACGTATAGCATATACATAGGTTACAAGGAAAAAAAATTGTAAAAACCATAAAATCAAAGATTTTTGTTTAAATCGTACCACGTCCCCTTCATTTGAACTAAAATGCGAAATAAAAGCATTAATGTCATGCTTTTCATTTAAATAAATATTTAATTTATACACTTAAGAAATTTTATTTCCGAAAAAATAAAGAGAGTAAAATTAAACTTTATTCATAGTTAAAAAAAGCAATATTATAGGTTTTTATTTACATTATACAAAAAATTGACTCTTTTCTTTTGTACTCTGATTCCGAGGCAAGTGGACGAATGTGGAGAAAGATTAATAATTATTTAAACTCATAACATTAAAAAACATCGCCTCATGTATATTACTAGTTCTTCATAACGCTTTACACTAAAAACTGCCACAAGAAATCGTTGCTGTTATTTTACCCTTTTTTGGATGTTAGTTAGTGGCCGCGGTAGCCAAGAGTGGTCTAGGCATCAGATCGTGGCTAGCATGTCATGAATTCGATCCCAGTACCACTGAAGACCCACCCTGTAGGGGAGTGATGCACCTAAAATCTGTCGAGAGCTCAAACATCCTCCCGTTGGTGTGGTGTGGCTCAGGCGTCGTCCACGTCACTTGACCGTGGTTCAAAATTACTCTGACCGTCCCCAAAAGCCCTCGTGTAGCTGAACAGTGGGACGTTAATATTTACTCACTCACTCACTTTGATGTTAGTTAAATATTTTGCCTGCTTGTTGCAATTTTAAAAACCTTCCAGATTAGGCACCGTGGGCTAAAGATTAAGAGTGTTGGCTTTTTATTTTTGTTATTTCTGACTATCTTTGAGAATAAGCTTTTAACGATCACTATTTAGTTTTAACGTATCCTTGTTAATCCAAACTCAAAGACTTTTCAGTACCAATTGGTGGAAGTTGATTGAGGAAATGTTGGCGACATCGCTGTACTTGCCCTCTTGCCTCAAGTGTTTTTACTGTTTATTGTTCATTAGTTTACTGCTCTGTTTAAATTAATGTTTCATTTTGGGGAATGCCTTTGAAGATTAATTACTTCTTCGTCCATTTATCCAGGACAAACCATTATTAACAAAAAAGAACGAAGAAATATTAAGCACTGCTTGTTTCAAAAGTATCTACGGTTTGCAATCGAATAACTTAAAATCGAGTTTAATAATTTATTTGTGTTTGACGAGCAGGATTTAGCTGCACCTTAAGCCACAAACCGTTTTTGTGTTTTGTAGAATGTTGAATGAGAAAAAGCTACTGCTTATAAGACCTATAATTTAAAGACCAGGTAGTGGCGCACACAAAGAGAGGGTCCAGGGATCCGGACCCCCCCTCATAGCCCTTGATTTTTGTTTTGATTGATGATAATCCTATGTATGTAGCACGTAAAATTTAATTAGGTGTTTGTTATTTATTTTGTTAATGATAATTATTAATCTAATAATTTATTTTTTACTGTTTTTTGTTCCCGGATTTGACAAAATCATAAGAATATGTTTGGAGGCGTATTGAGGTACGATACAAAATGGTGGACTTTTTTCGAACGTGGAATCCCCCCCCCCCTTGAAAAGTATTTGAGTGAGCCTCTGAGGCCAGGCGATTGTAATTTATAATGAATCTCCTGATAAGCAAGATATAGAGCAAAATAAAGACTAGGGTTTTGAAGAAATGCTTCTTCTTTAAGCCCAAATTGTGCCGAAATATTCTTGTGCCCCTGCCTACAGAAAGAACGTACTGCAAGAAAAAATAAGAAAATTGCACGCAATGTGCAAGAATATCACCTATGAAAAAGGTGCACAGGAGTTGAAAAAATATGTTCCAAGCAGCAAAAACGAGGTTCGAAATATTTCAAAAAGGAGTTGCCCCTAAGAAACCGATGCCAGACCTCTGTAAAATCCCTAATTTTTACCCTGCAAAGAAATTTGAACTTTCTAGTCTCACGACGACAAGAAAACAAAATGCAGTGCTCTGAGGGCTATGAGATCTTTGTTGATTTTCCATCCGAAGTTTTATAAAAGTGTAGAAAATATCATAGATTTCGACACGATTTAAACTTTAAAAAAGAGAAAACGTGTTAATTTTATTAATTAAGGCACTGATTTTAAGTTCATTTATTTTCAATGAATTAAAATCTTCAAACTTATGAATCTTTTATGACGTGCCATTTAAAAACTACGTCAAAAGTTATTAATCATTAATTAAAAATTAAATCATGTATGAGATGATGTAACTCAATGCTCTTTCATACTGAGAATACTAAATTTTTGCTGGAATTATCTTGATTCGGTATTGGCACGTGACGTTTTTGTATTTTCTTAAAATGTCGCGATAAGTTTGTTTATATTGAAGTAAAGAATTATATCCATTTAAGAACAATTCAATAAAAAACATTCCACAAAATATGCAAATATAAATAATTCATCTAAAAATGATTTATCAAGAATACTAAGCCGTTAACTTCGTCAACTTGCTCTGTCAAAGTCCTAAATAAGGCAATTTGAACTCCTAAGAATCGGTGATAATTATTATTCTGTTAAAAAGCAACAAATAATGAACATTCGTTTCGATGTTTAATTTTCGTGGGTGTGTCTCTCAAACAGTCCTCTCACTAATCATTAATATTTATCCCACGGTTTTTCTTATAGATTTTCTAATCCTGAAGGCTTAATCCGTTTTAATTAATATCTGTCACTTGGGAAAGGTTTTACTTCATATTTTTATTCTGAACAAAGTATCAAACACTGAACGGTAACTTTAAGATATGATATAAATTATACAAAGCACAAACAAATGCTTTATGTTATTAGTAGTCTTTGGGTCGTCTATGATGGGACATACCAGATGGTAGTGAGAACCAAGATTAGATCCTTTGTGGTTTCAAACTACATTACGTTGTTTAAATCTAATAAGAGATCCTATTTGTGTGAATACCGATAGTCAAAAAAGATTGCATTACAGAAACATCAATTAAAAATGCACATAAATTTATGATTTCTTTTCTAATATGTATTTGCAAGTGTCAAACAAAAAGGTTATTGGGGAAGGGGATGTCAAATTCAATTCATAAGTACGAAATAATTATGCATATATATTAATTATATATTATTAGTGATTATAATCATGCGTGATTTCATTTTACTGCTTAGTTAATTAACGACATTATTTATAGAGATAAATAATTTTAAATGTATAAAAATATAATAATTTATTCACATAATTTGGTATATTTTTCAAAGATTAACTTCCCATATAACATTAATATTTATCCCACTTCCCTTTTTGATTTTTGTCATAACTGAGAATTGGAAGTATGAAAATTTATATAAATATAATTTACATTATCACAGAAATATGACAAAAAATATATATACTTTTAAAGATATTTCAAATCTATCTGAGGAAAAACATTGAAAATTATTCAAAAAATAACTTCACCCTTTTTTAAACTTATTCCTGTGAATTACTTTGCAGATTGCCTAATTTTTACCGTAGATGAGGAAACATCTAAAATAAGTTAGTTTTTGATGAATAAAATGTCAGATTATTCGCAAGATATCATCTTAACAACTCAAGTGAATTAATTATATTAAAAAATTGAACTCAATTAAGCTTCAGATGACTATATAAAGTTTCGATTAAATTTTTAAAAATTTAATATACAAGTATTTTTTAACTCAGCAAATAATTTAGTTGAATTTTTAAAAACTCCGTTCACTTTTAATCAATTAGGGAAAAGAAATACTTTATCGATGAAAATTAGAAAAAACACCCATTAAGCATTTTATCAATGACTACTTAAGTTCATTCAAAGGATAGCAGAAAGGAGTTAGAAATAAAATGTTTTTCTAATTCGTGGGAAATACCAATAATTTAATTTGAGAATCATTGTTTTTGTGGATTTTATGTTATCAGTTTCACTGACTTTGCAAATCATATATATTCCACTATGCTAACAATTTACGTGATTACATCGAAGTTTTGATAACAGTCGAAGGACATAGCATTGAATAAAAAAACTGATATTTTTTCAACGTACCTTGAGTAAGCCGTGAAGGGCAGAATTTTACTTCAATGATCCAGTTTTTTATGTATCGAGTGTAATGCTATGCGATTTGATTTAATTTATTATACGACTGAATTTACACCAACTATATGTGAATTTTTTAAAAATATAAATATAGCAACTAAAAAAGACAAATAAAATTCTTAAATTGGCTTTTATCTATATCATAATTTACTCTTGAGTTTCTTAAGAATATTTGCATTTTAAAATAATTTACCAATTATAATATATAAAAGCATATAAATGCTCAAAATGCAGAATAAACAATTTATTTCCGGAAAAAAACAAAAAATCTGTAGAAAAAGTTGAAAAAACATTAAAAAAATTTAAAAACCAAAAAGTAATTAAATATCGTTTATTTTGCTCTTAATTGTAAAATTAAATTGCAAAAAATTTTCTTCGTAAAATCAACTTGGTTGCTTAAGAAATCCACTTGGAGAATTAAAAAATTTATTTTCTCAATTTTATATCATTTTTTAAATCCATTGTTGATTTTATTATTATTGAGTATTTGTGTAAAAATGCTAAAAATTATTGTTATTACAAAGAGTCTTTAATCTGAAGGATAAATTCGCATATGCATGATTTCTTGAAATACGACTTCTCTCGCCGATGGTCATGGTCACGAACTCATGGCCGACGTTGTTGCTGAGGGATTCGAGTTCTGGGGCCACACGAAACCCACCGTTAAAAGGGGTTTATTCACGCTGATTGTTTCGAAACTGTCTTCATGTTGGCAAGGTGTGGTCATTTGGAGATTGGAAGGGGGGAGGGGTTGCTGGCTCAAGTTTTGTTCTCGCCTCTTGATCGTGGTTCAACATTACGAAGTCTGTCATCAACACCTCCGTATTTGAAAGTAAGACATTAATAACAATTAACCAATTATTGAATTCTTTCATTCATCAAGGAGTTGAAAAGACGACTCTGCCTTTACGTAACATAATATCCCAGCCCCCAGGGCAGCCAATAGGAGTCTATGATCACGCTACCACAGACCAATCAGAGAGAAACCTTTAAGCTCTCAGACATGCCAAAAAAAAATCATCTCTACAGCAGCCAGATGAAGAATCACTGCCACTCCTCCCGGATGCCATCATCTCGGCCAATAGCCATGATTCCTGTTAAGCAGAAAGAAAAATCCCAACATCAAAGTCAACCGGGATATGGGACTGAGAACTGTTTCACAATCCAGATGCCCACATTACGAAGCCCATTCAACGTAACATAATATTTATTAAATATGAAAAACATATATTTTATCCATACAAGAAACATTGGTGGACAGCATTACTATCTCCGTTGGGTCTCTAATGAATTGCAGTAATTTCCTTTGATTAGAGAAATTATTTTCCTTATCAATAATCGCTGAAGCGATTGAATCTAAAATTTTTGAATTAAATAAAATTTGAAATTCTTATATATATTTTATTGCGAGTCTATAGGGAACCAACTGGTGCAAAATACGGCTTACCTCAAATAGTGTTTCTTGGTCCCATCTTATATATAACTTCGGGATATTACTCCACCCAATATATTTTTAATAATTAGTTGATAAAAAGAGCTGCTTATCTGATAAGGTACAGTAAAATACGTTTGATGCGAAAACGCTTAAGATGAAATATCGGTTAACACGAAATAATACAACGGTCCTGACAAACCACTATGTATTTTCATGTATTCCTTCTCTTAACACGAAAACATTTTTCTTCTGAAAATGAACAAAATACGGAAAATACCAGCCGGATTGGGCAGTTCTACTGTGTCAGAAGATTTCGTTGCAGTAGACAATGATAATGTGTGCACAGCCCTAATTATGGCTGTCAAAAACATTTTTCAGTATTCGAAGCTCACAAAGTATCATTGATGCAGATTCCGAGGACGAAAGTAAAGTGAACAATGCAGCTTCTATCCCCACTTCATCCAAAATAAGGAACGTGAGGAAAATATCGGCAGTTATTTAAACACTCATTCCAATAATGAAATGAGTAACAAAATGGATAAATTTGTTTTGACATTTGGATGCTAAAAAAGACAATGCAAAAGAAAATATCAGATATTTTTTTCCAAAATAAATGTTTTGTTTTTCCAAAAACTTGAAAACTTTGTATCAAATTTCCTTAAGTTCTTGTGAATGTTTTTGTTTCATTGATATTAATTAAATACATGTATATATGCATATTTATGTAAATAAAACAAACCCTTATAAACTTAATTTTGTTGCTGTATATATATATATACAGCAAATAATTCAAAATACCCAATATAATTCAAAAATATCCAATTAATTTTATTAATAGATATTTGAATAAAGAAATTCTAAACAGTAAGGATTAAATTTCCATAGTTTATTAACAGGTTATTATTGTAAATTTATTATTCTTCCTAGATAGTTATAGATACTCCCAATTTCGAATTTTAGATAAAATTACTTTTTTAAAATTTAATTTAATTTTTATATTTTTTAAATCATATAATCTGTGTGAGTGTCCCTAAGATAATGGTAGTATGATTACAATTCTTAATTTATTATTTTTCTTTTCATACTTTTGCTAAGTGCTACTTTTCAGGCATTGTTTTGCTTTGAATATGTATTTGGGTTCAGAATCTCTCAATATAACTTGTTTATTGTACTCAGATTTAGTGCGGGCTCTGCGTTTCTGTATGCAATTTTTAGGAAAGTTACCTTTTTCTCATAATGGATTTAGATTTCCTATCCATTATTTCCAATTTGTTTTTGCTCGATATTATTAACAGAAAGGGGGAAGGTTGGCTGGCCGCAAGATATGTTCAACCCCACTTTTATATAGAGAAATTTTTTTGTATATAAGCTGTCCTAAGTCAGCAATGTTGATAATACTGTAGCATCCATTCTTTTATATTTAACTCTATTATTTTAATTTTTCATATTTCCTTTTAAATTCTGTTGTCTGGTTATCTTGCAGTTTCGATTCTTTTCAGTTTTAATCGCGTTTATTCATCTCTCTCTTGTAGAGAAATTTTGATTCTTTCTCTCTCTATATATATGAAATAGACGTGACCGTTGAAATGATTTCTTAATAATATGATCGCTATTGTTGATGGTTTCTTTGGCTGGGATTGACGAGGCATTCCGGCGATTAATTAAAACTATTTATTCCACATCTTAAACACATAAAACATCACAAGAACGACGCAATACATTCACACAAAAGCTGCTGCAGCCGGCTACATGTTTACGCAGACAAAATACAGAAGCGAAAGAGCACGGTCTCCAGGAGTCTCGGTATTTATAGGCTTCTCAAATCACATGATCTGAGTGGGTGGATAGGTGTAATTTAAAATAATCTCGTTAGGCGGCGGGTTAACTTATTACTACAACGTTGGTCCTGAAGGGATGGACCATTGGTAGTTAAAAGTTATTTTAAAGGATTATATGTGGGAATTATTACATATATATATATATATATATATATATATATATATATTGCAATATCCTTTAACGCGAAATTCTTTTAAAAGGGATAAATATTTCAGTCCTCTTAGTTTCGTGTTAAGCGATTTTCATTGTATAAGAAAACCAAATGTGTGTGTGTTTAACAGTGTATTTATAAATTCATCAATTGTTTTTAACTGAAAACTTTAAGACTGGTTTTGAACAGAACAGAAATATCCCAAAGTTGAACTTTACCAATATTCTGGCCAGAATACATTTGAAAAGCTATCCAAACATAGAACAAAGTTCTCCAACACATAGAATATGAATTAAAGAGATTAAAACACTGAAATAACGAATAACAGTTTCATTCTTTTTGAACTTGGAAAGTTCATACGACATTCTACAGGCACTTTGAATAATTCGTGACAAAAAAAGTCAGAATAAGCTGTCTTGTTCGAATATCGTCTTAAATCAATCCAGAAACAATATTACACTTTCTGTGTGCCAAAGAGGCCGCAAGACAGTTTGACAAAGCAACTCAAAGTCGTTTATACTTCGGAAGCTTCACAGGAGAAAAAAATATTTTTGATGATTATAAATCACAGAAGGAAAAATAAGGGAGGATTCATAGATCCATTAATATTTCTCTATGTATGGGTTTTGAGAAATAAATCAGTTTCACACAGAGCTCCTCAAAGAGCTGAGCGCCCCGAGGTAGAATGTGAGGATTCGTGAAAAATGAATTTATCCTTCACATACTTTGCTCTTTCCTTCAGCTCGTAAAAAAGATAACAAAACAATTCAGAAGATAATCTTTTTTATATAACGTTTGATTTTTTTAAAAAGTTAGTTGCACGAATGAGGATGGAGTGCCATTTTGAAGGACGCGTTTTTAATTCTTTGGAATATGGATTGGAATCCTTGGAAATATTCGAGCTTGAACTGCATTTGCAAACGATTAAAAAAAATAATAAACAGCAGAAATTATCGTGACACTTAGAATAATTCAATGATCTGTAAGGCATAAGTCGAGCTTGATCTGCTTTTGTTAAAGATAAAAAATCTGTAAAAGCAACTCTTAAAATAATTCAAATACCTGAAGATATAATATACAAGGAGAGAAATATATGAACATTCACAAAGTTAAAATAAGAATAAAATATTATGGTTAAGCCATTTATAACTAATAAGAATAATGAAAATATAAGCGTGATCAGAAGTTTTGTGTGACAAATCATTTTTATTACATTTGAATTTGTATCATATTAAATCATTTTTAATTTTTAAATTAAAATAAATATGTTACTGCAAGGCGCGAATTTAAGATCAATACGAGCAAAATAAATATGTAAATAGGAAGCCAGATGCGGAAATAATATAAATTATAGATCTTGTGATACAACCTTTTACTGTTAATGAAAGTAATGCAAAGAAGATTTCAAGAGTTTTCAGAAATAAGTTTCGTAGTGAACAATGAATTATGGAGTTCGAAATTTCATGAATATTCTGTCATTTACATGAATTTTAAAAAAGATCTATAAAAAACATTGCTGGACGAAAACTTAAAATTTTCAAACTAAAATAAGAATGCTAAATTACAGTTATTATATATCTGGCATTGGACAAAAATTATTTAAGGATATTTAACAAATCGGTTTTATCACGGATTGAAAACTTTGAATTAAAATGCTCTTGAAAATATTTCAGTTTAGTTTTCGAAAAAAAAATTAATTAATATTAACTTAATTAAAATTTTTAAGAATCCTTTTAAATTGATAGAGACAGTCATATTTTAAAAATAAATGCAGAGGTGAGTCAAGACAAGCTTTTTATATAAATCTAAAATAAAAACTTAAAAATATTGCTGTTAAAATTTTTATCACAAATAAAAATATATATAAGGCAGGACGAAGTTAATTAATATGTAATGTTCTTTATAGCTCAATTTTAAAAAATTAATTTACACTCATTAATGTTTTGGGCTTTTAATTTATGAAGAGGTTTTAAAAATATCGAAGACTTGGATCGAAACGCTTTTAGCATGCCATCCTATTTTAAAGAACATATTTTCGTAAAAATATCAATTTTTTTTCAAATATAGCTATTAAATAAAACAGGATTTTTCATAGCGTTCTAAATCTGATTGAAATTTATTTCTTCGTATTATAGAACTTAATGTAAAAATTTAAAGTTTTATTATGATAATACTTCATTTTTTTTTCTAACTCAACTTTTCAAAAATTTACTCTTTTGCAATGCATCATAAATCTAAAAGTTTTGACATAAATGACATAAAATTTTACACAAAAGTTCAAATGAATTCAATTCAGGGGATGAATACTGGCATATTTATAGATGAAATATGTGAGGCTGTCGTAAATTTTGAAGATTTGTTTCCTGTTTCTAAAATAATCCAGTGCTACAAGGTTTTTTGAAAGCTCACAATGACAGTTATATAAAAAAGAAAATTCTGAGAAGAGATTAATATCCTCACAACAAAATTTACAAAATCAAATTATAATACGGTATACTGCGCACTGGCGTTTTGGAAGTAATTTTTTTTTTGTCCAGTTTTAGCACACAAAAAAAGGAAGAGATTTTTAAAAAACTTACATATAATGTAAGTATATAATTTTAAGTTTCTTGATGCATTGAACCCCATAATGCATCTTCAAAGTCATTTTTAATATATTTGTTAAGAAATACTCCTAAGGTAGGATAGCAGTTACCAAACATTTTATTACCAATGGAAAGTTTTACCCAACAGTATTCATAAACTGTAAAAAATCCTATCTTTCACAGCTCCATTCTTAAAAGAAATTAATTTATGAGCACTTATTATTTTGCAGGGATCAATTCAATGATCATATTATTGTGTCGCTTCATACCGCATTGTAAAGTAATTCATAAAGCATATTATTTTATCATATATTATAAAGTGAGTAATACAAATTCTAGTTTTATCATTTAAATAATCTAATTCAAAATATGTCACAAATAATGACGCATTTATTACAGATTTTGTTACTGTAAACATTAACTTGCACACTTAAGTACTTACAAACTCAAATATTTTTCTGAAGAAGCATGAATTGAAAATTACTAACTTCTGTGTTGCATTCTAGAGTGTTTACTCACAAATTCAAAAATTCCAAATTAAACAGTTAAGTAAGCTTTATATGTCACGAGTCAAGTAATAAGAGACATTATAAATATTACATTTATACTGAGGAAGCAATGGTAATTTTTAATTTCCTCGTAAAACTAAAATCATTTGCTTGAACAATTGGTTTGATTTCAATATCCTTCACAGTATGAAATGTAATATAAAAATATAATAAAAATAGATATGTAATATTATTTACGATTGTTGTTGGAAGGAAAAAAAAGCTTTAATTAATTTCCTTAAGTTTAAATTAGTGTTGAAAGAGAGTGTATATCATTCTTTGCTTATTTTTAGCTATTGTTTAAAAACGTAAAGATTCTATTCAAACACTCTGTATGTCAGAAAGCATTTGAAACTAAGAAATTAAGCAAACAACATTATCATTTTGAATTGAATATACTAATTAAGGTATTCGACTAGGTTGAAAAAGTGCTTTTAAGGTGTTTGATGTTTGGTAATGTTTGGGGCTATTAGGGAAAAAAGAAATATAATTATTGAGGAAGAAGAACTAACACATAAAACTAGAGAGTTTTTTAAGTTGTTTTTATAGCATTTAATTTATCTAACTTATAAAACATTTTTAATGCGTTTTTTGAAAAATGAAATTTTTACGATAACTTGTGCACGAAAAACGGGATATCTCCAAAACAATCCAATCCAATTTGATGAAATTTGTAACATATACGTTATGGGGCCTTTCAGAGTGTAACAAACTGCAGGTCTTAAGACACCTACATTTCCTCATATTTTACAGCCATTTTTAGCTTAGTAATTTTTTAGCAGTAATTTTGATGAAAAATAATTATCATCAAATTTAAATGCTAGTAAAATATTTATTTCTTAAAATATTTTTTGTCCTGCGGTTTGTGACACTTCAGAGGGATCAAGAAATATATTAATGAAATTAAAATTGCAAATATGCAATTTATTTTTATTTATGGTGTTTTTCTTAAGATAAATTTTACTAAAATTTCATAAAAATGATTTTTTTTTCAAAAACAAAGGGTGATACATGATATTTATTTAATAATTCTGACTTTTTAAGCCTATTTATGTTCTTTAAAATAATAAATTTATTCAGAAAATAAATTTTTAAAAATTGGTCTCCGAACCTAGTCGGATACTTTAAAGACATTGACGAAATTAAGCATAAGAAAACAAAATATTTTTTCTTCTAAACTGAATCAGCTATTAGTCTGAAAGATCTATTTTTTATAAAGTTTTATTCATAATTATGTTTTATTTAAAGATTGCAGTTAAATATTACTAATCTTTTTGAGTATTATTTAAGAAATGATTTACGATTCTCTTAATCTAATATGCACAGCTGTAAGAAGATTCTGCTTCGTTTCAATTTCCAAAAACGTGTCCATTAAGGTTTCTTGAAGCATGACCTGATAGGTAATTTTATCAGGAAGAGCCATCTTTACCGCCAACTGACTCATAAAAATGCTTTTAATTAGGTCACCAAGAAGCAAGAACTCATTTCAAAGACTGTTAAGCTAAGCGATATAAAGTAAATAACTACAACAACAATAACAAATATATTTTTGTAATGAAATATCATCATTCTTCATCCCATTGCTAACAATTTATATGCAGGTTCTGTTTACAAACTTTGTTTTGGCTGCAGATAAGGACTGGCCAAAATTGATTTATGGTTGATCCAGAGTGGTCCTCAAGAACTCCCGCAATCTTTGTGACGTCATTCAAAAGAGACCGTTGGACTGTCGAGGCAGATTAGCATTAATTAGTTTTGTGTCTCTTTGTCTCTGTGACACTTGAGCAATCGTGCCGGAATTCTCGCAGTCGCAGGACATTAATGCGAAACAAAAGAAACAAGCCGAGATGTATCCTAAATACCAGAAGGGTCTTCAGCGTCGTAAATTAAAAGTTTTGTCACCTGCGGTATTTCGCTCGCTCCGAAAAAGAAATGAAAGAAAGTGGCACAGAGTTGACGTCATAAAAAGCTTTTCATCATGCATTACCATCTTTGGATCAGATAAACGTGGAGGTATGCAGGGCTATTAGAGCACATTTTAGAATTTTACAGATTTCGTGAAAAATTTGCCTTGTGAAGAGTGTACATTAAAAAAAACCCATTAGAAATTTTTTGATGCAGTTGCTTAAGAATATAATATTTGGAATTCTGTTATGTGTTTCGGATACTAATTTTTTGTAGTTTTTTACCTATTGCTGATTCAAGTACTCTGTCCTTATTTGAGGAATTTTATGTTACGGTAAACATAAAATGGCATTTCATATTTCTAAAGTTCTTATCAATTTCATTAAAAGAGTAAGAGTTATTAAATTCCATTGTATTAATACGAGTTTCAAGCCTTATGTGAACTTTTTATTATCCAACACACATGGAATTTCATGAACGTTTTCCTGTAGAAAGTTTCAAAATTTTGATCGAAAAATATTTTTGAATGATTTTTTTTTATAGAATTTCAAATATTGTGCTATCTTTCAAAGTTATATAATTTTGTTCAATGTTATTATTTTTTAAATAAATTTTCTAAGTGAAGCAAATATTGATAAATTAATATAGCCTTTTTCATCTATAATTATTCTCAATGAAATTTCCTCGAATAATATTTTGTTTTAACATTCCAAACCTTTACGTAAATATCTCTCTTATGACGTTTATTGAATACATTTAATAAATATGATTGAGGGAAATATGTCTTCTTTATTAGGTTTCAAATATTTTGATGTAAATGATTGTTTGAAAATAAATTATTACTGATTTGTTTCGTAGAAACACTTGTTTGAAGTAAGTAGTGTTTGAACTTTATATCATACGATTTTCAAAAAAATGTTTTGCAGCCTTAAAGCTGTCTTTTTCCGCTGTTAAGGAACAAGAAATAAATGTAGTTTCTGCTTGATAAATTTTCTTAAAGTTATATGTGTAAAAATGCTTTAACTGGTAAACTGGTTCTTTTTCACATAGACTATAGACTGTTCCAATACTGTATTAAATATTGATTTCACAATCTTAAATACAGTAATCCAATTCGGTATGTACTGTTTTCCTGTTTGGATTACTTCTTTCCCTTTCCCTGAAAAACACATGCCGCACTTTATTTTCTGTATTTTAACCTTAAACTAATTTTCACGCTTACCTGTTAAAGTAAAAAAATAATAACATATTTATAAAATACAAGTATTTCAAAATATTAAAGTAATTTGCCAAAATGAGATATTTACTATTAATAGACGAAGTAATTTTAACATTGGGTCCCTTCATTTAACAAATATTATTAAATTCTTTGTCCCTTTTCAAATTTGTGAAAGAAAAAAAAACTTTTTTATATTTTTAATTTGAGCACAAAAATAAATAAATTAGGGTTTGCAATCCCGTGCTATAATTTTCCATCCCGGGACTTCGGGATTATATTATCCAAATCCTGAGCTTAGCCCCGGGATTTGGATTGGACTATTTATGAAAAATATTTACACACATTAGCATGGTTGAAATAACATTATAAAACTGAAAACTTAATTAAAAATTGGTTTAATATTATTATTTAATGAAACAAATGAAAACAAAACTCAATTCATCAAAAACAAATAAAAAGTAGAATATAATGATTCTAATAAAAATAGTATAATTTGAATTCATTGAAAATTGACCCATTTGAATTAAAAATCAATGTCTGAGGTTTTACCAAAACCTTATTGTAAACATATAACAGAATAAAAGGCCCCTATTTTTTATTTTCATTGTGAACACTGTATTTTTTTATTAAATATATTTAGAAATGATAACTGCATGGTAAGACATTCTAAGGATGTAGATTTTTTTAAATTAAAATTATAAAGTCTGAAATGAATCCCCCCCCCTCCAATAAATTCACATATACCTGAACAAAGCACGTACAAAGGATAGAATGAATTTACATAAATTTTAATCTAAAATTTTTCTACTTATAAAACTTCCTCAAAAAAAAAAATACTTTCCTTTTTTGAAATCTTATTAGCATACTAGCTGTTACCCGCCCGCTTCGCTGGGAATTTCATGATGTTTTATAAATTTTTACTGCTTATATATATGTATAAATTATTGATATCTAAGTCCTGCATTAAGAATTCGATTGTATTGAAAAATATACTTATACCTGTAACTGTCGCCTGTTGATAAAAAAAAAGGGGGCAGAACTCATCTAATTTGTGTTTTCTAAAAATCTCTAAAATTTAAGCATAGAATGATGTTTGCTCGGTCTGTTTTCACAAAACCAATTTTGTAGGGGAATTGCACAGTATGAAAGGAATCTGCTTAGCAAAATTTGAAGACTGTGCGTCCAATAAATTAAAAATGCAAAAAAAAATTATCAATAACGCCCCTTGAACCCCCGCAACGCGGCCTAGGGGTCGATTTTCACAAAACACATTTTGTAGTGTATCTCTATCCTATGAGAGGAATCTGCTTACCAAATTTCAAACTGTGCGTCTAATAGTTTAAAAATAGAAATAATTATTTATATCTGCCCTTAACACCCCGCAACACCCCTTGGGGGTCAATTTTTCCCAAACCTGTTTTGTAGCGGATATTTACTCCATGAAAGAAACATTCCTACCAATTTTCAAGCAGGGAGGTGAAGTAGTTTAAAAACGAAAATATTTATCTAGTACGCCACTAAATCCCCCGCAACGCCATTTAGAGGTCTGTTTTCACAAAACCTTCCTATAGCTGATCTCTACTCTATAAAAGAAATCTACTTATCAAATATAAAGACTGTGCGTCTAATAGTTTAAAAATGGAAATAATTATCTATAACGCCCCTTAAGTCCCGCAACGCCACTTGAGGGCAATTTTCACGAAACCCATTTTGTAGCGTATCTCTACCCTATGAGAGGAATCTACTTACTAAGTTTCAAGACTGTACGTCTAATAACTTAAAAATCGGAATTTCTAACGCCCCTTAAACCCCCGCCCCCGCAAACAATTGCTGCTAATTTGAAATTACAAACAGACACTTCAAATTTATTTATTTGTATAGATATAGATTGGGATTATAATAACTATTGTTTAAATGTGACTAAAAATGTAAATAAAAAAAAAGCAAGGATTAAAATAACCGTAAAACTTATCAATTTTTTGTTTCTTGCATTGCTTTTTGCTTATGAAGCCTTGATTTATTATTTTTAAAAGTGCATCCGAAACAGCCGATGCTCTACTTAACTGAACAGTGAGATAACTATCATAAAAAATTATGGCACGTGTCAGCGTATTATCATGTGCGCGTAACACTATTATGTCTCATGAAGAGCATCGGTCGCCAGTAACCAAAACAACGACTTCATTAGCTCAGCTTGGCGTTCAATTTGGCGTTCATCTTGGCATTCAGTTTCACGTTCACCCGTATAGTTTCCGTTCCCGTAAGAATACGGGAATAAAATATAGCCTATGTTACTCCCCGTTAATGTAGCTTTCCATTAGTGAAAGAATTTTTAAAATCGCACCAGCCGTTTCCGAGATTAGCCGGAACAAACAGACAGACAGACAGACAAAAATTTTAAAAATTGGTTTTTTGTTATGAGTACCGTATATACTTTTAGTGCATTAAGTAAAAAGCTGCTAATTTGAAATTACAAACAGACACTTCAATTTTATTTATTTGTATAGATAACACTAGAAATTAATCACAATAAACACTAAAACTAACTCTAATAAAAGTACACAAAAAACAGATTTCAATATTAAAAATAATAATAATAAATACATTCTGAATTTCACAGTCCAATTACAATTTTGTCTTTAAACTTCATCAAAAAATGTCTTTTTTCGAAATATTTCTAATAACGTTTCAATATTAAAACATGCAATCTAATTCGAAAATATATTTATTATGAGAACAAAATAATATTACTAAATTTATTTCTCGATAGATTAAAAAAGCAAAAAACTTTGAAAGAATTCACCTATAACTAATTCAAAAACTTTAAATATTCAGAAAATTTTTTGAAAAAATGCTTTTTTTAAAATTGGCTTAATATGACAATTCAGAAAAATTATTCATGATTGTTGATTTAGAAAAAAAATCAAAATTAATTAATTACAACTGACAAATGAGTCACAATTTTGTTTATTACTGGGGAACAGCAATGAATGTTGCGCAATGTCTCGTTTAGGAGAAGTGGAAGTTCTCTATATAAATTTTCTGAGATTTAAATTCCTAGAAAATTTTGATAGAGAAAAAAAAAATTCAAAACATAATTCGGATGAAAATTAAATTCCGGGATTTGAAAAAACTCCGGGATCCCGAAGCTGCAAACCCTAAAATAAATGCAGTGTATATATATTAGGTGTAAATCAGATTTTTTCGCCTCAGGATTTAAAACGCTCTTATGAAGAAAAAATGTTCTCTAGTACATAGATGAAGGAAAAGCTAGCATAAAAATTAGTTTTTAATTTAAGTATTGCTGCACAGGAAATGGAGTTTAGAAATTTAAGACTTTTTGTGGTACAAAATCGTTTTTTTTTTTGGTTAAAAAAACAAACATTTCAATACTTTTTAACACTTACTATGATGAAAGGACATCTAAATAGTAACAAGAACAAATACAGGAGGCATTTAGCAGCTTCTTTGGTATTGAATTTTAAATAACCAACTGTCGAAATGACTGTGCATGATAAAGCGAAAGATGGAAAATAGTTTGGATAGAGAACTGGATAATTGGTGTGGGGAGAAATTTGGGTTTATATGAAATATGTTGCTATATACATTATACTATTAACTACTCAGTAATCACTTATCAATAATCACCTTTTTTAGTTATTTGTATTGTAGAAAAATAACTTTAAATTGAGTTTAAAATAATTTAATCAAAATTATTTTTTGGTAGTTGACAGTTATAGGCCAATCAAAGTTGCAAACCAGCAATTTTTAAAGTTTTTTTTCAATACATTTAATGGAAAATCCAAGTATAGCTACACTAAAAAGTTCATAACCTTTAATCTACTCGTTTAATATCATTAAAAACACTTTCCACCATTAAACACACGGTGAAATTTCATGAAGTAATTTCTATTGGCTCTTGAGATCACATTTGAGAAAAAATCGATTTTTTCAAAATAATTTTGTCAAAAACATTAAAACCTAATGAAAGGTTTTTGGAAGAGATGGAGGAAAGGGGCGCTAATAGCACTTTAAGTGGCAAATTTTCACTATTGCTTGCTCATGGTGAGCATAATCGTCATAACACAAAATTGTATGCTTGGCGAATATGCTTGTCATAAACGGTTAGCTGGTTAAGGAAACCATTAATTTTTTAATGAATATAATACATTTTAAACACTTATAATTTCATAGAAGCTTATAGATATGCAAATACATTATTTTATAAACAATAATATTAGATTCGCTTGCTATTTGCGTGAAAATAAATGCAACAACTTTTCTATTAAGAAAAGAGATTTGCTTGAGCGAAAAAAAACTTTTGAAGAATGATTCAATTCCTCTTTCAAATTTATTACAATAATTGACAGGAAAAAAACTAATCTATGTGAAATATTTATATCAATTTTCAAAAATTATAAACAGTGAATAGTTGAAAGCGAAAAATTTTGAATAGTTATGACCATTGATGAAAACAATACAAAATTTTTGATATGTAAATTTATACAACCACAAATTATATTTTAAGCTATTGTAAATCATGATTAATGAATTATGAATCCTTCAAAATTATTGCACTACTATGAAATTGCAAAAGGTATATGAAGGACAATGTAACTACTGCGTTTTAAAATACGCATTAATGAGCTCCTCTATATTCAAGTCATGTGGGCATTAATTGGAGAAGTCATGGCACTTTAAAAGTTGGATTTATTTTTAATTTAATTCTTTATTTCGTAATAAACTAAAATCCCTGTTCTTCAAACAAAGATTTTGTCGTTCGTTTCAAAAAAATTACTTAAGCAATGAATCAAACTTCTTGTTTCAAAATATTCATTTTTTTATTGCTGTAGTAAAAAAAAGGTCTCAATAATATGTTTAGATTTTCCGCATAAAGAATATTCCTCGTTTTATATTCACAATTTATATAGATTTTACTGATAAGTAAGTTTTTAAAAATATTAGCTAACTTTTGGAAATGTTTAAAATATCCATAAAGAAAAAATAACTTTGTTAAATCGGAATTTACTTTGCAACTCAATAGTTGTAAATGCTAAATGCGGAACTGCATGACAAAAACTGCATATACCGGCATTTTTAAATGTTATTCAGTCTGTGGGAAAAATATTTAAAAAAACATTTTAGTTGATTTGTTTGGTTTTTATTGGATATTTTCTTTTTTATTTTTATGCCTGAAAATCCTAGCAAGTACTAAAAGTTAAGTATTCAATAAGACAGTAATATATTCTATACTGTTATGAAGATGGCATGCATAGAATGTAGTGAGTAAAACCGCTGCTGACTCTGAAATTGCAACATCATATAAGATACATGATACAAGTATCAAATTTGCATACAAGAATGCAAATATCAAGGTATGCAAATGATCGGCATTTAAGCGTAATCGAATGATGCAGGAGAGAAACAGTATTTCAAACTCTTCTTAAAAGTATAATTACGCAGCGTGTTTCTGATCGGAAAATCATATTTGAATGTTGGTTGTTTGTAATTAGATTGTGATTTGCCTCGTATAAGATAGAAAAGGCATTTATCAGCTTGTGTTGTAGTTTGACAGTGATTGAAGCTCATAAAGCATGCGGTTTATCGTCATACAATAATGCTATTTGTATTGGCTAAACTCTAATCACTTTTACGTAATTACGTATTCATGGATCCAGGATGGTCATACTGAGCACCATACAGGGTGTCAATGGCCACCTGTCATTAACTTCTAAGAGGAAAGACATGTTGTCAGTTGGACTTTGCAGAACCATAATGCCACATTACTAAACCTTTAATCAGAAATGAATTGTGACTTTCCTTGACACTGCAGCATGCAGTGGCAGTGGTGTGCTCATAAACAAAACTGGATAAACGAATGGATTCACGTTTTCTCTTCACATGAGTCCCGGTTCTACGACCTGCATTGTGAAGGAAGTATCCATGTCTGGAGGCACAGAGGAGAATCCATGCGGTCTGCTTGTGTTTGATACTGTCATGGGTGCTGGACCTGGAGTGATGGTATGGCCAGTCATTGGGTACATGACAGGAACATTTCTTCTAGCTAGCGTTACATTTCACAGATCTTAAAACCGCTAACTGTGCCCTACATTTGTGGCATCCGAGATGTCATCTTTCAGCAAGATAACGCAAGAAGAATGCTCTATTGCCTGTCCTGTCCTGATCTACCTCATAGAAGGAGTTCGACTATTGCCTTGGCCAGTGCATTATTCTATAGATCTCTCATCCTTTGTCATAGATTGCTGAGAGACTGAGCTGCCACCGCTCTTTAAGCACTACGATTGAGGAAGTGTGAGGTAGACTTGAAGCAAAAAGTACCCTTCGGTTTCATCACTTAAGAATGCTCGTTGGAGTGGGAAATTTATTTTGATGGTTCCGAGATCGGTTTCCCAGTATGCATTTTCTACCCGGTTCTCTTTTTGCATCCTACATTTTATTGTTTAATTATATTGTTTTTTAGGCAGGGTTTTTTCTCTGCTATTGATGTCTTTATTGGGCAGTTCAACATGCCCAAATTCATTTTTGCACTGACCACCTCTCCTCAAACCTACTACTCCATAACCTTACTAACGAGTCTAGATATCTTAAATCCATTAAAAACAAGCTTTCTCAATGAGTTCATTTTTTCAACTTATACTGTATTTAAGTTCACAATAACTCCTTTAATTATCTCGCAAACCTTTGTGCAAATAAAGCTGTTCAATTTGAGGGAAGTCTTTTCTGGCTGTCCCATAATTATTTAAAAAATTTAATCCATTACTCTTGGATTTCTGCTAGAAGGATTATCAAACGGACCAAAATACCAAACTGCTAATTAAAAATCCCAATATTAATCCTTCGATTTCCAGGCAACCATTTTTTCTTATCTTACCAAACATGTCTCTTTTCCTTTATATACCTTCAAAAGTTCAAGTTCTTTGTACTTCTAATTGTTTATATGATTCTCATGGGGACGTCAAACACTACTTTTTCCGCTGCACCTAAGCTGCTAAAATCCATCTTGTCAGGAAGCAACTCTCTCCTGGTTATATTTTATTCTTCATGATATTATACGAAATAAGTTAATTTTCTATTCCCATATTTCCCATCTGTGATAGACTGGGAAATTCTATTTCTATCCCAATTTCACTCAAGATCAGTCGTATGGAATAATGGGAGAGAAAAAGAGCTATGTATCACATTAAGTGGAATTAATCATCAAAGTTCTTCAGAGTTACCATGTTATGCTCTTCTACCTCCAGTATATTAAGCCAGGTAGTCAGTGCATTTTCCAACTTTCTACCACTTCCAGAAAGTTTGCGATCCAGAAAACCTAACCATCTTTTCTTTCGGCTTAAAGATGGTAATCATTAAGAGCAAGGTCTGGAGGGCCGTGGTAACCTAGTGGTTCTAGTCAAGAACTCGTGACCGGCGAATTGTGAGTTCTAGCCTTAGAGCCACTGAAGACATGTGGTGCATACGCGATAATTCACATTAAAAGAATTGAGGCTCTAACTCTCCCGTTGGAGTGGTGTGAAAACTCGAGTAGGGGTGCCAACTCGGGTATCGTCCTCATCCCTTGACCGAGGTTCAAAATAGCGAGATTCGTCGCTATTAGCTCTCGTATTTACTTATAGAGTGACGCTAATAAACACTTACTCATTCAACTCAAGAGTAAGACTCAGATTGTTGGTCTTTTGTTTGAATGCAGTGAACTCAAGGCTTAATGCGACGCTTCTCAAACTTTCAGTATTTGCGACCCAACTTTCAATTGTAAATTTCATTGTGCCCCCCCCCACACACATCATACAATAACAATGTATCAATGCAATAGAAATGTACTTCGATGTCATACGACTTTAATTATAAACCATACAAAAATTTTCCAAATAAGTATTAAATTTTGTATATGACAAGCCCATGGGGGCACTAGTAATTATTAAAATTTTCATAATTTTGTAGTGATAATTATTAAAAATATTATGCAGTTAGTGATACATTAAAACAATATAAAATTGTAAATGTATATTTTTTATAATGCCAAAATGTATTTGGTTTTGCTTTCTTTCAGTAAATTAATATTTATTTTTAATATTTTATTTTCGACTTTTCAATATGCTCACACCCCCCTCATTGAAATATCACTCCCCCCTCCTAGAGGGGTGCGTCCCACAGTTTGAGAAACTCTAGGCTTAATGAACTGGTGGCATAAAAGGATAAGATGGAAATTCTGAAGGTCATGAGCAGATACAAATATTTTAATGCAGGGAATGATTTGTCGAGAAGGGAAGGAAGAAATTCAAGGTATATCTAACAGAATTGTTATTCCAATAAATATTATATTATTATATTTTTTGTAATTAAACTGATTCTTATTTTCTGGATGAATATATTTTATAACTATTTTATTATACTGGAAACTATAAAGCATAGAAGTATTCCTGAAATACTTATTTTTTCCTTTTTACATGCAAATTCAAAAATACAATTCATATGTAGAAATGTAAGAGACAACAATTAAGAAACTGATCTCATACGAGAAAAAATAAATCCCTTCGATTGTGATCTTGCGTATAAAAAGAAAGGTTTGTAGTAAAAAATTTGTGTACAAGTGTATGTTGGCTTGCGTCTGCTTTTATCATTAAGGAACTTATTTTTTTTAATACAGCAATGGACAATTTCTTTTCCTTCAAACTTATTAGAACTGTAAAACTCACATAAGAGTAAGAACTTTTTAATTTGTCGTTTGATGTGTTACCTTAATTTATATTTTACAAAAACTAGAGCACTTTATTCCGGTTACTTTATGAAAATGCTTAAAAAGACAGTGATTATATTCACATAAGGTACTGTAAATTTTGTAATAAAACAATGATTGATAAAACTGAAGGTTAAAACAATGCTACTATTATACAGAACTTACAGAAAAAATTTCAGTTAATTATGTTCAAAACTATTTTAGCAATCGCTGACCCCGTTTGATTATTTTCAAAAAATCACATTTCGATTAAAACGCGTTTTAAAGTATGACATCTTGCTTAAAGTATAATAGCATCTGCTTTTACTAAAACACTTGTAGTTTTTGTTCTAGTGAACCGAAAAGGATAAACTTGGTATTTTTATAAAGCTAATAAGATGGCGCATAAAATAAAACCATAAAAAATTTATAAATTTTTTGGCAAAATTCACAATTTTAGGGTAGTTGGATACTTTAAGCATGAAGAGGTAGTAAATTTTATTTAAAGAATATTTACCTTTTAAAGGACAAAAAAAATGCATTCACTGTTTTGTATTAAAATATTTAATGACCGTTTGTAATTCTACTAGCATTTAAGCAAATAGTAATAGTCTTGAATGTTATTTATTGCCGAAGTTTATTACACAGTTAAGGATATTATGTTCCCACCATAACTAAATTTATCTCAGCCGCTCTATAAAGATTATTTATTTATGGAATATTTTTAGTTTTTTTCCCCTCCATTTAAGTCTCTCGAGTGAAAAATAACCGCTAATTATTGCAATCACCGGACCTCATTTAGACGCAGACCTATTGAATATTTATACACACATTCTCCAAGCCACGACCATTAGTGCAAGAAGGGGAAAGGAACAATAATAAAAAAACGTTCTTTTTTAAAAGCGTTTTCTCGTGGAAGAAAACAACCCCGATGTGTAAATGTGTAACGTCTTCGGAGATTCCGTTCATCATAGAAGAAAAAAAAAACTGAAGAAAAAAAAACTGCAGTTCGCGTTGTGGTAATGGCCACATGTTATAAATGCTATCGTTAATGGTGGACTCAAAATAATTAATGGTTGATTGGTCTGGAGTGTTTTTGAGACCCAATTGCCATTTCGGCTCATTCTGTGAGATTTCGAGATAGGAGGTATGATTTACAGAGGACTGTGTGTAACGTAGAAAGGAAGAGGTAATTAGAATTGGGATCTCACGAGAAGAAGAATGAGACAGAAGTACACGACAGGGTACATTTGGTAATTGAAATCTCTCATAAATAATAGAAATATATATTAATTTATTTTGCTTGTTGGTAAATAGGAATATATTTCACAACTACGTGGTATATAGTTCAGAGACCTGAAAAGCGAAAAAGGAGATGATCCTGAAAAAAGAAAGAAAAACAGATTGGATATGAATTAACCTTTTTCTGTTTAGAAAATTCGTAATATTGCG
Organism: Trichonephila clavata; assembly: GCA_019973975.1. Lineage (NCBI taxonomy): Eukaryota > Metazoa > Arthropoda > Arachnida > Araneae > Nephilidae > Trichonephila > Trichonephila clavata. Next base: position 236,462 of record BMAO01021626.1, on the reverse strand, counting down.
ACTATAATGAATTATGACGTATAATTTTTTTTAAATATTGTCACGTAGATAAAATGAATGTAGATAATGTTTTCTCGTTACATTACTTTAGCCTCAGTGTCGTCTTCAGCAGTAGCCACACCGAGATAATAAGCAGCAACAGGAAAAAATGTAATCAATGAGAGACATTATCTCCCTCTAGCAAGAGCCTATGATTGGATATATCTTCACCGCGTGCTACTAATTGTGTATGTGGCCGCAGTAACCTAGGGTCACAGTATAATGGCCAGTCGAATATTATGTCCAAGTCTTGGTAGCACTAGACACGCCATATAGAGGGCACCTTAAATCTGCCAAGACTCAAAATCCTTCCTTTAGCAGGGTAGAAGTTTAGAGAGGGGGCTCCAACTCAGGTGTCATCCTCGTCACTTATCCATTATCCAAAATTACAAGGTCTATCAGCAATAGCCCTCATGTTGCCTTATAAAGCGACGTTAACAAGACACTCACTCTCCATTACTGCCTTAGTGAGAATGAGTCTTTATAAAACTAAATTTTGAAGGGGTTTTTTAATGGAGCCACGCATTGGCATTTTAAACTTTTCAGACCTAGTACACTCCCTAGGAGCTGGTATCACTTTTTAGCGCGGCACCATACAGTCTATACCAATTACCGCAAGTAATTTTGACTTCCAGTTTCTTCCCCAGAGGGAGGCAGCTGAGTTCTGACGATGCTAACCTGTACTAGAATTTAATTTTGCCGATATAACCCAAGACAAACAGACACTCTAGGGATATTTTACATGCCGTATAATCATACGACATGGCCTCCGTCGATTTTCTTCATCATGAAAATCCACAGTTTTGTGCCGGGGTCTAACCCGCAACTTTGGTTGCTGAAGGCTTGCGACAAACCAACCACGCCACTCAGTCGGCCAGTATTAAAGGTAAAATTGGTAGAACAGAATAATGGAAATGCCTGTCGAAATGAAGAAGAAAATGATACAGTTACGAATACGAGAATAGTTGTGTAATATTTTTCAAAATGTCAGATCTAAGCGATTTGCTGAAAGGTATGCTTTTATGGTGCCCACTTTGACATCAGTTTCTAAAGAAGTTGCATTTGTGGGTGAGAAAAGACTGATTATGTTTAATCTTATGGTAAGATGACAAGATTAATGTTTTACTTCTTAACTTGAAAACTGCGGTTGGTAAAAGAAGTTGTAAGATAGAATGAGTGACGAAAGACATATATTATATATTCGTCAAAAATGTCAATCCACAGTTGAGGGCATTTAAAAAACGATTAAGCTGAATAATTATAAGGGAGATTCACTGATCAGATTCTGCGTGATGGCTGTGTTCCAAAGCTCTAGACATTGTCATTATTGAATCCTAAAATCTAGAATATATTGAGGCGAAGGTGAGAGGGTAATTTCATACCTACTGGTAGAGCTAGGACATATTTCCCAGGATGAAAGGCATAAAATAGTGTTCTCTAATGGAAAGAACTACCTACATTTGTTCCACATCAAAACGTTTTGTGCATAATGCTCAAGTTGGATCAACACCGTATTAATAAAAACAATCATTCAGATTAAAAGTCTCTTCATCCTAATGTCTACCCCCAGAAGATTCACCATTTTGCACCCCCATATCCGACTGAGTGAGTATTGATTAATGTCGCTCTATGAAGCAACATGAGAGCTGCTGGCAACGGACACCGTATTTTGAACCATGGTCAAGTCACAGGAATGACACTTGGGCTGGCACTCCCTCTCCAGACCCTCATTCTACGCCTTGTGACGATTTGAGAAAAGGGGTGAGTAGCGTGAGACTTAAGGGATTAAATTATTTGTTTTTATTATGTCTACAGATATTAATTACGATATTTACATTTAGATACGTTATTCAAACTGTTGAGTATTTCAGTTCCTTAGAATGTTCTTGGTGAAAGAAGAGGCAAACACACACACAACATTTCTTTTTGAGTCGATTGTCTCTCCACTCTCTTGGGGTGGGGGAGGTCCCTTCTTACACCTCGAATTTCACTTGAGATTTGGCTCGCAGGGGAAAATCCAGCTGCTGTTTCTCTCACGGCCATCGACTGACGGTGTGATCAGATGAACGGACCCCGCAGTATTATAGATACACATGTGGATATGAATGGTGTAATGCTATCTGCACTGGGAAGCACTTTAAGCTGCGAGATGGGAAAACGTTACAGATTAAACAGATTTAACGTGCATCAGCCCCTACGCATAGTGGGTCTTCAGTGGCATTAGGTATGTGTCGAGAAGATTTTATTTAAGGAAAACCATATTTTAGGTTTAAAATGTGACGAAACATTTTATACTAATGGTCTTCTAATTGTGTTCCATGGAGCCCTGGGGTTTCATGGAGACATATTCAGGGGTTCCAAAAATCACAAAGATTTTTTAAAAAAATCATAAATGTGTATGCAAAAGGGATGCACATTTGTTCTCTCTGGAGTTTGTTTGACTACGACTCTATGTATATTAGCGTATTTATAACTTAAAGTGTCTGAATTTAATATATCTCTTGAAGGACTTATAAAGTAAATGTTATTAAACTGGGTTCCAAGGAACACAGTTTGAAGACCATTGTCCTAAACTAAGATTAAGTGACTTAGATGACACCTAAGATGATAGCCCTCTCTTTAAACTACCACACAAGCGTGAAGAGTTGAGGAGCAGATTTATATAAAACAAATATCGGACCTCTACACATAGGATCTTCAGTGTGTCCTGAATACGAATCCAACCCTACCCAAGAAATCGGAGCTGTGATGACTCCGTCACCACGGCATCTATCATAATAAAAAGAGAGTCTTTGTTATGTTTGGCTCAATATTGTAAAAATTATTTATCTGCCGAAAAGTTTCTAAAATTCCAGAGAAAGGAATGTTTACCCAAACATTATTCTTTTTTATAATATAACGTTGTGTAAAGCATTTAAACTCAAGACTGAATAAACATTTGGCAAAGTGGTATATATATATGACCTTCAGAAATAATTGAGACATTACAGAAACAGAAGTGAATAGAAAATGCGGAAATAATAAAATAGAAAACCAAACTTTTCTCCGCTTTGAATTTTCATCCACTTTACGATCAAACATCATAAACATAATATTTTTTTTCCCCCAGTGGATTTTCAAAACTGGTTTAAGTCCAGAACGGATCCATTTATTTCCATTTTCTTCGCCCAACCACCCCTCAGCGAACCTTTTTTCAAAAGGAGAGACACGACCTCATATTTCATTCCAAAATCATTACACATTACCCCGTTATTAAAGACGAAGGCACAAGTTATAGTTGTTAAATCCGAAAGGTTGAATAGTTATTTAAATAAAATACCTGTATAATTGCAGCTACCGTCGCTACGGTGGCATCAGATATCCGAAGCCGAAAACCAGTAACACGGTCCGTCTATTAGGGTAATTATGTGAAAATGCCCTCCCGGTGGCCATCTTGGAAAAATGGCTACAGCCAAAAAGGAAGGGAAGATAAAAAAAAAAACATTTTTGCAGAGGATAAAAAAAAAGATAGAAAGAAAGACACTCAGTAACTAATGCAACTTTAGAGACGGTTAATGGGCATTAATTTACATCCAGTGATAGGTATCTGTATTGATGAGGCATTAGGTGAAGTTATTATGAGTGGAATGTTTGGGACTCGTTTTAATGGCTCCGCCATCAGAAAGTTTTGCAGAAGAATCATATTTTCTGGTCCGAATTGGTTCTTTTGCGCGGTAAATTCAGTTATCTTGCTTATAAATTAGTCGGGATGGTCACATGGAGGGCGTTGTAATGGCTTTTCTTCGCTTCCCATGTTCGAAAGAGCGGGTATAAATATCGTTTGAAATCTTATTTATCGTTTTGTTTATAATGAGATGGCGGATGAATTCATCCGTTCGAAGAATCGTACGTTGTTGCAGAGCGACAGTTCAATCAATTGCTGATTACTGTTGTATAAACTATCTTCATCAAAGATGTTTGCCTTTTTTTTTTTTGGCGTGAAGCTGTTTTTGTGTAATGTCAAAGAATCTTTGTGAGACTGGTACTCCCCCCCCCCCCTAATATTCGAATTTTTTTATTAAAAAAAAGTGTCCAAAGTTTGTATAATGCTACTTGAATGCAGAATTAAATAGATTAATGGGATCCAAAATGCAAACTTGTTTTTTTTTCAGATAGAATAATATATCGATTTCAATGTCATATTCTTATTTCATAACTCTTGTTGGGTATAAAACATTTCGGAAACTTTTCTCATTCTATGTTTCAATTATTGTATGTGGCTGCGGTAGCCTAGTGGTTAGGCTCACAATATCATGGCTAGCGTTTGAGTTTTGGTAGCAGCATTGAAGACACGCCATGTTGAAGGAACTAATGCACATTAAATTTGTCTAGTTTCAAAGTCCTTTTATTTGCGGGGTGTCGAAGTTCGGAGAAAGCGAGCAGCTCAAGTTTCTTCCTTGTCACTTGATGGAGGTTCAAAATTACGAGGTCAGTCGCCAATAGCCCGCTTGCTGCTTTATAGTATGACATTAATATAAATCTTACTCTCATGCATTCAATCAATAAATATCGTCTTGTTCCGTATTGTATTTGTTTTGAAAAAAATATCCTTTCTATGTAATCGAAATTTTCAATCATAAATTGATTCTTAAGGTATAATAAAAGAAGAAATTTCGAAAATTGACCAGAATACCAATTTTTTTTGTTTCAATATATTCCTTAATACTTAAGCTTTCAAAAGACACCAAGATGTAAATATTTTTTAACTCAATCTTTTTGAAGAACGGTTTTTTTTGTGCAATATGTTTTGTTCAAACAATTATAGTTCAACAATGAATTATCATATATTTGCATCATTGTACACTCATGTCCATAAATTAAGGATAATTCAGAATCACACAGAAATTGAACTCCAAAAAAAATTTCACCTGTAGAATTATAACACACATCTTGAAGAAGAATATGCAAATTACAGGAAACCACCAGATGGCGCGGATAGTACGTCACAATGACAAGAGTGTAAGAGAGGGGTATATAAGGAATGGTGGCAAAGAAGTAAAATTGTTCACAAGCGCTTTAAAAGCCTTTCAGTGCAATAACCGCATAGTTATGGCACAAAGGAAGCATTTGGATGATTTTTTACGTTGTAGAATTATCGGACGGCTGGAATGTGGACGTACCCAACTGGAAGTATCCGAGGAACTCGGAATCACCCAGAGTGTCATCTCCAGGCTTTGGCAACGATTCCAAGATGATGGTAATGTGAGTAGATGTTACAACACAAGTCGCACCCGAGTTACCAAGCCGAACGAGGACCGGTATTTGACAGTTACTGCCAAAAGAAACAGACGGAGCACAGCATCAGACTTATCTCGTCAGCTCTCTTCAGCTACCGGTACGACAGTTTCAAGGCAGAGCATGTACAGACGCTTAGGGCACATTGGTCTATATGCTCGTAGGCCTGTCAGATGCGTTCCCCTTACCGCAACTCACTGTCGCCTGCGATTAACCTGGAGTAGAGAGCATGCATTGTGGACACCGCAACAGTGGTCTTGTGTGGTGTTTTCCGACGAGTCCAGGTTTAGTTTGCAGTCTGATTCTCGGCGGACTTTCATATGGAGAGCGCCAGGTACCCGTTACCACCAAGAGAACACCATTGAACGACACCGTTACGGTGGTGCAGGATGGCTCGTTTGGGGAGGAATTATTCTTGGTTCCAGAACTGTCTGCATGTTCAGAGCGTAACGATGACAGGCCACATCTATCGGGATGTCATTCTGGAACAACATGTACGTTTGTTTCGGGGCGCCATGGGTGCTGAATTTCTGTTTATGGATGACAACGCCCGTCCTCACCGTGCAAACATTGCAGACGAATGCCTTCAATCGGAGGATATCACCCGTATGGATTGGCCAGCCTACTCACCGGACTTGAATCCAATAGAGCGTGTGTGGGATATGCTTGGCCGACGAATTGCAGCCCGTCAACCCCCTCCCACCTGTCTACCAGAACTTCGGAGGGCATTGCTTGATGGAGTGGTGTAATATTTCCCAAGATCAGATTGATAACTTGATACTCAGCATGCGTAGGCGTTGTAAGGCCTGTATTACATCGTCCGGGAGACATACTCCGTATTAACCATCATACTAACCATGTTATACTGTTTTTTGTAAATAGGTTATTTTTTAAAATTTGGTCCAGGGAGTAAAAATCGCAATTTTTATTAATTATGTCAAACATATAGCATCTTTTTTGCTCTTTACCTTTTGTTTAATAAATATACTTTACAAATAAGTCAAATTTGTTTTGCTTCTGTCTCTTTCTTTGCCTGAACTTCATTATCCTTAATTTATGGACATGAGTGTATTACATGCGGCATAGTATGTATGTTTTGAACGCTCTACACAAATGTTGATTAAGAAAAAAAATTTTAATGGATTTTTAAATGTTAAAATTCTAGAGAAAAATCTGGACTTTTCATGCTTGATAGGAAAAAAAATTGTAAAAAAAGGTTTTCCTAGAAATTTTTGGAGGGTTAAAATATAAAATTAATATTGAATGCAATTTCAAAGTGGTTTTCTTTCTAAGCAAATTACAAATTTTGATATCACTGCCTAAATTATGTACTAATCAGTTTTTCAAAATTTAATAAGATAATTAATAATTAGTTTAATATGTAGTTTTTTTTACATTCACGTATGATTTTAAGCATAAACATAAAATCTACCGTAGAAACATTCGAAATTTAAAATTAAGAAATAAAGAAAACTTCTGGTCTGTGCATTTTCATATTTTCATAAATGAAAATAATGTTAAAATAAGAGACAGAATACTCTTATTGAACAGTTTTTTAAAAAAATTAAGACCATAAATAGACAAATCGTTAGTGACCTTGACAGGCGAGTGGTTATAACCGCGAACTCGTGACCCCATTTCTGCTGTGCCATGGGTTCGAATCCGGATGCCACTAAAGAGACTTCAGCCACTCTTGTAGAGGGGCTGATGTACTTTAAATTTATCGAGTCTTCATTTTGGCTTGGTGTAGAAATTTGGAAAGTGTGGCCGCAGCTCATAGTGTCATCCTCATCACTTAAATGAGGTTGAACATTACGAGATCCGTCGCCAATAATTTCCGTGCACCTACATAGAATAAAACAATCAATGTGTGTGTATGTGTGAAGAATCGCCGTAGCAGCGTGAACTTTAAGTTTGAAGTATAATACTTTCAAATGTATTCAAAACTCTGTTCTTTAACATCTATAAAACATTGAAGAAATCTTTTTAGATTATTTAAATAAGTAGAATTTAAATTTAAAATTGGACATAATATCTGACGTAGGGATTGGATTTTATGTGACAGAAAGTTAATGTATTACATCAGTGGTTTTTAAACTTTTTTTGCTGTCGAATCCTTCGGTTGGTAACGAAGATGGATCATGCCCTCCAGAGAGATAATTCTTAAATTATTTGCATAAGATTACTTCTTTTAGAACGGTTGTTTTATTTTTTCTTAACCACTCACGTGATCTTTAAAAATATCAGCTCTCAGCCCCAGGGGTACCCTAATCATTGAGAGCTATTACGTAACACCGTTGCTAAAATATAATACTTTAGCCGTTACCTGCTTCTCTGGGTATTTTATGATGTATGAATGCATGCAGTTTTTAAGTCTTATCATTAAGCTTTAGATTGTATTAAAACCATTTTTATAGCTTTCGCCTTTGATTTACAGCAGACAGGAATTTCTAAAACGAAAGCATAATGATCTTTTACTCTACTTTGAACCGATTTTCGCCAAACCCATTTTTAGCGAATCTCTAAGCAAAAGAAATATACTTGCCAAATATGAAGTCTGAGTCTAATTACTGCAGAAATATAATTTTTTTCTCTATAATATAATTTTTTTCTTAACCCCTTCACAGTCCCCCTTGGGAGTTGATCACCGAAAATCCCAATCTTAACGGATTTCTAGTTAACAAAAGAAACCTGCTTATCGAATTTCAAATCTGTAGCACTTATTGCTTAAAACCGGGAATTTTTATCTACAACACTCCTTGACACTTTGCAAGACCCCTTTGAGTTGATTTTCCTAAATGTCACTCTTAAAGGAACAAAACAGTAGTTAAAAAAAGAAACATATCAGATTTCTAGCCTAAATCGAATAGTTCTCTGGTAACCTCGTGATCAGTGAGGGAGTGAAAGCGTAAGTCGCTTCTCTCCTATATATACACAGATTTTAGTTCAATTGCCTACCATATAAAGTATCAATTAAATGTTACTGAAATTTTACTTTTTTAAATAGGAATTGTAGTTTTATTGTGTGCTTCATTTGTTACCTCTATTCAGTACCCAGAGAGTTACAAACAGTACCCATTAAATTGAAGAAAATTTTCAAGTACTTTATATGGGAGAGATGTATGACATTGCAGTGAATAGCACTATTTTAAGAATAAAGTTTGTTGATAATTATAGATAATAGCCTTTTTTTCGGTATTTATTGAAAAAACCTTTTTCGGGAATTTAGCCCTTTATTGTTCCCATAAAATTACTTTTCCAAATACATAATTTTCACCTTTCTCGTGAGATAAAAACTAAAGGCTAAGCGTCTAACATCTTGAAAAACTAAGAGCATACGGAATAGAAATAGGTAACTGTGACTTCAACTATTTGATAGTAATATTCTGTTATCTCTATTTGCATGCGGAATAATCGCTCTTTTCAGCAAATGGAGCCACAGCAGGGGTTGGCGCGCGGTTGGGAACGTAGCGGTTAATTTAACTCCCTAGGGGTCGTGGATTATGCAGTCTAAAGGCTCAAAAAAGGTGTACAAATCATCCACGAGTTATTGCGAATTTGAATTTCAATACTCTGTGAAATGATCTAACGGTTTAAATAGAAAATCCGGATGAAAATAATTTTTAAGTCATATTTGGGGGGGGGGGGGGTTGAACCCCAAATACTTCTCGGTTGTGACTATTATAATTTGTTTTCATGTATATAAAAAAAAAGCAATACTGAAATTGTTATATATTATGGAACTACCAGCTCCAACGGGTATAATGAGGTAAACTAAAACACCCACATTAAACTAGTTTTTCCTCTTAAGTAGGATGGATTCAAATAGTTTAGTGGTTAATGCAACGAGATTCATGTTCAAGGGTTATTTTTGCCATATACAATCGGGTACCGCTGAATAATAAATTTTAGCTGGGTTTTTATTACCTAACCTAGCGTAGTGTGGCATTCTGCCGAGGGAGATACCATAGCTTCCTTGTCATCTGGCCATGGTTCAAAATTACATTATTCACCCCATCAGTCTATTGTGCAATAGGAGGAAATTATTATAAAACGTACCACAACTTGCGTGGAAAACAAATACGGTTTAATTTATAAGTAATGTTTGACAACAACGTAAACAGGAATCATTTCAATGAGTAGCCTTTGGTGAGAAAAATGGATAAATGTTCTACCTGCTTCCACGCTACTGTCCCAGGGCTCCAACCCTGTACTGGGCAAGGTCAAATCAGCCTTTCATCCCTTTAGTTTGATAAATGAGTATCAAGCTTGAAATAAACACTGAGGGTTTCGCGTCAGATTGTCCACCTGACCGGAGCATCTGCTTATGCACCTCAGACCCCAAGGTCAGGAAAACTGAGATGGACACAGTAGTCCTCAGTAGTAGCTGCGCCCCAGAGTTTGGTTCTGTGGCGTACAACCTGTTCAACTATGTTGTTGTAATTTGCTTTAATGCATTATAATTTCAAAAGGTGCGGCATACTTTATACAAAATGAATTAAATGTACTTCGTATAATATAAAAAGCAAAGCACCAATAAACAGTTAATCGAAAGTGACGAATATCTTTAGATGCGAGGTACTTGTATAGAAAACAAAGCACGTTCTAACAGTATCATAAAATACAGACATTTTATTCAGGAAATACAGCTATCAAAACAAAAAATTTGGTTTGGTTTCGTCTCTTCTGGTCCTGTTTGATGTCCTCTCGTGGAAATATTTACCATGCCCTCAAGTTAGATCTCTGCGATCCAGGAGAAATTGGAGACCCTTGATCATCGGAGCCAAAGCATGCTGTTTTGGGGAAAGATCATGAGACCATGTCGGCCAGGGAAATGGAGAAATACGAAGACTTACAGTAAAATTGTGTGGTGCGAGTGATTGGCAGCTTTCCTGTTGAAATTAAGTCCATGTGTCTAGGAAGAACGGACAACACTACTGGGCTTAAAATCTTGTCGATTTACCGTCGTCCTGTAAAGCTGTCAACGGATTATGGCTGTTGAATGAAATACAACACTATACAACAAGTTATAATTATTAGGTTGTGTGACGAACGACAGTCGAGTGAGTGTCTCATCGCCGTCCTGAACATCTCGAAATCAGATGGTCATCAGAATTCATTTAGAACATAGGTTCTCAACGTGGGCGATAACGCCCCCTTGTGGGCGTTTGAGGCTTTCAGCGGGTGGTAAAAGAGCCAGAGAAAGTTGGGGGACTTTGAGATGGCACGTAGGAGCTTGGGATGATTAACCAAATATACTCTAAAAAAGACACTGATTATGTACAAACAAAATTAAACTTTAATACTGTTTACTTTATGTTGATAGCATGTATTTAAATCATTTCTATGTCACATGTACGGAAATTTCCATATTTCGGTAGTTCGAGAAGTGGATGTCAAACTTAAAGATTACATTACATTCAGAGCTACATTAAATCGAATGATTTCTGTAGTGCACGAGTTGTCTTTGTCAGTGAGCAGAAGGGAAGATGTTTCGTACACAACATTTCAATACGTATATTATCCAAGAAGCACAATTAAATATGTTAACCAGGAATTATAACGTGGTATTCATTAAAGGCTGAAACTATTAATTTATATTTATATTGAAAGCAATAGTTTATTATTAGTTGCTTCGTATCACATCAAAACCCCTGCCTGTCTTTATAACAGTTAAGCTAAAACTTTTATTCCATTCTTTTAAGTGAAGAAGAAATTCAGTAGAGTTTCAATTCCAACAATATCCTATCTATGACTAAAATGTATATTATTACACATTTTAAATACATTTGTGGCAATAGCTATTTCAGATTCGCAAGTAAAACAAATTGGGGCTTTAGAAAAACTTAAAATAAAAAGTATATTCTATTAGTAATAGAATATTTTTTAAAAATTTAACTCTTGTTTTTTACCTTGTATTATGTACACTCTTATTTCTGTAGAGTGGGAGGGGTTGGTATCAAAACATTCACAAGAAAAGGGGGCGGTATCAAAATATTCACTAGAAAAGAGGGCACCAGTTCAAAAAGGGCTGGGAACCTATGATTTAGAAGCTGGACTCATCACTGAAAATGGTTTCACTCCTATCTGTGAGATTCCTGGTCGAAGGTCCCCGGCATCATTGCTAATGCGCCTGGTAGTGAGCAGTGGGGATGGGCTAAGTAATCTTTCACCCGGTTCTCGTCGAATCGTCTATCAATGATCAGTGTAGTAATTAGTGTGCCTGTTTCGCTTCGTATCATTGATGAGTACAGATATAACGTTCACTTTGTCCTCCCCTTCTACTATCGCTCTCGTATACTGCAATCCTGATGGTAAATTCGTGATTTCCCTATTGCTCTGAAGTCAATTTCGAGTTTTCCTGCGATTATATATCCATGTCATTTCTCTCGAACAATGTCACCTCTACATACTGTGATGCTAATGCATTGGTGCAGTCAACACGGATCGACAAAGCCACGTTAGCATGGAAACCCTGCTTTAACATTAGAACGTCCTCTGTTTTACATGCTATCCGGATGGTTTAGTGTAATTTTCTGGAGCTCCAGCTAAAATCAGTCGGTGGGTCCCGAAAGTCAATTATTTGCATATTCTAACGTACATATGCGAATTCAACTCATTCCGATAACTCTCCTTTTTTTAGTTCATATCTTTTTAGGCGATAGAGAAGGGACATCTACAGATATAATTCAGTAATGCTTGAAAATATGCCATTTCTCGCATTGATTATATTAATACATTTTTGCTACCATTATTCATCTGTATTTATTACTGAAATTGTAATATAACTTTTATTCATACTTCAATGAACACATCCGTACTTTTCGAATCGTTATTCTCATATTTTCCTTAACAGTGCATTAGGAATATATTAAATAAATTGCGCATTTTAAAAATAGTATTTGGAATTATTAGTTTCTGTAAATTGGCTCAGTTGCTCAGATGGTTGAGAAATTGTAACTCAATTCTATTTCAGATTGTTGAGTGGGCAAGGAGTGACATGGAAAATGTAAAAAAAAAAAAAAAAATGAGTTAATTTTTTGTCGAATTATTAATAAAAGTCACAATGGAAATACTATTAGAAGTAAATACATTGAAGTAGATGATTGAAATTTTCTCGAATCTGAATTTAATATAGAACATAAGGGGTTTCAAATAAACACACACACATAGAGAAAGAGATTTCTGAAAATAATCTTACATATGAGAGAGTAGACTTTTATTAGCAACTGACTTTATATAAAGTATTCAAAAGAAAGAAGTTAGTCAAAGTATTATATTTGTGTTATAAACAAAAAATAGCCTGGCAATTAAATAGAGATACCTAAGTATTATATAGATAATTTCGCCAAATAAAAAAGAAACATCACTAACTACTATCATCATATGCACGAGCAAAATTATTGTGTTTGCACATGCGAGGGAGCAATTTTCCACTATTGGCTACATATCACTTCATTTGGCAACATCTTTTCATTTTACGAATGGGTCGACGGTATAATACGCAAATGTATAATTTAAATTTTCCATCTACCCACCATCATGAATTCCTGAACATAAAAACATCTTTATTAATTGCTGAACTTACTCTTTTGAAATTAAGATTATTTTTTATAAAATACATTTTAAAGAATTATAGAGAATAAAATGATTTTCCGCCTTATTTTTACTATCTTCTCCTTTCATTACCCAAGTATTTTAATGCATATTTTTTTTTTGTAATTCATTTGAGGTTTTAAATTAAAAAAAGTATTCAAGTAAAAGTTATCTTCCTCATTTAGTACTCTTCCGTATACATTTCATGCGCTGAAAAAATGCAACAACAGATTTAGAAAGCAACAGGAGATTTTGTTGTACTAACATTAAATTTTCTAATTCAATTGCGGTAAACATTAGAAATTTAGCAAATGAATCAACTTCAGATTTAAATAGCAACTAAGATTACAATTTAGTATTTCAGTTCGTAACTTACTTGATCTTCATAGAACAGTCTCAATAGATTGGTTCGGAAATTTGTTAAGCAAATCGAAAAATTATCTAAAATTTCTATTGTTTTTCATCTATTTTTTTGTTTAATGAAACAAACTGAAGTGATTCTTCTCTTGCAAATCGAAGAAATGTCTGGAGTAAAGACATCTCTTATCTGGTCTGATTAGGAATTCGTTTTCAGCTCAATCTTCAAAGATGCAAATTCTTCTAAAATAGTCTCTTCAATTCTGTCTCCCCGCAGATAGATAGTTCTAACCAAATACTTTAAACACACACATGGCCAATAAAAATAAAATTTATTAAATTATATAAATGTTTTTACTTACTTGGTATGTGTCTTAAATATACATGCAAATAACAGTAATAAATCCAGAACACTGAGTGACTTTTAAAAAAAGAATTAGAATTAAATTTTTAAAACATCCTAGAATTTCAGAATACCAAATCCTTAAGCAAATAAAAAAAATACTTTTATAATTTTATTGCATACAACATTGTTTGTCAACATTCATTAAATAAATTTAAGTGATTAATTTTGTAAAATTTGAAAATAAAAATCTTTTTTTTAGATAAAAATTGGGCTAAAACTTTAATTACAAAAGTCTACAGACAAACTAAGCATAAAAATACTCAACATAGTAAAATTATTAGCAATAAATAACTTCTTTTTTAAGAAAAGTAAAAAGGTATCTAAAAACAACTTTCCAGACAGCGGGATATAGGAAAAAGCACCAAGAAAGAGTCAATGGGCATTATTGGCAGAGCACCACTCTCTTGATAGACTTCTAGAATTGAAAAGGTTTTCTGACAGAACGAATGTAAAGCTGCGTCATTATCATAAATGAAGCAGCCATTTAACAGCGGGATGTTAACACTTTCGTTTCGAATGCCATTCTGCTCCGCGTGGGGGCTTTACCGGTTAATTTAGGCATAACAGCGTGCGTGGGCTCTTCAGGCTCTGTCAGGGGTGGGCAACCTCGAATGATATTATGCTCCAGGGAGTCTTTGGATTAGCTTATGGGAGTATGGTAAGTGTGTTAGTAGTGTAGTTGTGAAATAAGTAATAGACAAACAGGAGAGAAATGGTAGGGCCAAATGCAACTTTTAAGAAAAATTGTAATTTTCGAAACAATATTGCTGAAAAATACGCAAAAATATAAATGTAACCCATGCTGCTTTTAACAGAATGCTTGGAGTAATTTCCAAAAGAAGCGCTTCCTTAATGGCTATCAGATAGTAAATTGATTTTAGCCGTTGCTGTTATTTTTCTGAGGCAGAATATATATATATATATATATATATATATATATATATATACCTTTAACAGTTCTTTTCATAAAACAATTTGTCTTTTGGTAGAAATTAATGCTTTCTATAATAATGGCTGCAAAATATATGTACAAATAAAAGTAATTCTTGAACATTTTGATTAAACGATCCAGAAAAGTTGCATTCTCAATGGTTGTCTTGAAGGTAAATATTTTATTGTACAATAATAGTACAAACATTGAAATTTTCTCTAATTATTCTGCAAAAATTCATAAAAATAAATTTGATGTTATGGGCTGTATACTACATTAAAGTTCATATGAAATATACTACTGTGTTAAGGAAAAAGGTCAAATGAAAAATCCTATATGGACACTATGTAGTCAAAAGTCTCGGGACATTTAGAATTCACACACACAAGACATTTCTTTAGATTTCTTGAGAAACTTTTGACGAAATTTTGAGCAACATTAAAAGTGTAACTAACATACGTAAGCTCTCCTTTTCCATTGTAGGTTTTGTGTTTTGAGTATAATACAGAATCGATAAGATGAGAAAGTGGGGAAAAAATTATAGTTTGGAGATTTCGACGATTTCAAGTTCAGCAATTGTGTTTTTCTTGTAGTTTTTTCAAAAAACGATCAGTTATATCTCGTAGAAAACAGTGATCAGCTTTTGATCAAGTATCCGAGTTCGACAGAGGACGGATAGTGGCCTAACGAGATTGTGGATTATCTTTCAGGGAAATCGGTAGTCATGTTGGGCGAAACCAAACAACTGTAATGCGGATATGTGACGGTTGGATGCAGGAGGATACGACGGACCGACGTGGTCGATCGCATCTACCTCAGTGCACCACTTCACGTGAGGACAGGCAAATTGTGCGCAAGGCAGTGACGGACCACTCAGTCACATGACGAACCATAGTACAGCATAATGAATCTGTAACGCATCAGTCAGTGTCTGCGCGTACCATTCAACGCCGTTTACAGCACAGTGGTCTGTCCGCAAGACGTCCATTGCTTGGTTTACCCTTAAAGCAGAACCACAGACGTCTCCGCCGCCAATGGTGCGATGAAAGAAGGATGTGGGTGGCAGAATGGAATGAAGTTGTCTTTACTGACGAGTCACGCATTTGTCTGCAACACCACGATGGTCGGATTCGAGTCTGGAGACACCGAGGAGAGAGGATGCTGAACAGCCGCGTTATGCACCGCCACACTGGTCATGCACCGGGTATTATGGTATGGGGTGTGGTATTGGATATCACTCTCGCACTCCTCTAGTACGCATTGCCGGTACTTTAAACATCCAGCGCTACATCTCCGAGGAGTTGGAGCTAGTTGTTCTTTACCTTCAGGGCTTGGCTACAGCCCTATTTCAACAGGATAATGCGCGACCACACCTGACACGCATTGTCTAAAGATTTTTTTTGTCAATCACCAGTTTGAATTGCTTCCCTGGCCGGCTCGCTCTCCGGATCTTTCGCCGTTAGAAAACATGTGGTCCCTGCTTGCTCAACGATTCACCCAGATTACACCCCCAGCTGCCACACCAGGTCAACTTTGGCAACGTGTGGAAGCTGCTTGGTCTGCTGTATCCCAAGAACATATCAAAAGTCTCTTTGAATCAAAGCCGAGGCGTGTGGCAGCGGTGATCTCCAACAATGGCGGCTAATCTGGCTACTAATTCTGGCAGGAACCACACTTCACAGAAGTCTATAAATTTAATCATTTGATACTTGGTCAATATGTTATCTACAAAATAAATTTTGTTGTGCTATCTCTTGTTTTTCTTGGTGTTGCATGTACGGTGGCCAGCAGTGTATTAATAACATTGCAGTGAATGGTGACATGTTTAAATTAATCGAAGGGTTTCATTCACCGGCCAATAAATGATAAATTAAACATCAATCCTCTAATTTTTTTTTCACTTTTACAATAACATAATAAAGAAAATATTTTATTTTGCAAAAATCTAAGTGTTTTTTAACTTTTGTTTTAACGTAGAACCTGTTGTTTGTAAAAAAAACAAAAAAAAAAAACATGAGATTTAAATCCATGGTAAAATTCATTGATATTCCTCTCTGTAGAGAGAGACACAAAGAACTTATTGTTTATTTTTTATTTTTCACCTAATAATTAAAAACCAGTTGCACATTAAACGAAGCAAAAATTCCCTTCATTACTCATTGAGTTGAACTAATTCATTTTCTAGTTTTGTCAGCTTGCCATAAATTTCACTGATTTAATTGCTTTCATTTGGCAAATTTTGTTTGTTAAGCGCGTTATTTATTAAGTCAGAATTTAATTGCCCATAAATCTTGTTAATTAGTAAAACAATGGTCCTTTTGATGAGTTTCTCTTTTTCTTAAGCTTAAAAATTATTATCTCTCTTTTGTTGGAGATTAAACTAAATAATTCACGACAAGTTTATGAAGAAAAGAATTAAGTTATGCTGACTATTTTGGATGACATTGTATCTTAAGTACAAAATCTAATTAAAATTAATTCTAATTAAGTTGAATTGTAATTAAATTTTAGTCTCTTTCAAGTACAATGTTATAAAGCCTAATCTTCTAGTTTTTTTCCACCAAGAAATGTTTTTGTTATTCTTATTTTTATGTTTTAAAATGGATTATATTTTTCTTGACATCTGATGATGTTGATAACCAATGCAAATGTTGCTTTTTGTGGTATGTTATCAAAATAATTATACCTTTACTCCATTTTATGTAATATAAAATAATTACGAAGATTCCTTTTATATTACTAGAGATTTTAATTAGTGTTCAAATCCCGTTGAGCATAATTGTCCAATCATTTTGTGACAGATCTATACGCATCCTTCCACTAATCCTCTAGGAAATTCTTTTGAGCCAGCATTTTAAACCAATCTTCTGCTAAAAGAAGAAAACGTGATAAGCAAATTAAGTTTAATATATATATTCCTTCTTCGCGAGTTTGAGTTAAGGAAATTGGGAGTAGATTAGAAGTGAATTGAATTGGCAGTGAAGTGCATACGTAAACAAAAAGTAAGAAAGCCAGAAGTTTAGATAACAAGAAAGTGATGAAATTAGCTAATCAGGAGTGTTAGAGTCCCCTTGAATTAAATAGAAAACTGCATGAGTTCAGGTACTGTGATCTTAAATCAAGTTGATATTTAGAGTGTTAAACTAATAGTGGGGTCATTAAATACGTAAGCTCTGTGTAAAGTAATATTAAAGGGAGAGCCGCAGAATTGAACATATTCTCCCCAAACGCGAATCTCGACTCTCTCGCTCTATTATTGAATTGAATTATCTTATTTATAGTGTTATTTGTGTTTGAATTGTTTATAAAGATAAGTAAAATAATTGAAATTCATCATTTCGTATGATCATTTAGTTCCTTCCACACCTTTAGCTGGGCCACAGGGTAGAAATGATATAAACGTGTTTCAAGTTTACAAATGTTCGAACTTGAATTTCGTTTAAAAACATTATCGTATTTATTATTAGTCTTTCTCTTTCTCTATGTATATATATATATATATATACATATATATAATATATGTCTATGCAATTAAATATAAAATTGAAGTGTCTGTTTGTAATTTCAAATTAGCAGCTTTTTACTAAATGCATTTAAAGGCATATACGGTACTTATATCAAAAAATCATTTTTTAAAATTTTTGTCTGTCTGTCTGTTTGTTCCGGCTAATCTCGGGAACTTCTGGTCCAATTTTAAAAATTATTTCACCAATGGAAAGCTACATTATCAGCGAGAAACATGGGATATATTTTATTCCCATATTCCTACGGGCACGGGATCTATGCGGGTAAAACGTTGACGTTGCTTACTCCCCGCCAAGTTGGCGCAAAATTATGCATTTGCTCAATAATGGAAATTTTAATAAATATTTTCTCACATTTGTAACAAATAACTGAAACATAGTTTTATTTAGCATCTTCACAAAAGCAATTTTTTAAAGGGTTTTTTATGGTTATTATTTACGTTAAGTTTGTTAAATGTCAAACTCAAACTTTAAGAAATATCGCCAAGTTGGCTAAGAATTTAAATCCCAGATATTTTAATGCAAATTGTCTCCCACTTTTTAAAGAGGGAAACGAAATAAAGTTTTAGCGAGTTGCGTGCGCGTGATATTGAAAATTCTATGGTTACTGACAGTTTCATAAAAAGTTTTGATTAGTTTAAACTTTTTTAACCTCCTTCTACAATATTCATATTTTGCACAAAATTTTTTCACTTATACTGAACCTAGATATTTTACATGGAGGTATTACTTTGAAGATATACTATGGAGGCATCCATACAATGTCACTCGCCGAATAAAATAAGGGAGCTTTACGCAATACTTATTTCATCTTCGGTCCTTCTAATCCTCAAACCTTTTGGAATAAGTACAAAGACTACATGGCGGAAGATATTTTGCGACGAAAAACAACCAAATATGCCTTTCAATGAACAAATCTGCAACGAAACGCAATAAAGGTTCTCAGAATGGTTAGGAAGAAGCTACATGATTTTGGAATGATTAGCCCTAGACGTGTCGACGGAAATGGCTTCGAATTAAACTACGATTTTATAGCATTGCAGCATCAAGTAACAGAATTTACCCCTCAATTAACTGCAGAACAAAGTCACGTTTTTCAACAAGTGTTATGCGAAGTAGAATCCATCAGTGGTGCACTCTTTTTTCTCGAAGCCCCTGGAGGAACAGAAAAAACGTTTTTGCTAAACTTATTACTAATGACCATGAGAAAAACCCAGAAGATAGCAGTTGCTATGGCTTCTTCTGGTACAGCCACGATTTTACTGACCAAAAGTCGCACAGCACATTCCGTTTTAAAATTATCGCTTAATCTTGCATTTGAAGATTCACTCATCTGAAATTTCAGAAAAAATAGCCCTCAAGGCTGAATGCTTCCACAATGTAAGCTTTTAGTGTGGGATGAAAGTACGATGTCTCATAAGAAAGCTATAGAAGCGTTAAATCGGACTCTTCAGGATTTACGAGATAGTACAGATATTATAGGAGGAATGGTAGCTTTATTATATATTGGCTGGTGAATTCAAGCTTATGGGGAAAAGTTGAAAAATTCAGTCTGAAAACGAATATCCCACGGAGTTCTTAAATTCACTTGAACTTTCGGGTGTACCCTCACATAAACTTCAATTAAAACTAAATGTACAAGTTATGCAGAATCTCGATGCTACTCGACTATGTAAAGGAACGAGGCTTTGGATCACAAAACTGATGCAGAATATACTTGATGCCAATGTTTGAACATATGTCATGAAAAGTGATAGTGTTATCATACCTTGGATTCCAAGTATCTCCACTGACCTACCGTTTCAATTCAAAACGAGTTCAATTTCCAGTTTTACTGTTGCTATTAGCAAAGCTAACATTTCAGGTAGCAGGGGTGCATTTGGAAAAGCAATGTTTTTCCCATGGCCAACTATATGTAGCCTGATCGGTGTGTCCAATGCCCAAATCTTCACATATTAGCAACTGAAGGAAGAACATATAATGTGGTATACAGTAGCATCTTAGAATAATATTCTGTTTTGAGCTCTTTTAAAGAGAAATTATATATATTAGTAGGAATTATATAGAAGAGGAATTATATAGGAATTAGTAGATACTTTCGATTTTTAAAAATATTAATAGTTTAAGTTATTGAATTTTTGTTTTTAATTATTATAATAAATTACGTTTTCAATTTTTTTAAAACTAAGCTCAATTTTAGAATTTTTAAATTGTACTGGTTCCAGTCAAGCAATAAAAAAAATTACCATATTGTATTATTTACTTTCTAATGATAATGATTACGACTTTGACAGTTATTTAAAGACATCAACGCGAGCGGAGCCGCGGGTAAAAGCTAGTATATATATATATATATAATACTTCAAAACACATATTATAATACCAAGAACTTGGATGTGTACCTTAATGGGGGAAGGAAAGGTTATATTTTCGATTACAAGTGTCGAAAGACTCCTTGGCTCTCTCCTCTTCCCGTCACCCCCTGCTTTATCCAGCAATAAATTTAATGTTATACTCTACAGAAAATGTATTCATTTTTGACATTCATTTACTCGATTTAATAAAAGATAAAATTTATTTTTACCGTAGTCATAACATTTAGAAATATTTAAATCAGAAACAGTTTTAAAAATATGTGAAGTTTGAGATTTTATAGCAAATTATCTGGAATTGTTAAGTCAGCAAGCTCGGCGTTATCGGGCGAGTTAAACCTGTTCAATTTCCCCAAGCATTGCGGCGTTATCGGGAACAGCAATATCCGAATAAACTGCAGACCACACATTGTGACCGATCTATACGTGGTTCTACTAATCCCTTCATATCCCTATAAGTAAAATATTTATTTCAACCAACCTTCATCGAGTAAGGAAACGTGATTATGTAAATGAGTTACATTATATTAATTCTGTTTTCGCGAGTTGACACGTTGTTGTTGGCACGCTGAAGTTGATATGTTGGAGTGTGCAAGTAGAAGTTAACATAAAGTCTGCGAGTTAGTTGTTAGTTGAAGATTGAAAAGGAGTGGAATGAGTTAAAGATTACAGAGCGTGGAGCCAACGACAATGACCATGCCGAAGAGAGCACCTGCAAGTTTCCAGTGTAAGATCCGATGCATAAAAAGTTCAGGTACTCTGAGTTTGATTACGTAAAAGCTAGTTCATTAGTGTGCGACGTAGTTATATTTGAGCGTACTTAAGCTATCTTAGATTCAATTGAGGGTTTGTAGTAGTATCCCCATGTTATAGAATCTGACCTCCGCGCTCTACTATATTTCATCTACCTTAATTAGAATTGTATTGTGTCTGAATGATAATTAAAAATAATAAATTGATTAGATTGAAAACATGTCTGTGGATTATTCTGTTTCTCCCACACATCTAGCCGGGTTTACAGGTAGACAAGAGAATTCAGATGTAAGCAGGAACCAACCGCTATCACAACATAACTGCAACCATTGAGTATTAAAATAGTGTGTCAATGCAATGTTCACCGATGAGGCCTGCTTCTGTGTAAACAACAATTCCCGACAGATTTGGATCTGTAAAATTCCAAGAATTCGATCCCTTGCTCACAATATCACTGAAGAACACAGCTATAGAACCATGCTGGTGTCTTTGTTTGGGTAGGGATATTAGTAGGTTCCGAGACGATCTTTCATCCCGTTTCAATGACAGCAGTTATCTATCGGGATAAAATCCTCGACCCATAGGTTCGTTCATATCTGGCAGTAGGGTCCTGATTCCATACTATTTGGCAAGCACGAATAGATAGAGCTCGCGCGCTGTCGAACAATACTTAGAACCTAAAACACTGATTCGAATAGATTTGTCAACACGTTCGCCTAACTTGAACCCAGTAGAGCATGGGGTGGCAAACTGTTTGCGGGCCATAACGAACACTTTTGAGGCCCGGCGAGTAGATCGACACTCAATAATATAAAATAAAATATCAAAATTTCTCCCGAAATGGGAAAGATAGTAGAAGAGAAGAAATGCCAAGTGTCAGGATGTAAACACTAAATTTTTCTTGCTTTTTTTATTTGTTTATTACAATGTATTATTCGAAATAAACTTCCGTTTTTATGAATATCGATTTTTTTTTGCGGACAGCCTCAAGTTAAACCTTGTTTGTTTGGCCCAAGTTAGCCTTTGAGTTTGACTCCCCTGCAGTAGAGAGTGTCTGGGACATGATCAGGAAACATCTTTCGACTCTGTGTGATCCTTGTAGTTAGGAGAGGGGGTGACAGCTCAGGTGTCGTTTTCGTCACTTGACCATGGTTCAAAATGACGAGTTCCGTCGCCAAAAGCCCTCGTGTGGCTGAACAGTGCGACGTTAATATTCACTCAGTCACTCACTGTGCGATCCTCCCCTAAGCCTTAATCACTTGACAACATGTCATCTTCGAGAAGGGTCACATATTCCAGAAAAGGGAATTGACACCCTACTAACTGAAATGAGCCGCCGCTGTCAAGCCTGCTGTTTGTTTGCATACATTAGAGACATTGTTGTTTATACTGTTTATTGTTGTTTACCTGTGAAAAATTGTATCTCGATAAATTGTTTTCATCTTATAAGAGATTTCTTTATTGGTTGCTTTTTTAGACAGTTTAGATAATCTCCCTTAAGATTTCATCTGGCTTGGTATCAATGTCAGGAAAGTTAACTGAAAAAAATGTCGTCCTTTTCACTTGATCGTGTCTGAAGCTGATGCAATTAGTTTTTATTTGGTTTCTTTTTCCTCTTGAATGACGTTATATACAATTAAAATACCGAAATATGATACACAGGACTCTGAGATGCAGCTGAATTTCGGCTCCTATTTTCTCTACTCATCTATAACCCACGAACTGCACCCCCCTCCCCAAACCTACCTGTTACGAGCCTCGTGACTTCCTGACTGTCACGGTTTCTACCGTATAGATTAAATTGATTTCTTCTTATAAAAAGATTTTGAATAAATTTAATTTTCACGATGAGATTAATTTTTCACATATTTCATACTATATATACGAGAAATGTTTTTTATTTATATTATTTTTTAGAAAACAGGGTTGGAGACTCATTTTTCTTTAATGTGCCATATGAAATAAATCTTGGTCGACAAAGATGGATTCGGTTACCAGTTTTTTTTTTTTGTTCTTTGATTCATGTTCTCTGCCACCCCTTGAACAATCTTTTACTGCTCAGACCCAACCTATTGTTATGAAATTAAGTTGGGGGTGTCGTGTGAGAAATGTTGGGTCCGAATGACCTTGGACCCTTTGACCACGCATCACTCACCCTCGAGACAAAGAGGGGAGAGGGTGACAAACGATTTCATATCGCTCATATTCCAGATGCGGCATGTTTTGGCTGTGATTTATTCTATACGTAATCTGTTTTCATTCTTGGTGTTTTTTATGTACATCAAGGTTATATAGAATAGGAAAAATAGAAATTAAATTCAGAATACATTCTTTTTTTTTTTATGAAATTTATACATTTTGTCTTTAAAGCTTGAACTTAAAGGGATCTTTTTAATTTGCAAGTCACTTGCCGAAATATCCGAGGAGTTTGTCTTTTTAGTATAACTTTTTGTTTTATGTTAAAAATAAAAAAATATCAGAAGTTTAATCTTTAACTCACTTAATAACACATTTACTTATAAGGAAAGAAAAGACACAAAATATATATGTGATCAAAATTCTTATTATGGAAGAAGGTTAACTCTTCTGTAAGATAAATTTATACGAAAACTTTTGATGAAAGGGGAGAAATAATTAAAGAGAAATATTCAAGTTAATTATAATTCACATTGCAATATCAAAACCATTCGTCGCTAAAACATTCCAAGAAGAAAATGAAGACAATATGAAGTTTTTAATGTTTGAATTTTTGTACACAAGATGGTGATCTAGTGTTTTAAAATTTTTGATGATTAGCACTTACTTTCAAACATATTTCTTGGATTTCTAATTACACTGCTGGCCACCGTAAAGGCAACACCCTGAAGGAAGCACGCAAATAACTTGAAATTTGCAACATGCATTAGCGGAGGTTAGATATGCAAATGATTAGAATTTCAGCAAACACACACATCACGCACGCCTGTGGCGCCACCCCAAAGCGCTCTTTAAGGCTTGAAGATTTTGACGATTACAAGTTCATGAATTCTGTTTTTTCTTGTGGTTTTTTTCAAAAAACGATCAGTTACGTCTCGTAGAAAACAGCGATCAGCTTTTGATCAAGTATCCGAGTTCGACAGAGGAAGGATAGTGGCCTACCGAGATTGTGGATTATCTTTCAGGGAAATCAGTAGTCGTGTTGGACGAAACCAAACAACTGTAATGCTGATATGTGCCGTTGGATGCAGGAGGGTACGGCGGCCCGACGTGGACGATCGCATCCACCTCAGTGCACCACTTCACGTGAGGACAGGCAAAATGTGCGCATGGCAGTAACGGATCGCTCAGTCACATCACGAACCATAGCACAGCACATTAAGTCTGTAACGCATCATTCAGTGTCTACGTGTACCATTCGACGCCGTTTACGGCAAGTGGTCTGTCCGCAAGTCGTCCATTGTTTGTTCTACCCTTGACGCAGAACCACAGTCGTCTCCGCCTCCAATGGTGCGATGAAAGAAGGATGTGGGCGGCAGAATGGAATGAAGTTGTCTTTACTGACGAGTCACGCATTTGTCTGCAACACCACGATGGTCGGATTCAAGTCTAGAGACACCGAGGAGAGAGGATGCTGAACAGCCGCGTTATGCATCGCCACACTGGTCCTGCACCGAGTATTATGGTATGGGGTGGTATTGGATATCACTCTCGCACTCCTCTACTACGCATTGCCGGTACTTTAAACAGCCAGCGCTACATCTCCGAAGTTTTGGAGCCAGTTGTTCTTCCTTACTTTCAGGGTTTGGCCACAGCCATATTTCAACAGGATAATGCGCGACCACTCTTGGCACGTATTGTCCAAAGGTTCTTCGTCAATCACCAGATTGAATTGCTTCCCTGGTCGGCTCGCTCTCCGGATCTTTTGCCGATAGAAAACATGTGGTCCATGGTTGCTCAATGATTGACCCAGATTACACCCCCAGCTGCCACACCAGATCATCTTTAGCAACGTGTGGAAGCTGCTTGGTCTGCTATACCCCAAGAACACATCCAAAGTCTCTTTGAATGAATGCCGAGGCGTGTGGCAGTGGTCATCTCCAACAATGGCGGCTACTCTGGCTTCTGATTCTGGCAGGAGCCACACTTCACAGAAGTCTATAAATTCAATTATTTTATACTTGGTCAACATGTTATCTACAAAATAAATTTTTCTGTGCTATCTCTTGTCTTCCTTGGTGTTTAATTTACGGTTGCCAGCAGTGTACATATGAAACGATGCAATATATCAACGGGTGAAAAAAAAAAGATACACTTTTTTTATATGAAATTTTATTACATTTCCATGTAAAGTTTTAAATTAAATATTTCATCGTTATATTAGTAAATTTGAAATTCCCATCTCCTGCACATTAGTGAGAAATAAAATTTCATTTTGTAATTATAATAAAAATCTACTATTTTTTTTAATGTTAAAAAATTTTGAGAACTTGATGCGCAATACACAGAAATCAGTTTCAATGGTAACATTGGCGGTGGACTTCATAATTTTGAACCATAGTTAAGAGACGAGACAGTATCTGAGCTGGCTTCCCATTCTCCATACCACACTGATGTGAGGACCTTGAGGTCCTGACAGATTTAACGGGCATCAGCTCCCCCTCTAGAAGGCGGATTATCAACACTACCAGGATTCTCACGACATTTCTGATGCAGCATCGGCCATGAGTTCTTTATCATGATAATTACTACCTCAGTCATCACCTTAATTTTTCAATTAATTTTCAAATTCACAAAGCTCAAATTTGATTTTAAGGTTTTTATTAGTCATTCTGTGGTGGACCTAAGACCACCCCTTACACTACTATCTCCCTGTCTATCTGAAAATCCGGCTGGATGTGTAGGCGGACTTAAATGATCAAAAGACATAATTGCAATTCAACCAGATTTATTGATGCTTATCAGTAAATACGTTTAGACACCACACAAATCAATTTAAGATAAATAATTAAAAGTGGAGTAATAAAGTGGGGAATCCATACTAGCGGAATATACAGAATCTCTCTCTCTCAACTGAATCTAGGAAAGCTTAAACGCGGACAAGTACGACTACGCCACACGCGAATTAATCTTAATTTCTTAATCTAAGTCACTGACCTTATATTTCATAGCGGCGGTTCCTTCGTGACGTCTTCGGACTCTTTTAATGACTGGAAGAATGGGTGAAGATTCCACGCTCAGTAATAATGATTTTCACTATTTTCAATCCGCTTCTCTTCGCGTACCTCCACACGTATCAGGCTATGTAGACTTGTCAACAACTTCTCGATCTTTAATTCACTTGACTTCTCAGTACCTATCACTTAGCTTTTTAACTCGCGAAAACCGAACT
This sequence comes from Trichonephila clavata, assembly GCA_019973975.1. Lineage (NCBI taxonomy): Eukaryota > Metazoa > Arthropoda > Arachnida > Araneae > Nephilidae > Trichonephila > Trichonephila clavata. The sequence continues at coordinate 209,842 of BMAO01021626.1, read as the reverse complement.
TATATAATATATCTTATTTAGATAAATAACGCCTGGCTCTCGGTGAAGATTGGTTGAAATAAATACATTGCTTTAAGAAAAATAGAAGAGGTTATAGTAAAAGACCGTATAGATCCGTCACGATTCCATTCGTTTAATTTTGTCTAAATTTTCATTTCATTTTGTTTAAATTTTAATTCATTTGTGGTTATTTGGAGGTGAACTACTGAAAATTGAATGAAGAATCTCATGATTATGATTTGTGTGTGTTCCTAAATTAAAAATATTCATTAATACACCTATACTAAATAAATTTGAGTCTTAAAGTTCCTAAAGGGCATCTTGAATAACTCCATTGCTCAATTTTTTGAATAAACTAATAAGTCTCTTTTTTACCAAAAAACCTTTTGTAATATTTTTTTATATATATCAGAAACTTTCATCACGAAGTCAATTTCTCTTTTACTGAACTTTAAACTAAAAGTATGAAATTTTTATTTCAATATCCTTGGATCTTTAATAATTATAACCGTATATTATCCTCGAATTCATGCTTTGCTAAAAAAACACCTCTTTCCTACAAAAAAAGGAGTCTAAGGTGCAAAATACTTATTGATAAATTTTTAAGAAGGAAGAACAATTTTTTTCTCTCGCATTTGGCGATGTACTCTAATAAATCCGTGCAGTCATCGCAGGAAACATTAATCACTTCCTAATCATGAAATTGCGTGACAGCATAAACAACTTTATCCCCAAAAAACTTTCTCTAGAAAAGTTCTGGTAAAGATAATAGATATTTTCAACTTAGAACAGCAGCATGCAATCTTGTTACAAAGGATACGGGGAAAAAATTGCGTGCAGAAACTGAAATCTTGAAATTCATGTGCTCATTTATAACAACTCTAGCATTCCAGATTCAACCATAAATGTAAATAGCATTTCTTAGTACAGTCATAGACTTAATGGAGTTCAATAAACTATAGTACAGTATTAATCTTAATTTGAAAATTTAGTTGTTCAAAGAACTTGTATGTACTGCTCGCTCTTGTTTTTGTTCTGCAATTTTCTGAATCACCAAGGGACTTTCGTTTTAGCAACCACTTAAATGAATCCTAATTTCAAATGCCTGCTTTCATCCATATTAAAATTAATTTACAAATATATGCTGTACAAGAAAAAATTAATGCTATAATTCGTAATGCATTTAAGTAAAACTAAAAAAATATTGAGAAATTTTTTATGAGTAGACTGATAGACATCTTGAGGCCCTGCGACCCTATGCCTTCCTGCTACTCTTTTAGGTGTACAGTATATAGCGTATGTTGTCAAATATTCGTACAGATAAATGTGCGTGGCTCACAATTCCACAAGCCCAGACTCAGCTGACTTGGACCTTTTCACCTAAAGAATATGGTTGGTATACGCTTGTAAATCTAGGCACAGACGTGGACGTCGGGCATGGCAAAATAATGCAGCTTTGCCACTGTTGTCAGTGGGTACAAATTCCAAATTCCCCGTTTTTCGGAAAATATGTTCATGCCTGTTCTAATAAAATGCCTTGCAATGTTATCGAGACTGAGATCTTTCAGGATGGTTACACTGCCTTGGATTTGTTCAATGGTACAGTTCTGACTGCTATAAAATATCGAAACGAGATCCTCACTCCATGCGTCCCTCTATATTGAAATGTATCGTATGTATTGTTTTTCCTGCTGTAATACACTACTTGTGGTAAAATTGAGTTTTACAGGGAAAGTTTGTTTCCCAGAATGACCTTAAGAATAAAATTCTAGTGACTTTTAAGATGAAACCAGGTTTACCAGATTAGCGACTTATCAACCATGGAGACCAATTTGGTGAAAAAGGATATCTCCAAAGAACCTTCCAGAAGTCTCTGGGATCGACTCTTCTGGAAATATCCATAAGACTATACAAAAAGACCTTTGAAACGACGACCAATTCCGTTGAGATCAGAGCTCAATCTTGAGAATCGACTGCAATAAGAGAGAAAGACTTTATATCTGCCTAAGTTTCTGCTAGAGGAACTGTCCTAGAGATCCGTTTCTGGAATGTTGTAAAGCTTATTCATAACAATCCCATTTTTTGAATCGATACAATATTCCATAACTGATCAATGACGTTTAAAATACAAATGAACGTGATCAATATTTTAAAAAGCATTTTGAGTATATTTATTTTTGTTGCGAAATTATAACTCATTGATGTTATAAAATGATTTCCAATAACCGAATTTTAATTTTTTAAATTTTAGTTACAACCTTAGAAATGTTATAAAAATAATAAATTAATCGTTCTCACTAAGCCTAAAAGATTTAGATTGTAATAACTTAATTTGAAACAGCTCACCACACAGAATATCAGGATTTCATATCTATCGGTAAATCTTTATGTACCTGAAGATGGGGTGATTATTATTCAGCCAGCTTCTATTTTAGGAAATGAATATGCATATTTAATTCTCCAAGATCTTCTTTGCTTTTACCGTCGTACAACATTGTTAACAGCACTTGACCCTCGAAAACAAATTGTGGCACACTTCTCGATCTAAACGGTTATCAAAAATCTCTTTGAAACTTGATGACAGATTGATATTTCATTTAAACTTTTATTTCCGGGTTTGGCATCCCAAGTTTAACTATTACCTACATGGTTAGAAGATGATGGATGGACAAAGGATTAGCTACGGGGCTTGAAGTCTCGTAATTGTTGTAAATTTATGTCATCAGTCATAATCATCCATTCGTCAGAAAATATTTCCTCAACCTGCTAGGAGGTTGCTGCTTCATTATTCACATTTAAATGTTTTGCTCACTTCGGCAGAATTCGAAAAGAGCAAAATTGTTTTTTTAGCCTGAAAGCAAATATATAACTCATTTCATTCTTCGGTTCTTTTAAATAGTAACACTAACATTCAAAATTCTGTGTATGGGAAGTGTAACTAGTTCTAAATTTTTTTCCGAGAGTGATTTAAGAAAGCAGAACGAAATAAAAAAGAATACAGCACTGCTTGTGTCTGCTTTTATCAGTAGTGAAAACTATGTTTTTTTCTTATAAATTGTTCATTGAAAAGTTAAGTTTTGTAAATGACAGTTTTAGTTTCCAAGGTGCTATTTACATATATTTCCTTTGAAAATTCTGCGCGAGTACAATTTTTAAATTTCTTTCTTAGAAGAACTTATGACCTACTGCAAAACTTAAATTGATTAATTTCTCGTTCATTTATATTTGATAATTTTTGCTCGTGTACTCTTTTATATATATTTTTTGTATACATTCTGTATCTACTTTTCAAAATACTAACCTACAGAGTAGCAAAGGTGGAAATTGGCACCATCAAACTAGTTTAACCTCACTTATTCGATTCTAAATCAGAAATTGCTTATTGGCTCGCTTCTGCCTGGAAATATCGTTGTTTTTCAATATGTCGTTTTGTGACTGTTGTATTATTTTATTTGTTTATTCTTCCATGTTTTTAGAATGATTTTTAGCATACTTTTCATTCATAAAAATAACAGGTCAGGAGTAAAAATAGCTTTATTATAGGTAGTACAGATGAAAGAGGTTTCAATTATGTGTACTTTTAAGATCGAATATCTTTCACATAAATATCTTACTAATTAAAAACTTAATTAGTTTTCAGCTTCACAAATTTCAAATGAGAAAATTATAAGTAAACACACTCTTTTCCCTTTAGAGCAATGATCGCCAAACTTACAGCTTTTAAATCTATATGTGAGCTGCCAACGAAAAGAACTACCAACTTTTTAAAAAAAAGTTTACATTTGATTATTGTCAATGAACTTACAATTCTAGTAAGTATGAAATCAATTTTAATTAAACTGCACAGAGCAAGAAATTAACAAAGTAAACTGTGTACATAAGAAAAGAATTGAAGTGTAGGCAGTTAAAATAACAAATATAGTAAGATTTTTTAAATAAACGTCAACTCAGTGGAGGAATAGAAGTTAGCCAACCGGAGTGTTAATGCGATCTGCCGAAAATGTCGCCAAGATCGACGGTTTGGCGTTCACTGCCTTACATCAATAATATATGCGCACAGAATATTGAATGTGTATTTTAAAGTAGACAATGTATTAATAAAAATGTTTATATTTTTGTACAGTTTTAAGTGTAGATGATTGATAATTTTTGATAGTAGATAGTAGATGATTGATAGTAGATAGTGATCTATTTTAATTGAAGACCTTTGTCATTTATACGCTTGTCAACAGGAATCTTTGAAGATCAAAATAAAAATGAGATTTGAAAGAAATGTAGGAATATATTTATTAATTCCTATGTGAAATAAATATCTAAAATTTAAATTAAAAGAAAATGCTTTATTAAAACGAATGCGATTTTTCTCCTTTATTTTCAGAAAGATAAATCGATGTTAAAGCTATATTTTGATTACATCTTGTTTGGGCTTTGTCTCCAATGCCATTTACGAGAATAATAAAATTTCTATTTTAATATCATTATAGTACTCATTAAGACCTTTTGACTTTTGATATTTTTCTTTTGAATAAGAGTTAAACGATATAACTCTCCCAGAGTTTATCTCCCAGCCTATGCCAGAAGCACTGCAGTAGCTACCTTTGGTCTAGCTACGATGCATGACTGTTTAAATGCTCACCTTCAGATTTCAAGTAGTTGCAATTTTCCAAATAGTACCCCCTCTGTTGCAATGGCGGGATAATGAGTGAAAAGCATCTCCTCGTCTACTTGTGACGGATCTATACGCTGCTCATACTACCACCTTGGGGACTCTTTTAGAGAAATATTTTTCTCAACCAACTTTCACCGAAGATACGAAAACGTGATTATGCAGATTAAGTTTATTACATAAATTTTGTAGTGGCGAGTTTTGGGAGTTAGTGAGTGGAGGATCGTGAGTTATTGCAGTGCGGATCTAAGTTTATAAAAGTGTGTATTGAAGAGTTCCCAGTGAGGATCGATCGGATTTGATCCCGTCAAGTATAAACGTTCCAGGCCTCAACACTAGGACTTCAACTTTACAAGAGTACATGTATTGTAAGCATTATTTAAATAGAAGTTTGAGGATAACTTGTAGTGCTCGACGAAGTTGAAATTGAGCTTGTATAAGTTATCGTAGAAATCAGTTGAGGATCCGCAAATATTATTCCCAGGCTAACTTGTCTCACCTTCGAGCTCTTAGTATTGATCAACAATCTTAATTGGATTATAGTTGTGCTTGATTGATATTTTGTGACAATAAAATAATTAGAGTGAATCATGTTGACTGATTATTCAGTTCTACCTACACATCTAGCCGGGTCCGAGAGTAGACAAGGGGATTAGAGGGAAGTAGGAATAATCCTACATTACATACTCAATGCTCTCTTATAACAATGTTTTCTTAAAATACTGGGAAACGGGATTTTCTAATCAGTTTGTAGACTTCATCTTGTTTTATTCTTTGTTCTTTATATATTATTTTAACCATTTATATATCATCCTTTTCATTTTTCTTTTTGTGTAATTCATCGTTGTACAGACTTTTCAGTGTACATTTTTGTACTGTGCGTTCTATGTATAGCCTTATTATTGCATTTTTATTTTTATATCTGCATGGTATACAGATACTTGTCTCTGTAATGGCAGCTGTTACAAATTATACAATAATTACAAATAATTACAATTTATCACTAAATATATTTTTTTTACATTTCCAAGCGTAATAGGTTTAGACAGAAATAAATATTTCCTAGCGATAATTATTTATTATTATTTACAAAGGCCTTATTACTTACACGGTCATCAGTATCTGGATTCAAAATTTTTTGGTAGGTATGGAATCTGCGACTGGTCAATCATATTTATTTTGCCTAGAAAAGAAAGAATAATTTTCTTATTCAAAATTTTTTTATGTACCATGTTTTTATAACCATTTTCCATGCATTGTCATGCACTTCTGTGCCATAGTCCAATTTTCAAGTCTCTAGCTCATCGAGAAGTTAGCTTAAATCAATTACAAAATTCCACCCGGACAGATATACAAGAAAGAGAGTTAATTTAAAAACATGGTAACCTGAGGACCCCTCTTTGACTCCAGAGCCACGGAATTTAATACGTAGACACAACTCGACCCGTGCTATCGACACACACAGATGGTTTTTGCTCGTGTAAACTCGTGTAAGTTACGGAGTTACGGGGCCCATGTTGGAATCGGGACCCACCTCTTAGGGGACCCTGATTCGAGACTAGAACTTTTTTTTCACATTGTCATGCATGGTCATTCACTTCTAAGCTATGGTCTAAATTTCAAGTCTCTAGCTCATTGGGAAGTCAGTTTAAAATCAATGACAAAATTCCATCCTGACAGACAAAAAAAAGCAAGTTAATAAAAACATGGTAAAATTAAAACATTTCTTCTACAAAATTCGAATTTTTTGTCCATAAACCTGTAGTTGATGACAGAAAAGATTCCCAGGTCCATCACCTCTGTTAAAAAGTGCATCATTAAAACAACAAAAACCAAACTATTGATGCTCACATGTCCCTTGTTACAACCAACCAATCCTTGCACCTTAAGACACGCCACTTGGGGCCAGTTACAGCCACTAAAACACTCCTAACGACGTAATGTGGGTAGGCCGGGCCTTTAAAAAGTCTTTTTTTTTCAAACCCATTCCTCAAGTATTTCCTTGTTGGAAAGAAGACGCAGCTATGCGTGCGGATGAAGGCGTATTGCCAATTGCAGTCTCATAAAAAAAGGATTAAATCTGCTCTTTCGTAATTACGGGGTAGGCGAATCCCAAAACATATGCTTTAAGTTTTATTTTCAATTTTCCATCTCCTCCCGAATGCTAATAAAACCTTCATTATCCTGTCATTAAATGTTATCGCTGAGAGAGAGTACAGTAATCTGGATTTGAGTTGAGTGGGTATCTTTTTCCTGATATGCATACTATGGTCAACTTGTTAGTTACAAGTCTAGTGTGGTCAGTTTCTTCAATTTAAGTTCCTTCCTTCTTCTTGGGAGCATGCATGGGAGTTTGCATTTCAGATGACCTTCTTTTTAAGGGGTATCATATATGTTCAATGCTGTCATGTTAATTGATTGATAATGATATTGATTTGGAAGTTAAGTAAGGTAAAGATACTAGTTGTCGAAACATTGCGTGATTATTTAATAATTAGTTGCCACAAATTGAGTAGAAGATATCTATGTGTGGTTTTTTAATATGTTTCAAGAAATATATACGTGGTAATTGATGGTTTTGATGATTGTTGAAGCTACCGAATAAAAATATAACAGACGTGATTGGTTGGTTAAATTTAACTTGTATCTGCAAGAGCTTCCTAAGATCAGAGGTTAAAATTGCTTCATTTTTTGGAAGAAACAAAGTTGCATTTCTATGTGCTAAATTAAGTCACGTAGTCTTACCGGATTTGAAGGTGGCACATACACTAAATAAGATTTTAATAAAACAGGAGTTCTTTTTCATTGCATTTTAAAATTTAAAAAATTTTTTGTGTGCTTTTTTTGGTTTTGTTTAATTTTATGTTCCGGTTTATATTATGCCTCCCTCGAGAATTTATAAGATAGAATTTTAAACTTAAGGTATTATATATATATATATATATATATACAGAAGTAAGAGACTTGACATATAAGGAGTAATAATTATTAACTCGAGAATAATAGGAAATGGAAGTGGTAATTAAATGGATTCTTCAATTAGCCACTGAATTCGGGTTTGAACACGATAAATTTAAAACGAATTCAATGGCACATACTCTCAGAAGTGCTAATACACCTTCTCACGGCACATATTCATTTAATCTCATTTATCCTCTCGATTTTGCATCTGAGAAGAGTTATATGTAAAAATACAAGGGGTAGTTCACACACTCAAATTCTTAACTTATTTTTACTAGCCAACTTAAGAAAATAGAGTCATATAGTACAAAAACTAGGAACGCGCGTCTTAAGACAAGGGTCAACTGGGCCCATGCTGAGGGCCTTTCCCTAACCTTCCGTGGAATCTTCGTTTTGTTCCCAACTCTGTCTTATTAAGATCATGATCCGAATATAATTTTACTGGTCAAATATTTTTCTCGTACATATTCTTCGAAAAACAGGGAATTTCCAAGTGTATGTCAACTGGTAAAAGTGGAAAGACTGTAGTCCATGTCTAGGTCTAAGCCTAATACCATAAATAATCATTCAACTCAGTCAAAATGGGGCCATTGGTTGAGACGGTTTGTGCCTAGGGTCTTAGAGATCGTGCATATTGATTTATTTGAAATGACCGTTTGAATGAGTATTTGACAATGCCTGATATGTACTGTCAACTTTTTAAGTAGGGCGGGCCTATTTTTGCATAGGAGTACAAGGCCTAAACATTCTTAAGACCTCTCTGACCCAAGGGCCTCAAAAAACATTAAGATGTCCCGGCACGTAACAATGAATTTCAGATCAAATTTTGCGTGATTTTAATTGCCAAATAGTGTAGGTACTACCTTTTTTTTATATTTTTCGTAATACAATACTCTGCTATACATATAAGTGTTTCAGTTTTTAGCCAGGATTGAAGTAAATTCGAAATTTAATTCAAATATGGGAGAATATAAGATAACATAATGGCGAATGACTTAATCATAAATTTGTATTTGTTTAATATTCTTTCAAGTTTAAATACATTCATCATAAAAACTTATCTGAAAACTTTTATTCTTCAACTTTTCCAATACTTAGTTGAAATCTTAACCGATTACCGATAAATAATTTCAAAAATATTATGATTTAAAAAAAAGTTTTAAGTGTTTTTTGAAAATTATTTTTCTCAATGCAAATTAAAATAATATTAAAAATTTCGTCTTTTTTTATCTAAAATTACTTTTTTCGCGAAAAATTTGACTTCAGGAAATTTAGTGGTTCAAAATTACGAGGTCCATCGCCAAAAGTTCTCTAGTAGCTGAATAGAACGACATTAATATTCACTCACTCACTCAAGAAATTTTTTAGATGGTAATATAAATTTTTATCACTACTTACTAATATACAGCTGGAAATTTATGAAAGCATACAAGAAGTATTTATCATACTATCAATTATTTTATTTTCGAATCGTTTGTCTGATATAATTAGCAATTTATTGATTACTTATTTATTTATATTTTAATAATAATTTATTGGTTTTTTTACTTATTTACTAATTTAAAATTTTCTCTTTTGGGTTATTTATTACTTATTATGATAGGGGGGCTTATTCCTTATTAATTAATTTATTTCCCATTTGTTTCTTTTTTACCCTTTAGTATTTTGTAAGTAACAGTTTCTGTCACACTTTTTAGTCGCAGGAGATGAATTAGGGCTAAGATTTTAAAAAAATGGGAAATATTTTTAATATTTCCGCACTTTTGCACGAATATATTTTTTTAAAAAAAATCTGATTTAGAAATTAATGGAAATCCCCAGATTATCAAAACATATTTTCCGCTTTCAATTAAAGCTAAAGAAAATACTAGTCTCTTTGTTTAAATAATTAGAAATGAAGAAAAGGTAATTAAATAAGCTAATGAAATAGAAACACAAACACTTAATTGCTCCGCGTGAAATCTACATTAAAAATGCATGTCTGTGAACTCAATAAAAATCAGTTTCTCAGCATCATCTGTTTAATTGTTCGATGCCACAAAAGCAAAGAATATCATTCACGTCATAAGGAACGAGGATATTTCATCAACAAACTATCCGACAGTTTCCTCGCGGAATCTACACGGCATTCCAGCTTGAAGCACGTCCTCTCCAACCACACTGTATCCATCAACACAAAACCCACAAAAAGGAGGAGCCAATTAATTAAAGCGCGTAGGCCATTTGCAATTAAAGGAGTGACTCCGCGTCGGTCAATCTGGACCACATCACCCATTCCGTCCACGAACCGGCGCTATTTGAGTAGTCCCGTGCGCGGTGCCATAAACACCTGGATTACGCGGAACAACAGCTGCTGAATGCTGATGCTTCCCCAATCGTCTGCACCCTTTTAGAGGGTCCCAAGAGGTCGAGTTTTAGTGTCCAGGATGTGTGATAGATATTTGAGATGGTACTGAAGAGAGAAAGAGAGAGAGAGCATAATGGTTTAGTCATGCGTAAATCATATAAAAAGATAAAAGTGGAATGTCTAACTAACAAAAATCGTTTGAGGTTACTTTAGAACCGGGGTGGGCATTACGTCGATCACGATCGACCGGTGGACCGCCAAGACATTTTGGGGTGACCGCCTGAAAATTTTACCAGTTAGTAATTATATACCGATAATTCAAGTTTGGTTGACAGTACGCAGACTAAACATCCTACTGACTATAACAACAAAAACTAACTTTAGATAAAAATGTTTTATTTTCTTAATGTATTTGAATTGTTTCATAATAATTATTATTAAATTTGTAACTTGCATTTTGCTTTAAACATGGTTTTAAAAGAGTTTTTTTTTTATTTTAGTTCTGTAGGTAAGTAGACTTTTCCTTACCTCACCACACATACAACATTAGGGCAGTAGCGCACGCAAAATTTTTTAAAGGGAAGAGGGTCGAGGGTTTAAGGTCTACCATTCTGGTATCCTACCCTAATAAGCAGTAAAGCATATTTTTTTTTATTTTGTTGATTATCGGGAATAAAAAAGATCAAAAAATAAATTACTGAATAAATAATTAACATTAATAAATAAAAAAATTATTAATATCAAATACTTAAATATATTTTACGTACAATATACATGGGGCTATAATGAATCGGGAAAAAATGAAGGGCTATGAGGGAGGGTCCGGACCCAAGGACCCCATCCTTGTGTGCGCCATTGACACTGGGTGGACAGCAACTCCTTGAAAAAATTAGAAGGAGCCCGCTCCCTGGAAAAGTCTGCCTACCCCTGTTTTAGAAAAAAATCTGTGTATACTCACCCAGAAAAAAAAATTCCATTCTTATGTTTAAGAGATCCGACTGCTAAAACCATAATTTTCTTCAAAAATTGACAATTTTTCTTTTTTTTTTTATGATTTTATTTTATGGGCCATGTTTTAGCTTTATAAAAACACCAAGTTTTTTTTTAAATTTTCGATTTACTAGAACAAAAATTACAAGTGTTTTAGTTTAAGCAGATGCCCATAACTTTAAACAAGCTGTTACTTTAAAAATGTGTTTTAATCGAATTGTGTTTCTTTTTTTTTTTCGAAAACCTCAAACGGGGACAGCGATTGCTCAAAATGTTTTGAAAATAAATTGCTGAAATTTTTTGTGTATGTTTGTGTATAACAGTAGAAGTGTTTCAACTTTCAGATTTATCAATCACTCTATTTTATTACGGTCTTTTATTTGAATATTATCCCTGTTGTTTTAAGCAATTTCATATAATAAATAAGATATAGTGCTCTAGTTTTTGTAAAAACTAAAATATCTCTTATTCTAAAAGCTATTTCAAAAAGGAACAGCAAAAAAATACATCAAAATTGAAAATTTTGAATTAGTTCATAAACTACCTTTTTGTTCAGAGTAATTGCCCCTTTTAAGTAATTTTTTTGTGAATTTTTACCAATTTTTCCCGTTTTAGTTGTAATAATTTATTTTTCTCTTCTTTATCTTAGCCTTTTTCTTAAAATGCACTAAATAAATCTAAAAACCACAAAAAAAGTCTCCTTATTTTTATTTTTTTACTAAAAAATTTTTTGCCGCAAGTAGTCGGATACCTTAAGAGGAAAATTTAAACAAAAAATTGTAAAGGTCTCTTAATTTTTGGTGCGTACCTTCAAGAAAATAAACCCAAAGAGTTCTTTTATTACTGTTCATAGCGTGAGCAAAGATTTTTAGTTAAATTAAATTTTTTAAAAATTTTGCTTATGTTTATAAACACACAACAAAATTAATAAGAGATTTTTTAATTCAAACTTTAATAGAGAGAAAAAATCAAGTTTTAAAACGCATTTTTTTTAAAAAGGAAATGTTGGTTCTTTTTGAATCATAAATTTAAAAATAAATTTTAAAAATAATGCAGAATTTGTAAGTGATTTTCCGTATTACGCAATAAGAAAGAAATATCTTTTTTAGGTATACAAAAAGTTAATTTTTGACACCCAGTGACATATATTAAAAAATTTTATATTTAACATTTCACTTTTCAAAAAAAGATTTTATGCCAATATACATGAAATAGATATAAAGATATAGCTTTCAAAAAATTTTGTATAATTTTTTTTAATAATAGAATAAACGAATATCTCTCGAAATCATATTTTAAAGAATAATTCTTAACTGTTTAATGTGATATTACAAGAAAGAATCAAGATAATTTTAAGAATTCTTCAGGAAGTATTTTTGAATACCATTTTTCATAAAATGATCCAAAAGTTTTGATGTAGATTAAATATTCTCTCCTTTAGGATTAACTTTATAAAGAAAAAGTTGCAAAAACATACGTATTACAATGTACATATTTGCCTGTATGTAGCATTGCCATTTTAACATGTTGCCGCGGTAGCCAAGTGATCTAGGTACCGGATCATGGCTAGCGCGTCATGAGTTCGATCCCAGTACCACTGAAAACCCGCCGTGTAGGGGAGCGATGCACGTTAAATCTGTCGAGAGCTCAAACGTCCTCCCGTTGGTGTGATGTGGTAGTTAGGAGAGGGGGTGCCCGCTCAGGTGTCGTCCATGTCACTTGACTTCGGTTCAAAATTACGAGGGCCGTCCCCCAAAGCCCTCGTGTAGCTGAGCAGTGAGACGTTAATATTGACTCACTCACGCCATTTTAACATTTCGCTTTATCTTTTGGTCATTTAAAAAATTTCCATCTATATATTGCATATAACAAATTCAGGCAATTCCATCAAATTATTTCATACAATGTTAACGGTCTTCTTATTGTAAGGTATAGTATTTATGTTTCTTTTAGGAGTATTTATTCTTCCTACAATGCACCCAAATACTTAAAAAGTAGTTTTTAAAATGGGGTCTCTCCTTTAAATTTCCCTGGTATTCCTTAGAAGTTTGCTTAAAAAAACATTTCAAATTAAAAAATTCACGGAAAAAAAATTCATATGTGAAATTTGAATGCAGTCAAAATACGTGAAAACAATTAAAAGTGCTAGGTTCTTTTAGCCTCCGAAAGACTCTAAGTAACTGGGAAAAAAAACATCCATTGAATCATTTATCTTGGTGATTGTTGATTAATTAAAATTTTTTTCGTAAATAGATACTACTATTTACAAATTTAGATGGTTGAGGTTTGTTTTTCGAAAACGATTTCAAGTTTGTACTCTATATAGAAACTGTTTAATAATATTTATCAGAATTGCTCTCTGTTTAAAATATAAAAATCTATACAAATTCAAAAATTCTACAAATTAAAATTTATAATATTTTCTAAACTGCTTAGAATAAAAATACTTTACTACGACGATTTAAAATCTTCTCCGAGTAATAATTTTATATATATAATTTACCAATATTACTTTTATATGATGTTAAATTAGACAACTATTGAAAAAATTGAACATGTGGAATACGTATCAATATAGAGATGATTGTTTTTTATCCACCCAAAAATTTTGCATGTCCCCTTTTTACATTTTTCTTCTGCCAGTAATGAACTTAATTTTCATAAATATATCATAAGACATTAGATTTAGTAAAACTTATTTGATGAGTTTCCAATATCTTGCAATGAGTGATATACGTAATTGAAGTGGATTGCGATGTGTAGTTAGAGAAAGAAAAATAAATTCGGTAAGAACTACCCAAGAACTATATCTTTTATATTTTATTATAAAATTTGAATTCATTTTTCAACATTTTACGAAAAAAAATTTGGATCAGAGAAAGAGAGGTTTCTTTGGTGGTTAAAAACTTTGTTTTTCGTAAAATTTGCTTAGCACCCATAATATATTTAATACTTAAAAATTATTAAACGCTCTTTCAATTAAAAACTTTTTGCTGTGCATTTCTAAGCCAACTGATTAATGATAGAAACTACATAATTTCATTTATTAGAGATGGAGCCGGTGAAGCGATAATTGAATTTTAAAATTGTGTAACTTCTTTTACCATTAACCTCGAACCGAAATCTTAGCGTTACCTCCATCAGGCGTTAAGTGATTCTTACTACGCGTAATTGTTTTAACCAAATAATTGTATTTCAAGTTCACAGATTTATTAAGCGAATCGTCTTCCCAAATTTAAATTATTGCGCAATAGTTCCGTGTTAGACATGCATTACGTTGCTTTTTATGAAAAAATAATCATTTGTGATAAATAGTTGTATCATTACTTAATAGTTGTAGCAGAATATTAATAAATTCAAAGATAACATGTGTAAATGTGCCTCGTGTGTTTTTATTTCTTGGAAAGCTTATGAGGGATCTATACGCGATTCTACTAATATCTTCTTTTCCCTTTAATTCAAAATATTTATTTCAACCAACCTTCATCGAGAAACCAAACGTGATTTATGTAAATGAGGAATATTATATAAATTCGGTTTTCGCGAGTCGAAAGAGTGAAGTAAGAGGTGAAGTAAAGTGAAGGAAAGGAAGGGAGCAAGTGATCTGTTGACACGTAGTTGTTGACAAGCTGAAGTTGATACTTTTGATGTGTGCAAGTAGAAGTGGTTAGTGAAGATTGAAAAGCAGTGGAATTAAAGATTACAGAGCGTGGAGCCATCGTCATTTGATCAAGCTAAAGAAAGTGCCTGAAGTTTCCCGTGGGATCCGATGCATTAAGGATTCAGGTACGGTACACTTGATTAAGTAAAAGCGGATTATTAGTGTGCGATGTAGTTGTAAATGAGCGTATTTAAGCTGTCTAAGATTCAGTTGAGGGTCTGTCATATTATCCCCGCATTTGTATATCTCACCTCTGCACTCTACCATTGTTATATACCTTAATTAGAATTGTGCTGTGCTTGTTCATAATCAATAATAAGAATTAATACATCAAATTAGATTGGAAATAATGTCTGTGGATTATTTAGTTCCTCCTACACATCTAGCCGGAATTACAGATAGACAAGAGGGATCGGATGTAAGGGGTAACCAGAGTTTACCACAAGCTGTGGCTTCAGTAGTCGAGTGGTAGTCAACTCATGACCGGTGTTATTTCTGCCGAGTGTTGAGGTTCAAGTCCTGGTGCCATTAAAACCCCGTCAAGTACCAAGGCTGATGCACGTGTCAAAACTCAAAATATTCACTTTGGTATAATGGGGAAGTTCGATACATGATCGTAAGGCCATGGTAGCCAAGTGATCATGATTACGAACTCGTGGCCGCCTTTGTCGAGGTGTGAGTTCAAAACCCATTACCTCTGAAGACCCACCGTGTAGAGGAGCTGATGTATGTTGAAACTGTCGAGGCTTACAGTTTATTAAGATCCCGTTGGTGATGTGTGGAAAATTGGAGAGAGGGGTGCCAGCTCATGCGTTTTTCTCGTCATTTGACCGTGGCTCAAAATTGCATGATCATCGTCAATAGAAATTACTTTACGGTTGGACGTAAATTACAAACAAATCAAATAGATACTTGATCGTGATTCAGAATTATGAAATGCTTCGCTAATAGTCGTCGTGTTAATTTCATCGTGACCAGTGCCTATTTAAGGACATTTCGGGCCCCAGGTGCGGAAGATCTACAGGCCATCTTGGCACTGGAGGATCGAAATTTATAACCATAAAATTCAGTTCAGTCCAGTATATCCGGACCCCTCTGGGCCCCAAGCACCCAATGGATAAACTGGCACTGATTGTGACGTTAATAAGACAATCAACCAATCAAACCTATTAAGTTTGAAAATATTTTATCATAAATATGATAATATATATATATATAAATATATATATATATAAGAAAAATCTACAATTTCATTCTTTGTATTCTTACGATTTGCTTTGTGGCCGCGGTAGCCAAGTGTTCTCGGCATTGGATCATGGCTAGCGTGTCATGAGTTCAATCCCAGTACCACTGAAGACCCGCCGTGTAGGGGAGAGATGCACGTTAAATCTGCCGAGAGCTCAAACGTCCTCCCGGTGGTGTGGTAGTTAGTAGAGGTGGGGTGCCAGCTCATGTGTCGTCTGCGTCACTTGAACATGGTTCAAAATTACGCGGACCGTCGCCAAAACTCCTCGTGTATAGCTGAACAATGCGACGTTAATATTCACTCACTCATTTACGATTTGCTTTACATTCTTGACAACTATCTGGTGTCTTCTCGGGATGTGGCGTGTAGTGGAAGTTTATCGAGTGAAGTGCCAACCCATAATAAGAAAGTCGTTGATGATGGATCTCATAATTCAAATGATAGTCAGGTGACGAGGTAAACACCCGAATGAGTCTCCTCACTAAAAATATTTTGGAATTTCATGCTTATTAAAATATTTACACAAAATGAAAAAAAATCCTCATAAATAATTCTAGACATTTTGATTCCCTTTCCCAGAAACATTCCGTAAATGTTTTATTACAATATTTTAATCAAAAATGCGTTAAATTGATAAAATTAAATACTGTATTTAAATTTATAGTGTAATCTAATTAAGACGCTTCAAAATATTTTAATAATATCGTTATTTTATCTTTATTATGTTTGCACTGTTCTATTTTAAAACCAGTGAAATATGACTTAATGTGACAGACATGTATCATTACCTTTTGCAAAACGTATTTCTTTATGTAATGAGTTTCGCAATATCCCCCTTTTTAAGTAAATATAAAATAAATAAATCATTAAAAAAGGGCAGAATTATTAAGCCTCTAGTATTTATCATTTCATTCCCACGAATAACTGTAAAGTATAAATTTTTTAAAATTCCCTTACATATTTCTTTTTCATCAAAAATTCGTCATTTTTTTTTGCCACATAACTCTCACAAAATTATTACATTACACTTTTCTAAATCACTTTTTTCTATAAAAGCTGTTTTATGTCATTCCCCTCCCCCAAATCTACATAGATCTATAGGAATCGAAAATAGACCGTTTTCAGGGTGATTTTGATCAAAGAATTGGTCTGTAAAATATTTTTTTATGTTATCTTTATAAAAATTAGAAATAACAATCTTTACTGAAGTTTTTTTGTAATTAAAGATTAACTTATTTGTTTGTTGCATAAACCTCTTTTTCTTATTACATATTGGAAATTAGGTACAAACTTATAACACTAAAACCTCACTGTTTCATGACTTAGTATAATCCCATGATAGACCATTAGTACCCTACATTTTTTATATAACCACTATTAAAATGGCTATATCAGGAATTATTTTACAGAATTGGCCTGTAAAATACTTTTTTAAGTATGCTATTTTTATAAAAATATTAGAAATAACAATCTTTGCTGAAATTTATCAGGATTTAATTGGTTACTCATAAATTTATAATGGGATATTTTCAGTATATCAATCTCTTCAGCTTACTGCAAAATATTCCTTTGATAATTTTTTATTACTTTTAATTTTTGTATTTAAGTAAAGAAAAAATATTTTGAAACAATTTTGTTCTGAGATTTTGTTGAAATATTAATACTAATGTTCTAGTAAGCTTTCCATAAATAAGAAATTATTTTTAATTTAAAACCCCACATTGAAATAAAGAAATGACATCCAATCCTCTTCAAATGTTCCCATCAGAGAGAATTTTTGATACAAAATAGCGCCATCTAGTGTTGGAGGAAATTACTATATAATTTTCTGGAAGCGGTGCTGAAAACAATTGATTTTCATAGCTGTATTTTCTATTTTGAATGTATTTTCCATCTTTATATATTTCTCTCCGTAAAGTGTAAGGTTCTCTGAAAAAGAAACTCAGGATTTCAAAAATATTTTTTGAATATGTCATACTATGTCCTAAGAATTATTTAATAAGGCAATACGACTTAACTACTATTGTTTCAAACTTGATTTGTATCTTTTAAAAT
Organism: Trichonephila clavata; assembly: GCA_019973975.1. Classification (NCBI taxonomy): domain Eukaryota; kingdom Metazoa; phylum Arthropoda; class Arachnida; order Araneae; family Nephilidae; genus Trichonephila; species Trichonephila clavata. The sequence goes on along the minus strand of BMAO01021626.1, from coordinate 191,916 downwards.
ATACAAGAGATTGAGCTGCTTAGCAAAATGATTGTTACATAGCAAAAACAGCAAATAATAAAATATTTTAAAATCAAGAGTATATCTTAGCACATTTTTAAGTACTTTTATACAAAAATTTAGAAATATTTTAATAGGAAGTTTGTGAAGTTTGGTTCAAAAAATTAAATTTTATACACGATTGACAAGTTTAGTGTTGGCAGTCTTAAAATCTATGTATATTTACAAGTTTTAAATGCATTTTCCTCTGACATTTATTTTTGTCAATACAAATGTTTTTCTTTACTTTAATTAAGACATTTTTCTGTTTAAAATATAGCTTCAAATTTCTTCGTTAATACTTTTATATATTATTTCATATATTCATATTCTTAATATATAGTTTTCGATTTGAGAACGTAGCTACTTTTTTTAAAAAAAAGTCAAATTTAATGTATTTGGAATTATCATCTTTCTGTACAGTGTAGCTACAAAAAGAGTTATTAAAATCTATATAAATTCAGATTATCAATTGCATTATAATTTTCGTTTCCCATTACAGTATAAAACACCTATAACACACACACACAAAATATTAAAAATTAGTTAAATAATGCGGTCTGAGAAAAATTGTTGACTTAATATAATGTTACGGTCTCCGTTTTTCCTTTTTTTTTTCTTTTCTTTTTTCCTTTTTTTTTTTTTTTCTTGTTTCGAAGAAAGGAACAGGCTTACTTAAAGTTTAATAGGCTTTGTGTGTGTGTGTTTTATGATCAAACAATTTTTGCTTTAGGTGTGCTAAAAATATTAAAGGAAACTTCTGGTACTATAAAATACATTATGAATAAAATAAAAAACATTCACAAAAAAAAAAAGCATAATATTGGTTAATTGGATGTCAAACATATATTTGCAATTAAAATAATTCTACCAAAGAACAAAATGAAAGTTTACAATGAATATAAATAGTACCTCAAAATATTTAATGAACTATCTAATAAACAAAAGCATCGAACAAAAATCCAAAATCGCTAACATAAAAATATGAAAAATATGGACAAAAACAGTATCTCCTTTTTATTTATTTATTATTTCTTATATCATCACACTCTTCTATTTTTTTTAACATAAAACTAGTTCGAATTGTTACAGCGGACTTCAAAACACCATGTAATAAATCAGAAATTCGTTGCACTAAAAATATAATGCCAATTTTGTACTTTATTATTACATCACACAGTACTCTTTAAGTTAATAAGAACTAAATACAACCCCCTGACAGGACTTTCCTGAGCACTTCCTAGTCATTCAAATCAGAGGACGATCTATTTTAGCCATCATCACTCCCCACCCCTCGCTAAGAGACTCTTTTCCAGTGCAAGACTCACGTGCAAGAAAAGATAGACAAGGCACACGTTTTCACGGCCTAGTACCCTGTTGGAGGCTCAACCTCTAGCTGGGAAAAAGTACGTGATCTGCCACGACTGTTTCTGTATCTGATCAGCCGCTATCAGATGCTGCAGAGGTAAACTGTCTGTCACAGATCTTCCACTCGGATTGGAATTCATCTCAGCGCGGAGCCGATTACTTTCGCTCCTCATTTTTTTTTTTTTGTTGTTGCTGCGGAACACACCCCTCTGTGTGTAACAGACTAGGAAGGAATGGTGAGTGGAAAGATCGAGTTCCGAAGAATGGCTTATGGAGGTGGTACTCAACCTTTTTTTCCGTCGGGCCACATACATGTGATAACTATTTCATATGTATGTGACACGTAATTCGCATCCTTAAATTGTATGAAACTCAACTCACAAAAAATAGATTTTATGCATTTTTCACCCAGTTATGGGGTAATTTAGATTTTTTTCATCATCGATCCCAAGTCCCTTTCTTTCAATATTTTGTTGCTGTTGCAAAGATTGCTTTAAGAAAGCCAATTTCTCTCGTCTTAAAAGTGATTCTTAAGAAAAAGAGCCTTTGAAAGATTTGTGCTTGTTAAGATAGTAACAAAAATAGGTTTTATGCATTTTTCAACCAGTTATGGGGTAATTAAGATTTTTTTCCATCAATGTTTAAGAAAGACAATTTCTCTAGTCTTTAAAGCGATTCTTAAGAAAGAGTCATTGAAAGATTTGTGCTTGTTGGGATAGTAACAAACAAATTATATTTTTTCACTGTAACATTTTTACGACAAATCAAACGAGTGATTGATCCATATTTGTTTTTCTCTACGAAATAGTCAAGACCTCAATTGTCTTGAAACAACATATATTCTTCAGATATACTTTGCTTGAAAGATATGAGGGTTAATTAAAAATTAGTTTCACCTATAAAATGGTATTTACTCCACGGTTATCTGTTATCACCAGCCATTACAAAAAGGAAAAAAGTTATCTCGAAATTTGTACCAGCATGACATCGATAGTAAAATTAATGTGATTGATAAAATTTCTTATTAAATTTTTAAATAATTTAATTTGTTAGTGTAACGGCTGTGACCGAGCTACTCAGAATGGTCCGGTGGGCTACATGTGGCCCTCAGGCCGCAGGTTGAGTACCGCTGGCTTATGGTCTTGAAAATGAAGTTTGGCGCACTGCATGCAAAGCGTTTGTTTATCTTTGAGCTCATTCTTCTCCATTCAGGGAAAATAGTTTCATACGAATCTGTCGGAACTGAAATATTTTTCGTGTTAAGGAATATTGCAAAAAAAAAAAACATACATTCAACAAAATTTAAGTTTATTATAGTACATTTTATTTACATATATATTCATGCAGTTAACAAAAATCAATGTAACAAAGACATCCACAGGAACTTAATGAAATTTAATACAAATATTTTTAAGTTTTGAAAAACAAAACATTTTTTTGAGCTTTAGTTTCTGTATCTAACTCTCCTAAGTCGATTCCAAATACGGTAGAGATAAATATCTTTCACTTAAAAATGAATTACAATTCATCTCACAGCGAACCGATTACTTCTGTCTTTTTCTTTCCTTCTGTTGTTTCTTTGTTAATTTCTCCTCTCTCTCGGAACGCATCCCTTTGAATGTTGATAAACAAGAATCGAATAGTGAGTGGTGAGAGGTAGTATATATTTCGAGGGATGATGTAGAAGGTCTTGAAAGTACTAAGCTTGGTGTCGTATGTCGATCCATTTGAATTTAGGTCTCCCTTCATTGTGGTATCAGTAGTCAAGTGATGACGAGAACTCATGGCTGGCTTGTTTTTTGTCGAGTCATTGGCTTAAGGTATCCGACTACCCTAAAATTGTGAATTTTGCCAAAAATTGAAATTTTTGTTTATGATTTTATTTTATAAGTCATCTTATTAGCTTTATAAAAATACCAAATTTATTATTTTTGTTTACTAGAACAAAAAAATACAAGTGTTTTAGTAAAAGCAGATGCCGTTACTTTAAGCAAAATGTCATACATTAAAACGCATTTTACTCCACACGTGTTTTTTTGAAAATTCTCAAACGGGGACAGGCATTGCTCAAAAAGTTATGGCAATAATTAACTGAAACTTTTTGTGTGTTCTGTGTAATAGTAAAAGTGTTTTAACTTTCAGATGTATCAATCACTGTTTTATTACAAAATTTACAGTCTCTTATGTTAACATAATCACTATTTTTTAAGCAATTTCATCTAATAACTAAGATTAGGCGCTCTAGTTTTTGTAAAAATTAAAATATCTCTTATCCCGAAGGTCATTTTAAAAATGAATAACATAGCAACACATCAGAATTGAAAAATTAAAAATTTGTTTATAAATATTTGGTACAGAATGGGTCGCGTTTAGGTTATTTTTAGCGCATTTTTCACGTAGGGGAATAAAAGCGCTATTACGACGCAAATTTCGTCTTCGTCTTCGTTCCATATTTTGTCGTACCTTTTTCTCAGCCAATAAGCAACCAGTTGACCTCGGGGTTTCGGCATTTGATTGCATTTGTGCCCTAGATGAGCCGAATCATATTTAAATTTAGTAATTTTAAAAAATTTTTTAGTACAGTATTACTTTCTGTTAGTAAAAAGCTCATTTGTTGCATTATTGTAAAATACAACATGTGAAAACCGCGCTAAAATTACTTGACCATGCCAATGATTGATATCTTGTTTGTAAATTTTTCCCCATTTTTGTAATAATAGTTACTTTTTCTCTTCTTAATTTTAGTATGTTTTTCTTAAAATGCCTAAACAAATCTAAAAACAACAAAAAAACTCTCCATATCTCCATTTTTTTTTTTAAAAAAAGTTGTCGCAAGTAGACGGATACCTTAAAACCGAGTGCCAATGCAGGTTCATCAACTTGTGGTCAGACTTTTTTTGATATTTAGTGTTACTTACAATAGAATACACGTATGAAATTGTTTTGAGAATGTGATTGCAAAAAAAAAAAATTATTTAAATGTATTACTTGGGCAAAAAATGAACATAGAATTACCTACTTTCAAAAAATTCTCCATTTATGGAAAATGCTTCTATAAAAATACTTTGCCTATAAATATCTGACCTCTGCACAGAGCCTGAGCTACGATTTTTGAAATTACATAACTTAGAAGTGGATTTATACATTCTAATACATCAGAGTAGAGAAATATAAAAAAAACGATAATTATTTTAATTGATCACAACTCTGAAAATAATGTGAATTTTTCATAAACCCTAGTTCAGGCTCTCTGAATAAGTCTTAGATATATATAAGTAAAGTATTATTGTTTTAGAGGCATTTTTCATAAAAGGATATTGTTTTGAAAATAGGTATTTCTGAGTTCATTTTTTACCAAATTATTGCCTTTAAATAATTTTTTATTGTAATAATATACTTAAAACAACTTTATATGCCTATTTTAATCTAAGTGACACTAAGTGATAACGTTTGGTTCCCTCTTACATCCGAACCCTCTTGTCTGCCTGTAAACCCGCCTAGAGGTGTGGGAGAAACTGAATAATCCACAAACATGTTTTCAATCTAATTAATTTATTAATTCTTATTAACAATTATTAAACAAACACAATACAATTCTAATTAAGGCCTATGATTTATAGTAGAGTGCGGAGGAGAGATTCTATAACACGGGGATACTACTACAGACCCTCAACTGAATCTAAGACAGCTTAAATGCTCTTAAATATAACTACGTCGCACACTAATAAACTAGCTTCTACTTAATCAAATGCAGTACCTGAATCTTTAATGCATCGGATCCTACACTGGAAACTTGCAGGCATTCTCTTCGGCTTGATCAAATAACGTTAGCTCCACGCTCTGTAATCTTTAACTAATTCCACTGCTTTTCAATCTTCAACTAACAACTAATTCTCAAACTTCATGTTAACTCCAACTTGCACACATCCAACGTATCGACTTCAGAGTGTCAACAACTCGCTTACTGCCAACTCGCGAAAACTGAATTTATATAATATACCTCATTTACATAAATCAGGTTCCCGTACTCGATGAAGGTTGGTTGAAATAAATATTTACCTTAAATATATAAGAAGGGATTAGTGGAACCGCGTATAGATCCATCACAACTAAATGTTAATTAAAAAGTATTCGTTTACACGCTTTTGCAAAATCACTGTTCCAAGCGTAGTAGAACACCTCAACTCTGTCAAGGATAAAAGTCCTTCACGTGAATTTGATGTGGATGCTTGAAAAATGGGATACCAGTTCAGATGTAATCCTCGTCACTTGAACACTCTTCAAAAAACTAGAGTAGTTTTTTTAAAGACATTTAAAATAAAGTATGTAAGAGTTCTTAATGCAGGAACTAGAAATAGGTAGAAAATTGACGTAGAAAGTCAAAGAACTGCTTTCCTGCTAGCAAGATTAAAAAAAAAAAAAATTCGTTAAGCATTTATAGGATCTAAAAATAACAAGAAGCTAATACCAAATTAAATCCTTGAAATATTTATTAATGTTTGTGAATCTTATAGAATTCTTGTTTATTTAATCTAATTTTGATAAATTGTGTGAAACAGAAGGAAAACATTGAGAACTATGGAAAATTATTTCTTAAAATTACACACACACACATAATCATCAAAATAATACATAATGACATGATTTTATTTGAATTGTGTCATGCGATTGCCTCTTTTATTTCAAAAAAATGATAAGTGCAAACTGTAATAGATGTACGTAGAGATATCCCAATTATATAAAATGATACCATCATTACATTGTCAAACTACAAAAGCTAATAGCCCTTCTTCCATTTTTTTTTACATTTTGATTAGTTCAATTGCATGATATTCATCAGTTGAATAAATTTCAAATCATTCAAGCCATCAAACCATCACATTTAATAGAATAATGCCGTCATTACATTGTTAAACTTCAGACCAATACAACTTTGAACAGTTTAATATTTTTTGAATTACGCAGTTCTTCCAGTGACACATGTGTTCTGATACGACTGAATTCTATAATAATATTAAAAATAGGAAAGGAACATTTGAAAGTATACATAAAAATGTGTGCGGGGGGGGGAGTGATTTTATAGTTAAGCTTGATGAACGGCCAATTATATTCAATAAAAAAGGTTTAAAATCAATACCTAGTATCAAAAATCCTACTATGTACTTTTTAAAAATATTTATTACTTTAAGTTTACTTAAAAACCATCTTTAAGTCCTTAAGTGGAGTCTCTTAGAATATTTCTGAATAAAAAAAACATTTAAAATAGACTTCTCTTCTCCTAAATCATTCAAATCATTTCCCTTATGAAAGTATATACTCAAGTTTGTTAATAAAGAAAAATTGTATGAACAATTAATAATTTTGAACAAATAATTAAAACATAATGTAGTAACGTTTAAACATTTAATGTGGAACATTTAAAGTAGAAAATTAGGGATTTTTTTCCCTTCGCTTTCTTCTTGTTTTTATCACTAATGAGCTTTATTTCAAATCAGCCGTTTCCGAGATTAGCTGGAACAAACAGACAGACGGACAGACAAAAACTTTAAAAATTTATTTTTTGATATAAGTACCATATATATATATATATAAATGCATTTAGTAAAAAGCTGCTAATTTGGAATTACAAACAGACACTTCAATTTTATTTATTTGTATAGATATATAAAACAAAAATATTTTGGATATTATATACTGCTGTGCTTTTGAAACACACATTATAAATTCAATATTTTTTAAAATACTGATTAATGTACTACCTTTATTTAAATATAAACAAAAATTAAAAAATATGATCTTATATGCGTGTGTGTGACTATCAAAATCGTATGACATTAATAGGATTTAGCTTCTAAAACCATTTCTTGTTAATTTGGTATTTTGGCGAATGTGTTTTGAGGAAAAAGGATTTTGGTATTGTATTGAATTAACATTACTTTAATCTTTTAAATATTGTTTCCATAAAAAATTTCTATTTATAACTTGCAGTTTTAAGAGAATTTGTGCAGTTAAAAAATAATAAGCTACCAAAGAAGTTGCTTTAATTTATACTGTAACATCAAAAATTTAGATTGATTGATTGATTTATTGATAAGGAAGAAGAAAAAGATATTTTACAAAAATTTTAATTTATAGATTTTATATTTTAATCATAGAATACTAAAGCTTAAAAAGCCTGCAAAAAACCAGGTATTTCAGCTAGTAAAAAAATTGACATAAAATATATATTTCTTTTTCAGCATAGTTAACAATAATGACTAATAATTTCAAGAAAAATAATTGAAAAATATATTAAAAATTTTAAGTGCGTGTTAAAATGTGTGAAAAATGTTAAGTTAAATTTTATTATTTTTGTGTGTACAAAAATTTATACAATTTTACTTATACCCTTGACAACTTTACTTATATCCTTAATACTAAAACAATTAATTTCTTTATAATTAATTGGAGACATTAATGAAAGAAGGAAACGCAAACAATTTTTAATTATCAATGAAAAAATAAATGAGTTTATTTTTTATCTAAGTTCATGATACCTGTTGAAATCTCCACACTTCAAGGAAGTTCATGAATTTCTCGTTACGAATAGATAATCCAGAATGACGATAATTCAAGTCATACTAATTGATCATTATCAGTACTGTACAAAATTTTGATTTGATCTCTTTTTTAATGCGCTTTTATTAACTTCACCTATATATGTAACAGAATCTTTGAACTCGATATTTACCCACTTTAAAAGGTCGAATTAATTCAAAATTTTACACGCTTGTCAAGGGCCGATGAGAATACAACAATTTAATAATTTTATTCCATTGTCCTAATCACAGAATAATCAGGATTAATGATTCTCTATTTCCAGATTCAGCGACTAAAAGATTAAATTACAACCCTAAAGTGAAAACGTTCATGGTTAATACAAATGCAACAAACAAAAACAATCTACAATAGAAGCGTGCTTTTTCAGATTTTTAAACTGTCATTTTTTTCATTCTAATTGATTGCTGCTTGACAGAATCTAAATTTGTATATCCTTCTGATCATCTTCGTTGAATTTAAATTTAGATATTCCCAAATCATTACTAATTTAATTATTGCTAATAGTGAAGCTCTACTAGATAAAAAAAAACAAATACAGCATAAAGATCGATTAATTTGGAGGTAAGAACCAGAGGACTTAAGACCATATGTAAAGTCTTGAGCCATTTAATGGGGGATTTTAAATGAATCTAATTTTTAAGGGATAACTTAGCTTAAAATTACCGTTATTTAAAGACTTTATATGTTTGTGTTTTCTACATATTTATCGTTCACTTCTTTCAAGCTTATAATTTCCACGAAAAGCCTAATGTTAATTACCTCATCTAAAAATTCATAGAAATTTGGCACGAAATTATTTTTGAGTGAAAGTGAAATTCATTTTAAATTTCTTCTTATACACGTAAGAAATTTTTTCATCATTCATTATTTTTTTCAAAAATATTTTTTTTCGAATGTAGGGAGTGTTTATTAACGTCTCCACTATAAAGCAACACGAGTAGCTATTGTTGATAGACCTCGTAATTTTCAACTATGACCAAGTGACGAGGACGACACCAGAGCTGGCACTTCACTTCAAAACTTCCACACCACGCCAGCAGTAAAACTTTGAGCCCCTCTCACGTATAGTCCTCAGTGGTACTTTGGATCGCATTCTTGACACGTCGGCAATAACCACTAAGCTACCGCTAGTTAGATCTTCTAAAATGCGGCTTTTTAACACGCTTTTATAAGTTTCACTTGTATGTAACGGAATTTTAGAACTAGATTTTTACTCACTTTAAAAGATCGGATTAATTCGAAATTTTGCACACTTGTCAAGGACCGATGACAATACAATAACTTCATAATTTTGTCTCATTGTCCTCATCAGGATCGTCAGGAATAACAATAATCAGATTTGGCGACAATTCCATATACCACTTCCAGATTCGGCAACTAATTCCATATAACATTTCCAGATTTGGCGACTTATTCCAGATTTAGTGACTAAAAGAAGGTGTAACCCTAAAGTGAGTGTTTGTAATTTAAAGCTAATTATTTGCAAATGTAAAATACACTTATGGTTATTACAAATAAAACAAACAAAAAAGTGTTCTTTATGTGAGAAAGTGGAGGGTGGGTGGGTGTGAGCAATTTCTTACCATAATATAAACATTTTTCTGAAAATGAAAATAAAATAAATTATAGTTTGAAAAAAACTAAAGAACACGCTTTTATACTGATTCGAACTAAAAGTAAAAAAATAATTCTTAATTTAAGAATAAAATGATGAACGAGAAAATAAATGTCATTGGGGTAAAAACGTGGGGTGCTTTGTACTACATTTTTACACTAACTCAGTATTTCGGAATAGAAGTTAGAAGCTATAACAATTGATATATTTATAGAATACCCCACGTTCTTACCCCCAATGACATTAATTTTCTCGTTCATCATTTTATTCTTATATTAAGAATTATTTTTTTACTTTTTAGTTCGAATCAGCATAAAAGCGTGTTCTTTAGTTTTTTTCAAACTATAATTTATTATATTAAAATTATGTTATTGAGATATTCAAGAAAAAGTTACGTCTCCCACTCCATTTCAGGTTTTTATAAGCAAAAACATGGCATTTCACCCCCCCCCCCTGAAAAAAAACAACTTGGATGATGAAATTTATCAGATAAAAAAAAGAGGGGATAGTATCAGTTTTAGAGGAGCCTTAGAGGAGAGATGAGATGTTCATACATACAAAGCAAACAGAGAAAACATCAATGTTTCTGTTACTGAGTTCAAAATTATATTCACTTAGTGTCAAGTTGCAGAACATATATCCAGAAAATACTTTCCTCATTTAAAGAAATATTTTTATGTTATCCTTTAAATGTATATTCGATTGTGATTCTCTAGATTCCAATTCCCCACTTAATTTTATTCAAAAACCTGTGTATGTGTGCGTTTTCAGAAGCACATTGTTGCCCATAGAAAATAAATTAATCTGAAATCCGGCGTATGACACGCTCTTTTAGCACAAAAATTAAGACTGAAATTTACGACTGCGCGTTATACAACGGGTATAAAAATAATAGATTAAAAAATAAAAAAAGAGAACAGCACACAAAACATTATTCTTCTACGCATATGGAAACACTGTTTATTTGAAAGAAATGGCACTCCTCATAACTTAAAGGGTTGTTGTTCTAAAAGTATACTGTTTTTTTTTCTTCAACAGCCTGGGAGATAATACCTGGAATCAATGAATTCAAAACATAATAGCATTACACATATACATTTTGGGTTTCTTCATAAAAAAGGAGGTGGCCGCGGTTACCTGGTGTTCAAGGTATCGGATCGTGACTGGCTTGTCACGAGTTCGAACCCAGCACTGCTAAAGACCCACCATGTAGGGGAGCGATGTTCGTTAAATTTGTGGAGAGCTCAAACGTCCTCCCGTTGGTTTGGTAGTTAGGAGAGGGGTGTGCCAGCTCAGGTATCGTCCTCGTCACTTGACCATGGTTCAAAATGACGAGGTTCGTCGCCAAAAGCCCTCGTGTAGCTGAACAGTGCGACGTTAATATTCACTCACTCGTAAAAAAAAGGGTGCGTGTTATACGTCGAATATACCTGAAAATTTAAAAATACTGCCTGAACAGTAAAGGTGCATGTTGTACGCCTGATTTCATGGTATGTGAAATACAAAAACTTATGACATTATTTTTGGGGTATACATGTAAAATATTTCTTTTTTTTTTTACATTTGAATGCGGTGGATGTTCAAGTTCAGTGTGTGATATTTTCGAGTTTCCTATAAAGGAGTGATTTATCTACTTGAAAAAAAAATTGCTTCTCATCTGTTGTCAGATTGGCTATCAATGTTTGAAGTTGCATTTGAAAATTTATGCCAAATATTGATACATACCAAATTTTGGGGAAATACTGTGCGTTGCCAAAAGTCTACATACAACTTTTTCAAAATATATACTCAATATTATTGCCTAATTTTTTTTGTATTTATTTTTTACGTAACCTATGATTACATTCCAATTAAAAACTATTTTTTGAAAATATAAAACAAAAGCTCTTACATTAAAGGGTTAACTTCTGTCATACAGAAAGCGATATATATTTTTTATTATGCTATGAGTCAGTTCTCTCATGCCTAAAATATCCCTTATCTTTCATTTATAAAGTGAAATAGAATTATGACTCTACCTGTTTAATGGAATAATTACGCCCCCCCCCCCCTATTTTTTCTGATGATAAAATGAATAATTTGTATAGAAGGTATGACACACACACACACCAAACGAGACTAAGTGTGTAACTTGATAAAAGAGTGAAGCTAGCAACAAATGTTTTGATGACGTTATCTCCCACACCTCCTCTATTCATTTGGTCAGTTACGCTATAATCGATCACGCCAGTGGGGAGTACTGCGCCTTTGAGTCAACACGTGCAACTGCATTCTGTCGGAAAATTTTCGAATCAACATCAAGTTTCTTAAGAAATCAGCCACAAAAACATTTCAAATAAGAACTGAGACTTATGGAGATGAAAATTTGTGTCGGGCACTTTTAGGGGGAAGGGTGGAAGATGATGAAACTGCTGGGCACCCAAGGTCAGCGATTACAGATAAAAACATATCCAAAATTCGTGATATAAGTGGGTTACCACTCGCATCAGTGGTCTGATTGTAAATAAACAATACTACATTGAAGTACTAAAAAGACTTCGTGCAAAAATTAGGGGGGACAAGTCCAGAATTGCGGGAGTGATGGATGATTGTTGCACCAAAGTAATGCCTCTGTTCGTATGGTCCTATCTGTCGAGCAATTTCTGACCAGCAGAAACATTCCTATGATGGGACATCCTCCTTATTCACCTGATTTTGCCCTATGCAAGTTGTTTTTGTTTCGTTGAGTTAAAGGGAATCCATTTTACCTTAGTTGAAGAGATTCTGGCAAAAACGGAATCTCTTGAAGGGGCTTCCAAACCCCCCCCCCCCGTTCCAGAACTGTTACCAGCAACTACCGTATAGGCGAGCGATGCACGTTTAATCTGTCGAGAGCTCAAATGTCCTCCCGTTGGTGTGGTGTGGTAGTTAGGAGTGGGGGGGGGTTCCAACTCAGGTGTCATCCTCGTCACTTGACCAAGGTTCAAAATGACGAGGTCCGTTGCCAAAAGCTCTCGTGTAGCAAAACAGTGCGACGTTAATATTCTCTCACTCACCAGCAATTGTAGCTCCAAATGCAGATGTGTGTAAATGCTGAAGAGAACTACTTTGAAGGTGATACTGTCCCGGAGAATTGTGATTCTGTTAGTAAAAATATTTATAGGGACAATCTCTTTTTTTTTTTTAGTCACACTTCGTATGAGCAAATTCATGTGAATATTAAAACTGTATTAGATCGAAAAGTGAATTTACTGGCCATATAATACAAGACGAAGGAATATTCTAATACAGATTTACACATTGCTGAAAAAAGTGTCTTCCGAACATCCGCATACCTTTTTTTTAATATTCTAAAAAAAATACCCAACCGCTTGGTTGGTTTTGATTCGAAACTAATAACAAACCCCTCCCGTTTTATCACCATCAGTGCGACACACAGACCCCTTTTGCACAGCTACGGTCAACGGTGCGATAGATGTTAAAACCATCTGCATTCAAAAGACTTAAAAAAGCAAAACAAAAAAAGAAAAGGACAGAACTACCTAAAGCGTAAAAAAAAGACATCGAATAAGAGAACGATCGAACGAATAGAGAGGAAGTCGTGTCAAATGGAGAGAGAAAAAACAGCAGAAAGGGAAATCGCATTAAAAAAAGCGGGAGTCAGTCAACAATGGCGGACTCCAATCTCAGATCACGTACTTTTTAATGACCTCGACTCTCTCTCCTCTAAATAAAAGAAAATATCATCAAAGCAAATGATAAAAGAAATGATCCGATAGGGTGGTTATGGCCACGCCCCTGCACGTCCAGCGCTAATGAAAGCGCAGAGTACAATGTCGCATGCACATCCGGACCATGTCGCCAATGATAGACACGTATACCTGAGGGGGACCCCCCCCTACGTGTGTTGTAATTACCTGCGTCACCCATTGTTAACCCCGATGAGAATTGGACGATTATGAATAGGGTAGGGGGGAGGGCACTGGAGGGGAACGACAAACCAAAATAAAGCCAACCATAAGAGGGGGAGGGGAGGACTGTATACCCGGCAACGGGGCTTGTCAAAGGGTCGAAACAAGAGAAGGTGGACATTGAGAGGAAGAATGACTCAAGTAGACTGATGGACATGGGTCAGTTTCATTGTTTTCGAGTTTTTCATTCCATTCCACTAAATTTTGTTGGGAAGCAGTATATTTACAAGGGCAGTTCAAAACGTTTCAATTTCGTTGTATAGATACTGTCGTTATATTGTTATATCAAGCAAAACAATGATCATCGATAGTAATACAAGCTCCCTGGGAAAAAAATATTGTGGATGTAAGATCTATTTTTAAGAAGTTTGAGGACTATGAGTTATAGAACCTTACATAATAACATAGCTCTAGAAGTTGTTTATTTCCAAGACCTAATGATGTCAAATCCTTATTCGACCAAAGGACAATCGTAGAAAATCGCGGATGCTGTACGTTAAATGAGCATCAACGTCATCATGTACAGAGGCAAGGAGGTTTGGAAAAGGTGAAGGTACCAACTCATATCAGAGCCGAGTAGTTTGACCTTTATTCAAAATCTCGAGGTCCACCGCCAAAGCTCTAGAGGTACTTCGTAGGTTTAAAAATAATTCAATATTCAACATTTGTAAAAATAATTCCAAACTTTTAAATTTCATGTCGATTGATAATTGTTTCATGCTCATTAGTGGCGCACACAAAGGGGCGGGAGGTCCTCGGGTCCAACCCCCTTCCCCAAAGCAATTGATTTCCCCCCCGATAGATTATGATCCTATGTATATAGTATGTAAAATGAAATTAAGTAGTTATTAAAAATCAATTAATTAATTAATTAATGCGAATTATTTATTCGATACTTATAATTAATAATTAATTAATTGTTACTGTTAATTTATTATTAATTTGTTCCCGAAAATCAACAAAAGCAAAAGAATATGTTCGTGAACTTTCGACCCTGAACCCTCCCCCCTCCCCTCCATTCTGAAACATTTCTGTAGGCGCTATACTGATGTTCATTTATTATTACTAACAATTCATTACAGAATACCTTTCTGAATAGTTTTGAAACAAATGTACGCGACGTGAACGCCCATGAGCAAATGTTTAAATATTCTGAGTGTTTCTTAATTTATGTAATCTACTTCTAAATTATACATCAAGATTAAAATATCATTAAATTTCATGCTGAACTATATATCGTTATCTATATGTATAAAAACGGATGTTTTTATATATGACCTCTCTTCCCTCCAACACCGTTCAACCGATTACTATGAAAATTGGCATGTGTATGCATATTTTGTGGAGAAGGTTTTTGTGCTATCCTCTTCATTGAAGCTCTCCACCAGGTGGCATTACAACATATCAACTTCTGCACCGTTCAATCAAACGCCAAGTTGCCAACAATGATGCCAACATTTCGTAATACAATTTTAACATAAAATAAATACAACAGAAAGTAATATTAACGTATTACACATCCAGATACGAATAATTTACACTATTTAAAACGTTCATTACGCACAATTTGTGTTACTTTTGCTGAACAGAGTATAGTGACTTGATTCAGCTTATCCAAACAATTTATTAAAGTGAAAATTATCTTGAATACTTTTACAATCGTTTCGAGATTGGGATCACAGTTTCATATTCTCTTTCACAGTAAAGTTCAGCTTATCTAAAACATCTTCATTATCATAAGAATCCCGTGAAGTCGACCCCTTTTTATCGGTAATAGGGACCACAGTCCTTTGGCTTCGCTGCCCGACTTTAATCGGGGGTGCAAACACAGTTGGTTTCTCGTTGTATAAGCTAGAGAGACCCCCTTTGAACGGTTCTCTCTCGCAAATTCTCCCCCTCAGGGGGCTCACCTTCTTTAGGTGAGTACGGGTGTCACAATCCCGAGGAGCCCTAGTGATCTTTTCCTTTTCCCACGGGGTTTACTGTTTTTGGTAAACACGGGCTTCACGAACCCGGGGTATCCTTCTCTATTTTCGACCCTCTTTCTTGTCATTCAGTTCATTCTTTCTTTCTCTCTTCCCGTCTAGACCACAGATATTAAAACAAATGTTTGGCGCAGTATAGCCGAAATCGGCTCTTGCGCCAATAAACCCCAAAATCACTCACTCACTCGCAAATTCTCACGCCGTGCCTTTTAAAGGTTTGCCAGGTTTCTCCTCCAACTTTCGGCTTTTCTTACATCTCTTGTCCGTCGGCTCCTCAAAGCGTGGGATCCTTTCCGATGCATAATGTGGGCTCCCCTCTCCAGACACGCTGTCGTCCGTGATGCGTGAGAAACGGAAATTCCACTCAGGCCGGGGGATATGTCCGCTTTCGGATTCTAAGGAATGGTGATGGGAACAGGGGTCAAAATTCTTGACCTCCCATTTAGGCCACTTTTTCCCAGCAATTAGGGAAAGGAAAGCGGGCATATCACAAGAGATTAGCTTATGAAGGTGTTTTCAAAAATCGCCCCACAAGAGTGTTTCCGGGCGTTATAAATAAAAACAAATATTTTTTTATCAGCTATTAGATCTACAGACTTAAAATTCAACAATTATGCGGGTTATTTTTTTTGTTTTTTTTTTGTTCAGCTGAGATATGCAAAAAGCTTTTTTTGTTTAATTTGCAATTCAAGGAAAATTAACTCATTAAAAACTTCCTTATCCTTCAATCTCTATTGTTTAATTTTTCTGTTCACTAGCTAGTATAATATAATAACAATTATTTTAATTATATGTAATTAGAAATAAGTGAAATATAATGTAGTAAAACTCTACACATGATTAAATTACATTTGTTCAAGCACTTTAATGCGGTTTTTAGAATTAAAAAACATCCTTTCTTTCTTTTTATAGTTTCATAATGTTAAATTCTCAAATTTCGGGGGGTTTGCACTTATTAATGTCTTTAAGACTGACTTATTCTCTGAGTACATAAACATATAGTTACGAATACATTTAAAAAATTTATTATGGGGTTTCATTACAAAAAATAGTAACAAGGAATATATGCAATAGGAAAACACAATCCCTCGTTATTGAAAATTATTTTTGAAACTTTAACATTGAAAAGACTTTTACTTCATTTTTGAGATGGGTATAGTAAAAAGTAGAAGCCAGTGGCCGAGCAGTAGCGTATCGCGCTTCTCCACCGCGGGTCTGGGGTTCTATCATCGGGTTGGGAAAAGTCGTCTCAGCCCTTCATCCCTTCAGCGGGTCGATAAATGAGTTCCAAGATTTTTTGGGGACTAAACACTGGGGGTTTCGCTTCAGACTGATCACCTGATCGGGACATCTGCTCATGCACCTCAACACCCAATGGTCACATATACTGAGATGGGCATAGCAGGCCTTGGACCTCATGGGCTGTTGCCCCACTGAGTTTAGTTTTATTGTAAAAAGTAATTCTTTTTTTTTTATCATTCCGCGAAACACGAACGAAAATTCATTTCTTAAAAGCCTGAAGAGATTAGGAAAAGGGTTTGAGGCGGTGAGAAAATATTGTTTCAAGAATAATATTAAGTAAAAAAAATAATAAACCTGCCGAAGACCATAAATATGGATACAATCTAGTGAATGGAACAAAATGTGAAGAAACTTTATGAGGAAAACAACCACAACAAGAATTAATGGAACAGAATTGCTTTATTTGCATACAATATGCAGCTTTATAACATTCTAAGCATAATGTACAGATTATGTATACATAGAGAATAAATACAAAGGGTCATTCAGATTTTGATGAGATAACTGAAAACATCTTTACCTTGTTTAAATTTTTCTTATTCTAATTTGTACTGTTTGCATAACATCTGTTATGATCACTGGTGTAGCTAATTCTGAGTGGGCCTTCGATGAAAATTCCTTCAAAGGGCTTTTTTAGATATGAGAGCCCTGTTAATGGATTGTAGTTACACATTTGGGGACTCCCCCCCCCCAAATGTGAGTTCCCCTGTAACTTGAAAACCCCTCATCATTGATACGACACTCCTGGTTATGATAATAAAATACATTGAAATTGAAGGTGATCATCTTCAGTAACTTCAGTGGAGCTCCAGGTCAACCAAACCAGCAAACTGTTGGAAAAAAGAAATGTAATTCAGATATATCTTAAAATTTAAATTAATGTACTGGATACGTCATTTATATATTCTAATGTACCACAAAATCAAAATCTATAATGAAATATTTTTACAAGAAAAAATGTTCATGGAAAATTACTCTCCATGTTCACTCTTCTATTAATATAACTTCTTAGTCAATGAAAAATATTAGAAAATGACTAGTGTTATTGTTAGTTCATAACATGCATGTTATGTTAACAATACACATGTTAACAACATGTATGTTAACTCATAACATACATGTTCGATTCTAAAATATTCACACTCTTAAGTTACTGCATGAAATAAACTATTTGCTGCTACATTATTTAGTAATTCAAAAGTGAAATATTCAGTTATAGTGAAGATTAATGTAGATTATGCTTAAAAAAATTCATTGCTTTAGGTCAGGGGGGTGGCGAACCCTTATGGATCAACGTGCCATTTTTTTCCTAAAGAAATATTTAATGAGGGTAGACGTGCCGTTAAATAATATTGTCTTATAATTATTGGGAAAATGATAAAGTTAAATGCTAACAACTCAAAACTCTTTATTTATTATGAAAAAATACATTTTATACTTTATAGTAGTAAATGTCTTAGTTATATATATATATATATATATATATATACGCGTAATTCGAATAATATAGTGTAATTTCTGCTGTTGCAGATTAGATGACAAATAACTTATAATAGGATTAGGTAAGATGTTACTTTTAGTAGAATGTATGCTGAATTGGAGGCATATGGCAAATGCCGTAATCGAGTCTTGAATGTTATTCATCTCTCAAAATAAATACTCCCAGGCATAGGTAGATGAAAATATAGTTAAAATAGCACTTCTTCAAACAGTTAAATGTATCTGGAATCGAATTCTATGCTTCCAAAATGTCATTACAAGCATTTTTACTTACATTGCCTGTTAACCTTTCTGTTTCAATAAATTCCAACTTTCTCTTTTTTTCCCAACAAATTTTTCAATCCATATTGAATTATAGACTGAAAACCAATCAGTTGCATTTAAAAATTTTCAATTTCTAACCAATCGAATTGGGACAAGTTCAGTTTTTTAAATGAAGGCACATCAAGGTACATAAGAATCTTGAGGGTTTTCGATAATTCTTTGAACTGAGAAAACCTAGCTGAAAACTGCGACCAATCACTGGCGTTTGTTCGTAATACTTCCTATCATACTTCGTTATTTTGAATTAAAATGCAAACCGTTTTCATCGGTGGCGTGCCTTAAATATTATGTCACGTGCCATCAATGGTACGCGTGCCATTGGTTCACCATCCCTGCTTTAGGTAAATACAATGGTACCTAAAATGCCTAAATGATAAACTGGCATGATACCAAAATATCTGAGTGAGTATTCTATCTTTTCTTCCATGAGATTTTTGTGTTTGTTGAACCCGGTAACGAGCTTCAAAATTCACCAACGCAATTTTACCTTTTCTTTTAATTAACTAATACTAATGTTTAAACTTTGTAAGAATACTTATATAAAATAGACCTAATTACTAAGAAAATTAAAGCGTGTTAGAGACAGGTTGGCTAAAGCCAGTCAATGGAGCTAATAAAACCAATCAACCAGTCAATGGAACAAACAAAAAATGAGTTAAAAGCTTTTTTTTGTTGAAGGTATATAACAGTAATTTTGCCCATTCGATTCTTATTTTTCAGCGTGGTAGTTGTAGTTCGTAGCCTGATGCAACATATTTAATTGAAACCCTTTAAAAAAATTTTTGTCAAATTTTACAAAGAATTATTACAATTTTGTTAGAAGCAGCTTGGCTAAATCCAGTCAATGGTGCTAATAAAACCAATCAACCAGTCAATGGAACAAACAAAAAATGAGCTAAAAGCTTTTTTTTTGTTGAAGGCATACAACAGTAATTTTGCCCATTCGATTTTTTTTAATCTTATTTTTCAGCGTGGTAATTTTAGTTCGTAGCCTAATATTTAATTGAAACCCTTTGAAATTTTTTTTGTCAACTTTTACAAAGAATTATTACAATTTCTTAAAAATTTCATTTTTTTTTATCTATCTTACACATAAGGGGGATTTACGTAAGAAGATAAGCCTTGAATTTTTATCGGAAAAAATAAAAAGCTCTAATATTCTTCTAAATTGATATAACTATCATTCCTTACTTAATTCCTTTTTACATTTTTTTTTTGCTATCAGAATTTTGTTAATGCTGTGGTTGAAAAATAGTTATAAAATTATCAACAAAAACAAATTATTCAACCTTCAGAAATTAACGTGTCTAACTTCATTGCCAGCGAAATGATTAATGTGCATGCAGCAACCGGTTAAGCCAATAATTTGCACTTCATCGTCCTTGGAAGTATCTTGGGCTTAGAGCATCTCTGATTTGTTTTCTTTTTAAAAAAAATTAAAATCAACAGCAATCAATTAAACTAGTAACAATCACAGATTGGAAGATCTTCAGAAACGGAATGTCTCCTAATGTATGGGCATGAAATAGTTATCTTTTAACAGAAACTTAGGTGAGCTGTAGTTAGATTAATAACAGCTCACGTCATGAGAGTTTCTATGCATGCATGATGTATCATTCAGAGAAAAAGTGTGATTAAAAACTTTCACTTATAACTCGTTTAGTCTCATATTCATTTCGAACTTTGTTCTATTTTGTTCTCATTTATTCTGGCCCCAGACACTCCTTTTTAGGGGAGTGCCCAGAGTTGTGTTCGCATGCAAAAATAATAAGAACATGCACCATGCTTCATGCAAATGTTTTTTTAGAAGCAAGTGCTAACAGCTATAAAACTAGATAATCAATAGACTATTTAATTTACCTCTGATAACTCTGATCTTTTTTTAGTCTTTATAGAATAAATTTTAAACTTCGTCCCCCCCCCCAACCAAAATGTGAATGATGAATTAAATAATAAAACAACTGCCCATGCTTCAAAAACTGTAGAGCATTTAAAAAACAAAAGAACGCAATAAGAACAATTTTAAGGAATACTCGGTATGATATTAGAAAAAGAATTTGATGTGAGAGCACTTTATCAAAATAAAGAAAATTTGATGTAAGCACTTTATCAAGATAAAGAAAATTTGATGGAAATGCTTTGTTAAGAAAAAAGAAAATAGATGTCATTCTCTCCAATTGATCTTCGCGATACTTTAAAGAGCAACGGAAATTAAAATCAAATCAAATCAAGAAAAATATTTGATTTAAGCACTTAGCTATTAGAAAAGGAATTTGTAGCCAGCACTTTGCATGAAGTTGATGTAAGAACATCGTCTTAAAAAAAAATAATTTAATGAAAGCCTTTTATTAGCAGAGAGAGAATTTGTAGGATGTTGTATGTTTATGTTAGAAAGAAGAAGCTAACGAAAGTTATTGGAAAACGCAGTAAAAAGTTTGTATTTAGAAAGAAAATTTGTAATAAACATTTTGTTATTAAAAGGAGAGTTTGAATTAAGTACTGTTTTAGAAGTTAATGTATGAAGTCTGTTAATAGAAAGTTAATTTTATGTAAGTATTTTGATCATAGTGAGAGAACTTGATGTAAGCATCTCATTTGATGTAAGAACTTGATGTAAGCAGTTGATGTATGAAGTTTGCTAATAGAAAGTAAATTTTATGTAAGTATTTTGATCATAAAAAGAGAACTTGATGCAAGCATCTCATTTGATGTAAAAACTTGATGTAAGCATTTCATTTGATGTAAGAACTTGATATAAGCATTGATGCAAGCAGTTGATTTATGAAGTTTGTTAATAGAAATTTAATTTTATGTAAATATTTTGATCATAGAAAGAGAACTTGATGTAAGCATTTCATTTTTTATTTTCAAAAGAAACTGATAAAAGAAATGTAAAACTAATACTCTAATCAAGATAATATACAAAAGTGTATTTCCAGCTTAAACATGAATTTTGAGATTTGTTTTTATATAAATATAGCTCAATATCTTCAGGTATATTCAGCTTCAGTGTTTTTGCTGGATATTATTTACTAACATGATAATATAAATCCTTCACAAGTAGTCAGTCACCCATCCGGTATAGTGGTTAGTGAAGCTGATTGCTGTGCCGTAAGGCCTGGGTTTGAATCCCGGAGAAGGCATGGATGTTTGTAAATGTATAGTGCCTTCGCGGCAGGGGGGTACTCTAAATAACCGTCGAGCCGAAAGTCTGTCGTGAGGTTGGTGGAAGGGTAAGAAAGATGGGAAGCCCGTGATCATTCAAAAGGTATTCTCCCTCAAAATTGGGGTGGAACCGAGCTAAATCGTACGGTCACCTGCATGTTGTTCAAACCTACTGCTAACGACATGCGTACAATATAGCCCGATACCATGATGAATTTCGTTAGCCTCGATCTGACTACGTCAGACAGGTAACATTAGCAACAACAACAGCTAATCAGATATTTACTCCAAAAATTTACTTCAACATTTCATTTAAAAAGTTTAGATGCATTGTAAACAATGAAAAAAAAGGACCTGATAGTGAACTGTAACATGATATACAATCTCTAGAAATCTCTTATTCATTTAGTTGGATTGTTACTTTAAAATTTTTTTTCTTAAATGCTCCGATTATATACTATCTGAGGAACTCCTATGAACCCACTGTAGAAAATTTCATATTTCATTAAATTATTGAGTAATATCTATCAAAAAGTTCTGTAATGTTGTATCTAGCCGTAAGTAATCATTGTTACAGTAGTAATATATGATATCTGTCCAAACTCTCAGCAATCAGTGCATTGATAGACGATATATTACGAATACACCAACGAAGAATTTTCTCAAAATTGGTCTTTAAAAGACCCAACGTCATGTTCCGCACCGTCCAGGGACGTGTTCCAATTTTTATCCTCCAATCTTTCCTTCCGAACATTTTTGATGCGATGAAGATAAATGGAGTCTTATTGGCAGTAGCAAGATAAAAACTGATTCTGTGAGCAAGATCTTGCTCTTTGAAAATGTCAAAACTCGCGTTTGATAACTGATATCAGTAAAAAAAGCCATTTTCTTCCAAATTTACGGTTCCAACAATGAAAAGAATGCATTTTTGGAATAAGAATCCTTTGTTTATTATAGAAGGATTGTCGCATCATGGCATCCAATTATATTCCAATTTTGGAACATCGCCTGCTTATTGTCGTCAAGCGAAATCTCTCGGGCATGACGTCGAGCCCCAATGCATCGTCCAATCAGATTCAACCAAGCAGAATCTGTCCCTTTTCCCATTTGCGGAAACATTATGACAGAAGAGAAATAATCACGTTGATTATGAGTTGCACGCTTCAGTGGACACCGTCCAAACATTAGCTCATATTTTGATGGCTCGTTGCATGCTGTAATTCCAGTCGTAAATTTCATTTAGCTTTTTAAAACGCTTTGATAATAATAAAAGATAGGCCCGATGTATATAGAGATATGGTCACGGGGGATCGCATATTATTTATTAGACATTCATGGGACGAATGAATACCCACTTGAGTTTGTGTAAATACATGAGATCCGCTCTCGCAAATTCTGGAAAAAACCTAATTAAATTTTTCTTCCGGCGTTTGCGTTGTTTCAAAAGCAGATTATTTTATGTCATACCTGACGGGGAGCTTAATGGTCTCGTTTATGATTCCGTGATAACTTACTCACGTGACCATCTCTTTTAAACTCTGAAAAACAAAAAAAAGCCTTTGTTAACTTTGAATGCTTAATTATGGATGTATTTACGAGAATATTTTTGAAATCCACCTCGATTTTAAAATTGGTATGTATTTGCTAAGGATAATTCGGAAATGCTTTTCCCTTCCCATCCATGAAATGAAAATTTATGTGCTTCCGATTTCATATCCGTTGAAGTTTATTGCACAGTTAAATAAAGTAACAAAGCGATTTGAAGCAATAAACTTTTGAATTATCTATTTCAGTGAGGTATTTATGGAAGGATTAATGGAGTAAAAAAGGGGTTTAAAATATTATTTGGTCAGGAAGACTATTTTTTTTTATTTTAGCTCCGAATACAATTTATTTTTGCTTAAGGTAGCTGACTACCCTGAAATTGTGAATTTTGCCAAAAAATGACAATTTTTTTAAAGATTTTATTTTATGGGCCATCTAATTAGCTTTATAAAAACACCAAGTTTATTATTTTCCGTTCGCTAGAACAAAAACTACAAGCGTTTTAATAAAAGCAGATGCCATTACTTTAACCAAGATGTCATACTTTAAAACGCGTTTTACTCGAAATGTAATTTTTTGAAAATAATCAAATGGGGTCAGCGATTGCTAAAAACATTTTGAACATAATTAGCTGAATTTTTTTCTGTAAGTTCTATATAGTAGTAGAATTGTTTTAACCTTCCGATTTATGCATCACTGTTTTATTACAAAATTTACTGTCCCTTATCAGAATATAATTACTGTTTTTTTAAGCAATTTCATATAATAATTGAGATTAAGTATCTAGTTTTTGTAAAAAAGAAAATATCTCTTATCCTGAAGATCATTTCAAACATGAACAATATAGCAACACATTAGATTGAAAAAATTGGAAATTTGTTCATAAACCTTTGATACAGAATTGACCGCGTTTATGCTATTTTTTGTCAATTTTTACCTATTTTTTTCCCATTTTAGTAATAAAAATTTTATTTTCTCTTCTTAATTTTAGCACATTTTTCTTAAAATGCACTAAACAAGTCTAAAAATAACAACAACAGAAAAAGACCCATATCTCTTTTTTAAAAAAAAAGTTGTCGCAACCAGTCGGATATCTAAGGAAGTCGAGTGATTAACTCGTCTTTAACTTAACCATGACTTTAAATTAGGAGTTACGTCGCCAATTGTTTTCTCGTGACTTTTACCGACCGCCCATGTTGTGAAATACGGGGTGATTATTTACCTGTATAGAAACAAGTAGGTATATAGTAGAGAGACGATTCAGAATCAAATAGAAATGCAGGGTCGCAAATGCTGTAATTGCGAGCTATGGTACAAAGAAGCAGAAAAAAAGACATTAATGGGACAGAAAACATTTTATTAAAAGGTTTTACTACAACAAATATTCAGAAGTGCTTGGACTTCTGGGTTGACTTAAAGGGATTGGTGTACGAGATTCCCATTCTTGCAGACCTCATTGCATGAGTATCTGTAGCTGCCAAGAAGATACGTGACATGCCAAGAAACTTCCAGAACGTAAGGAAATCCATATAGCGCCGCTGTCAGGCCTTCCGGGCAACTTCTGGTCATAATTTCGAGTACCTATTGAAGAACAACCTATCAATAAAATGTTGTCTGTCCCATTGATCTGTTTCTGTTTCTCTTGTTTTTCACTGCCTCTTTACACCATAGCTCGTAACTACGGGAATTGTGACCCTGTACTGCTAGGTACTATGTACGTCTCTGTACCCCCAACACACTCTGCAAGTTTGTCAATCTGGTATCGAATCACCCTGTATAGTTTATGCTTGATTGTTGTATTCTAGAGGGTTTAATCTCTTATGTATTATTTACATACTGGGTTTTACTGAGTGAAGTTCGTTATATTAGATTTTGTGCTCGAGAGAGAGTTAATACTTAGAAGATTAAGGGGCGCATTTCGGAGCTATATGAAAGTTAAAAGCCACGAACGTTGGAATTTTAATCCAGGTTCTCAGTGACGAGGACGTTACAACAACAATTCATGCCAGATCAATGATGTCGTCACCCATTTTACGGCTCAAGGTAAAAAAATTTTCAAGTACGAGGGGCTCCATCTTATTCAGATAAGTGTAAAATTGATTCTTACCCTTTAGATGGTTTTGTTTGAATACTTCACAGTTATTTCTAGTGGTTAACTGAATAAAAACAGTTTATCGCAAATCTTGTGGTAATCATTTCGAGTTTGATAGAATGATTTCTTCATGTATGCTGCACTCAGATCCCCCCGAGAAACATAATACTGAGCTTTATTTTCATCTCAACCAACGTGAGGCGGAGGTACCACTACAACTTATCAATTTAAACCATACAGGCTTTTTTGCTTATTCAGATGAACTGAACGACGGAAATTTATTTACAAATTTATTAAAGAGTATGCTAATCTCTTATAGATTGAGTAATCGATGAAAGATCTGAACTATTTTAATAACAAATTATTTTTTTAAACCACTGTAAGTACTGCTTAAGAGCTGTCTTGTGGGTTTGAAGAAAGTGAACTGATAATAGATATAAAACCTATTAAAAAATTTGTAAAAGCTCAAATGCTCCCTTACACACGAACTGAACAGGAAACAAGTTAAGCAAAACATTTGATTAAAATTTATCTCTCAAAAGTCAATTATTTTCAATAGGAATCAAAATATAAAGTTAACATATTAAAATAAATATCTTCTGCAAAAAATTGTCCCCAAAACAATATGCACATTAAATAAAATTAGTCATTATGAAATAAGTAATAAAACAGGGGTGGCCAACCCACGGCACGTGTGCCACAGTGTGGCACGTTGAAGCTCTAACAATGGCATGCGCAGACATACTAAAAAATTTAAGTTTCAAAAAGATAATAAATAACAATTTTTTACAATTTTATTGAAGTGGGATAGTCTTGACAAAATACCTCAAAATTTGGATCAAAATATGTTTGTGAAGAAATATTTTCTTGCATGAGCATAATGAAATAAATATCACTCAAAACTAGCTGATGCGCACCTACAAAAACTTTATTTTGTAAGCATCTATAAGAGCTAATCCTAATATAGATGACTTGGTAAAAAAAAGTAAAGCAATTCAAAAGCCTCATTAAGTAAATACTGAGTGTTTAATATTTATTTTGAATTAAATGATTCAAGTTACTCATTTTTATTTTATACCTAACCTAATTGATTGGACTTAAAGTTTATTGAAATAAACACCCAAGTTTGTACTTTCGTCTTATTTATTACATTACTTTTAAATTTCGACTACATAGACTTGGATTAAAAAAATGTGCTGTATGCTTGAAAATCCCATAAGTTCAAAAATAAATTTTTTTTTCTCTTTTCCTCATTTGTTTGTTGGAAAAGTTGGAAGTGGCACGTTTAATTATTTTTTTTTATCAAATAGTGGCACTCTTCCCAAAAAGGCTGACGCCCCTGCGATTAAGTATGAAACATAATTGAATATACAAACGAAAAATAGAAACTTGATTTATACTCTTATGAAAGAAAGAAGAATTCTCGTTTTCTTAGAAAGGGTTGGATATTTCTCTCAGAAGATAGGGTATGACATTTGATTATCACAGAACCACTCAAAACATAAAATTTTTCTCCAAATATTACGAGCTTATCCATCCAGCTGTTTCGAATCCAATAAATAAATATAATGAAGCAATACACATAAAATCAATCAATCAATAATGATGAAAAGCCAATTAGTAAATAAATGATCAAAATTATTTAGATAGTTGTAGAGTGTAAAGCTCTTGGGGAGAAGACACGTGGAGAGATTGGTTCCTTCATTCTCCATTGTCTCGATGGCTGGCTTCAACAATCTAATAAGCATCTTTGTCGGGACAAATTACTTTTATTACCTCTCATTATCCCCGGTGTAAGGTTCCCTTGTCCTATTCTTATGGATGGCGATGAAATATGAGAGAAATAATATGTCGCTTATCTCTGATCGGTAATCATTTTATATTTCCTGCCGACTTGTTTTGATAGGAGAGTTTTAATTTCACCCTTTATTTGTTTGTTTCCTATAATGGGATGTAAATTATATGAAAAGGAATATGACAAAAAAAAAACACATTTGGGAATTTTTAAGTACTGTAATGATCCAACAATGGTTAAGTGGATAGCGACATCAATAAGAACAGACTCAATACTGAAGTTGAGATGGTTCACATATACACTTATTTGTCTGTGTTGTTAAGGGGGTCACTTCACAAAAGTCGATCCAAAAATCGATTTTTCAATTTTGATTGAAAAATAAAATACCACTCTTTCTCTTTCTACTGCAATTTAAATTTTTGTTCTAGTTGAATTAGAAGTATTTTTAATATTTTTTTAAAAATTTGCTTACATCCGTCAAACCCAAAACCAGCTGATTGCCACGCCCCTTTCATTTCAAAACAAAACACACTTGCTACTTTTCAGCCTCATCAAATATTTTAAATTGATTAAAAGGATTTATTTTGATCCGTAACTTGTTCAGGAAAGAAGTGAAGTGAATAATTGTAGCTGTTTGTTTACTTTCTGGAAACTCGCGTGTTGTTTTTTACCTCTTCAAATATTTTACGAATTTCTGCTATTGGAAACATTGTTTCTATCAAAACCTTTTTTAACATGTTTATGTTTAATAATAAAACGTTTGAAAAACGAAAGTTTGGAAATAAAGGTAAAAAACGCAAACTTTCCAGAAATTAAATGCGTCATAAGTCAGAATAATGAATTCAAATTATACATGAATAATTCAACTTTAAAAGCTAAGTTAGGTAAGTCAAATAAAGAGTATGTTTCCTTTTAGATTCATTTGAAAGTTTTTTTTTGAAATAATGAACATTCTACTGTTTTCTTGTGCTTTGAAACCACATTTATTATAAATAAAATGTAAAAAACAAGGTATTCACATAAATTTTGGTCGCCAAATCCAAAGTTTGGTTCTAAAGTTGTTGACATGTTGTGACTTTTGTGATGTTATTCAAACATTTCTTAATACCAGGTTTACTAAAACAGTAGTTAATCAAAAAATATACAAAATTATATGAAGTAAACACTGGGCTTTCATATGCTATTATTTTTATTGGAAAAGAGAAGCAACTGCGAAAATATTTTGTTGAGTTATGAATTGTCACGTCCACCAAAGTGGTTTTACGAGTTCATGCATGGCATTAAATAACACGACACAGAAAGTAGCCAGTCTATGGTATTATATATATAACTGCTGTCGAAATGATATCATTTAATAATGCAAGTCCTATTGTACCGGTGTTTGTCTATGGCATTTGGCAAAAAAGGGGTCATGTTTCTCTGAATGGTATTACAGCAGTTAGTGTGAACACTGGGAAAGTTGTTGATGCCAAAAAACTATAGAGGAAATACTCAAGTAATTTTAACGACAATGTACATAACATTGAGTGTTCGGCAGATTACTTCGGAAGTAGTAGGGGGATGAAAGTTGAAGGTGCACTTTGTATTTTCCATTGCTCAGAGGCACGACACAATTTACGATACACAAATTACGATTTACTAATTGCGACAAAATATTTGGGTGATGAGGACTTTAAAGCATACAAAGCAGTTTTAGAATCTTAACCTTAGAAAGATGTCAACATTAAAACATTAGAATGTGTTCGTCATGTTGAGAAAAGGATGGAGACATGACAGGGCATTAAAATCAAAATTTAAAGGCAAAAATCTTGTGGACAAAAAATCCATAGGAGGTCGTTATAGATTAACAGATGCAGTAATAGACAAATTGTAAAGATACTATGTTTCGTGTGGCTATTTGAAGCAACTCAGAAAACTTGTCAGTCATGATGCAAACTATTTGGGCTATATTTTTTTCATAAACTCTCCACAGATTTGAAAATACGACACGGCTTATGCCCCATGGGAGGTGATTCGTAATGTGAATATAATAGGTTCATACTGAAAAGTGACACATATAAGCTTAGCACAACTCACCTATTGCAATTAGCAATTGCATTAAAAAAGTATTTAGAGATTTCTCTAGTCTTGAACTTTTATTTAGGCGCTTTCACGGTAAAACTTAAAATTTCAATGAAACCTTAAATTGTATTTGATTTATAGTTCCAAAAACTGTATTTATACAATTAGGAACTTAAAAAACTATAGTATTTGAAGCTACATTTTTATATAATCAAGGTTTCATTACTAAATTAAAAGTTTTAGATGTATTAAACATTCAAACCCTGGATTTTACAAATGTCGAGCGTTGGAAGAAGTAGATCATGCGCATATTAAGAAAGCAAAATAGGCAGTTTTACAATGAACCAAAGAAGCTAGAACTAAAAACAAACAATTAAAATGTAGACAAGAAGATGATCTTGGATATGATACCAGAAATCCAAGTTGTGGTTCTGGTACGTATTAGTTAATAGTAAATTTTTACTTTAAATCACTATTTCTCAAAAGTGTAAATTTCAACACAAAAGGAACATTTTTGAAAAATCTACTTAATTTATAGCTTTGAAACTTTGCACATATGTTAACACTATACAAATAAATATTTTAATGAGAGATTTTGTCAAAAAAATTATTCAAAAAAATTTTATGGATTAAAATGTACAAGAATTTTTATCGTTTTAATAATTTTGACGTGTTACTCCACATATGAATTTTTTTTAAAAAAACTAATCAAAATTTTGAAAAATGCTCTCATCAAAATAATAAAAACTATACAATAAATCTACACAAAAAAATTCATGACTGTACAACTTGTCAGTTTTTCAAAAATGTTCCTTAAATTTGGTCATTTTTAACATTATGGAGATAGGGAAAAGGCTGCGTGAAGTGACCCCCAAAGACATTATTTGGAAAAATAAATCTATTAGAGCATGGTTTTCTTACTGAAGGGAAATGATCTTATTTTTCTGCAGGGAAAATTGTTGATTTCTTCCCTACTGAAATTACACGCTAAATTTCCTTCAAAAAAGAAATTGGATACTTGATTCCTTTCAACATACACAATGGTAGAAAAATGTAAAAATAAGAGTTTTGATTGAATGCATTCTTATTAATGTCGCGTTTCGAAGCCGTATGATTAATATTTGTGATGGATCTCGTAATTTTGAAACTGGGTCACGGGACTGTCTCGGTCACTATTCAAACTTCTCCCATTTGAGGACTTGGAGCCTTGATACATTAAACGTGCATAAGTCCTCCTACACCGAGGGTGTTTAGTAGTACCAGGATTCGAACTGAAAATGTAAGGTCCATAATATACAACTATTTATGTTAAAGTATTAGTGTATAATCATATTCTGTCTGTTCCTTTAATTAAATATTTGTGAATGTCTTCCATAGGTTTAATTAACGATATGTCTGTGACAGATCCGTACGCGTCCTTCTTATTAATCCTCTTGGGGAAACTTTGGGGCTAGCATTCGCTTTAATTCACAGCCATCCCTCAAGAAAAGACCCTGATATGGAGATTAGTTTGACTATATAAAGTCGTTTTGTAATTGTAAGAAGGAACAGAGTAACTCCTGTGGCGATACGTAGGTGAGATTTAATTCATTAGCACAACTTGAGTTAAGAATGGAGTTTGCCACTATAATAAATTAGTGGATTGAGAATTAATAATATAATTAGATTAAATTAATCGGATTACTTGCTCTTGTTTACTTAGAGTAGATTGCTTACTTTATATCACTTTTAGTTTCACTTGTGGTTGATTAGTGTGCTTTAATAGTAATAAAATAATTATTATGGAAGCTTCTGGTGATGCTTTGTTTCCCCCCACACCCTTAGGTAGGCAGGACGGTGAAGGAGGGACTTCAAATAGAAGTCGCTCACAAGTCGTGTAAGGGGGATGTGATGAAAATTTGAAGGGTGTAATACAAAAACCATGCCTTTAAAAGCTGTCAACAAAAGGGCTTGACATTTTTTAAATAATCATAATCTTCGACTTTTGGTTACATCTTATAGTGATATTTCTATCTTCTGTCTGTCACTCGCCGTGTAGGACTATTGTCGAGGAGTAAAGTCCTCACGCTGGTGTCGTGTGGGATTTTGTACAGCAGGGTGCCAGTGGAGACGTTATTCTCATCACTTGATCATAGTTCAAATTTGCAAAATCAATCTCCAATGGGCTTCTGCTGCTTCTGAATACGATGTTAATAAACAATCAAACAATCAATTCATTCCCATAGTTTGGGACATGTTTTCGATATTGTGCAAACATGTTCCATTCCGTTGAACGAGTGTGGCAATAGTGTAGATTAAATTAGTGTAGATGTAATTTAAACTTAGCTCTTTTTAGAGATGTAATATTCAGAAGCATGTTCTTATGAATTTCTCCACTGATTTTTTTATGACTCGTAAAAGCAGCCAATTTATGTGAATATTTATTAATTATTTAAAGATTGAGCATGTGTGTTTCTGCATTGAAGATAACGCTTCAGATTATATAGTTAGGAAAATATCCGATGGAACTCAATATGATGAAACTGAAAGAACAATGTACTGTGTTTTATTAGAATGTTAAATATATATATATTTATGGTGATGTAGCATGAATGATGTTTTCATAGATCTGATTTCTTATGTATAATTTTTTTATTCTTAATTAAAATGGAAATTTTTTAAAAAAAATTCTTGCTTTTTTTTCTGTATGTTGTTATTTCGACTTATTTCTATAAAATGGTTTTTGTTAAAAAGTTATCTTTCTTTTGTTTCCTGTTCTAAAGGTTGTAAAAGAACCTTCATAGCCTGGCTAGCTAACTCTGAAAATTTTGTAATCGTAAGACTTGGAACAGAAATGTGTGTAAATATAGAAACTATGACACAAAACACCAATAAGAATCACAAACACAGAAAACGTAGCTAACTGTTTAATTAACTGACTAGTTCAAAGTATGATGGGTAAAACAATTCGAATATTCAACTCTCTCTAATTAATTAAGCCCTTATTTCCCTCAAGTTTCACGACTGGCTGCAGATTTCGGATACTGTTCTGTAGTAAAAGTCGATGGAAAATCTCAGGTTTCTTACTTTAATTGATCTTGACTTTTATCAAAACTTGCTTACATCTCTACAATTTGACTCCCTCCATAAACAATAAGTTTCATGTATGACATTTTATTCTATCTCCCGCTTTATCCGCACTCCACCTCACTTCTACAAATCTACATATCATGCTCCCTTTGTGAAAAAAGGAATCCTTAATTTTTTTTCTGAAGAAAATGCCATTTTAGTTTTAAGAAGGAAACCTCGCGAAGTAGCCCATTATAAATTATTCTGTTGAAAATATTTCAAAAAGAAAAGAACTGACTCACTCATCACGAAATGCCCAGAAATATTAGAATTACAGACTTAAAGTTTTGCAGACATTTTTCTTTTGTTGAACACAGATACGCTAAAAATGTGTATTGAAAAAATTCAGCCACAAGAAGGGTTGCGAGGGTGGGGGAGGTTTATAAACAAAAATGGCTATCTGGGAACAATTATATCAAAAGTTACACAAAATTTGGTAATTTTTTTTTTGTGGAATAGAGATACGCTACAAGTGGGTTTAGTGAAAATAGCGCGCGTGCGACCCTAAGGACATACAGGGAGTATTATACACAAAAATTCTTGTAAGTTTATACGAGTAAATATTAAGGTGCCCAGAATTTAAAATTTCGGTTTTATTTTTTAATTCTCAGAAGTATGCAAATTTAGATTTAATTTTAATGCAATAATCTGAAACACAGACCTCTAAGTTTTTAAATGTTATATTATTCTTGTGATGCTAAAAGAAAATGAAATCTAGCAATTTTTTATGATAATATTCTTCTTTCAAAAGAGGATGAAACTGTTGTAAAAAAACCCTCCTTCAGATCGTTTAATTTACTGAAGTTAATCTACACACAATTTACTATATTATTCATATTAGCAAGAAAATCTCAAACAATTACGGTTACCTTGTATTTGAAAACAAACAAATGATACCTATAACAAATGGCATACACATTAACAGATCTCATTATTCTAAAAACCTTGCTTTAAATCATTACGAGATGTGAACTTGGATATGATCGGTGTATCTGTTCACCTAACACATACACACGCATAAGAAACAAGCCTTTGAAATACAGAAAGCATGAGGAAAAACCATTTTTTCAAACATTTAATTAAAGCTACCATTTATCTCGTATTATGTGTGCTTCCATGTCTGATTCAACTGTTCACTCTCCATAACCCTTGACCACTATCAGATAAGTCCCTTGTATTCTCAGAAGCCAGAAACCGCTCTTTAAAACAGCAGCGCTTATTATATTCAATGAGGTTCTATCTAGAAATCTAAAAAAATGGCCTTAAGGTTCTTATCTTTTGCCTGACCACTTCCTTTGTCCAGTTGTTTCGACCATTAATTGAAGGGGATGATTTATATACGAGCACGTTCTGGTCTCTCGCGTGCGGCGTTTGGGGAGTCAGCGTATAATTTGAGAAAGTGTTCCATAATTCGTGTTTGATAGGTCAAAAACACCATCGGACGAAAGTTGTTCTAATCTGATTTTGTCTTTGAATGGTTGATACCGAAGGTGTAGGATGATTGTAACAGCCATTCAAGGCCGTAAGAAATATCTGAGACGTTTATCGGATGAGCTGATGGGCTTTTGTTGAGAATTGAGCTCTTGGATAGACATAAAGGAATTTCCCGTCCGGAATATGATTGTCTGTGCAATGGTCATCACTGTGCACTGTTACAGATGTCATGTGTTATAATGATAGTAGTAATTTTTTCCATGATAAGAATCAAAATTTTCCATTTAATTTGTATTTATGGCTTTCTTCCTGAAGAGTTAAATAATAGGATCCGAAATCAGAAAACTTTTTTTTCTTCAAAGACCCACCGTGTAGAGAAGATTGTAATGCGTGTCGGTTCCTGCTTCCCTCTAATACCCCATTGTCTACTCTCAGACCTGGCTAGATGTGTGGGAAGAACTGAATAATCAGTCAACATGATTCACTCTAATTATTTTACTGTCACAAAATATCAAACAAGCCGAATAATTATCTAATTAAGAATAATGATCAGCAAGCAGAGCGTGAAGGTGAGACCCGTTAGCCTGGGGATAATATTACGGACCCTCAACTGATTCCACGATAACCTATACAAGCTCAATTTCAACTCCGCCGCGCTCTAATAAATTATTCTTTAACTTCCATTTAAATAAGCTCACAAACCTGTACTCTCGTGAAGTTATACTGTTGAGGCCTTGAACGGTAATCTTTAACTGGATTCGATCACCTCCGAGGGATCCTCTCTTGGAATTCTTCAATTGATACTTTTATAAATTTAGATTTGCACTGCATAAATTCACGATCCTCCACTCACCAACTAACCCTCAAAACTCGCGAATACAGAACTTATGTAATATACTTAGTTTGTGCATAATCACGTTTTCTTACCTTCGGTGAAAGTTGGTTGGTGAAAATGTTTCCCCAGAAAAGTCCCCAAGGGGTTAACAATAGACGCGTATAGATCCGACACAAGTTGAAGCACTTTAAAAATTTGTTCTCGAGATTCAAATCGGTATAATGTGGAATTTAAGAGAGGAGGGGTGCCGCAGCTCAGGTGCTGTCCTCGTTTCTTGACCATGATTAAAAATTACAGGGTTTGTCGTTAACAGCACTCGCTTTAAGTGCGACGTTAATAGACATTCACTCGCTAGAGTTGGAATTTTAGAGCATGGGGGCTAACTTAGATGACTTCCTCGTTACATGACCTTGGTTCAAACTGATGAGTCAATTGACCTTGCATTGATTGGAAGCGTGACGTTGATAAAAACAAACCAATGAATCTGGAAACTTAATCTTACAAAAGAAAAGCTTGAATATTAATATTATATTCTGCTTTCGCTATCCATTGGGAAACAATGTGTTTTGAGCTACTAAGCATATGTGCAGGAGTGATTATCTCTTTTTTTGTTAGAAAATATGTTTTATACTTTGTCTCACACATTAACTGTAACGAGACAAAAATAATAGAATCTCCAAATTAAAAATTGCGTATTTTTGGAACGTTAAATTTTAATAAAAAAGGACAATAAAAAGAATATTTGCACTTCAGAATCTCAAATGGAATAATAATTTCTTTTAACAAGTACTGAAAATGGCATCAGTTTTATTATTACTATTGACAGATTTTCTTCTCCAAAAAAATTTAAATTGTATACAAACTTTAGTATAAAATGGAAATGTAAAATGTTCACTATGCTTTTTAAAAAGTATATTCCTTATGGGATTATAGTGGCTCAGTTATAGAAAACACATTAATAATTATCAACTTAACTTTAAAAAAAAGATATTTTTACCAATTTAACACTATAAATATTTTTAATATTATTTCTTTTTATTATTATTGACATATTATATTTTATTACTGTTTTTATTACTTGTATTAATGTATTATTCATTTGTATCGTTACGAATAATACTGAATGATAATTTTGTTACCAGGTTGTGGCAACAGACTAAATTGTTTAAAAAATAGATTACGTCCCAAGTACTGAGCTCGAAATCTGTTTGTATTTAAAGATATAAAAAAATGAGATTTTGAAATAGTTCATTGCTAATTAAAAATACATTATTTACAGTGGCCGCCCCAAGTTATATAATATGGAAGACCTACACACATGGTTGATCTGAATTATGTGCAAGAACTCAAATGTTTCTCTAAGAAAAAATAGAAAATGCGGCAAAACTTGTAACTGTTAGTGCTAAAATTCTGTTTTTTATTAATAGTTTTATGAAGTCAAAGCTCAATTTAAAATAAGCATGGCATTTTCCCCTAAGAAGTAAGATGTAATTATTTAGTTGCGCAGCTAGATCCGAAATTTGTTGAAAGTATGTGGGGTATAATTTTAGTAATAATAGTCAAATTTAAAACATTCTTATTCTAAAACCACAGACTCTCTTAAATTTGTTCCTCTGTAATTTTTTAAACGTTTTATGATAAGTAATAACTGGTTTACCTTGGTTTGTTTTTATTCTTGTTTCTTATCTTATAAATAAGATGTGTTGTTTGGGAATAATTTTGTAAGCACTTTACACACCTTTCAGCAGTGACGCACATAAAAGGAGTATCCTAGGAGTCCGGACCCCATTTCCCCAAAGCCCTTGAGTTGTTTCGATTGATGATAATCCTATATATATATATATAACGTAAAATTTAATTAAGTTCTTATAACTAATAAATTATTTTATTGATTAATGCTAATTATTAATTCAATAACTTATTTTTTACTCATTTTTGTTAACAAAATTGGCAAAATCAGAAGAATCAGTTGGTGTTGTCTTGAGGTATGATTCAAGTTGGGGGACTTTGGACCTAGACCCCCCCCCCCCTTCCTTGAAAATTTTTTGTGTGCGCTACTGCCTTTCAGGCAATTATAAAGCAAATTCTGAAACAATAGAATGCTTAAAACAATATTTTGGGGTTATTGTCTCATCTGTTTTATGCATTAAATAATAAACTTAAAAAGTTAATATTTTATGGTTTTAGCTCAACATACACGAATTTGGAAATGCTATTGAAACTTTTGGACTTCTAAGAAAATTATTATTTTTGAATATAATACGTTTAATGTTATTTAATACGTTTCTAACGAGTATACTATCAATACTTACGTAATTATAATTAAATATTGCTTTATACAATTTCGAAACTATTTGCGATTAAAACTGAAAAATCATAATGTAGAATAGTTTACCTTTTTAACCTATTAAAATTTGCTTTTTTTACTGTCCATCTATATATTGTTTAGTGCCACTGTTTTTAATGTTCATTAATTATATAGATGTGAAATTGTATTGATAGTTATTTCAATTATGTATTGTAAGAGACAATTCATTTATAACGTTAATTTATTTGCTATTGTAAGGCACAAAATTTAAGAATTTATATAAGTTGATTTTATTCTACGCAAAGGAATTATATACACCAAATGGAATTTTTATTTTTTATCTCTCCCCCCCTCACACATATCAATCCCCTCAGGGGGCTCACCTTCTTTAGGTGAGTACGGGTGTCACAATCCCAAGGTGCCCTAGTGATCTTTTCCTTTTCTCACGGGGTTTACTGTCTTTGGTAAACACGGGCTTCACGAACCCGGGGTACCCTAGTGATCCTTCTCTATTTTCGACCCTCTTTCTTGTCATTCAATTCCTTCTTTCTTTCTCTTCCCGTCTAGACCACAGATATTAAAACAAATGTTTGGCGCAGTATAGCCGAAATCGGCTCTTGCGCCAATAAACCCCAAAATCACTCACTCACACATATCAATTTATCTAATTTTTAATCACAGGTAAATATGTGAGAAACATGTTTTTAAAATTTATTAATGTTACTACATAATAAATGTTGAAATGCATACAAAACTTAGAAGTCTTTACTTAAATAAATAAAACATTATTTAGGACAATATAAAATCTTAATACAAATGATATATAAATTATATACACATATATACAATCGATTCTCGGTAATTTAAACCTTCAATAATACGAACCCCTCGATAATTCTGAGTATATGCTCAGTCTCTATAAAAACTCTTGATATTTCTAACTAATGCAATACCTTTTGGTACACTCGATATTTCAAAGTAAAATCTGTGGCTGGCCAGACTACAACACGTAATGTATATATATATAATTCGAAGTTATCTTATAAAATTCTCGACATTTCGAACACTCACTGTCATGTAGAGTCCTGTATCAAACAGGTTGAAGCTTACAAGTTTTGCTTTGTATTATCTCTGCATGTATCCCCTGAAACATAGTCCCTTTGATGATCATCTGTCTGCTAGCCCTTCTTTGTGTTTTCCGGTTCTCAGGTGATTGTAAACTTTTATTGCTTTATTTTTCAAGTGGACAATAGACCAACCGCACTGTTGTCAGCCCTTTATTTCTTTCGTTTAACAAGTGGCCTTGCTACACATGTGTTCAGAAAGGAAGGTCCACTATTGTGAAGAAGAGATGCGTAGGATTGTGTATGCATGTATTGAATTCATTCTTTTAATACAGCCGTATGATATTTATACTGTATAATATGTACTTTTTAAAAAACTTTAAAATAATTTTATTTATATATACAATTGTTGTTTTATTACATAGTTTTAAATTTAAATATGTTAGAAAAAAACTTCCTTCGTTTATTTTGAGAGTTTTTTTCCACCCTCTTGATAATTCGAAGTTTTTCATTGGTCCCTCCAACTTCGAATCATAGAGTCGACTGTATATATATATATAATTGTGAAAAAACATTTTATTGAATTATTCACTAATGGAATCTTTATAATAATCGCAATTGATAATAATTTCGATAATATTGACCTAGACTACAGATTTTGGAAAAAATTTGGTCTTTTTCAAGGTCATGGACCCCCAAAGATTCCACGGACATTCTAGTCTCCAGCTGTGTAAAATTATCAAAATAGAGAGATTTTAAAAGATTTTAGGGTTATATATTAATTTGTAGTCATCGGGTTATCTTATAATTTTAGAATATCACAACTACTAATGTTTTTAATGCTGATTCAATTTATTCCTTCTTAAAGATTGTCTTTATTTACAATAGACCTTTAAGGAAGAAGTATAGGTTTCCATGCTTCAATAAATCATTACTAATATGAAAAAGAAACTAAGTACAAATCAACTATTTGGAACGTCTTTACTGTGTCAGATCGATTATCTTCCATGAATGTTGACCTTTTTCACCCATATTTCTAACATCAGTTAATAAGCATTTAGTTAGATTGTTACATTGCTGTTAACGTACGAGAAATTATACTCAATTAAGTTGCGATGGAAAATAACTAAAAATATTTGTTATTAAAAAGCTAATTAAAGAAATTATGCATGGGCAGGTAAAAAAAATTAAAAAATGGTTGCAATCACGATGCATTCTGCATTTTTAAGTGATATTTTTATTGAAATTGGAATTAGAGAATGTCATATTAAGAATAAACTACATCTTTTTGTCTGTATTCCTAGTTAATCTAAGTACATTTACAATTTTAGAAAAAACTAGTATAAACTTAATGTTCTTACTCAAATTATCTGAGTTTTCTGTAAATAATTTTCAAATCTTTTCTTCCTCTCGTCTGCTTTTAATTATATTGTTTACTAATTATTAATTAATTCAGTTCCGGTTTATCCATTGGGCGCTTGGGCCCGGACAAGCTGGACTTAGCCAGATTTTATGGTAATAAATTTCAATCCACCAGTGCCAAGGGGGTGGGGCCGTAGATCTTTTGCGCACAGGGCCCGAAATGAGCTTAAACCGGCCCTGTTTTAATCCATTGAGTTATTATATTTTATTTTAATTTCGGAGTGAATTGGTAAGCCATCAGTGAAGGATACGTCTTTCACCGGTACTAACTCAATCGAACTTTTAAACAGGTTTTAACCTATTGAATCAATTTGCTTCTATTTTTTTTATCGTAGATGCAAAGATTATTTCGTGCAAAATCATAGAAGGTAATATTTCTATTACTTGGGGATTAATACGATATGTGTTTGATAATATTTTAAGCTTTTGTACGTTTGAGAAACTATATTCAATATGTATTTTCAGTATTTCAATATAAAATTTACACGTAAGGGAAAATATTGTCAAGTAATGTCAATAGTTAAAGTCAAAACTACCATTCTTTGAAATGCTTGATAACCTTTTTTTTTTTTTTTTTTTTTTTGTTGTTGCTTTAATGCGTTTTCGAAATTTGCTCGTATGCACAATTGGCTTATAGTTTTTGGTCTACTTTTTTGCAACTAAGTAGTAATTGTTTTGAGTGTTGCATAAACTGCGGGAGGATATCTGTGTGAAAACTAAATGCAAGCAAAAGTGATTTTTTCTGTTATTTATTCATTCAGTGGATAGTTCTAGGATTCAAAGATGAGACACTCATGAAAAAAATATTTTTATTTAAGTGAAATAACTTACAAACTCTAAATTTGAGAGGAAGGACAAAAACAATCTAGATAGGAGGAAAATAAGACATATGCACTCTTTTTTTCCCTACCTTCTAAATGTCTCTCACTTTTAGTTAATATAAGTTACCACGACTAAAGTATAAACCGGAATTCAGATCTGTAAAATCCTAACTAAAGCAGCAGCTACTGTAATAGTAAGGACGATAATATCTCGTGCACAGAGCATAAAAATTTTAAAACTTCTTATCTCTTCCTTTAACTGTATCTGTGAAGAAATTATATAAAAAGACTGGAAACTTCAGTTTACTTCAGTTGTCAGCATAATTTTGCAAACGACTACAGGAAATGACCGTGAGAATTCTTGAAAAAGGAAATTGGTAAAAGAGGGTTAAATCATTGTAAGAGAAGCAATAAAAATGAAATGAAATTTTAAGAAGCGAAAGATCAAATTTGATCATCATAGAAAAAGGTCATTTACAAATAACATGATGCAATCGAAAACGTTTTTATGTCAGAAGATATAACCAACAGTCCCTAAGGGAAATTCTTTAAAAAAAATTCGATATTAGAATTATATACATACAAAATGAGCATGCATACAACACTAGAAGCATCATTTCACATCGTTACACTGTGTGTTGGCATAATGAACTTCTGGAAATGAACGTATGGATTTACAAAAGTAATATTGTTGCCGTGGTACCCTTGGCGTTATGGTCACGGCCGGCGTGTCACAGATTCGAATCCTGGTGCAACTGATGACCCACCGTTGTGGGGGAGGGGGACTGATGCAAAATCTGTCGAGTTCAAAGCCCTTCCGTTGGTTAGGTGAAGTAGTTTTTACAGGGGGTATCTACTCAGGTGTCGTCCTCGTCAAATGACTCTTTCAAAATGACGAGTTGCTTTATAGTACAATCAGTGGCACACACAAAAGGGGAGTCCTGGGGGTCCGTCCCCTCCAAAAAGCCCTTGATTTTTTTCCGATTGATTATAATTGTATGAATATAGTACGTAAAATTAATTAAGTATTTGTTTTTAATAGTTAATTTTATTAATTAATGCTAATTATTCATTTATTAATTCGTTTTTTACTGTTTTTTGTTCCCGAAAATCGACAAAATTAAAAGAATATGTTGGACGGCGTATTGAAGCATGGTACGAGAACAGTGGACTTTCGTCCTTGGACACTCCCCCCCCCCCCGTTGAAAAATTCCTGTATGCGCTATGTTAATAAAACTCTCTCACTCTCATGAAAGAAGTAGAAATGATACAACAGAATTAAATCTTTCTGAATAAAAAGAAAGAAAAAATAAAGCCAAACTGTAGACGTCGAAAATCAAGTTCAGGTTTCCTAGAAAAAAAAAATAATTAAACGAGAGGGGTTAAAAAACATCAGAAATATTTCTCACGTAATTTATCATCACATCATGACGCAATCGGAACTTGCTAATTTCCTAACAGAAGACCTAACCAGCTGTTTCAATTCCGGTGATCGAACGCTCGTTTACTAAACCCAATATTACACCTATAATCCCAAATTTTATAACTTCCTAAAAAATCTTTTCCTCTATGCTACTACAAAAGAACAAAATAATATGGAAGAGGGTATCTTCTGTGCAGAGCGAAATGGGTCATTAGAAGCAATTAAAGCATTTAACTGGACCTCTACCTTCTTATTATGTATGATAAGAGAAAGAAATAGTTCCTCTTTGGCTAAAGGCTACTTCGGGGCAATAAGGCTTAACACGGCACTACCTACTCTCTCAAAAAGTTCTATTCCTCCCCTCTTCCACTTGGTACTTGCTCTGTATGATGGGTACGTAGGCATATAGACGCGTGCTTTCCGACACCAGGTGTTCCAGAGACGGTGTCTCAGCTGCCAGGCTTAAGATTTCGGACGTGCCAAGGGTGTTCGATGAAGTTTTTGATCGAAATATCCGAAGGCGCCCGTTAGAGTTGATTTCCATCCGGTTCTAATAAGATTAAGCAGGGATTGCTGAAACAAAAAGAAAGAAAATAACAAGAGGTAATAAAAGGCAAGAGGACATTCTCTTTAACCCGAAACCCTCACCGGTCACGTACTGGGTATTATCAAAGCGTTTAGTAACAATGTAAAAGAGGAAACCACGTGGACGAAAGTTGGCTTTCGATGCTTTTTACAGGATATTTCAACGGCGTATTGAGTTCCATAATTGCCAACGGAAATTCTGTCTATAGATGGTGACGCGATATTTCTGTAATTTATTTGCTTTTTGTTTTTATAAGTGTCGGGGTGGAATCGTATTTTGTTTTTTAAACAGCTCAATGGTCGGGAAATTTTTACGGGTTTAAACTCCCGTCATTGTTACGCAATCTATAGGCATTATTATCTGGAAAATTATTAAAATGCGTAGGCTGTGTTTAACCCTGGCTAGTCATTTTTAAAAAAAAGATAAATGTAAGAGATTGTAGTTGTCAAAAAAAGCAAATAAATTGCAAATTTTTATGTGAAGAAAAGCTTGGAATAATAATAAATTACTCAATCATAGTGACAAATACATTAGTTTTAATGAATAATTAATAAAAGGATAAATAATAAAAAAATGGAATTGTATTATGTTAATATTACACTTGAATTTAACTGCGCTTTTTGGTAAGAGCCTAAATA
Source organism: Trichonephila clavata (assembly GCA_019973975.1). Lineage (NCBI taxonomy): Eukaryota > Metazoa > Arthropoda > Arachnida > Araneae > Nephilidae > Trichonephila > Trichonephila clavata. The sequence continues at coordinate 148,936 of BMAO01021626.1, read as the reverse complement.
CTAGTTTTTTTAAAAAACGGAAAATTATTGAAGAAAGAGTTAAATATATTCTAAAATATGATTTTTTTAGCAATCATTTATTCTTTCGCAAACTGGAAGATACTTAGTTATTTAAACTTGAATGTTGCTTGCTTCTAGATATTCGAATATTTGTCTTAAGATACTTCATTTTTCATTATTGAAGAAAAAGTTTCAGCCTCTCAAACATTTTATTAAAAAAACACCTTAAAAATGTTGATTAGATAAAAATTTAGGGTAGTTAAAGAGTTTAATTCTAATTTTAAGTTTTGGGAAATAAAACCACCAAATCAAATGCATCAGTTATAAGGGTCTCCTTATCAAACTCCGACTATCTGGCAATCCAGAGATTTTGACTCGAAATCTGCTTTACAGTAGCAGTTGTAGTTATGACACAAAATACCAAGAAATAACTACAAAGACAAATGATCATGTAAGGAATTTATTAAACTAACTATCCATACTCGAGAATTGAGAGAAAGATCAACTAATATTTAAATAATCATAAAATCACTTACCTGAAAATATTTGCAGGCATTCATAACTGTAGCTGCCACAAAATGACAAAAGATCTTGTGTCTACGAAGAAGTTTTAGATCCGATGTTCAGTAAGACTTATCCAATAATTTTCCAGAGTGGAATTTAGTTTCAACGCCACAACCTGAGTTTATACAACAAAGCACTAATTAACTGATGAATCTAATTTTCAAGAGAAGAATCTCATTACAGCTGATTGCAAACTTCTCAATTAAGAACTATGTATTATTTCCCCATTTATCTCTCTCTAACATTTTTATAGTTTAGAACAAATCTGAATAATCATTTGCCACTGTTATGAAGTACTAGTTAATACCATAGCGACTAAAAATTTTCACGTAATGCAATAAAAAATTGACTCAAATAAGTAACCATCTTTAATAAGTTTTTCTAGTGTGCTAGTGTAATATGGAGAAATGGAGTGAAAAATGGATACATGTACTAGAAAATATACGCGAATGAGGTTTTATCTTGGAAGTCAACCCTTGCCAGTTGGCAGTAGTTAAAACAAGTAATATATAAAAAAAATTAAGTCAATTATTTCTTAGGTCCAAACAAAGATAAATTTTATTTTTGTTACTTTTTATTAAATCATTACAATTAATATAAATATACGTATATATATGTATGACACAGAATCACTATATTAAGTGACAAAATAGAAAGCGATTTTCCTTGCAAATTTCCATTTTTCTTTCTATAGGGGATGTTGAACTATTATTATTGTTTGTTTGTTTAATTTTATTCATAAATCAAATTTAATTATTCCAGTAAAATATAGTAAAAAAATCCCTTTCTCAGAAATTAGGCCTTTTTTAGATGGGATTTGAACCCATGACATTTGGATTAGAAGTCCAACGCTCTATCCATTACGCTACAGAGGCACAACGAGCTATTTTCCTTTTTATATAGGGTGTTGAACTATTATTTTCTTATTACTATTTATTCATTAAATAAATTTGATTATAGAATTAACATTTGAAAAACTGTATTAACACAAGTTTAAAAAATATATTTGAACTTGACTGGATGAATAAAAAGTATTTTTAGCAAGATATATATATATAATAATATATAGGTGGGAGAGTGTGAATTAATAGTAGGAATTGAAATAATAATGAAGTCTGTGACCAATGAACTTCATGTAGCTTCTAGAGGGCCATGTTATTTCATACCAATCTTATCTCAAAACTTCTTAGAGGCTGACAAATTCTCAGATTTTTTTGCATTATTATAAGAATATTGAATTTTCTAATCAACGAAAGTCTTACTAAGATTCGAGGAGTTTGATGAAATTGATATTTTTAATACCAAAATACAATTTATTTTAAATGATATTAAATTATACATAATTTATACCTAACAATATTGCAATATTATTCAAATTCCAATATAAATTAAGTAATTATTGGTATTCTTCAAAAAGTTATTTTTTATAAGCTACTGATGTGTGTGTATGTGTTCAGTATTTAACTTTTATACTTTACTTTATTTTTGTTTTAACATTTTAACTTAAAAAAGTAATGTTATATATATATATATATATATATTATTTATAATGACAATCTACTTACGCAAAAAAAAGATAAATTACAAATAAATATAAGAAAATTAAATTTTTATATGTTCACATAGATTGTTCGAGCTGAAATTTCAATACATTGCGTTTGAGAATTACATCCTGTACTTAGAAAAATAATAATAATATACTTTTGTTAATTAAAAATGTCTTAAACATTAAAACAAAATAAAATAAAATTCCCTTTGGATTTTAATTGAGAAACTAATTTTCCTTAGCATATTAATAATTCGATGTCTGAGAATTCCTTTCACAAAATATGAAACTTCAACAACTCCTCCAATTATACATTCTTGAGCTTCACAAACTAATTTGAAAACTTTCCAATTTGATCTTACTTGATTAATGATTTACTGAGCCATAGCATCATAACTATGTATAATGATGTCTCTTGCTCCTATTTATAGTGTTAATTCAATTTTTTCTCGGGATCCTCCCCTGCCAATCAGTTTTCAATAACTTTTCGATGAACACATTCGCGTAATTGCCTCTGCTCATTAATTTAGCTCAGAAAAAATGTCAACTTAAATTGCCCACGTTCGACATCTTGTATAAAAATCTTATATCTATAATTTAACATCTTGAATACCGTCTCAGCAATTACAGACCTGGCAAACACTGTCTCCGTCTGAAATTGCTCTTCATACTTTTTACTTAATTTTCTGTAATTTGAGTTTTATTGCAAAATTAATTTGTTCCGCTTGGACGGAATAAAAATAAACAACTGGGGGATTGAGGATTAATTTAAGGTGATTAACTACGTTTGAAACAGTAATTTGAAAAAAACCGCTTAAACGGATGACTATTTTAATTAGTGTCAGTTGAATTAGAATGCGCACATACAATTGTCTTAAGAATATTATTATAAGGAAAATCTGTTTAAGGCGGTTCACCCACGTGACGGCCTGTTTTTTAGCATTCTTGGGGAATTTTTTTTGATGACCAGTAAAAAGATAGAGCCTTAAGTTTTCATCATTTATTTATATGCATTTTAAGAGTATGTATATAAATGTTTAGCCAAAAAAATATCCAATAGAACGTAAGTTATAGCGCTCTGAACACACCCACCTCAAAAAAATGGACGCTCACTTCCTCCGCGATTACGGCTGATTGGCTTATCTGAAATACAACAAATGAATAGCGTTTTAATTTATAAACTTAAGTACCCAGAATGTACTAAACTCAATTAAAAATGTAAAAAATTCGAGTTTTGGTTGACCTCTGAAGAAAAAGTTTCAAATTTCAGGGATTTTTCTTGTTGTATTTTTATTATAAAAAATAGAAATATTTTGAATTTTGAAATGATCGTAGTCCATTTGGTGCGTATATGTGTGATGAGTCTACCCTATAAATTTGAAATCAGTCGGTCTAACCGTTCTTGAGATAGGATGGAGGAAAGTTTGAAAAACACAGTTTTGGAGAAAAATGCGTTTAAAAAGTTTCGAGTCCGATTAAAACAATGAAAATCTTAACTTACCCTCAATTGGCGATTCCTGGTGGCAAAGACTAAAACAAGTTCGACGAAATATTCAATAACCATATATATTTCCTTTTAAATCTCTACAAACTTATATGAACGTATATTTGCATAGAAGGGTCAATGGTATCAAGCCGACTGTACACAATAGGCCAAGCTTTTGATTGCCAACTCAGCCTACTAACACTTGCTTCTTTATAACGACTTCAAATTAAAAAAAAAAATCACTTTACCATCGTATTCTAGACATGTTAAAAAAGCAATTTATGGAAATTTTTATTTTTTATTTTTGAACCCAACACACACACATGGGTGAATCTCCTTAAACCGAATTATCACCCAACACCCTTCCTTTTGTACTGTAAAATTCGCTTAGCGTGAACATTCTTAAGATGAAAAGATTTCTCATCTAGGAATGAACGAAATACGGAAAACACCAGTCGCATGGAGGTGATATTTAAGAGGAGTATTAAACGAGAGGTGGTTTTCACATGTTTCGTAGGAAGGGGGATAATTTGGCTTTAAAATACCCTCGGAATAGCCTGTAACACGAGCCAATTTTGTTTATCTACGGTACTTTCACACTCTCTAACTCTACAAACGCCACACAAAACATCTAAAGTTAGGAACACCATGAAAAGTATGCACAACTATTTAGATGCATATTCAAACTGTGAAATGAATAAAAAATAGACGACATCAAACAATTTGATTCTAAAAAAGACACAATACAGAGAAAAATCAGATTATTTTCCCCAGAGTTAATAAATGTTTTGTTTTTTTAAAAAAACTGAAAACTTTTGTATTAGATTCCATTCAGTTTTTGTGAATCTTATTTTTTAATTGATTTTTATTAAATACATGCATATATACTTATCTGTGTAAATAAAATATACTCTAATAAACTTAACTTTTTGTGAAATATGTTTTTCTCTCCAATACCCTTCAACACGGACAAATATTTCAGTTCCCTCATTTTCGAGGTAAGCGATTTTCTCTGTAGTTTAAAGCGATTTAGAAAGAAGTCATCCCGAATGGCGAGTTTTACATCTCCTCGTTTTATTGATAGCGGAACCCACCCAATCTTTGTGAATGAGCGACGGTGTCATCTGTTATCAACTTGGGAATGAGCGATTCGATATGCAGAGAAGAATTTACAAAAATTAAGTTTCATTCAAATTATCTATGCAGATGAGGTCTCATGCATCATCGGACGTCAAGTGGACGACGTAGGCGCAAATTGCCTGGGCTTACGGGCAGCTCTGGTGGGAACGCAGCTTCTGTCTGACGAGGCAGTCGTATCACTTTTTTACAATTCAAAAGCCTATCAAAAGAAAGAGAGAATTTTAATTTATGCTTCTCCCTTTTAGTTTTGTTTTGCTTTTGCGTGTATGTTGTTTTCGTGCTTAAGTTGAAAACAGTGTTAAACACTTTCTCTGATAAAAAATAAAATGTGTGGTTGGGGTTATTTATGAGCTCTGTTAAAAGATTCGTTTTTGCATGCTAAAATAGCGACAATACTCCAAAGCAGCGTTGAATACTTTTCTTGAGAAAAATAAAGCGAAAAAAAGTAAAATTACTTTTAAGTAACCAATGAAATTTAAATAAAAAGTATGTGAATTCTCTTTTATTAGCTGACAGCTAATAGAAAAATCTTATTCGCTTCTCCGTTTGAATGAATAGTTATGCACTGTCCTGTTGTTGTTGTTACTTATCTCCTTGTCTAGCTTCTGCTACACGAGATCTATGAGTTTATTCACCCTCAAAAAGTCATAAACTACCATAGGAAGACCTGGCAAGTCGTCGTAGGACAAACCCAGGCATCCAAGAATATGAGTCGGGGAAGCCTGCTCAATGGTACATTTTGGACAAATCGGATGGGTTTTATGGCCATTCTGGAAGGTAAGGCTTCTTAAATGTCCACTGAGAAATCTGGAAATTGCCGTCTGTCGCGATTCATATCAAGGGATCTTCCAGGGGAGGTAGCTCGATACCAAATATGAACCGGGGGGACGAGCCATATCAAGTCTTTTGATCAATATGTTTTCTAGCAGAGTACAGCCCAAGAAAAGTCAGGCAATTAGATGTAGCCAGAGCCTCTCTGGCACCCTCCTTCGCCAAGGCATCCGCCTCCTTATTACCCTAAATATCTACATGCGAGGGGATCTCTTGAAAGTGCACACGACAAGACGATGAGACTTGTTTTAATTTATTACGAATAGAAATTCCAGTTTTGTCACCAACGCTACTTCAGTTTGACAAATGTTGGATGGCACTTCGACTATCAGACAGAATCCAGATGGACTTAGGGTCTAAGGAAGACAGGATATAACTTAGTCCCTCACCGATAGCGACGAGTTCACTTTTAAAAACTGAACCAAAATTAGTCCTGTGTATATATTATAATAAATTATATTATGCACCAGAGAAACGATATAAACTATCTCAACCTAGTTCTCCCAAAAATATAGAGGGGGCACCATAGATTAGTGGTTATAGTCAAGGATTCGTCACCAATACATTACGAGCTCTAGCCACACTGCCGCTGAACACCCACCTAGTAGGCCTCCCGTTGGTGTGGTGCGAAAGTTTGGAAATAAGAAGCAAGCTCAGGTGTCACTTGGCCACGATTAAAAATTACGCGGTCCAACACTAGAAGCTCTCGGGTTGCTTTGTAGTACGACATTAATAACTACACTATATGAAAATTTTTCATTTTTTTTTTATTTTTTGAATCGCATATCAGAATTAATACTTGATGTATAACTTGTAGCAGGCATTATCCAGACTCGAACTTAAATCATGTTGCCACTGGAAAGGCACCACTGATGCACATTAAATCTGTCGTGGGTCAAAGTCATCTCATCGATAATATGTGGAAATTATGAGTGGAGTTGTGTGTGTCAGCTTAGGTGTCATCCTCGTCACTTGCTTACGGTTCAGAATAATGAAGCCCATCACCAAAAACACAATAACAAAACATAATATTTAAGGAACTAACAAAGTTTTAAATTATAAATACATTTAAGATCAATTTGGCTTAAAAATAATGGACATTTATAATTACTTTTATTTTCATTTTTAAAACAATAAATGGTAGCTACATATATATGCGACTAATATTATGTTGACCAATTATTTAATTTTTTTCTCTGCATAAAACGCTCTATATAAATTTTCTTGTAAAAATTATTTGAAATTTAGAATCCAATTATTGATATTTATCTTTCTTTTAATACTTGTATTTAACCTTAGTTTTTTTAAGTAAGGACTATGCATTTCTTACATGCATCATTCAATTTTAAAACAATTTAAAATAAATATGGACAATTACGTGAAATCAATTACACATGATATATTTTTCAAACAACTTGACCAAATATGATGCTTATATTAGAGCAGTGGTCTTCAAAATTTTCAATTCATGGAAACCCTAGAACTGGAAGATGTTTCGTGGAATCCCTAGAACTAGAAAGTATTTTCTTTGAACCCCATTCCATACACATACTTCAAAGAATACATCTCAAAATAATATTTTAGTAGAATAACATGTTATAAGCATTTTATGTGAAGTCAATTAAAAAAGTATTGCATTATTAAAAACTTCTAATCTAATAATTTTGATATAATTTACTAATAATATTAATTTGAGATCCAAGTGTCACCTATCCATGCATTATATTTAGTAACTGGGATAGGTGCTTGCTTTTTTTCTCACAAACTGTCGAATAACTCTTCTGAGATTAAATGCAATAGCATTACATATTTTGAGTTTAATTTGTTTTTATACTGTATTTTTGTAGCCGCTTTCATTGAGAAATATATTTCACTTAAACACAATGTTCTGAGTGTCATTGAAATGCTTATAGTTGTGTGAGAAATCCCGTTTATTTTGCATGAATTTGCAATCTAAAATTTAGAAGCTGTTCTTGCTTAAACTTAGATTTTAACACTGAATCTGTTGATAAGTTGTTTCCTCTGCTTCATTATAGGTCTTTTCTCCACAAATACAAAAAGGTTCATTTTTCATTTGAAAACTATTTAGTTTTGCAAGACATTGTGCTAACGAGTATAAAATTATCACGTGGAACCCGAGATAGTAAACAATAGAATATTCATAATCTACTAGGAAGTATATATATAAAGATAAAACGTTTTAATATTCTTTTATTACAATAAAAGTTTAAAAAATGGTGCAAAATAAAATTACTATACATATAAATAAAATTTTCAGTATCAATGAATAGAGGGGATAAGTTTAAGATACTTTTAACTATATAAACTTCATAGACAACGTGAATCCATTTTGCATACATATTTACTTCTCGATTTTTTTATTGTGACTCGTGGAACCCTTGATTGTGCTTTATGGAATACAGTTTAAAGATTACTGTAAAGAGTTAAGAATGATACTTGGAGTTAAAGAATGATACTTAAAACTAATTTTTGAATTCGAATTTTGGACCCTCTGTTGTTTATGACCTTTGTTATATCCTGTCTCAACACCTGACAAATCGCCTTCATTTGATTTGGTTGAGAACAATTTATTTATTACAATCAAATGTGTGCCAATTTATTAATTACAACTATGCGAGTGGAATTACAAATTATAAACGAAAATGTGCGCCAACAATTTTCGAAACAAAGAAAGAAATCTAGAAATGCAGCAGCAATAAACTTGGCTCCCGACGAAAGCATCATCAAAATAACGAAAAGTATCCTTAGCAAACAAAAAAAGTCTTTCATAACTCTGGGTTTATTGCAAATTATATTTCTATTTTTACGAGTCGATTAACATTTATTCTCCACCTCGTTTCTCTGATTATGTCTCAGCAATTACTTACTCGTCATTATTCAGATTTTTTCTTGAAAAAAAAAGAGCGAAGATAAAGAACAACAAAGGGTATGGTAAGAGTGAAAAAATGGCTATGAATTCAAAGCCATAAATGCTTTTTGTTATGGTCCGTTTAATTGGGCAATTATGGAATAGATGTTTTTAATATGCTTTGCCCGTATAATTGCTTGCTCAGTTTTACGAGTTTGTGTAGTTATGATAGCCATATTTTATAGGTTACGTAATGCCTACTGTTTTTATTTATGGACTGCAGATTGATGATAACAATAAATTTTAATGATGTTTAATAAAAATTTGTGTAGAAATTCAAGATTTTAGTTCTAGCTAAAAATAGTTACTTTTGTGATAACAAATGGACACCTTAGGGGGGAGGGTTGTATTGTAGATTAATAATTTGGATATATTTGATATTAATTCAGTTACTTTTGACTATATTACAAGTTCTTGCAATCTAAAAAATTAACTGATGTTTTTCATTAAAAATATTTTGCCTTTGAACACATTTTTTCGAAAAATATTTTTAATTAAAGAACAAACCATAAAAACTTATGGAAAGAGTAGGGTAAACTTGTGGAATAAACTCTAAAAAAATTTAAAAAGTTAAAACAAATTTCCTATTTTAAAAGATTGAATAGCTAATAAAGTTAATGTATTTTAATAATATAACTTATAGATGTAAATTATTCTAATTATAACCCAACAAAAAGAATTACCACTATTTTTTACTGTTAAAAGAAATAGAAATTCCTTTTGTTACGAACATGATTCTTTTATTTTGATGCTTGATTTATTCATTTAAAAATAAGAACTTAATTCTCGTTACCCCCGAAGAGAAATAATTTAATCAAATTCCTCATTAAATTGTATTTGACCGAATTGATTTCGTATAATAAAACTATGGGTTTAAAAAATTATGTATTCTCTTTTTCTTTAATGTTAAGTTCATTATACTTCCTACACCCTTGATCACTCTCAAAAATTTAATGTTGTAAATAATTTTCAAAATTTTTACCCTTTTTTAAAAAGGTTTATTTAATAATTCAAAAACGTCTTATTTTTCAGCACAAACCAAACCTAATATTCTTGGTGTTAAATTCTCAGATATGCTGCTTTTACAATTATGCTGCATTATTCGAAAATTCTGTTAACATTTTTAATGAAATAATATGTTTAGAAAATGAACATGATAATATAGTTGTTAATGATTTAGTTACTGCTAAAAAGAAAACGACAAATGATTACAAAAGGTGCAAAATATTTTCTGTTGCCTTTTGAAGGTTTTTCATTGAATTCCGATCATAAGATATTTTTAATGAAGTTTTGACTTCAATATATATATATATATATTCCATTTAAAGAACATTAATGACTACGATAGAGGAATCATGTTTAATTATAAGTATTCTTTTTGAAAAATCTTCATTTTTAAATATTTACCTTTAAAAAAAGAGTAAATAAATCTTTTTATATAAAAAAATACAACATTATTTGTGCTCCATGTTGATGTTAAGTATTATCCAAAGTTCTGAAAATCTTATTTTCTTAAGTTCTAACATTTTTGATTCCCAATTTCTATCTTTTTTATTTAATTAACTGTTGAATTTTTTAAAAAAAATTATGATTTCGTGTTTTGTAAAAGAGTGATTTTTGTATTGTAAAGCACGCGGCTCAGAAAAAAATAAAGCACTAATTTATCAATTATGGTTTGAAGAAATTAAGAAAACTAATTGTATCTGTGCACATAAACGGGTAATTTCTTAAAGATTTTAATTATTAGAATATTTGTGGTTTCAAATAACTGCTTTGAATAAATTACAACAAAGGTAATAATATTTATTTCACCCTAAAATTATAATTTAAAAAAGAATTGATTTAATAATTTAAGAGACTTTATAAAGAAGTAATGGAATTCTCATGTGTACATAATTTTAAGCAAAACTTTAAATAAAAATTTTAGAGGTGAAAGATTCGCAAGATTGTTATCAAAATTTAAACAAATTAAATTTAGTGCTTAATGTATTATGAAACTTTCTTGTTTTACACATAATATATTATGTTTATTAATTAATAATTTTATATATATATATATACAAATGCAATGAAAAATAAGACAAAAACCTTATTAATAATTAATCTGCATCAGGAAAAGTTTAATAGTCTTAAAATTTTAAAATTATAAAGAGCAGCAATTAAAAATTTATTCATTTATACACACACACACACGCACGCACGCACGCAAACACACACGCGCGCACATATACTATATATATATATATATATATGTAAGCATATGCATTCAAGATCTTTCACATGATCTTTTTCATCCATATATCTTGAAAAATTTCTTTAAAAATAAAATATGAAGAGAAAATGTAAACAAAATTAATAACTTTTAATAAAAAATTGATATTCATGTCTATTTGCTTAGATTACTTGCAAATAAATACATTTTGGCTTCTTTTTATAGGCATAGTAGAGGGTAACAATAACAGTATAAAATTAGGTACAATAAAAAGTAAATAATTTTAAATCCAATATTCGAGACACAATAATTCTTTTATTACAATTTAATGAGCATTTGACAAACTACATTCTACACTCAGAACGTGCCGCACAATTTATTAAAGTATATATTGTATTACACGTCAACCAAATATATTACATTACATTTTTCGAAACATGTTTACAAATTCAATAATACATTCGTCAAATTGCATCATAATGTATTAAAGTACACTATTAGATATATATCTCTCGGAATAATATAAACAATATTATCGAAATATGTTACTCATTGAAAATCAATTGTGACATAGTTAAGAATTTCAATAGTAGTATGTAATGTTTTTGTTTATCTGTATGCAGTACTTATCCCTGTGGTAAATATTTAAATCTAAGACTCAAATTATTTTGCTTACTTACCATATTTTTAATGTAAATATCATCTTTTTGTCCACAAAAAGTCCTAAGATATCAGTTTTAAAAGCTTCAAAATTTTAAAATTAAATTTTCTAGTCCTACATCTGCTCAAAGTTACGCTAGAAATCCGCTAATCATCAACTTTATCTGTCTTATTATTTGCATAACAAGAACAAAGGTTTTGAAACGCATGGCCACCAACTGTCACATCAAAATATCTGACAGTTGGTAGACGTGACACATCGTTTGACTGCTATCAGTTTTATTTTAGTTTTTTTTTTTCAGGAACATATTGCCGTTTTTGTACATAAATAATTGATATAATTGAAAACTTAGTTCTTATTTGCTTGAAAATTCAATTGTAAATTATTGGGGAAGTTTTTGTTTTAACTTGTTTCATTTCTACAAACTTAAAGCACTTATGTTATTGCTGTATTTATCTTTTATTATTGTTGTTTCAGAAGCTTTAGAAAATATTTAAAAATTTAAATAAATTTTTTGTCGAACTAAACTTTTGAAACATTATTGGATTTTGCCTACTGAAATAATAATTTTGATGTTCATGATACAATTTTAAAAACAAAAAGAATTTTTAAGAAGTAAACTAGCACATTATGCATTAAACATTTATTAATTATGTTTAAAGGTAAAAAAAAAATACTTACTTTATTATATATATACTTACTTAATCGGGAAATGTATCTTAAACTTGAGATGTTTCACTGTTAATACTGTTTTATACAATTTTTAACGCCCTTTTATAAGTTTGTTTTCTATGTAACGGAATCTTTGAACTCGATTTTTACCCACTTTAAAAGGTCAGATTAATTCGAAATTTTGCTCACTTGTCCAGGACCGATGACAATACAATAATTTCATCATTTTATTCCACTGTCCTGACCAGGATCAGCGATTTTCCATTTTCAGATCCCATCCAGCATCTAACGACTCATTTCAGATCCCATTTTCAGATTTGGCGACTAAAGGATTAAGTTACAAATTAATTCTATAAACTATAAAAGGGTGTTTTTTAGTTTTTTTAAACTATACTTTATTATTCTTTGAAAATTCGAATTTTAACAAAAAAACAACAGATTTGAAAAAATATTTCATATCAGTGAAAGAAGAAACATTCAAATAGGTGCATTACAAAATGCTTCTAAACAAAACAAATGGCGTACATTTTGATTATTCAAATATAACAAGCATCATTTGTCGTCCTAAATTTCTATTAATTGTTTAATCTGAGTATCGATAATGCATCTGACTTCCAATACAATAACTTTTTCTTGAAATGTGTTTAAAAACTTTTTTTAAATATAAATCTTAATATAGAGAAAACATTAAATTCCTTTTATAATACAGGTTATATTGTTACTTAATTACCTTTGAGATCTATATCAAATTACGAGTTTATCAAGCATTCGTTTGAGTACAAACCAAGATAGCTTAAAATAAAACATAAAAAACTGGTTTCATCTACATGCAATATTACAGTGTTTACTTCCATCCCGTTTCATTAACATATATAAGAAATGTTTTATCATAAGGTCTTCATTAAATATCAAAAGAAATAATTTTTTTAGTACTTTTCAAAATGAAATCAATGAAAATTAATTAAAAACTATAAGAAATTTGTTAAAATCTATATGTATTCCTCTTTTAATCGAATACCATCATTTGGATATTTTAGTTACTTATAAAAGGGGAACTTCTTATTTTTTAGTCACTTCCACATTTAGACTGCTAAAATTCTTAGATTAGTGCATAATCCTCGAATTAATCCATGATTTTGATAACGGAAAAAACGCATCCGATGGTTTACCAGGCTTCATTATTCAATATGTTTCAGATTTGTTTATGTAGCATTTCCAAATATTTATATTCAAATGAACAACCTACCTCATTGTTATATTGATGACTTTTCAAGATTATTATTCTTACAAATTGTTATATTCCTCACATTTCAAGATTATCATACTACTGCTCACAATTCCAGATTATCATACTGCTCACAATTCAAGGTTATTACACTGCTCTCACTTTAAAATTATATTGTTTACACTGTCATATTGCTTCAATGATGTGTAACGTTGTTCGCTTTGTTATATAGCTCAAACTTCAAGATTGTTATGCTGCTCACGTTGCTATATCTCTCACATTTATTGATCATTTTCATTTCATATGGTATATTATTTAAATCAGTAATTATATACAGCAGGAACATTTTTATTATTTTCTTATACATTTTATAACTATGTCCCTATACTTAATTAGCACAAGTAATAAATATTTTTTGTACTTGAGAAAAATAAAAGAATCCCGCGCTTGATTGACACATTACTCATACTTCAAGGCACTTTCATTTGTTAGATTATTCAAATCAACATAAATACCTTACCTTTCAGTGTTTTCTTCTTCCCCGCATGATGATTTCGTCTCTACACACAATTTTCACGTAAATACAACTATTTTTTTTAACTTGATGCTTAAAAGCAATGGAAGTAAGGGTCGTAATAACTTCATTCTTTTACTTCAGAACTTTCTCTCTCGCCCTTCTAAGCATCCACGAGCTCGTCTGACCTACTGACAGAAGAAGTACGGCGGCTTCTTTCTCAATATCTCGAACACCACAAACCCAGAGACCGAAAGTTGTAGAAAACAAAAGCCTCTAAGTCAATCTCCGAAGACTGGTTTCGAATATTGATTGATATAAGATTATGTGATCTGCTCAGAATGCGAAACGTACGCGTCCTCATCCGATAAAATCCAATTACAAGCTTAGTGCCAGACGTAAGCTGAAAAACGTCTTCCAACAAAACAAATAAAAAAAAGGGAACGAAATTGGCAATTTCGATGGAGTTTCTTCATAGCTCATACTACCTCTATAAAAACCCAATTACTGGCTTTTAAAGCTTAATTCGAGGCTATTTTTACAGCACCGCCTTATTTGGAGAGGTCAGTCTTTTTCACCGTTATGTAGGAGATGCACGTAGGGCTGTGAAAGTTGTGCCCAGAATTCTATGGCCGCGTCTGGCTGTCCCTTTTTCGTCTTTTGTTTCTTTCTTTATCTCTCTTTTTTAATATTCTCCCCCCCTTTGAGACATGAAGAGGAACTTGACCATTCACACCAGGAATCGGGGAGAGGTACGTGAGATGGAGAAAATGCGTTAGGTGCAAAGTCTTGGCCGTATTGCTACTGGATTTTTTTTCTATTTCTTTTCTTTTTTTAATGGCATCACGTATGCGAAAGTCGAGACTTGTTCGGGACTTTTGTTATGAGGGGTGGGGCCAGGGGTCATTCGTTTGGGCACGTACCGGATGGAAGTGCAGGAAGAGATTCTACGTGAGGATACTGTCGAGGAAGGTTTTTTGAAGAATGTCGTCTTCGTTGTTGATTTGGTTCGGTGTTGTTATCGCTGCTTCTGTGGAATGGATTTCACGAAAGATTCTAGGGATGAAGAAGGATTTCGCTTTTCTTCTGAACTCTGAAAGGATCGGAAAAAGAATCAGTTTCAGTATTCTCGTGTTGTAAGCGAGAAAAGATGATTGAAAACACTCCAAATACTGTTAAGTCTTAAAGAATAGTTTTCTGATGGATTGGAGGGAAATAAGTCACGTGCACTCGTGTAACGTGCAATAATTTTCTTACAAAATTACTAATGGCTAAAAAGAAAGTATTTTATGGTTGTCTAACTTAAATACAGTTCTAATTAATTAATTAGATCTAATTAAAATAACTAATAACGTTATTCATTTTATTTCATTGACTTGGGTTATTTAATTATTCGCCTCGGGATCAATGTCAAATCAATAATAGCGATTTCGTTTGATACTACCATTGGGTCTCCTATGATATGGTCCCATATTGTAATTAAAATTACCGCAATATACTAAAGCAAAGTAAGGATTTAGGGAAAAAATTAGTACTTAAAGAAAATATAAGCGATACTTTGTTATCCGCCTTAATTCTCATTCTTTACTACTCTTGACAAATTCTTAGATTCGGAATTTAACTATAATAGTTCTACTGATGTGATTTGTGTTTTGCATTCTTATTTCTAGTACTATTACCTTCAAGAATATAATTTCCCCCTATTTGAACTTTAGGGAATATGAATATATTTTTTTAGCCAAGCTTTCTTTTACATAAATTATTCTGCTGTCGTGGTTACCGGGTATTTATAATCTCAAGTTCATGGTCAATATTATTTGTTTTGTGGGTTTGAGATATTTTGAAACAACTAAAGGCCCGTATCGTGGAAGGACTGATGTACGATAAATCTCCCGAAATTCAAAGTTCTTACGTCAGCGTAGCGCGGAAGTTTGGAGGATGAAATGCGATATTGGGAATTTTTCTTGTCACTTGACTGCTGTTAAAAATTAATAGGATTATCGCTAATAGCCCTCGTATTGTTTCGAAGAACAATGCTAATAAATAATAAATCAAACAAGCAAAATTTATATTTATTAGGTATTTCAGTTATTTTTGACGCTACAATTTGTATTTGTTTTATTTGTGCATCCATTTTTTTATTGATGAAACGTTTCAAAGAAAGCTACGAAATTCAACTAAAATAATATATTCTAACATGTATGTATTGTCGGCTTATTTTTGATAACCTAAACAAAATTATTCAAAAACTTTTTTTCCGTTATCGTCAGCTGTTTACCCCCCCCCCCCTGCCGTTTAAAAATGACGAGATTCGCTCCCCAGTGCCACCGTTTTTCACGTAAGTGCGCGTATGTGGTATACTGGGAGAAAAAGAAAAGGCATAAATAAGTCAATTTTTCTCTGATTTTTGTAAATCCTTCCCAAACACTATCAAAGTCATTTATTGCGTTCCCGAGCCTTCGGAATAGTTTTACTGATAGCGGCTCAAAGAAATGAATCTTATTTTGGTAGGACGTATATATACGTCTGGAACACTGCGCGCACCTGTTGCGCGAAATGGATATATACGCCGGTGGCAATTAAAGGGGTTAAAAATATCACTTGGAAGAGGACAATTAAAAAAAAATAATTCAATTAGGCTTCGATTTTAGGGTCATTTTATATGATCTTTAGATAGTCAAATTAATTTATTTTGTATCGAGATCTGAAAATAAATTTTGGTATGTTTGAAATTGGCAACGGAGTAAAAGAAATTTGTGAAAACAGGACAGCAAGGAACAAACACATGCTGAAGTTTTAAAATGCTTTTTATAACAAAGAGCTCTCTAAATTTGGATTCTCATGATTTAAATAAAATGAGCCTTTCACCTTCTTCATTAACGGAATGTTGGAGTATAATCCAACGCAAAGAACTTAATTTTTTAAAGGCACATTTTAGAGAATTTTTAATGTTTTCGTCTTTTTCCTAAAAAAATTCGTTTTCTCATAACTCTGTATTATTGAAAATATGATAAAAAATTAGCACTCATAATGCAAGTATTTTTTGTTATACGTTTTCATCACTGCTATGCATTTTAGAACTCTTGGCAAATTATTATCTTTATTAATTTTCAATAGTTCATTGCTAGATACCATGAGTATTATTTGGGGAGATTACTTTTTCAATCACAAATAAGGAGGGATAATAAGTGTTGATCTCTTAATAGAAAATTCTACAAAGAATTTCTATTAAAAATCATTCTGACAAAGAAAATATCTTTTGCAAAAATGATATTTTCCTTGGAAGTTACTTCATCATTTTAACTTCATTGTTCGAAAATTATGATAAATGATTTAGAATTATGACGAACACAAAACAAAGTTAAAATATAAATAAAAGTAATAAAATGTATAAAACTTATGTATCAACATAAAGTGCAGTAAAATAATGTAACCACAACAGGAAATTAAAATAATAAACAAGGACTAAATGAATAAAACAATTTTTGTTTAAACAAATGATGAATAAAGAAAAAAATATTTTCCACTTAACCTATAAATAAAAAAAAAACTTTTCTATGTTTTGCTGTACAAAAATCTATCACCATTTGAAATAATTTTTTTTAAAAAAAACATTTTTTAGGATTAAAAATAAAATGAAAATTATTTTTAAAAAAATATTTTTTTGCACTAAAAAGATTTTTAAGAAAATTAAATTTTAATTGTTACCGAATTAAAAATAAAATGAAAGATTCCAGGAATTATTCGAATTAAAATATTCACGTTATCTTCGTTGTTTTTGGAACTTGTTTTTCAAATCTGTGGGAATTTTTTTTACATTTGAAATTTGAAAACATACTATGGTCATATAATTTATAACTAAAGTGTTTTTAAAAGGCAATTAAAAATATGAATGAAAAATTCGCTATTACATAAACAAATTTTATTCTCGTCAATTTGCTTCGTCAATCAGCGCCATCTATTGCGCAAGATAGGTACTCAGAAAATGTTGCTTTTACTTGTCTTAAGCATTCCTCTAAAAATTCTTGCAAAGGGAAAACAAAACAAATAAAATCATTTACTCTTTAAATACATAATATTATTTTTTTATAGATTCTGAAATGATAGCTATTATTTCTTGATTTTTAAAAGAAAACGGGCTACTGCTACGCACAGAAACACTTCAAAATTACTTTCACAACAAAATAATTTAGAATTATGGCTAGAACGATGTTATTAATGATGCAAAATTACACGGTATTGATGTAAATCATTCTGTAATTATACACGGATGTCTTCGACAAATTGACTTAGAAAAAAACTTGTCTATAAACTAAGTTGTTTAAATCTACTTTTTGCACACGAAGAAAAAATGTTTCTTTGCATATATTTTCTTTATCTCTTTACTTTCGCGTCTAATTTGTCTCCAATGTTTCAATTTTTTTCTTTCCTTTGAAATCTTTTACCATTTTTTTTATGCTACAGATTTCCATTTTCCCCCCAAAAACACTAGAATGTCTCTCTTTTGATTTCTATGTTGCTTGATAAGTCTATATATGCAGTCGACTCTCGCTAATTCGAAGTTGAAGGGACCAATGAAAAACTTCGAATTATCAAGAGGGTAGAAAAAAAAACCCCAAAATACACAAAGATAATCCCCCCCCCCCTGACACTTTTACCTTTTTAAACTATGTAATAAAACAACAATTGTACACATGTAAAAATTATTTTAAAGTATTTTTAAAAGTACATATTAAACAATATAAATATTATACAGAATTTAAAAGCCATGTATTAAAAGAAAGCATTCACACACAATCCTACGCATCTTTTCTTCACAACAGTGGACCATCCTTTCTGAACTCATGGGGTAGCAAGGCCACGTGTTAAACGAAAGATATGGACGGTTGACAACAGGTGCGGTTGGTTTATTGTCCACTTGAAGAAAGAAAGAAATAGAAGTGTATTTTTGCCTGCTGAAACGGAAAACACTGAGAAGGAGGGTAGACAGATGGTGATTAAAAGGGCTACGTTACAGGGGAGACATACAGAGACACAAAACTTGTGAGCTCCAACCTGTTTGCTATAGGACTGTACATGCTAGTGAGTGTTCAAATTGTCGAGAGTTTTATAACATAACTTCGTATTATTGCATGTCAAAGTCTGGCCAGCCAAAGATTTTACTTCGAATTATTCAATGTACTCAAACGTATTGTTTTAGTTCGAAATATCAAGAGTTTTTCTAGGGACTGAACATATACATTCAATTTTCGAGAGGTTGGTATTATCGAAGGTTTGAATTATCAAGTGTTGACTGTATATAGATATAATTTGAAATTTAAAAATATATATTGACTAATAGATGTTTGACATTCTTTTTTATTCCTGACTTTAAAGAGTTCTTTTTCTACTTGATAAAGAGAAGAAGATACTGCGTTATTTACATCATGCTACGTAAGGTATATTTGCCCAGTTCGTAGACAATCTAAGGCAATAGGAAATGTGACAGTTTTCATAGGAGCTTCATTATCAATTTCTGCATTAGAATCGCTATTTCACTGGATCCATCAAATCAATCATTTCCTCAACAATCCGCCATTAAATGTGATAAAAATCGTTTTAATCTTAAAATATCCGCTGCGATGTGAAGAGAGATGAGATAAGAAAGGAGTTTCTTGTCCTATTTAAACTTCACACGATATGTTGCACTCTTATGACTCATCTACACCTATAAAGTCTTACGATCTGCGTCTTTTCCCGTCGAAATTTGCACCGACAAGAAAAATCGTTTTCTGTTCCGGACAAAAAGAACGTTATTCTAAAAAAAGCATGTAATTTTTTCTAATAACTGAAATGAAATCAGTGGCGAAACTGTCCATTTGGGCCAAGGCCAACTGAGCCTTTCTCGGCTTTCGTGACTTTAGGCGCTGGGGTGCATGTGAAGATGCTTAGGTTAAGTGGTCAGTGTGACGTTCAAAACGTTTAAGAACATGCGTCTCTGAAGATGTCGACGAAGCAGTTTTGAAGTGGATGCACGCAACGCGAGATAAAAGTATTCCGATCTCTAGACCTTTCATAACAGAGAAAGCACTTCAATTTGTGATGGAATTGAGATAAGACCAGTTTCTAGGTAGCAATGGACAACTAGAAAAATATAAGAAAACGGAAAAATACGCAAGAAGGGAATTTGGGTACATTGCAAAGATGTGCGGCGTGTTATAGAACAAAGTATTTTTTCAAACAAAAAAAAAATACAGCCTGTACCTCGACATTCGTTTTTCTCTCTTGCAGTTCTTTTTTTTATGCTTAAGAAATATAAAATAATTTGATATTAATTTACAAAAAAGTGTGAAATAATTACTTTTTTCTAATATGTAGTGTTTATGAGTATAATTTTTTATGGCGGTTTATAAAGTATATTGAAAGATGAACCTCTTTATAACGAATTTTCCATAAAACGAACCCCCCCCCCAGATTTTACGACTTTCACTGCATATACGTCCCTTAATTTGTGACCGATGTATCATAAGTGCTCTTGTGCGTCTGAAGACCCGCCTTGTAAAGGGGTTGATGCACATTTAATCTGTTGGCGTGGTGTGAAAATTTGGAAATAACTCAGTTGTCGTCCTCGTCATGTGAACGGGGCTCACAATTGTGGCATTCGTCACCAATATCCTTGTGTTCCTTTATAGTGCAGCATTAATAAGTACTCACTCCTTCACGCCCCTGATTTTTGTTCGTCTGTTAGTATACATTGCTTTATCTAAAGTTAAAATGATGTATATTATAAATATTATGGTGCTAGTATGTGTACTTTTGATTTAACTGAGGATGTGTGTGTGTGCATAAAGAATATTTGATATCTAAAATTAGAATAATTCATAACAGTGTTTTCATATTCAGTTGAACGAAACTGTCTACACGAATTCTGTTCTTTAATTTGAATAGGGCAAGAGACAGCAATATTTCAATTATACTAGCTGAAGGGCAGTTACGTGGTATAAAAATGCTTTTGCAGTTTCTCTAACGATTGACCCAAGATTAAATTCATAAAACAAGCACACGTTTTACACAATGCGCTTCACAAACATTTTTAAGGGTCAAATTAAATTTTAAATTAAAATGAAAGATTCGAGATACATTCCAATGCCCAAATAAAACATGCTACTTTGACGGATAGAAAGATTCTTAGACTTTGGTCCGATAACAAGTTTAAATAATAATTTGAATTATTCATATATTATTCGCTAAGGGGGGGGGGAGACGAAAAAATTTCTTTTGTTAGAATAATAAATTAATTCTCTTTCAACGAATAATGAATTACTGTAGCCTTTACTTCCTTAATTCAACAATATTTATAGTACATGTCGAAAATTGTTAGACAAGTAAAAAGTAAATTCTTCAAACGATTGTGCCACGCAAGCAAATGGTCTATTTTAAAACGAAAAGTTGTGTTCAATTTCATCTATATGACATTATATCATTTTTTAAGTTAACGTAACCAATCCAATGAAATTTGATTTACGATTTCCCATTCCAGTGTCGCGATTGAATTTCGATAACGGGCACTTTTTCGTCCCACGTTTTGGCATTTAAAATAATCCAAGAGAGCGATCGCGTTTCTTGCGATCCATCACAAAGTCTCCGTTCATTAGGGTCTCCAATCACGTGAGTGGCGAAATTGAAATGCTGCACTGATAACTCAATTTGCTGTGCGAAAGAGGCAAGCTGTCAGCTTCTGTGTTTCAGTTTCATCCATCTTTCTAATCTTCGATTCGAAGGCGCGATACACACCCTCGGCTTCCAACTTTTATTTAGGAACCGATTCCGATTTTGATATCGATAGTCGACGCAAACAAAGGATTCAGGTGTTCGAGAACGATGCAAAAAGAAAAATTAGAAAAGAGAAGTGGTATTCAATGTAAAACAATATACTTAAATCATATTCGTAACATCCTATTGTCTTGAGTATTTGATTCATAACTGATGGATGTTATAAAAAATTACAAAAGCTGCTTAGACTGAAAAGGAGTTAGTAACGCTGTCATGCCGTGTGGCCCCAGGTTCGAATCTAGGAGGAGGCACGAATGTTTAAAAATGCATAGTGCCTGTGCTTCATGAAAGCACTCAAAATATTCATCGAGCCGAATTCCGCTTCCCCCTCAGAAAATTTCTCTCTAAAAATATTGGAGTGAAATGAAGCTAAAACGAGCAATAATCTGCATGATACTTACGGCTGAAGCAGAAGCGACAGATGATTCTAGCATCTTGCCACTATGAATTTCGTGTGCCTCAATCTGTAATAACCCCCCTTCCTGTCTACCCTGAGACCCAGCTAAAAGTGTGGAAGGAAGAGAAGGATGATTCGACATGATAATTTCCAATTATTTTATTTAGCACTTTAATTGGCTCAAAAAAAAAAAACAATTCAACGCAACTCAATAAATATGTTCCAATCAGTCAACAGAGGGAGGGGACGAGAATCGTGTTTTGGGAGAATATATCTAATAAATCAACCCCTTTAAAATAATTGATCGACAACCTTAATATTACTTTACAAGGTAGATGTCTAACTATTGGCCACTTAACCCTTTTAATGCTTTAAATATCAAACGTCATATGAAGGTGACAATACCTGAACTGCAAGCAGTCTTCTTATTTAATTAAGGCTTAATCCTTTAAATATCACCTTCCTGTCTTTAATCTCTCCCACGGACTTTCTAACCTTTCGGTATTCTTCTTTTTGTATCTCACTTGTCACCTTTAGTTAACTAACTTTCTAAATCATTCACCAACGTTCTGCTATCTATCTTTCTAGTAAGCGAACTTGAACTATATATATAATAAACTTAATTTGCAACTACATCTTCTCTTAGGAGAAATTTGATAATTTTTAATAGCCCCAAAGATTTCCCATGAGGGGTAGTGTAAGGACGCGTACAGATCCGTCACAAATCTTGATCAGGTGGCATTAATAGCATCTCAACAATAATTATAAAAAATAGTCACACATTTATAAGGCCCAGTGGCCGAGTGATAATGTGTTTCGCTTCCCCACCACAGGTTCGGGGTTCTATCTTCGGGCTGGGCAATGTCGACTAAGCCTTTCATCGCTTCAGTGGGTCGATAAATGAGTACTAAGCTTGAGTACAATGCCGGACGTTTTTAGGCAAAGTATGAAATATGAGATTTATTACATACTTTGCCTAGGCATTCTATAGAATGCCTAAATATATTTAGGCAAAGTATGAAAATAGGTCATGATAAGGATATTACATCAATGACATACATTCCTAAAAGTACAAATGTTATTCTGACAAAATAATAAGACTGCCTTAAAAAAATTATTGTTAAATTGTGATTTCGCATATACTTGTATCAAAATTCCTTCAGAAGTTCCAGGGTGGTTTCTATCAAGAAGGTGATAGAAATCATCCTATTTCTCACTCATTACAAGTGCCAATATATTGTCATTCAGAAAAAAATCCGTTTTGTTCTACACAATACCTTTTTTTAAAAAAAATAATTTTCTGTTTTTTCTGGAGAGTTTTACGTGGGTGGATGTGCAGTTCAATATCATAACGTGTAACATTTTTGTATTTGGTTGAAAGTTCTTTCAGAATTCTATCACCCCCCCCCTTAGAATCCGGAATTTGATTTTGCTCTTGGCAAATTAAATTCCTAGAACAAGTTCACATCGTCAAACTGGGTGTCAAAATTACCGGTGGCAATTGGTATAGCCATATGGTGCCGCATTAAAAAGGGATACCAGCCCCTGGGGAATGTACTAGGTCTGAAAATGGTAAAAATACCAACACTGCAGCCTCATTGGGGGGAAAAAGAATCCGTGACGAAAAACTGTCTAGCAGTGCTTCTCAACAGTTTTCTCTTCCGGAACGGTCAACGTTTAATAATTTTACGGTGGCCCGCTGAGGGTGGGGCGTTGATTATTTATATTTTATATTGTTTTGACTTTTTAATTTAATTGAATTTATATATGCCTTCAGAGTAAAATTCAGTTGCACCAAAAAATAATTATAAAATGATTTTTCATGAAATATAAAGTGATTTCCATGGAAAGTTGCACAAATACGAGAAAAATACACCCCGAAAAATATAATGGAAATAATTAAATGCTCCTTGAGTGGCCTGATACGCTTTGATCCTCGAACCAAGGGTTGGGGACCACTGTTTTTTGTTATGACGCCTTCTTTAACAGTTTAAATGAGTTTACTTTTATTTTCCGCAAACATCACATCATATATAGCTATTCAGCAACCAATAGCCCCTGGGTTCCTTTTTGATAGTCATTTTAGCATTTTTTAGATTAATTATTAACTTCTATAAGTAATTTCAGTTAAGAAAAAAATACTTTTTTTTTCGAGAATCTACTCGAATTTTGGGGAACTAGCCATTGAATAGTTGTTTCACGTCTATGGACCATGGGTCGGCAACCCTTTAGTAGTTGTGTGTCAAACCAATCTACCAATATGATTCAACGAACCACACAGTAGAGCATTTATGAAACAATTAAAAAATTGACAGATTTGTTGAGTTGTGCAAAGTGCCACTGAGAATTGTACTACGTGCCACATGTGGCACGTGTGACATAGGTTGCCGACCCCTGCTATAAACCATGGCTTCTTCTCCAACACTATAGCTTTGCTCCTCCATTTTTAAGTGGCACAGGAAAAAAATAGTTTTTTGTTGAACAAGTTTAAGTAAAATTGAGTATTTTGACATTTCCGAACAAACAGAAATGTACAACTAACAAATTCTGTGTCTGAGATACGCGTTAAAAGTTTTATGTCTTGCCAATTGACAATATTCGAAATGAATTTGAGATGTATTTTATACTTTGCCGGTTTCTCACTAGGCAATGTGTGAAATAGGAATCATTTCATACATTGCCAGCTAGATTTAGGCATTGTACAGAATGCCTAGGCATTCTATAGAATGCCGGATTTCATACGTTGCCGGTAACATATATAAACTTTTCCACACTTTCTTCAAAACGCTCAATTTAATGGTCGAAGGGCTGATACATGAGCATGGTACAAATTGCTCAGCAATTCCTCAAAAAAAATATGGGTTGATGGAAAAAAATTAATCTTTTCAAATGTTCATAGATTTTTCTTTGATATGTGCTTTGAAGTATAACATAATATTAAAATACTATCAATAATTTTCGAGGACAATGATATCAAATGTCATGGAGACTCAAATGATAATTTCCTTCAAAAAACGAATCCCATTCAGTAGGATTTTCGCTTGAAAAGACATATGATTCCGTCAATATTTCATTTCCGTCGCCGCAGAGCATTTGTAAGCAACTCTTTTCCCGCTTCGAGAATTCCGATTATGAATGGCAAACAATAAATCATTAATAATTGCTATCTTCACCCAATCTCGCTGCATCTGGAAGTCCTCTTGTCCAGCCCGCTTTTGTTACACTCGGTCTGTGAAAGTACTCTGCTGTGACCCTTTTCAACCGGTCACTTTTCCTGTTATCGATAGCAGCACGTGTGTGTGTTCATCTACATGAAACTGGTGTTCTTGAACTTTTTTTAATCCTACATCCATCTGTTTTGATTTACAACTCCAATTTTACTTTCTAATTAATATAACGCTAGGATAGGGACTCTAACCTTTTTTTTTTAATGGTTTTTAATCTTTTTTCCAATAGCTTGATAATTCACTGATCCATTCTCATTACTGAATTTCTTTGTAAAATCTATGCACGAAAAAACTGTTGAACTGGCTGTTACGGTGGCTGGGCTATGCTAAACACTGGGATGGTAATTTTCCTCGAGAGTTCGATTTAGAAGTTTTAAGTCAAGGGCGGGAAAGTGGCGGTTCACAAAGAATTTTCTTACGGTCTGCCAAGACAGTCAAACAAGTGGTATAAAAAATTTAAGTCAATTCCTACTTAGATCAACAAAAATTATTTTAGTTACTTTTTATTAAATAGTTACAATCAATATAAATATGTATATACATATGACAGAATCACATTATAAAAGGTAATTAGTTTTTATTAATAATCATTAAAGTATCGCATTTTCATCTAAAATAATCGTGTGTATAAAATTTCGGCTCAACTGTTCAGCTTTGAAAGGTAAGGAAAAAAAATCTTTTAAAGATTTGACACAAGTCACTACAAATGAAGCCAACGTGGCTGTATCTGTAATTTTTTAAATAATTTATTTAAGTCAATAATTTTAGTTAATTATAATCAAATTATCGGATTGTTACCCAAAACAATAGTGTATATTAAATATCAGCTCAAATGAGCGCTTTGAAATGCGAGAAAAAACCTTTTCAAGTTTTGACACAAGTTGCCAAAATGGTCCCTAAGTCGCCAAAAATAAAGCCAACGTGGCTGTATTTGTAATTCTTTGAATGATTAGTTTTAATCAATTAATTTTTATTAATTATAATTAAGTTACTGTATTGTCATCCAAAATAAGCGTGTATATAAAATTTCAGGTCAATTGAGTGCTTTAAAATGTATTTTATTAACGAATGAAAATTAGAACAACATAAATATAGAGAGAGTGTGTGAGTTAATAGTAGGAATTGAAAACGTAGCCTTGAACCCAGGTTCCTTTACCATGAGCGACCAAAGATTGGTTTCGTATTTTCTACTAGTATGGCCACATCAAAATGCATGCGCGAACGAAACCTTTATAACTAGTCACAATGAGTTTAAAATATATACCCTCCTCTCCCTAAAGTAGTCGATGTACGCCACACTATAATCGAATGCTGTTATAACATAGTAATATTAGTATATAACATATTGAAAACCAGGAGCTCATTTTCTCCAATATTTAAATAAGTATTTTTAATTATTACAAACTATACGTGTGTTCAATAACTGACAATAAATTAATAGCAATAAAACAAGAAACACGCAGTATAATCTTAACCAGAATTTAATACTTAATAAAGGTTTTCCAAATATAAAGCACAGAAAAATTTTTAATTTTTTTTTTTATCAGAAATATAACTGATAATCAAAAATTTGCTTAAAGCGTAGGTTGTTAAATTTCTCATTTGATATATTTGTCTTTTTTGTGATGACTCATCGGCTGGCTTTTCAATTAATATCTAAGAAAGGGGTGGGAATCACTTGCAGTAACGTAACGAATTCCTGCTCTGAAATGTTGCTGGTAAGCTCGGCTTTTTTGGGTGTAAAAAAAAAGGACTTTCCTTCTTTTGAATATAAAAAATATGAAGGCATGCACAAAATGTTTAAAATATAACATACTTAATTAGTTAATGCATAAAAATATTACATACATAGAAATTTTCACCCAAAATTTTGTTACTTAAGATTTTAATCGCATGCGTGCGTAATGTTAATCCTAAGTAAATTCTAACTACTTTCTCACATCTATAAACTAATGTACTGATTTAATTTAAGAGCCTTAAATACAAATCCATTACATCAAAAATAAGATAACAGTTTTACTAAAATATAAAAATAAAACTATAAATTTTTTGTCTTGATATTCGAACATATCCAAACATAAAACTAACAACTTTGCTGATGGTATTTTACTATTAATTAAAAAAATTGAAAACGATCGAAGTTCTCTGGAACACACAAAGCATGGATCAAAAGATAATATCTATGGAGCAGTAGTGAAATTCATTTGTATGCAAAAGCTGAAAAGTGCCGTGGATCAGATGAATTATTATTGTAATTAATTAGTTTTCATTGATTTGTCTTTGTTGATTCAATGTAAAACACAGAAGTAACAATTATCGTCTAATTGATTGATTGGTTATCAACGTTGCACACGATGGTTATTGGAGGTGTGTGGGCCTAAAAAAAAAATGAAAAACTGTCACCTGACGAGAATAACACCTGAGATGGCACTACTTTGTCCAAATTTCCACGTTCCACCACCATGAGAACTTTTTATCTGAGTTTAACAAGTATCAAAGAGTATCCCTGGATGAGTTTTTCAAGTTTAAATAAATAACTTAATGATTTCAATCGAGTAAAGGTAAACATTTTTAACTTTAGCTAAAATAATTCAAAAGCCAATACATATATAAATCCTAATTAAAATGAATCAAAATTTATGGCAAAAATAGCATCATTCAGAATAATTATCGTCAAATCCGGCGTGTAACGCTCACTTTTAACACAAAAAATGATGTCGAAATTTACGGGTACGCGTTATACGACGGGTATAAAAATGATAGTCAAAAAATAAAAATTAAAAAAAAAAAAGAAAGAAATGGCATACTTTATGAACACAAAGGGTTATACATATCGTTCTAGAAGAAGTAAACTGTTTTTTCCCCTAAAGTTTGAAACAATACCTCGAATAAATTATTTCAAAACACAAAAGCATTGCGCACGTACTTTTCAGACTTTTTTCTTAAAAAAAGAGGGCTGGGAGAGCGTTTACGGCGAATATACCTTAAAATTAGAAAATGCAGCTTGAAAGTACAGGTGCGCGTTATACGCCGAATTTCATGGTACATGTAAATATTATTACGTAACTCGTATCTTTTTTAAATGTTTTTTTAGAAAATATGTTTACAAAGAATTTAAGGTATCCGACTACCCTAAAACTGTGAATTTGCCAAAAATTGACAATTTTTTTAGGATTTTATTTTATGGGCCATCTTATTAGCTTTATAAAAATACCAAGTTTATCATTTTCCGTTTACTAGAATAAAAACTACAAGTGTTTTAATAAAAGCAGATGCCTTTACTTTAAGCAAGATGTCATACTTTAAATCGCGTTTGACTCGAAATGTGATTTTTTGAAAATAATCAAACGGGGTCAGCGATTGCTAAAAAAGTTTTGAACATATTTAACTGAAATTTTTTCTGTATAATAGTAAAATTGTTTTAACTTTCAGATTTATCAATCACTGTTTTATTACAAAATTTACAGTTCCTTATGTGAATATAATCGCTGCCTTTTTAAGCACTTTCATATAGTAACCGAGATAAAGTGCTCTAGTTTTTGTAAATAAGAAAATATCTCTTATCCTGAAGGTCATTTCAAAATTGAATAATATAGCAACACATTAGATTGAAAAAATTAAAAATTTGTTCATAAACCTTTGGTGCAGAATGGACCGCGTTTAGGCTATTTTTTGTCAATTTGTATCTATTTTTTCCCATTTTAATAATAATAATTTCTTTTTCTCTTCTTAATTTTAGCACATTTTTTTTAAAAATGCCCTAAACAGATCTAAAAATAACAAAACAATCTCCATATCTCCTTTTTAAAAAAAAAAAGTTGTCGCAACCAGTCGGATACCTTAAGAAGTCCTTTTTGAACGAAATGAGATAAAATTGGTAAAGGTCATGATTGTTATTATGATTTTCAAATAAAAATTAGTAATAGCACATATCAAATGTTAATTTGATATACAAAAATTGGATGATACTTATATAATAAAATAAATTGAAGTTGCAGAAAAATAGTGATTGATCTTTAATTTGAAAGGAATATCAGTAATTAAATCAGAAATACAAAGTAAATATTCAACTTAAAGTAGACGAATCCTATTACTTATGTTTCATGCTTTTTAATTTTTTTATCGAAGAAATTGGATCTTACATCGATATTTGAACTCAATGTATCCTTTCCAGATCCAGACATAGTAATAATTATGTTGTCAACTCAATGTTTTTACTCATATATAATAACTCGTTCAGGTAAATGGCCTATAGCAACAAAGAATGATTTGAAGAGGTATTAATGATAATTATATCTTTACAGAAGATGAGTAATTATGGAAAAATATTAAATACAAAACTAAGTTAACTTCCGTGAGATAAGCGTTGTATGCTTATTTTTAAAACGTAATTATTACCTTTTTTTTTACTAAACTGAGCTGCTTCTTTAAAATATTTAAATTTATCAATGTCCTTTTTTACTAATGTTTACCTGTACTTAATTACAACTATAAATGCATGAGGACTTAAACTTCAACAGTCATCATTCATCATTGCTCAGACTGTATGATAAGTATCAAATTCATTAATGATGAGAACTGTAATTAGCTTTTGCTCTTTTTTTCGTTTTTAAAACTGTATTGAAAACTCATTTCAGGATGACATATTTTTATCGTCGTAGGTTAAACTAATAAAGTCCTCTATGCATAAATTAAGCAATGGAATGCAACTTTAATAAGTGATTTGTAATAGTAGTCTTAAATATTTATATCGTTCATTATATTTTAATAGTTACCTTAAATAAAAATATTAATAATAATTTTTTTTTTGCTATTATTGTTATTTTATTAACTTGTAATTTTAGTTGTATATTTCTTTATGATATGCATTAAGCTTATGCTTTATGAATATGCGTTTTATATAAGTTTTTCCTTATTTTCTGAAATAAATACTATCAATTTGGCTTTTCAGAAACTGATTATTTTCGTTTAGATAAAGGTTTTTATTATAAAATGGATATTTCCAAATGTAATGAATATTTGGAAGTTAAAAGAGAAGTTATCCAAATTATGTAATTCTACTCTTATATAGTGACGTCATTAGTTAAACGGTTAAACGGCAATAATTATTATTTTTATAAAAAACAAGCCCTTTGTATACAAAATTTATTATCGTTATTATTACTTTTTGATATTTAAATTTTGCAAATGATTATTTATTTTA
Source organism: Trichonephila clavata (assembly GCA_019973975.1). Classification (NCBI taxonomy): domain Eukaryota; kingdom Metazoa; phylum Arthropoda; class Arachnida; order Araneae; family Nephilidae; genus Trichonephila; species Trichonephila clavata. Next base: position 118,517 of record BMAO01021626.1, on the reverse strand, counting down.
TTGCTTTTCCATTTACACGGATTCCTCAATTCCTTATTGAAGATTACAATTATTTTTCAAATACGATTTGATGATTATTTTTCTAGTGTACCTACGTCACATCAATTTGAAAAAACAATATCACTTCTACACGTATTTGAAGGGTAACATTAACTAAATATAAAATTGAATCTTATTCATCTTTTGAGTATATATTGGTTTTTCTTTAAAGTTGATTAGAAATTCTCATAGTTAAGATATTCATATTTCTTGAGATGTTATTGTAATATTTTTTCCTTATTGATCAGCGACGAGGTATGTGCTCTAAACACTTGTAAGTCCCTTATTTGTTTAATGAACTATTTTTATTGCATTACTTATTTAATTATTTAATATTTATGTTTACACCTGCTGGTGATATTTTGGAATGACTTACTCTTTACAGTAACGGATTCGAGCCTTTATGCTAATGCTCAAGGGAAAATACTTTCAATAAATTGTTTGATCTGCGAACCTCTTTTTGTAAAGGAACCATGACTCATGCAAAGTAAAACTACTATTTAAAATTAAGTGAATTGAGTTCATGGAGGAAAACAGCAATTAGATGTTTTAATGGTAGATTAAATCATAGTTTGTATTTGAATTATTAGTTTATATGAATATATATATATTTATACATAAAAGAATGGAAACCTTGTGGTTCGAGTTAGAGAAATCAAACCTAGTATCTGCATTAAATGATATCTTTACTTATAATTATTTAGAATAGGTTAAACTGACTCGCTCCCCGTTACCTATATTAAAAATTAATGTTGAAAGTGAAGTGACTGAAATTGATAAAATAAAAAGCTTATTGAGTTTTAGAGATGGCTCTGCCAATAAGAACGGAGGTTTGATACATGGCCAAACCTCATTTAAAGCGATATAAAGCTCCTCCCTCCGTTATTGTTTAATTTAATTGACTTGTGTTCTTAAATTATTATTGAGATTACATATTCTACAAGATATTTTAGTAATTAAATTTCTGTAAAAAGTAAAATTTCTGTGTACCGTAAAATCCAATGTATAGTGCGCTCCGGGGTGTATAAAGCGCATCAATAGTTTCCAGCCGCATTTTTTAATATTTAAGCATATTCGTCGTATAACTAAAACCCCCTATTTAACAAAGAAACCTGAAATGTATGTGAGCAAATGCTCTTATGTTTTCAAGTCATTTATTCGAGGTTTTATCTCAAGCTGTAGAAAAATAGTATGTTTCTAGAAATACAACATAAGTTCATAATTTGTTTTAAATAAACGGTATTTTGATAAATTCAGGAGTCTAATTTTCTTTCTACCCATCTCTTTTTTTATTTTAATCCCATCATATTTATACTCGCCGTATAACGCACACCCGTAAATTTCTTTGTTAATTTTTGTTAAAAGAGTACGTTATTCGCCAGATTTTACAGTATCTAGATCAGGGGAGGCCAACCCATGGCACGCATGCCACAGTGTGGCACGATGGAGTTGTAATAGTGGCACAAGAAGACTTACTAATAAAATTAAAAATATTTTGAAAAGATTATAATAATAACCATTTTTTTTACTATTTTACTGAAATGGGGTTGTCACAGACAAAAAAAAAAAAAAAAAAACTCAACATTTGTTTGTGAATAAATGTTTTATGTTGTTCTATAATAAATATCACTCAGAACTAGCTGATATGCACCTATAATAATCTAATTTTGTTAGCATCTGCAACGACTAAAGTTTATTAACAGTAAAACATAAGTTTGTACTTTTGTCTTATTTGTTGTATTATTTTTAAATCTTTTCACTACTTAGACTTCCACTAAAAAAATGTACTATTCGCGTAACATTCCCATAATAAGCCTAGATGTAAATTTTTTTCAGTTTTCCATATTTGCTTGCTGGAAAAGTTGGAAATGGCAAGCAGGATTATTTTTTATCAAACTGTGGCACGCTTCCCAAAATGTTTGGCCACCCCTGATCTAGATCATAGGTTCTCAACGTGGGCGATAATGCCCCCTTGTGGGCGTTTGAGACTTTCAGGGGGCGGTAAGAAACCCAGAGCAAATTAGAAGGCGTTGAGATGGCACGGAGGGGCCTGGGCAGATTAACCAAATATAGTCTAAATAAGACGATATAAGAAAACACTCGCTGATTATTACTAACAAAAGTAAACTTTAATGCTGTTTACTATGTTCATTGTATGTATTCAAATCATTTCTATATTACATGTACGAAAATTTACATATTTCGATAGTTCGGGAAGTAGATGAAAAACTTAAAAGATTACATTACATTCAGACCTACATTCAAACGAATGATATAGTTAATTTTAAATTCTGTAGTGCACGTGTTGTCTTTGTCTGTTAGCAGTAGGGAAAATGTTTCGTCCACTGGATTTCATTACGAATATTATTCAAGAAACATAATAAAATATGTCAATCAGGAATTAACGTGTGATTCTTTAAAGGCTGAAACTGTCAATTTATATTTATCTTCGTATCATCAAAACCCCTGCCTGTCTTTATAACAGGTAAGCTAAAACTTTTATATTCCACTATTTTATAAATGAAGAAGAAATTCAGTAATATTTCAATTCCAGCAATATCCTATCTATGACCAAAAAAATAAATAAATAAATAACACATTTAAATATATTTGTGGCAAATAGCTATTTCAGATTCAAAAGTGAAAAAAAAGGAGCTTTAGAAAAAAATTAAATTAAAAACTATATTCTATTAGAAATAGAATATTGTTTTAAAATTTAACTCTTGTTTTCACCATGTACCAGGTGTTTGCAAATGAAATGAGACGATTGTTTTAAAAAAACACAACAAATTTGCGAAAACTGTTAATATTTCTTTATTCTAAATAATATCCGTCGCTAGCTACACATTTTCCCCATCTTTCGGGCAATTTGTGAATACCACGCCAAAAAAATGATCGGTCTTTTGAGGCCAGCCAGTCATCAAGCCAAGATTTGACGTTTTCGTAAGAAGTGAAACGCTGGTCAGCCAATGCGTGTCCCAATGATGCAAATACGTGGTAATCGGAAGGAGCCAAGTTTGGCGAATACGCCGCATGCGCTAAGGGCTTCCAGCCGAGCGCCTTAACGATGTCCTTGGTCGGCTTAGCATGGTGGCTAGGTGCGTTGTCATCAAGGAAAATCACTTTGTGCTGCCGTTTCTTGTATTGTTCGCGTTTTTCGAGTATGGCATCGTTCAAATAAAGTAATTGTTGCTTGTAGCGATCAGTATTAACGGTTTCACCGGGTACAAGAAGCTCATAATAGATTGGTCCCTCCTGATCCCAGAAAATACACAGCATTGTCTTACGGCCGAAACGATTCGGCCTTGCGGTTGATTTGGACGGCTGTCCGGAGTCAACATATGATCGATTACGCTTGGGATTCTCAAAATAAATCCATTTTTCATCGCCAGTCACAATACAATGGAGATATGACTTGCGTTTGTAGTGGGCAAGCAACATTTCTTACACGATTTTTCGGTTTTCCTGTTGACGGTCCGTTAGCTCGTGTGGTACCCCTCTACCGACCTTTATTATCATGCCCATTGCTTTGAGACGACGGGAAACAGTAGTCTGATGAACATTCAATTGTTCTGCAAGATGTTCTTGCGTTTGGCCATCATCTTCATCGAGTAATGCTTGCAATTCAGCATCCTCAAATTTTTTTGCTGGTCTGCCACACTCCTCGTTTCTCACATCGAAATCACCATTTTGAAACTTTTCAAACCACCTGTAGCACTACGCATGGCTCAGAGCATTGCCACCGTATGCTTCTACAAGCATTTGATGCGATTCTGCAGCATTTTACTTCAGATGGTAACAAAAAATTAATGCTGTCCGCAAATCGTCGTCGGAAGGCATAAATTTCGATATTTTCAACACAGTAAAAAAATACAATGCACGCTAAAACTCGTCCAAATGTAAACTAAACATAAGTATCAAAGGTCAAACTATAAAAAAATCACGTGTCACGGTTTCGGATTGTTTGCATATATGCGTGGCGACATTTGTTAGCTATCGTCTCATTTGATATGCATACACCTGGTATTAAGTACACTTTTATTCCTTTAGGGTGGGAGGGGGCGGTATCGAAATGTTCATTAAAAAAGGGGGTGATATCAAAATATTCCCTAGAAAAGTGGGTGCTAGCTCAAAAAAGGTTGGGAACTTATGATCTAGATCAATGAAAATTTGCCAGATGCATTAGATGCATTAAGCATGCTAAAGAATAGCGGCTGGTTTGGTAGAAAAAAAACTCAGTAATCCTTTTTATAGCAAAAAGCCGTTTCTTATAATTTTTCAAGAAACGAAGCATTAACACCAACTATCACAATGATTCTCTGAACGTAATTCCAATGTTTAGAATCTTCTATTAACCCTGCCTATTTATATCTTTTAAGCCTAATTCCTAAAAGTTGATCAAGTAAATCTTTTCTCATCAGAGTTCTGTATGTTGAAGATAAATCTCGTCTTTCATGAGAAGACTAATACCACTTTTTCCTCCCCTGGAATTCGAACTTGTCTATTTTTGCCACCGAAAAGATTATTATTATTATTGATTATCAAGTTAAAATGGTATGCTGTATAAATCAAATATGCAACTCCTGGCGCCACCTATTGATAACTTACACGTGACGCGCTTGCAAATGGCTTGAAATATACTCACTGCACTCAACTGTTATGCTAATTTCAGCGGCATATTAATTATTAGGTGTCATCTAATTGACACTTGTGTGCTAATAAATGTATAAATTATGAATGCGCACTAGCAGTGGGTAGACAGGAAATAAGTTGTTGTACAGACGTTCATAATTTCGAATTAGAGATATGAAATGAATGTGATTAAATCATTATAAAGGTTGTTAGAAGCGATGGGAAATTATTTTCTGCCTCGTATTTTAATACCATCTCCTAATGGCTAAATCGATAGCATTGTCCTAGATCTAAAATCTATTCTTGGTATCAGTTCTTCCCAAATATCTACGCGCATTACAAATGATTCAGTTCATTGATAAGCAAACAGAAATTAAAACTTTGTAAAAAGACACTATAGGCAGAGAGAAAATAAAACAATATTGAAGAACATTCTTATATAACCATGGTGACAGTGAAAAGACCACCTCTATGGAATGGCAGCGTAAAACACCCTTACATGTACAGAATTAAGGGAATGCTAAATGAATATTAACTGAACACAGTAACGGCATTTCTTTCCAAAATATAAATATTATGATACCATTATTTTTCATAGATACTTGTATTCAAATATTTAAGTAGATAGTATATTAAACAACAATGCGAAAGCAATGCAAAGATTTTACAATATGAAAATAATTTTTTTTTTTTTAAAAAGTGTGCTTGGGATATATTTAAGTATTTTAAATAAGGTTTTTCACTTTTATTTTTTCTAGTTTTTCAGTGGAATTAAGAACTTTACGGGATATATTTATTAAGACAATTACTTAAAAAAAATATTCGGTTTATTACAGGGATGGGCAGAATTTTAAAACAGCGTTTAAAACAAAACGTAAAATACAAACATAATGATAACAGCCCCAAATTTCATAATATCAGATGAAAATATAATATCAAATGATGCATTAACTGTCTCTAAATATTCAAAATACATTAAAAATTAAGCATTTTTATCTAAAGTTAGTTCTTGTAGTTATAGTTAATAGAAGATAGTCTATATACTGTCAGCTAGTCTTGAATATTCCAATATAAACTACTAACTGCTAATCTTCAGGTGGTCACCCGAAAAGGTCTTGACAGTCCACCCATGCGTCGCGATTGACTTAATGCCCACCCCTGGCTTATTGTGTATCCTTTATAGCAAGAATCCTCAATCTTTATTTTTCTTGGGAATCATTCCCTTGAGCTCTAACTTAAAGTATGGGCATCACCAAATGCAGTCTTATAATATACAAAAATGAAATATTTATTGGTAGGTTAGGGAAAGATAATAATGAAACGATTCCAATATAATATTAAAAAGCGCGAATTGCAAGTTTTTGAAAAAGAAATTGCAGCCCACAAGTTTAAAAGATTCGAATTTTTTAAAAAAGTGTACTGAAAATTAAATTTTTTAAAATCTTTATTTGCCAAAGGAGGTTCAGCTGCTCTACAGCTCACCCCAAGAACCGTTTCTGCTTGTAGGTACTTATGGAAACTTAGTTCCCTCGATCAAAAATATTCAATAACGCTAACAATAAATTTTACTTTAACGATACCGATTACTCATTGTGTAACGGGTTACTTCACGAGGTTCTTTTTTAAAATTATCAGGGCGTTATATCCTTTAAAGTTTTACTTATAGAGTTTAACTGTGTCACTTCCTTACAGTGGAAACAGAAAATGCATATTGATTCCTAAATATAAGAGTGAGTGAGATGAATGTTGGAACAAATCGCTAATAGTTGTTAGTTAGTTAAAAGAAATTAGCGATTAGCAATGCGAAAATGTTCCCTTCCAATCTGGAATCTAAATTCATTAACTAGTTAGTAGTTCCTTGCCATATGTGAGACATTTTGCAAACTTTGAGGTTTCTGTCGTATTGTGAAAGATGCAGTTCTGAGTATCTGTTAGTATTTCAGATAAATGAAATTTGATTACTTAAGGTATGCGACTGGTTTCGACAAATTTTTTTTTTAAAAATGAAGATGTGTGGATTTTTTTGTTGTTGTTGTTTTTAGATTTTTTTAGAACATTTTAAGAAAAATATGATAAAATTAAGAAGAGAAAAAGAAATTATTGTAACTAAAATGGGAAAAAATAGGAAAAAATTGACAAAAAATAGCGTAAACGCGGCCCATTCTGTACCAAAGGTTTTGAACAAATTTTCAATTTTTCAATTCTGATGTGTTGATATGTTATTCATTGTCAAAATAACCTTCAGTATAAGAGATGTTTTAATATTTACAAAAACTACAGCACTTTATCTCAGTTATTATATGAAATTGCTTAAAAAAACAGTGATTATATTCACATAAGAAACTCTAAATTTTGTAATAAAACAATGATCGATACATCTGAAGGTTAAAACACTTCTACTATTGTACAGAACTTACACAAAAAATTTCCAATTTATTATTTTCAAAACTATTCAGCAATCGCTGGCCCCGTTTGATAATTTTCAAAAAATCACATTTCGAGTCAAACGCGTTTTAAAGTATGGCATCTTGCTTAAAGTAATGGCATCTGCTTTTACTAAAATACTTGTAATATTTATTCTAGTGAACGGAAAATGGTAAACTTGGTATTTTTATAAAGCTAATAAGATGGCCTATAAAATAAAATCATAAAAAAAATTTGTCAATTTTTGGCAAATTTCACAATTTTAGGGTAGTTGGATACCTTAAGTATAAATTTATCTTTTCATCATAACCCTTGAGTAGGGATAGTATTCTAACAAAATCTTTACATTGATCATTTGGGGTGGTGATTATTTCCTAGTATTTTGTGTCATGGTGACTGCTCCTATTGTAAATGCTGGGCATCACGCATGCGAGGTATAATCTCTCTAATGCTGGATCATCTGAGTTTGATAATCAGGCTTTGAGAATCTATTACAGTTGCAGAATTAAAGTATTTACTTTTTCTGGATTAGTTGATACTTAAATACTGATTTTCTTTTTCGAGAGAATTATATAGGGACCTAATTGTTTTATGGCGTTTTTTTAAAAAGAGATCCTTGCTTTGTGAGGGTATCATGGTGTATGCACATGGAGATATTGCTGTATTAGAAGAAGAGTAGAAATTATTGGAGAGAACCGAGAGTTGAAAAAGTCCTGTTCTGAAACTATTATCAATCGAAAGATTTAAGTAAACTCAAAGATATAAGAGATTCAAGTTTATTTGAAAAGAGACTAAAGATAAGTGCGTGTGTACTTTGTAACAGGTTTAAGATTAGAAAATCCCCCTCCTGTCTACTTTGAGACCCGGTTAAAGGTGTGGGAGGAAGTGAAGGCCGACTCGACATGATAATTTCCAATTATTTATTCAGCACACTAATTAACTCAAACACAAATCAATTGATCAGATTAAATGAGATGTTTCCAAGATGAGCAGAGGTTTTGTGTTCAGAGAATACTTCTAATAAATTGATCTACTTTTAATGAATCAATCTTCTACTTAAATATTCCATTTACACGGTAATTATGTGGCTAACGGTCACTTAAATCTCTTTAATGATTTAAATACCAAAACGCACTATAAAATGACTAATACCTGAATTGTAGATAGTCTTCCTATCCACTACTTCTAAATATTCCAATATCTTGGTAACGCCAATTAAATATAAATTTTTCTCTATATATCTATCTCTTTCTAACGAACTTCTACTTAACTTTCTATCTTTCTTCTATCTATCTCTCTTCTAGTAACCAACTAACTTTTATCTATCTCTTTTCTATCCAACTAACTTCTATCTCTCTCTCCTACTAATTCCTTGCAAGCAAACCTGAACTATATATAATAGACTTAATCTGCACATATCACTGTTCTTCTTCCAGAAAAGGGTTGTGGATTTTCATGCCCCAAAGATTTTCCAAGAGGGTTAGTGGAAGGACGCGTATAGATCCGTCACAACTCTACGCTTATAATTGCTTTTAATATTTTATTCAAGCGCAATAATGTATTAGTAAACATTAAAATTTCTGTCACACCCGTTGCCAATTTTGATACAAGGATGTCTCAGTCCTCTTTCATCATAATACCAATTCAGGGCTCAAGAGATTACGTCATTGAGCTATCGAAAAATAAAAGGTATGATTTAAAAAAGAAGAGAAATCTCAGTGACAAATTTTATTAATAACTTATGAAAAATATTTTGAGAAACAGATTTCTTAACTCCAAACTTCTCAATAATTTCATAAGCCAATGAAACAAAAATTTCAGTATATACCGATAAATATTAAATTATTACTGAATCCCTTCTATATTAGTATTCAGATTTCATTAACAATTATCTGTTCAAAATACTTAAGTTTAAAAGAGTTTATATCCCTTCTATCCTGTGACCCAGCTAAAGGTGTGGAAGGAATTAAAAAATCACTCGCCATGATAAATTCCAACTATTTTATTTATCACTATAATCAACTCAAACACAAATAACACTTTAAATAGGATAATTTAGTTACACAATAGAGAGAAGGGATGAGATTCGATTTTCGGGAGAATATGTTCGATACTGTGGCTCTTCTCCTTAATATTACTTTACACAGAGCTTACGTATTTAATGTTCTCACTATTACTTTAACACTCTAAACATATACTTAATATAAGGTGACAGTACCTGACTTTAGGCAGTCTTCTAATCAATTGCAATTAACTATCTTCCTGGCTATAATCTTTTACAAGGACTTTTCAACCAAATCTGGTAATCTGCACCTTGTAAATACCTTATCACCTCTGGTTCTTACTTTTTGTTTACCTATTCACTATTCTCTTCACTTCAAATCCCCTCCCAATTCACTAACTCCTTAACTCGTGAAGTATGCATATATATAATAAACTTAATTTACATATCACGTTTCCTTCTTTTAGGAGAAGATTGGTTAAAATTTGCTGACCCCAAAGAATTCCCAAGAGGATTAGTGGAAGAGCGCGTATAGATCCGTCACAAAGTTATCAATGCTATATGAATGCTAGGTAAAATAACTTACTTTTGGCAACCGATGTGGTCCTCAGATATAAATATTACAAATATTTGTCTTTTTATATAAACATGTTTACAGTTTGTATACTGACTCAACAGATGAAATCAATACTGGTTTTGCATGCAATGTAAAAGAATAAGACCTATCTAAACTGGACATAATTTTTCAGCGAAAAGGTACACATTTGTGAAATGTTTCATAACTTTAATAACTCAGTATAATGAAAGACTGTATGCATTACGAACTTTCACGAAAATGTAGATGTTTTTCTGCCTAAAAATGCGTTCTGAGTTTGATTTTATATAGTTACTATTCCTTAATTGCAGCCCGTAATTGAACAAAGTGTATAACACTACCATAAAATAGTTAACAGACCCATCCATTTCTTTACCATCTCTCGTGTGCTTTCATAATAATACAAAATTGCTCACAAGTTTTTTACCATTCAAATGCTAAATATTCGAAACAAATGTCTTCTAATGTCTTCATGACTGGAAGTATTACGCAGTTTTCTCATGAACCCGGTATGAATATCTACATTATGTTTGCCTATTCACAAAAAACAAACCTTAACTAATAAGGCTCTCGCATTCAGGCCCCAATCGTTAAAACTGGCGTGCTTGGCGATGTTCCAGCATCTTGAATTTTACCCCAGAGGAACTCGGATGTCGGATATTACACATTTCCAACCTTTTTAGGTACGCTCCCAGCCTCCCCTATTAAGAACGGCAATGGGTGAAATATATAAAAATCCAGAAATCGTTTAATTTTCTTTTCGTCATTTACAACTAATTTACGAGGCGGTCGTGACTACAATACCCAATGGAGATATTAATGTTAAGTTAATGATTTGTGTGCATGGTTGAATGGGTAATGCGCTCATTAATGATGGCCAAACGCCGAATACGCACGCACAAAAATATATACACGTTCGTGATTGGCGAGAAACGTCACCAAGGAATTGGTATGCGAATGTGGATTCCTTCTTTTGAATGTTTTTTCCCCAAGGTAAAGAGAACACTTTCTTTTTTAAAACTGTGCGGCGTTTGATGGATTGGTGTAGCGTGTGTGCGTTTGGGCCAGTAGGAAAAGGAACACCGTTCTTTGACCGTTCGGAGACGTCGGTTAATCTTTCTTTTTGGACTTTTCACTAAGTATCAGATTGGCTTGTGACGTTTACGAGAGGGAAGGAGAGTGTTTAAGAAGTAAAAACGTTGTTCGTTTTTGATTAGATTATACATTTGGGGTAGCGTTTAAATTTCTCGACTGAGTCACTGAACTGTAAAATGTTACTCTCAGTGAGTGAGTGAATATTAACGTCCCACTGTTCAGCTATACGAGGGCTTTTGGGGAATGTTACTCTCAGATAAGACATTATGTCTTATTTAAATTTAGGCTTTTTGTAATCATAGATAAACCCTATGTTATAATATATCAGACATACAGAAAGAATAGAAATGAAGGATTGATTTTTGGCTTAAGGATTTTCACACAAAATGCCAAAAATAGCTATTTGTTTGGTTGTTTTTTTTAATCATTTCGACGTATATAAAAAGAAATTTGCTGTAATATGAGACGAATATTTTTTTTTCAATCTTTCTAATCCATAAATAAAATTTTAGAGTTCAATTATATTCTAAATACATGTGATATTGTTTCAAAGTATAACGCATCACTCAATAAGTCCCGGGCCTAACATATAGATGGCATTACCTTCGAACTAGCTTTAAAAGGGCACGTGTCAAAATTTCGTGATAATGTTTTGTTTCGTTGAAAAGTTGCAGAGATTTTAGTGAAGCAACTTTTGTTTGCTTAGAAACTGAATGAAAAATAATTTCGTGTGTTAATATTGCTTTGGGATGGATAAAAACACTGTTCAAGTAAAACAAGGGGCTTCGAATTACTTTCCGAACCACCATACAGTCCAGATCTTGCCCTCATGAACTACTGGCTTTTTTGCAGCTATTAAAAGAGTGCTACAGGGAAAGACGTTTGGCTCAAATGAAGAAGTGATTGCCGAAGCTGAAGCCTTTTTTGAGAGCAAAGACAAATCGTTCTACGAAAAAGGTATTAAAAAATTTGAAGAGCACTGGGCTGAATGTATCATTCTTGAAGGAGAGTATTTTGATAAATAAAGTTAAATTTTTCCAAAAAGTTTTTGTTTTATTAGTTAGGCCCCTGACCTATTGAGTGATGTGTTAATAAAGATAGTAATGTTATCTTGATTTAACGATTTGTTAAAATATTTCATTCGTTATGCATGTATTCGTATTTCTCAGTTAATACTTCTAAAGAGAGTTATTATGCCTTTACGAAGTGAGAAAAACTACAGCATAAGAAGTAAATAATCCTTATAGATGTATCCCATCAAATTTACTGAAATGCATTTAAACATATTATGTTATGTTATGAAATAAATATTATTATAATCTCAATAAAAGCTTCACATAAATTATGCTATTCAAAATGATTCATTTAAGTTAAAAAAATGTTTTAAATAAATTTTCATCGTATTTATTAGAGGTAAGCAAAAATTGAAATATATATTAGCATTTTTTTATTATAAGGAACCTTGAAAATTAACTTCAGAGAAAGGCACCATTTTTCTGTGGGCGTCATTGAATTTACATCCAAAACATGTTGCCTCTGAACGGTGGCTTTTTGAACCTTTTTTTTTCTGTTATCTTATGCTGAAAATTTAATCTACCGGTGAAACCTTTCGAAACCGAAAAAAACACACACATTAAAATGTGTGCCTCAATTATTTATTTATATTTAACTCCTGGAAATTCTTTAATTTAAATCCCAGAATTAAACATTTCAACTAAAGCGTTTCTCTGTTGGATGACTTTTTCTCAGTGAATCATCGACAAAATATATAAATATGCATCTTATTCCATTATTTAACTTCTAGCGCATCAAAGTATCAAGAATTCAAGCCCTTGCGTAACTGAAGACCCACCGTGTAGAGGGGACCGATGCACTTTAAATCTCTTGATGCTCAATGTTCTCTACTGGTGTAATGTGATAGTTAGGAGAGGTTTATGTGTCAGCTCAGCTGTCGTCCTCGTCCCTTGACCTATGTTAAGGATTACAAAGTTCGTCGGCAATAACCCTACAGTTTCTTTAGAGTGCGACGTTAATAAAACTTCTCCACCCTGACTAATGACGCAAGTAAATTTCATTAACCTAATTCAGTTTTAAAATTGTTCCAATTTCATTAACGTGTTTAAAGCTCATATGGGGAAACAAATGGGCTGGAATTCTAATATATATCTTGTGACGGATCTATACGGATCCTTTCTCTAACTTCTTGGGGATTCTTTTAGGACATGCATTCTTTCAACCAACTTTTCCCGAGACAAGAAAACGTGATTATGCAAATTATGTTTAATATATATATTCTGTATTCGTGAGTGTTAGAGAGTTAGAGAAGTGAGAATCGAAGATAAGTAAAGTGAGAATTGAAGTTTACTGAAGTGAGGATAGCTCGAATGTGAAGTGAATTAATGAGAAGCGAGAAACCCGGCAGTAGTACGTTAACAGTGTAGGACGTGTGAAGATGGAATCTATAAGAGGTGCTCAAGCCAACTATTAGTGTTCAAGGCCTCGTCTAATGGATAAAGAATTGTACGAATTCAGGTACTGTGCCTATATTTTAAGTAGAAGTTAGAGAGAGTTAAATTGTTAGCGCACGTCTGAGATAAAAACGAGCTTGTATAAGTTATCGTAGGAATATATTTAAATTATATTATTTATTATCCCTACGCTATCTTGTCTCACTTCAGTCTTCTAAGTGTTGATCAAATTTATCTTAATTGGGTTATTATTGTGTCCGTGTTGAATATTGTGACAAATAAACAATTGTAGTGAATTATGTCGTCTGATCAATTGGTCCCTCCCACGCATCTAGCTGGTTTAGAGGGAAGAAAGAATAATAATTCCTTACAATCTTGTAGTGGTTCTCCCGAATTCTGACTCTCTAACTCTGTGGGTTCCATACTCCCAACATTGTGGCCCGAGCTCGACTTTACAATAAGAGTAGACGACATGACACAAAACAATAAGAACAAACAATAAATTAATATTAAATTGAATTAATACGCTAATCCAAATTATGAGGGCAAGATCAATTTAGCTAATTAATTTTAAATAGTGAGAATACACTTGTCAGTAATCCTCAAATGATTAGCATCCTTTCTTGACTGTGATAACAATAAACGAACGAGATTTCATTCTGAAATAGAGAAAACCAAACATGCCATACAACTAATTTTTCTCACAATTTTAATTACTTTAATAGTAGATATACACCTAAATTTAGGCAAGAAATTACGACCTAGCTGATAGAATTAATAATATCTTACTCTTGTAGTGTTATTATCACATTTATCTTTACGCTCCCAACCCTCCTATTAAGTGCTAAAGCTTATTTGCATTCCGAATTTTCATCGTTAGAAGCTGGCACTTATACTTTAAAGATAACAACCCACCCCAAGCCAGTTTTAAGAGGGAAATCTCACGAGAGATATTCTTTTAAAAACTTGTCATCCCTTAGTGTGGGATGACATAAAACATTTGAGAAAACACAAAAATATTTTATTACATGACCCAATAAACTAAAGAAAGTAATAAGAGTACAGCCCACACGAATATTTTATTTTTGGTATCAATTGGTTCGATAGTTTTTTCTCTCTCCTAAACGGATCTCATTTATGCAATTGTACTCGATATCCACTCTATTTTGATATTCTGTGTAAAAATGCAAAAAAAAAATAATAAACACGACAATGTCCCATTTTGAAATGGGGGAAAATTTTCCCCTTAATAATGAAAGAGTTACTTGCTGTCGGAACTATTTATCAACTCGTGAAAGATTCATGCATCCATACAGGCTCGTCTATTACAGTCGGAGGATATGATACAGTCCACTTTTTTTCTCCTTGCAAGCTCTGAAAAGAAAGAGGCCCGCTCATGTGTCATCCTCGTTTTTTGAGCATGTTTTAAAACATGTGAGGCACACCATCACCAGTAGTTCTCGTATGGCTTCAAAATGCCATGATAAACTCCCTATTCACAATGCTGGCGCTGCGATCGCCACCCCTACCGCACACCCACACGTACACCTCTTGCAAGGAAACCACTGCACAAAGCAGTCGCAATAAATGTTTGTCTTAAAACTCGCCTTTTTTAATTGATTACAGTCCCTATTCGCATTAATACACAATGTCATTTATATTTTATCCGCAAAATACATATAACATGAAAAATATTTTTTTTCTTGTTAATATATGAATTTGTGCAACGTAACTTCTAGTTTAACGATGAATACAAAGTATTTTAATACAAAAATACATATTAATATAATCATAAAACATTTCCTCCCCTAATATTAGAATATTTTTCAAATAAAAGAAAAAATTTTTTATGGGGGATTTTTTTTATTCACATGAATTTTATTTAATATGAACTTACGCTTGACTCGAAAAAATCAAACAATCCATTCCGATACTCAATCAAAAGACAGAGATAAGAATGATTCAAATAATCGATCGAAGAAAGTGTTTCGCAACCTCCACCTCTAAGACGCGCCAGGTGCCTTAGTAGTTTTTATTTTTAGGTCAATCTGAGCTAAGTCCAGGTCAGCCCTGGAGATACTCCTCTCAGCTGCCGATGGAGTGTTAATGGGGGTAGAGGCACTGTTAAGTCAATGGCCAAATAAAAAAGATCTCAGCTGGCGTTTGCGAACGGGTCTTTGCTCCCTGTCACTCCTCGGAGCTATCGACGATATTTATCAATTACGGGTCCTCTCCTCAAATCCGGGAATCCTGACATGGTAATGAGATAGTAACGGATGGACTTGAAGAAGCTTAATTGGACGACAACGATTCTTCTTATGGAAGTAGCACTTAAACGTGTAGAGATCGAGCTGTTAATGTTTCGGAATAATCCATGTCGAGTTTCGCTTTCTCATCTACTAAATTTCCCAACATTATCATAACCAGCTCCGGGATCTGACGATATGTCGTCTGGCGATTCACTTAAGGGAGTGTTTACTCTAAGTGTGAATAAATATTAATCCTCTAACTGCGTAGTTTTCTTCTCAAAGTAGGTTCCAAAATTGCGTAGTTTTTTATTATGTATTACAAATTCACATTTTAGAGTTAAAATATACAAAAAATCTAGTAAAAAAGTTTTTATTTTTTAAATATAGAATGAGATCATTAGAATATGAACATAAAAACATAACTGGAAATAGCATTGGTTGCACAAATAAATAGTCGGAAAAAATGCACACCCGCGGAAATCGCGAGATGCGCAGCGAAAGGGTTCAAGAATTTTTATAGTCTATACCATAGGTTCTCAACCTTTTTTGAACTGAGGCCCCCTTTTCTAGTAAATATTTCGATACCGCCCCCTTTTCTAGTGAATATTTCTCGTTACCACCCCTTCCCACTCTAGAAAAAAAAAGAGTGTACATAATACATGGTGAAAACAAGTGTTAAGTTTTTAAAAATATCCTATTACTAATAGAATATGTTTTTTAATTTAATTTTTTTCTAAAGCTCCAATTTTTTTACTTGCGAATCTGAAATCACTATTGCCACAAATATATTTAAATATGTTATATTATATATTTTAGGCATAGGTAGGATAGTGTTGGAATCGAAACGCTACTAGATTTTTTCATTTAAAAGGGTGGAATGAAAGTTTCAGCTTAACTGTTATAAAGACAGGCAGAGGTTTTGATGATACGAAGTAATTCATAATAAACTATTGCTTTCAAAATAAATATAAATTGACATTTTCAGTCTTTAAAGAATCACACTTTAATTCCTCGTTAAAATATTTAACTGTGTTTCTTGGATAATATACGTAATGAAATGCAGTGGACGAAGCATGTTTCCTACTGCTCACAGACAAAGACAACACTTGCATTGCAGAAATTAAAAAATGCACTATATCATTCAATTTAATGTGGATCTGAATGAAATGTAATCTTTAAGTTGTTCATCCACTTCCCGAACTTTCAAAATATGTGAGTTTCGTATATGTAATATAGAAATGATTTAAATACATACAATCAACATAAGGCAAACAGTATTAAAGCTTAATTTTGTTAGTAAAAATCAGCGTGTTTTTTTAGTCTTTTTTTGGTTAATCTGTCCAAGCCCCTTCGTGCCATCTCAACGCCTCCTAATTTTCTTAGTCTTTTACTGCCCCCCTGAAAGCCTCAAGTGCCCACAAGGGGGCGTTATTGCCCACGTTGAGAACCTATGGTCTATACCAACAATTCTTAAAGTGTAGTTTCAGTATATTTGCTGTTTTTGGATCATGTAGTTCGTGAATTACAGATAATTTAATTTTATTATGTTCTTGAACAAGTCGAAAAATATGGTTAAAAGGTTTATGTACAGTAGAACGTCGTTTATCCGAATGTTTACTATTCGGAGCGTCAAATATCCGAACTTTGGTCTGGTTACGTTTTCGAACAGTGCGTGAGGTCAAAAAGTGACTGGAATACGAAAGGTGGGGGATATTTGGTGAATTTCAGTTAGGTGATTTGATAAACATCTGTGCGAAACATTAGATCAGTTTGTTTCTAAGTGAGGGGTGTATATGTGCTCTTTTGTTGAGTTTTGTTGATGTGGAAACCTGGATGGCATGCGATGCAAAAGACTGTGGACTTCTAATGCTAAATAATGACGAGATTGTGACTTCCGTGCAAGACGATGAAACGGATGAAGACGAGGCCAACAACAACGAAAGTAGCAAGGATCCATCAAAGGCTGACGCGATTTTCTGCGTTGGAGACAACTATGGAGTGGCTCAAACAATAATCAGAGTGATGTCCTACTCAACTGCTGCTCAAGCGAATCAGAGACCTTACAGCGAAAACACGAAGGTGTACAACGGTACAGCGAAAAATAAATGATTATTTTCCACAATCAAGGTAAAATTACGACATTTTGCACCTATTTTGCTTTTTCTTCAAGCACGTTTCCTGCGTGTGAAGATTTTCAATACTTTTATAGTGTCCGGTGTCGTATACTGCATGGTCACATTCGATTTTCGGTTATCCGAACAATCGCGTATCCGAACGGTGTTCGGTCCCAATTGAATCGGATAAACGACGTTCTACTGTAATTCAAATATGTTGCTACTCAGATGATATATATCAGCCGTAACCGCAGATTCGCTGGGTGTTTCATATTGTTGTACCGCTATAAATCATTTTTAAATTATTGAAATCTAAGTTACTATTGCATGGAAAAACGTTTGTATAACTCTGGTCATTTATTAAGAAGAACATGACTTGAGTTTCAAAAATGGAAGCATAATTATTTTTACTCCTCCATAACCAGCAACCCTGAGTCGATTTCCCCAAAATCAGATTTAGCAGATCTCTACTCATCAAAAGAAACATGCTGACAAAATTTCAAGTCAATAGGGTGCCTAATAGTTCAAACGCAGAATTTTTTTAAATCTAAAACACCCCCGTAAACCCCTTTGATTGTCAGTTTCCATCAAATACAATTTTAGTAGATCTCTACTCAGGAAAAAAAGCAATCTTGCTAAATTTCAAGTCTGTAGATCAAATATTTCCAGAGATCTTGTGATTGGTAAGTAAGTGGGAGAGTCACTTTATATATATATATATATATAAATGTAATAGTCCACATAGCTTAATCTTTTATACTTTTTTAATTATCTATGGTGCATTCCTTCAGGATTAACGCTTAAAAAATATAGCTACTCGCCTAACGGCAAAGTTTTGAATTAATTACATCCATCCACCCACTCAGATCACGTGATTTTCCCGTTGAGTATAAATAACGCGATCTCTGGAAATTCCCCCCTCTCTGTGCTTTGTCCATAGTCATGTAGCCGGCTGTAGCGCGTAGTGTCTTCGTCTTCTTTGTTCCGTTTTGTGCTGTGGCCGCAGTAGCCAAATGGTCAAGGTATCGGATCATGGAAAGCATGACCTGAGTTCGAGCCCAGTACCACTAAAGAACAGCAGTGTATGTGAGCGATACATGTTAAATCTGTCAAGAGCTCAAACATCTTCCCGTTGGTGTGGTGTGGTGTGGTAGTTAGAAGAGGGAATGCCAGCTCAGGTGTCGTCCTCGTCACGACCACGGTTCAAAATGAGGAGGTCCGTTGCCAAAAGCCCTTGTGTAGCTGAACAGTGCGACGTTAATATTCTTTTACTCACTCACTTCTTATTGTGTCGTCCATTCCCTGTTTTCATGTTTAAGATGTGTTTGCTTGTGTGCTCAAGATTCTTGATAAATAGATTTACTACCATAAGGAACTATCTTGTCAATATTACTTTAATATACAACATCAACCATCAAAGTCAAAATGATGATCCAAATAAAGAAACGCCTTACCACTCGCCATGTATTTAATATAATTATCATTATATTAATATATGTATTTAAATAAGTAGGTCATTTTTTGCATTTTTAGACAGTTTTGAATGAATCACACTTAATTCAGTTTTCCTTTGCATTTTTGAATCGAAAGCAGGAAAAATTTCTTATTTAATTTTAGCTTATTATCATTCATATGATACGTATGGGATAGTAATGCAGTGTGCAATCTGCAAGGCATTTTACGACATTTTTACTAAATTTAAAAATGAATCAGTATGGCAGAACTAAACGGTCAGTTTAATATAATTCTGTTATCTATCATGTGGTATTTATGGGGTAATACAAACAATATAGTCTTTATGCCTTTTGATGGTATTTTTAGATAATTTTAAGTGAATAGCGGGAATCTATAGAGAAAAATAAGAGAAGTGTTAACTACTGTGTCATTCGTAAGAAAAGTGTGTGGTTAATACGTTCAATTATGACTTATACTTCTTTTTGCGGCATTTTAGGTAATTTTTTTATAAAACATCGTTTGGCAATTTTTTAGACTATTAATATCTGTTACTTTGTGACGGATCTATACGTGGTTCCACTAATATCTCCTCATCTCTTTAAACAAAATATTTAATTCAACCCACTTTCATCAAGAAAGTGAACGTGATTTATGTAAATGAGGGGTATTTTATAAATTCGGTTTTCGCGAGTTGGCAGTAAAAAAAAAAGAAAGGAATGAAGGAAGGAAGTAATTTGTTGACACGTTGTTGTTGACACTCTGAAGTGGATACGTTAGATGTGTGCAAATAGGAGTTTAACAGAAGATACAGAATTAGTGGTTTGTTGAAGATTGAAAAGCAGTGGAATTAATAAAAGATTACAGAGTGTGGAGCCATCGTCATTTGATCAAGCCGAAGAAAGTGCCTGGAGTTTCGCGTTTAGGATCCGATGCATTAAATGTTCAGGTACTGTGTTTTTGATTAAGTTGAAGCTAGTTATTAGTGTGCGACGTAGTTATATTTGAGTGTATTTAAGCTATATTAGATCCAGTTGAGGATCTGTAGTAGTATCCCCGTGTTATAGAATCTCACCTTCGCACTCTACTATATATCATAGGCCTTAATTAGAATTGTACTGTGTGTGTTTGATAATCGTTAATAAGAATTAATAAATAAAATTAGATTGGAAATAATGTCTGTGGATTACTCTGTTCCTCCTACACATCTAGCCGGGTTTACAGGTAGACAAGAGGGTTCGGATGTAAGAGGTAACCGAGCGTTACCACAACTTAACCAAAATAGGTAAAAACTTACCTTCAGTAAGTACGTTACCTTATTTGTTTGAATTAAGACATGAGTTTTATATATATATAAGTATAAAAGCATAAAAATTATGAAAACCCTTAATTCTTTTCGTAATGTTTTGTAAAAGTACCATATAAATATTTTGTAAAAAATATATATTTCCAAGAACAAAAAACATTTATGTACAAAATTTGTAAGTAAAAAACACTGTTTCTGAGTTGAGAGATTAGTTTGCGATGAAATACGATTCTTATTCCAATAAATAAAAGTCTCAACGCAATAAGTATTTTATTACATATTTTAGAAAAATACATGGCAATAATTAATTCATTCCTGTTTCGTCATATGCTAATAAAAAATAAAAATGGGATAACCTTTTTACAAGACTGTCATTTTGTACCGGTACCAGAACGAGATGAGCTTTATTTGTTAACTTGTTTTAAATAGCAAAATAAAAATTTCTTGAACGATATACAATACAATAAGTGTCCTTTCTAATAATAAATACACAGAATATTGATTGACGAGAAAAAATTAATAATTTAAATGAATTGGTTAAAAATAATCAACTATTAACAGACACAAATACGTCTTAAGGCATGAGCCGACTGGGCCCGGGGCAAAGCCCTCGGTCAGGGCCTCGTTTCGTTCTTGACTCATTCTGAATAAGATCGTGATCCGAATGATTTTAATTGTTAAATATTATTCCCGTACAATTTCTCCGAAAAACAGGTAATTTCAAACTGCATGCCAACTGGTAAAAGTAGCAAGACTGTATTATTATGTGATGACTATTGTCCAAGCCTAGGCCTAATATCATAAACAAGCATTCAACTCATTTAGTCAAAATGGAGCCATCGGTCGAGTCGGTTTATGTGATTGTGAGTCGTGTACATTTGTTTTAAATTACCGTTTGTACGAGTATTTAATAATGCATGCCTTATACTATCTAATTTTTCATATCGCAGGGAGGGTCTACTTTTGCTAAGGGGCCCAGGGCCTCAAATAAATCTTAAGATTTCTACAGGGCATGGACCTCAAAAAGTCTTAAGATAATCTGCACACACATCTTTAATCAGCCCTAGTCATTCCTAAGTACTTTATATATACAGTAGATCCCCCCATAACGTCGTAAATACGTTCCATGTTATATGAATCCGTGTTGAGCGTGTTACTTAGATTATACAAATACTTAAGGCGTCTCAGGACCCTTAACATATATCGGTGCACTAGAAAAAAACATCCGTCTTCAAATCAATGTAACTCAGTAATAAAACAAAACAATAATTTGAAATTTTTATCGCATAAGAATCATATATATTTACATTTTTTCTCAAATTTTCAGAGAATTTGAGAAAAAATTAAAAAAGTTATTAAAAAAATCAAAGTTGCACAAATTTTTAAAAATATGAAAATTAGTATTTTACACCGAGCAGGAGATTCTAAAGTACAAAATTTACAAAATTAACTTTAATTGGTATAAAAATGTTCACTTTCAAAGTTATACCAACTTTTAAGAAATTTAGAGAAAAAAAGTATTTTTTAAATACAATTATAACGAAACTTTTAAAATTTTAAGAAAAGAATTAATTAAAATTCAAATAAAAAAATTTATTAATTTTTTCAAGCAAAATGTTAGTATAAATTATGAAAAGCCTTAATTTGAACACGTGTATGAAGTTGCAAATTGATATCATTAGTAGTTTCTGAGAAATCGTGCGTGCAAGCTAAAATGTGTTGTTTTGAGAAAAATGAAATTAAAGATACGAAAGAGATAGGGTTTTTGTTTAAATGTCACTTGTTATTTCTCAATAACTTCAGAAGTTTTTACAGTATCAACAAACTTTTGGTATCAAAATGCTCAGATATATTAAGGCTTCAACATATATTTTTTTCGAAAAATTTGCAATTTAAGAGTCTTTAGAGCCCTTAACTGCAAATGTTTTCTTAATTGATAGAGAGTGCGTACGCGGACCACAGATATAACATATGTACTTCCTCTAGACAAAATTGGGTTTATAATTTCACTGATTGATTTTCCTAAAATGCTCTAAGTTGAAAAAATAAATTATACGGTGCAAAAAGGTTTCTTTTTAGACTTTCCAATGTGTATCGCCTTTAAAAACAAGCTGAGATGATCTTCTCTAAAAATTGAGCTTCTCCGAGATTTGAGAGGTTACCAACCAAAAGTAGTATGAATTATTGGAGAACTAAAACGTATGTATTTAAGCCACAAAATTTGTCTGATTCTTTAACTATGTTTTATAAGCCTTTTTTTAGCATGCTAAACGATTTGATGACAATTTTTCTACCGTGTTATACGAATCCAGTGGCGTAATGTACACCCCCGCAATCTTCGCATCACAAGGGAGGTAGGGGGGCAGAACACCAAGAGGCCCGAAGCCTGACTGATGCCAAGCAACCAATTTATAAAATATTAAAGGTAAAAGCTGACTTTTCAGGAGGACTCTAATATTCTCCGTTACGCCACTATACGAATCCAACTTATATGAACATCTGCTTTTGGGAGGGGTGTCTAGTGTATTTCTGAAATGATCTATCTATGCCATATATTGATATTTTACAATGCAATTATGAGCTGGAATGGTGTGGAACTGATGGTTGAAGTACCCAGTTCGGCTGTCATCCTCATTTCTTACCATAGTACCTATTTACAAGGTTCGCCGTCTGGAGAAGTTTCCAGAAAAAGCAAGTCTTCTAAATACCTACCTAAAAATGGCGACGAAAGTTTTTGGTAAATAAATAAATAAACTGCCATTATTTTTTTAAAAAAATGTTGATTTTAAATGCATTTTGAGTGAATTTTCTAATAACTTATTATTAAAGAGCTCAATGGTAATATAATATATTTTTAGCAATTCTAAGCATGAATACGCTTTTTCTTTAAAAAAAAAATGTTATATTTTTAAAGAATCCGTGTTCTATTGCACTTCTAACTCGACTGGCGTTTTTAAGTTGTGGTTAGTAAGTAGTTTATACTTTCCTTAAAAGGGGTGGTCATATTAACAAAATTTTGGTTCTATTTGAAAAGGGACCTTCGCTTGTGAACTAAAGCTTATTGGGTTCCTTCAAGTCCTCGGGAAAGGCTTTCAACGGGAAGATTCCTTTGAATCAGTTAGTTGAAACCCTTTTGGATCTGATTCTATGTATTCTGTGTAACTTAAATAGATTCTGCGAATCTATACTAATATTATAAAAGCTCATGTTGTTTATTATGTTTTCAATCTATTATTTCTTTTGTTAGTGCTTGGTTTGTTAAGGTGCAAATCTATTGTACAATGGTTGCCCAAATGAAAAATGGACGAGCTCAATAAAAAGAATGATTTTATTGGAAATCAAAAGAAAACACATTGTGGGTTTGTAACAAAGGTCCCGTTGTTTCTGCAGAAGGTCTGTCTTCACTCAAGAAATAACGGGGTTGATTTTTGAGAAAAAACTGCCCAACTTCCTTCATTTCATCATCCAAATGGAAACGTAATACTCTCTTAATTGGTCTTAAGAAACAGAAATCACATGTGGTGACAAATACGGACAGTACGGTAGGTGTTCTAACATTTCAAATTGGTTTTTTAGTTGCCTTCGTTTCACGACAGACGTGAGGACGGACATTATCCCATCTCGAAAACTTTTACATCAGCTGCTCCCAGATGTTCAACCTAAACAGTGCTCGCTATAGACTGCCACTATTCGACGATAGATGTAATCAGTAACACTACCGCACTTTTTTCCGATCTGGACGCATTCTTAAATGGCATGACTTTACTTTCCATTAATTTCCTCTACTACTAACAGGTTCCACTGTGCATCTTGTGCATTTTACACTTCCTACCTTCCTTGGTGTCATAGTTTGGTGGCTCTGTTATAACTACACTCATTCTGACGCAATCACATACGTCCACTTTTCATTTGGGCAACCCTTATATAAGGAGATAGTGTATTTTTTTTTTGAATCTCTATTTAGACTCCTTGTGTGCCAACAAGTATAACACAAGGCTTACAAACGTAAGTCAATACTCAATCAATAGTGGTAGGAAGTTTTAAGTACAGGGATACAAGCACAAATGGGAATCAAAAGGTAAAAAGAAACAAGAAGGGATGCTAATACAATAAACACAGAACAAAATACAAGATTGCTCACGTGCAAAAACGGAGACATTCAGTAACTAAAATTATACAATGGTGGAGGTTTGGTAGCACATGTGTGATTAGAAGAAGATTTTCAAAATACAAATGCATAAAAAGCATACATACACACAAATACTTAAGAATATACACACAGACATATATATATATATATATATATACGCACTTGCAAAAAAAAAGAAGAAAAAAAACCAGAAACATACACATACACAGTAAATGTTAGAAAAAACACGAATAATAATATTAATAATATAATAAAAAATTTAAATTTACAATCTAAACAATACGAGAAAAAATGCTATTAATATATGCACAAAACGATGTAAAAGATGACTTGCTCTGAACAAAGGCAGAGAAAGGAGGAGGCCACGCTATATTGTTCTTTTGTAGGCAATTCATGAGAGTACGTCTTTCGGAAGAGAATTTAGCACAAGCAAATATTAGATGCTTGACATCCTGGACTGTGTCACTGGAGCAAGAACACTGGTCAGTAGGTGACAAATTGAAGCGTTTCAAATAGGCTTTAAAGTTTCCATGCCCAGTTAGAAACTGGGTAAGTATAAAATTAGGATGTGTGTGAAAGTGTTTAGCTTTTAAACGACTCTGAATAGAAGGAATAAATTCCTTGGTGAAGAGCGCATTATTTGATATTTGATATAATTTATTCCAATCAGAAATAATTTTTTCCTTAAAAATATTTTTATAATATGATTTCGGAATGCTCATGGGAATCAAATTGCTTAATTTTGTAGCTTCTTTTGCAAGCCAGTCAGCACGTTCATTGCCATAGATTCCCGTATGACCTCGAACAAAAGAAAAGAAAACTTTTACACCTTTGCTTCGAAGAAAATTGAGATCAACTTGCGTTTGAACAATCAGATGATTTTGAGAATCAATGTTATTTAAGGCATATAAAGATGAAAGAGAATCACTGCAAATTAAGAAATCCGATGAAAGGTTTTCGTTATTACAGATCCAAGAGACTGCTTGAGCTATGCAAAGTAATTCAGCCTGAAACACACTACATTCATCTCTTAGTCTAAATTGGCGAGTTTCAATAAAATCTTGGAAGATAACAAATGCAAGGCCAACCTTATTGTTGATTTTGCTACCATCTGTAAAGCAGACAACAGGAAAGTTGTCTTCAATATTTTTACGGTAATTAACAAAATTAAGGGGAAATCGTTCAGAAGGATGAGGAAGAACAGAAAATCGCAGGGAACCATCTAGACTCTTATTGGTACAGTTCTTCGTTGCACTCTTGAATTCATTATTTCTCATAATAAAGATGTCAATAGGTGGGAAGCCCGAAATAGCAAACACAACATCATAGGATATCGTGGAGATAGTGTATTGAACCTCAAACAGCAACACACGACTACTGTAGGAAGTGTTATTAATTATTTTAAAATGATTTAAGTATGAAGAGATAGAGGTGGTTAGTATACACCAGGTTACTCAATATCTTAGTTAAAGTTTGAAGTGATTAAAATGCAACTACCAAAGTGATCCCAGAGGGATATCATTATATATAAATTCGATCGGCATTATCATATTCTTTACTCGCCAACTAGAGATTGAAGTGTCCTTCATATACTTCTGGGGACTCTCAAGCAATCTGGAGATCATTGCTCACTTCTAGAAATTTATTTGTAAGGCAAGTAGAGAATAAGTCATAATGCTACCAAGAGCTGCGAGAACTAGACCTTTGGTAAAGGGATAGAAACCCCATGCTGTGAGCATAAAGGGCGGACCATGACGTGCAACGACTGAGAGGACCAGTGTGTTGACATCTTCATTTTTAGTGGAAGCCAAGACGCGCTTCCACATTTCCTCGTGAGCTTCCTTGGCAGTCCGATCGGCCACGTTGATACTCGAAGCAGCCAAAGAAACGCATGAAAATGACAACAGTGCCCGTATTGCAAAGAAAATTATTCCCAATTTGTAACTGTTCATGAGTGTCTTGAGCTCTGGTGCTTGATTCAAAGGGTCCAATCTCAAGAAACAAGAAAATAACCCAACCCAGTCACTTACTTGCAGCAAAAATATTGGTATGGAGAATGATTTTTCGAAACATTTCAAGACAAAAATCGTTTTATCATATGTCTTTAAAACATTCTCAATGTACTGGATATCTAACCAGTTGCTTTTAGAGGTTATCTTTCTGGTGAGAAGTGTCGTTTGTCTGTTCAGAACTTTACGTAAGCAGTAACAGAGAAATACGTACAGTGCTGCCAGAGCGGTGGGCAAAACATATAAAGCGAGATCGTAGAAAAACACTAAGGGATACACAACTAAACAATTCTTTCCTTCTGAAAGGTGAAATGTTTGTAAAGTTAAAGTGTTGATGTGGTTTAGACAATTTGTTTCGTTTAACGGGAAAACACTGCATAAGTATCCAATAGCAAGTGTCAGGAGAAGGATTGCAGTTACTGAATTCATTTTACGTGGTTTTATTTCTACTTGTGACCTATAAATTAAATTGACGGAGGAATTAAGCAAATTATTAATTCTGTTCCTTTTTTTCAGTACCACGAACCAAATAATAAAACTATTTATTTCCAGTAGTTTTTTGGTGAGCTGCAGTTTTGTGCTCTTTGGTAGGAGCAGCTCGTTAAAAATAGTCACCAAAGCATGTAATAAAAAGAGAATCCAAAATATCATACAACTAGTTTTATAGAGTCTCCTCAGTCTGGTTGTAATGCTCTCTCTTCTTCTGTTGCTGTTTAGATCGATCCCAAAAGCGAACAAAATAAATTTAATCGTCGAAATTGGGATTTTGCGCTTAGTTTGACTTTCATTTACAGATGACATAACACAATAAGTCATTTGTGACGTAAATACTTTTAAGAAATCAAGAAGCCGTTAAAAAAACTATTAAATTCACTATACGTGTTTATGAAAAATTTACTGGAAATCCTCCGTGATACTGCTTTCAATGAAACTAAGTCTATAATGTTTTCTTATTCACTGCAAAAACAATTATTTATGATGATTATGGTTCTCACCAAACCAAATGTTCCACAAAAATATGAAGATAATGGTTAAAGAAAAAGGAATCGATTTTTTTTTGTTTGAATTTGATGTTTCCATAACGCGCATTGTAATAGGATACAAAAAATTGACAGAAGGCTTTTATCTTCAACCACTTAAATTTATCAATCATATTTTGAAAGGTGCGATCGATTCACGCAAAGTTTGAAAAGAAGAAATAACACTTACTCCGATAACATTTATGAAAGCTTAAAAATAAAAGATTTAAGTGCTAAATCAGTAAAAAATGCAATGCTCGCTTAATATTTCCCTAATGTAAAAACTTTTTCCAAGATTTTTTTCTTTTTTGGACCATACTTAGTAGAAATTAAACTAGATGTTTTTGTTGTTGTTGTTTATCTTAAACATAAATTTAAAAATGACTGTATATTTTCTTCGAAATTATAAAAATCCCCATCGTTGATCGAAACGTTCCAAAATATTCCTAAGAGCTTCGCTAATGCTTCAAAGGAGGTAGTTTTGAAGCGAATGCCACTAAGTGGTTCCTTCTTAGGAATTAAGTCAAAGTCACATGGGCTTAGATTTGGGAAGTATGGTAGATGAAATAGCCCTTCCCCTCCCCATCGATCGAACAAATCAGTCACAGATTATGCTACATGTGTCCTAGCATTGTCATGCAAAATGATAAGGGTTTTCTGTAGAAAGTGTCACCATTTTTTCCCTTCAAAGCTTGTCTGAGATGGTGTTCCAAAATTGAGCAGTAATATTGCGCATTGATGGTCTGCTGTGGGGAAAGGTATGCGTAAGAATGACACCATCACAATCGCACACGAGAATCACCATAACTTCCACACTGTTGGAGTTCTGACGAAATTTGAACGTAGTGGTGACGCATAATGATGCCATTCATTTGATTGGCGTTTAAGTTTTCGCTGGTACAAAATACGAAATTTCGCACACTCATAGAGCTCCAGGTGGGTTCGAGCAGCATCATATCGTACCCATTCCTGTATTTCCGTGAACTAATGTGGAACTCATCGTGAAGCAATTTTTCTTATGTCTAGGTGCTGCTTCAGAATGTGCAGCACAATCGTTTGTGCAAATCCTGTCTGTCGGGCCAGCTCACGAATCGTTTGGCGTCGATCACTGTCCATTAGTGCTGCAACAGCATGCACTTCTGTTTCCCTGACACTAGGACTACTAATGCATGTCTGCCACATTTTGGCGTTCTTCATTGAAGGCTTTTACCCATTTTGCTACAGTTCTGTAAGGTAATACAGATTACTCGCAAGCCCCTTGAAGCCCTAGATGACATTGTCACGCTGTACGGCCTGTGGAACATTCAATTCTTTTTCCAATTTCATTGTTCTTGCTTTGAAAACATCCTGGCAACAATTAATTTAAACCGCTAGCTAATACAAGGATCAGTTCTTCACGTCACTCCGCATGCGCGCGTAACGTAAGAAGGACGAGTTTTTTTTTTTTTTTTTTTTTTTTTTTTTTTTTTTTGCTGAGACGTATGGTAGGATTGTATGGCTCACGTGTGGTATACGCGATATTCTTTGGTTTTGTTGCGAAGTATTTTTACAGAAGTGTTGCCACTATAAAAGTTCCAACTCTCGTATAATACACACAAAGCATATTGGTACACATTATTCACAATAGTTATGTGTATCTATAAATTAATAATTTGTGTTTTTGCGTGCAATTTTAATAAAGTTTTTTAGTTTAAATGAAAATAGTATCCCACTATTCCCACTAAATATAAATCCAACCTAAGACCACTTCACCTTAAACTCTTCTAACAGTCTCTAATCGAATAATCTTCTAGATAAGAATTCACTGACCAAAGAATGTTACCCAATAAAAGAAAGATCAAATATCTTACAGAGTGTAATAAGCTTTAAAAGTAAATTATCAATGTATAATTTGCATCATAAGTAATGGATAAGTTAAGACAGTTCCGAAAGCTGCTAGAATTACACCCCTGGTGAAACTGAAAACCCCCCATGCGGTGAGGGTAAAGGGAGGGCTGTCATATGTTACATACATTAGCAACAATTGCCTTACACTGTTATGTTCTGAAGAAAGAGATGACTTCAACATTTTTCTCTGAACTTCCTTAACCTTCTTGCTCGATTCGTATACATTAGAAGCGGCGATCGAAACACTCAAGAACGAAACCAATGATCTCAACAAGATGAAAGTTAAAAAGAAATTATGCACATTCGGCCAGAAAAAGTTCGGCATATCTCTGAGACTGAGAAAACTGTAAAACATACCAATGCAATCACTAATCGTAACTAGGAAAATCGGCAAAGACATAACACTTTCAAAACGAATCAGGATATTAGTTATTTGTTCGAACATTTCCATGTAGCTTCGATTACCTCTGCACTCTGTACCAAATTCAGTGAGTTTTTTAGCTCCTATTTCTGACCATTTATTGAGAATATTTCGTATAGTACAACAAATGATCACATAAAGAACAGTAACAGCGGTACGCAATGAATGGATAGCAAGTTTGTTGCCTATCATTACGATGTATAACACAGAACAATGATAACCATCGGGAATGTAATCAATGTTGAGACTAATGTAGAACATGAATGATTTGCAGCGGATTTCATTCATTGCCAAAGTCAAGCTTAACCAAGACAGAAATGGAACAATTAAAGAAATCACTACCCCAAAATACTCCCAAAATCGATGTACTTCAGCATTTAATAAAGTTGTGAAGTAATAAATTTCATGTAATAAGAGGTAAACTTCCCTTTTTCTAGTTTTCAGTATATACCAAATTAAGAAAGCTACCAGTTCGTGAAATTTTCTGGATACTACTTCATAAATACTTTTTTCCCCGCTGGTAATATCTCCTGTTATGAAAGTTGCAGCAACGTACACTATAAAAACTATCCATAAGACAGACAGGAATTTTTCATAAAATAAAAACCACCCAGATGTCTTGTTAGAGGATTTTTCGTTGCTTCTAACATCCAGTCCGATGATGAGCATGATTTTCGTTATTGGTGAAAATGGATAGATTCGTCCAGTGGCTTTTTGAAATAAAGCCATGTTCGGAAATGGAATGTTTTTCAAAAATATATCTTCATTTCTGGATTATTTCTGCAATTGTGGCTTCTCTGGACTACTTTAGATACAATTTGAAAGGTTCACTATTCGCAATAATGTCTGGTGGAAAATCAGGCTTGGATATTCAGCATTGTAAATAAAAAAGCATCGAAATACTTCATTTTAATGTCTTCCAATGGCATTTTTGGAAGGATTTATTTCAGAATTCAAAGATTTTTGTAGCAGGTTATTTTATATTCCAATGAACGCTGTAAAGATGGAATTGCTTGGTAATTTTGTTACTTTTAATATGTTCCGATAACTTTTGAGTTAAAAATTAGTTAAATTTGCTTATATATATTCATAACTAGAGTTTTAAAATTTCTTGTCCTGTATTTTTCCAAAAATGAAGGTAAGAAGCAAGTACCTCTCTTTGTATTGTTGTTCAATAAGTTTTCTGATATCGGTACAAAATCATGTATCAAAAACGTCCATAATTGCAGAATGTTATTGATCAACAGTTTTTTTTTATGTTTATTGCGTGCATTTTCCTTCCAATTCTAATTTTATTCCAGGCAAATTATGGTTTCTTTTATACCGTGCGTTCTGTAATACAACAATAGATTATACTAATAAAGCACACAATGCGCTTAAGATTAATCGATGACATCGAGTCAAAAAGGGAGTTTCAATTGATTACAATGTCCCCTTTTTTTGTTATTGACAATTATTGGGGAAAAATTAATATTTTTCATTTCTATAATTGATAAAAGAGAATGTTTCAGATAAAAATCCTGAAATGAATTTCGATGTTACTTTGTATATGTTAAAAAGTACTTTCTTAGATTAATTGTTATGAAGATGTTTTTATATACAATAGTTACAATCTTAGCTCCTAAAATTAAAAGTTTATCTGTGGGCTTCTAATTTATATCAATGCTCTCTTGTTAGATTTCTGTTTATTGTTTGGATTCATTAGGTGTATGGCAATTTAGTATATGGTTATTGATTATATATATATATATATATATATGAGTGTGTGTGTGTGAGAGAGAGAGAGAGAGAATTCATAACGAGAACGTAACTCATTTGTGCAAAATCTTTTTCTAAAATTGAATGGAAGATTATCTTCAACTGTTCAAATTTGTTTTGCAAAATTTTGTTTTGTTTTTCGATGAATAATTTGAATTTTAACAGTTTCTTCATTAACGAAGCTGTTTTCTAAAGCTGACATTAGGAAAGTCCTCTTTCCAAGTATTAGTTAAATGCTTTTTTAAAATAAGGACATAGGGAATATATTTTCATCATGCATGCTTTTATAGATATCTACTTACAATGGACCTCCCATTTAATGTTAATTTTACTCCTAACTATATGGCAGTTTCCAGGATACACAGAAAATGGATTTATATTAAATGAATGTCAAAATAGAACTTACACGAAATTATTGATTGAGCTGCACTTTCAATCTAAAAAAACAGAAGGTTAAAAACATCCCAAACAGATTGGATTATAAGGCTTCAGATGCTTTAATGTTATCCATTTTACCTATAACAAATTTTTACCATATATCGCCAGCATCTAACGAAAATTGCTGCATAAACATTCTCAAAATAATTCCATTATCTCGAATTTCTTAATATCAAGTATAAAAATAATTAATTTTAACAATGCAAATAATACTCATAAATTTAAAATGATATGAATATAAATCATAGTACGCGTTTTTATTGAGCAACTATATAAAAGGTAAAAACTGTGGACAGTTTATATTTTACTCATTGTCAGCATTACAATTCCCTGGAGATGTATCCGTTAATACAGTTATGACATTGTCAGAGATTTTATAGCTAATTGGACAATTTACAGCCTGGTCGTCTGAAGTGAAGTCGTAGAGGAACATTATGGCTGGTCGCAGATTGTCAATTGGA
Source organism: Trichonephila clavata (assembly GCA_019973975.1). NCBI lineage: Eukaryota > Metazoa > Arthropoda > Arachnida > Araneae > Nephilidae > Trichonephila > Trichonephila clavata. The sequence continues at coordinate 85,998 of BMAO01021626.1, read as the reverse complement.
TAATATTCAGAATCTCTCTTTAATACTGATAATCGTTTCCTAGTGTGAAATAAGTCGTATATAACGGTCCCAAATAGCTTGTAGTTATTTTCGAATACGTCTTCCAACCCGCCGCTAGAGAAATCTATTTTATAGATTATTTGACTGGTTTTGAGAACCTTGACTATGGAGAGTGATATAATAGATTGGGTACTCTATTTAAAATAATACATTATCTAGCCAAAAATATCGCGACCCCCCTTTTAAGAAGTATGTCTGACAGGTGATGTAATTTAAAGCGTAACCGAAACTATAAAAGAATTTGTAGTAGGTCATATTATACGTTAGGTCATATTTATGCGTAAGTGAGAAAATAAGTAAGTTAAGGGAACTGAGTGACTTTGATCATGCCATTAAAGTGGGATACCAACTTTGTTGGATATTATTTCGTTAAATTCCGGACATTCTACAGGAGCCAAAATCAACTGTGAGGGAATTAATTGTGGAAGTATTGAAAAATGAAGTGGGGTAGGTAGAAACAAGTTAGCGAACGCGACAGTAGAACTCTGAAAATCGAGTGAAACAAAATCGAGAGTTCTCGTTGCGTCAAATCCCGCATGGGTTTCAAAGTTCATCAGCCATTAGTTCAAATGGAGGGAATGTTCACTGAGAGCTAAAAACCCTGGGGGATTCCATGGTTACGTGCAGACTCTCACAAACCGAACGTCACTCCAAAATACGAGGCACCGATTGTAAAAGGGCAAAAACACATCATGATTGGATAGTGAGTATGTGGAAAAATGTTCTTTAAAATGATAAATATCTTCTACAAACTGACAATCCGACGGACACGCGGGGATTCAGCGGATTCCTGGTGAGTTTTTCTTAAGTGACTGCATTGTGCCGACTGGGAGATTTGGTGGTAGCAGCAGCATGGTTTGTGGCCTGGGTATCTTAGTTCCTGTTAAACACTTCTGTGTTTGGAAGCAGAAACTCAGAGTTGTATGTGGACATTCTGAATTATGCTTCTCTTCTAAATCTACAGCAATATTTCGGACAAGACTCATTGCTCTTGCAGAATAACTGCTCTATTCGCTCATTAAGACTTGCGTAGCTCTGTTTGACTATATGAGTGTTCAAAAACTGAACTGGCCTTCTCAGAGAGCCCCAATCTAAATCCCGCAGAATACCTTTGTAGTGATATAATCTATATAAGCCGGTAACAACCTCCGCACCATGGTGATCATTTTGGTACAGTGGTTAAGTTATTCGGCTTCGGAACCAAAGGTCCCGGGTTCTGTCCTACCAGGAAAAAACGCGCCACTTCCCCTTTAAGAAGAATTAGAAGACGGATTACGTTCGAATAATCAAACGACGCATCAGTACTACCCGCACTCACTTCAGCTGTGATATAGACAGCTAAAAGTCAACTTTTATGGGTACCTATCAAAATCCCCAAACGTGTACAAGCTGTCATCGATGCAGAAAGGTGATTAACATTATATTAATATATCTGCGAATCTGTACCACTGGATGTCCGAATTCTTTTGTCCAGATATTGTATGAAGTTGAATCATGGATGATTCTTAGACATTAATTGTACGTGAGATTGTTGAGATTGTGTAAACGTAAGGAGAGGTTTTGTGGTTACAACTATAAAGAGTGACTTTAGTTATTTATTAAAAATGGTGAATTGAGTTAAGATTCATGGACTTTCGTACGATTGCTGTGTGGGATTATATAAGATTTGGAATCTGGCTGGGTGGGATTAAGAGATTCCAGTGTCACTTAAGTGAATCTTCAGAATCGAAAAGGGTTGAAAAGGAGAATATTGATATGGATTTAATAATTTTTTCGCTCCCATAAAGAACTGACCAGTATAAGATATTAGTAAACTAAGATATAGATTGGATAAAAATTGTTCAATTTTTTAAAGTGTATGCATAATTTATTCTTAATCACTAATACAAAACAGGTTGGTTTCAATGGAGTCCAGCCTGCCTTAGTTCTGGGACTCAACTTTCAACAAAGGCCTATTTTTCTTCACCCTTTCCTCTTTACCTAGTTATTCAGGTATGTAGACATTTTGGTTTTTTAGGCCGAAGCTAGAAATTTTGCTTAAGTATTTGATCAGCCCAGTCTGTCTGCGAAATAGAAGAGGTTGTAAATCTGCCTTAAAAAGAAAAATGTTTGAATGGCAACTGTGCTTCAGACAAGTGATAATACGAACAGCACTCAGTTGGTCTTGCTCTTATTTCTTCAGAGCATAGTTAGAGGCGCTACTACAAATTGGAAATTCGTATTCAAGAATCGGGGGAATGAGCGTCAAATAAGTATGTCCAAGCATAACCGATCAGCTCCCCAATTCTTGCACGAGAGGGGGTGCCAGCTCAGGTGTCGTCCGCGTCACTTGACCATGGTTCAAAATTACGCGATCCGTCGCCATAAGTCCCCGTGTAGCTGAACAGAGCGACGTTAATTTTCACTCACTCACTCACCCCCAATTCTTACTAGCGATGCATTTTAAGAAGTGGTGCTTCTGACTTTTCAAAACAAGATATTCAATATGTTTGTGACTTGTAAATTCAGGGTCTAAAATAAACCCACAAATATTTATGATGCTTCTTATAGATAAGATCCTGGTTATTTAGTTTCAGTTTTGGCTGGTAATTATATAGATGCTTGTTTGTAGTGAAAAAGGGGACAGTTGATTTAGAAGGGTTAAAATGAATTTGTATAATGTTTGATGAAAGTGGGAAAATTATTAAATTTGATTGATGACTGAATTATGTTTAGTGCAACATATTGTGCAAAGGCTGTCCCCGCAGATAATTCATTTTGTGGAAAAGTAAAAACGCTGACAACAAAACTCGGAACAGATGAAGAATTTTATTGATTTTTTCAAAATACAAAACACAAGTTTATATAAAAACAATTATCTAAATACCATAAGATGGAGGAGACAGAAAAATGTATAAGGTGTCTCAGGGGTGTTAATCTCGGATTTTGTCGAATTTTCGAAAAATATATATGTTGTTCCTTATTTTCTTTTGAACATTTTGATACCAACCACGTGATAGTGCTACAAAAACTTCGAAAGTTATTTAAAAAATTCCAAACAGCAATTTAGTAATAACATTGTTTAAATGGACACATGCCACGCCCACTTTTTTAATTTCCGCATACGTTTCATTTTTCTGTTTTAAAAACCCTCATGAAATATTTTAAACACTTGGGTGAATGAGAAGGAAGCTTGCATCTCAACACATTCATTCTTTCTGTGTTTACATTCTGTTTTGGTAATGCTACCACGTTGTTTGAAATAAGTTATTGAAATTCAAAACAACGTTGTTTTAAATCGTTATCAAAAGTCAAAACATTATTTATCTTTTGATTTGAAATGGAAAATATACATCCTAGGCCTTCAGGTAAGCGTCCTAACAAAAGAAGATTTAGAGGGAACCAATTCATGAAGGTATGTCCTGATACAAATGTTGCAGAAAGGAGAAATACAGGTAAGTGTGCTTCCAGTAATAAAATCTCAGGAATTCAGACTTCATTAAAGTCAAATCTTGTTAAGGTAAGTGAAAACTTCAAAGGATATCGTATTTTTGATTTTATTTCAACCTTTAGATCTATTTTGTCAGTATCATGCTGTTTAAAAAGTCATAAGCCATTAACAATTAATGAAAAATCCACTCGTGGTTTATGATCGAATTTTGAAATACATTGTAAAAACTGGGGGAGTATTTGTACTTTTTCAAGCTGTGAAAACACTGGGAATAAAAATAATGCTCCAGAAATTAACAGAAGATTTATTTTAGCAATGAGATGCATAGGTCAAGGTTTAGAGTCATTAAAAACCTTTTGTGCTGTAATGAGTCTTCCTAATCCTGTTGAACAAAAATCATATGATGTTACTAATAATGAACTTTCACTTGTTATGAAGGAAGTCTCCGAAGAAAGCATGAACAGGACAGCTGTCGAAGAAAATTCTTCGTCACCTGATAACATTTTAACGGTAAGTGGTGATGGGACCTGGAAGACGAGAGGACAATCATTGTTGATTGGAGTATGTACTGCAATAGGGGCCGAAACAGGTAAGGTTTTGGATAGGGAATTGTTGTCCTCATTTTGCAAAGGATGCGACAGTTATAAAGGGTTGAAGTTTGGTATCAAGTTCAATATATGGCAAAGAGTGCATAAGGTTTCATGTAGAAAAAATTATTCTGGCTCTGCTGGTAAGATGGAGGTTGACGGGATGTTGAGGATTTTTAATCGATTAGAAAAGCTTCACAACCTGAAATATTCGAACTACATAGGAGATGGCGACACAAAAACATTCAATGCCCTTTCTGAAAGCAAGCCATACGGCGATGACCATCTTATTCAGAAAATATAATGTGTAGGCCATGTGCAAAAGAGAATGGGTACAAGACTTAGGAAGCTTAAATTAGTATATGGTAAAAAGAAATTATCTGATGGTAAAACTATAGGCGGTAAAGGTAGGTTAACTGATAGTTTAATTGATAAGCTTGCGCATTTCTATGGTAATGCTATTTGATGAAATTCTACTAGTGTAAAGGAAATGCGGAAAGCCATTTGGGCTGTTTGGGGTCATTCTTGCAGCACCAATGATGAACCGATGCACTGGTTTTGTCCTACAAATCCAAATACATGGTGTAAGTTATTGCAATTAATAATAATTTACAAAATTATAAACACAAACCCTCAGTTGCTAAAGCTGTTCGAGATGTAATCAAGCCTGTATTTGCAGACTTATCTCATGCGGCACTCCTGAAGAAATGTTTAGGAGGTAAGACACATAATCCTAATGAAAGTTTAAATTCATTAATCTGGAAGTTTTGTCCTAAGACGATTGGTTCTAGCCTTCAGATTGCAGAGATTGCTTCAAATCTAGCAACCAGCAGTTTTAATGATGGAAATCAAATACTTATTACTATTTTAGAGAAATTTGGCTTAAAAATTAACAAAAATGTTTGTGTGTCCCTGTCTGAACGTGACAATCATCGAATCTTTACGTCAAGAAAGAGGAGCTTAGCCTCATCTTTTGAACCTCGCAGAGCCAAAAAAATTAAAAAGACTAAAGAAATTGAGCTGTTTGAACAACAGGAAAGCGTATCGTATGATCCTGGAGCATTTTAGCATGTAATTTTTAAAATTTATTTTCTCAAATTCAATTTAAAACTTAAAAGCCTTTTTTCTCAGTTTGTGTTTTTTTTTTCACGTGCGCGCATTGCGTTTCAAAAACTATCATACTTTGATGCATAAAACTTTACATAATTATAAACTTTATCATAATCTTTAAATCCTAGCTATTTATAGTATTACATATTTGTAATTTTTAAAAAAATTTCAAGAAAAATTAAATTAAAAAAAAATTTTTTTTAATGTACTTTTTTATTTTTAAAAATATTATTTTTTAATCTATTTATATAAAATCGCTACCACATGTAATAAGGATATATTTGACTTTATAAATCGTGTTATTGCTAGTAATTAGAATTATTATTGCAGAAAATATCATGCGCGTCGTAAAACTTACTATTTGTTTCTTACAAAAAGTTTTCTTATTTTTATGTGCTTATTATTTTTAAAATTATGATTATATTTGAGACATTTTATACTTTTTTGAAACTTTATTCCTTTATAAAAAAATGTGTAAAAGAATCAAATTATTTCATTTTAACCTGAAAGAATTATTTCTAGTCGAAAATTGTTCATATTTTGTGCTCTCGAAACATTTTTAACACCCCTGTGACCCCATAAGAAGAGAAAAATTACATATATAACAATAGCTAATTGTAATTAAAACTTTGTTGCTTAACACGTGTGTTAAATACTGAGTAAAACTCATCTCTTGTCCAAAAATTTATTTATTTTTGTGATTTTTTAAAAAATTTAAACATGTGTTGTGTTTAAAAGGATGGTGCAATGAACGCTATTCAGAGAGGTGAGTTCGGTGAAAAAAGTACCCTAATAGTTAGTTTTCAAAACAATCTTATTTACATATTTCATAACTAACATATATCAATGTGTTTTGAAAATTTAAAATATTTTAAGTAATGGATTTGTGATGTAAGTGTATAAAGAAAGAATTTGTTGTAATTTTTTGGCAGTTTTTTTTCCATGCTACCGAATTTAAATTTATCATATGGAGTTAAAAAGTATTGAATGATGTATTTTTTGTAAAAGTCACGTAAAATTAAAATAATATACACTGGTGTGCAAAACTTAAGCAACAGGTGGGTTTATTGCCATAGCTTCACGAAAAATCATCTGAGAGACATGAAATTCTGAAATGAGGGAGAGTATTATGTACGTAAAGGATGACGAAAGCATCGGCGCTGAAAAAGGAATACAACGCATACGGTATCGAATCAAACAAAAACAAGCTTTATTGAACGCATAGTATCGTGACTCAAGACTGTCCATCCAACAGGATGAACAACAAGCAGATGTTCCTTAATATGGTATATGCCCTCCCCTCACTACAATGATTGCTTCGCACCGTCTCCGCATACTCAGAACCAGCTGGTGCAACATTTCTTGAGGTAGGAGTGCCCATTCCTCAATCAACATCTGTTTGAGTTGTTGGTTGTTCTCCGGATAATGTAAGCGTGCTGCAATACGTCTCCCCAAAACATCCCACACATGTTCGATGAGATTTAAATCTGGGGAGCACACTGGCCAATCCATTCGAGTGATATCTTCACTTTCCAGCAGCTCCTCAACAGCAAGAGTGCGATGTGGCCGTGCATTGTTATCCATAAAAATGAAGTCTAAGCCAATGGCACCTCGGAACAGACGCACATGGGGAAGAAGTACCTCCTCACAATAGCGATCCCCGGTTACAGACCCTCTGTCGAAAATGTGAAGCTCAGTTCGCCCGTTCAGCATAATGTCTCCCCAGACAAGAACTCCAGGACCACCGTAACGGTGTCTTTCTTTGATGTTACTGGGATAAAACCGGGTCCCGATCTCTCTCCAAATCAAAACGCGTTGAGAATCGCTTCTGATACTGAACCGACTCTCATCCGTAAAGAGGACACGACTCCATTGATCAGTTGTCCAGTTTTTGTGCTGTCTGGCCCACTGTAAACGGTGGCGTTGGTGGCCAACTTTCAACGGGAGGCAGCGTTCAGGACGGCGGGCGAATAGGCCTCCTTTGTGAAGGCGTCTGGCCACAGTAAACCGCGACACTTGTCAACCTGTTGCTGTACAGAGTTTCTGAGCAATGGCGCTTGCTGACTGCTGTCGACCTCTTTTCGCCTGCAGGATGATATATCGGTCATCCCCTGCAGTTGTCGTCCTAGGGTGGCCACCACCAACCTTTCAAACAGCTGTACCTGTGGTTTGGAACGCTTTCCAAGCGCGCGAAACGACACTTTTGTTGATTCCGAACTCTGCAGCTACACTGGTGACAGTATGCCCCTCCTCCAGCTTTCCGATCATTCTTCCACGTGTGAAGTCGTCCAGGTGATTTCTTATAGCCATATTTCACGAACTGACTCACTGGCACTTGCAGCGAATATGTTGAATTGCGTCTCCATCCTTCATTTTATTCTACTATTGAGCAGCTCACGCTGACATCACGCGTTTTGCGTACGCTCACGTCGCTTCTGACGTTTCGTTCCTGATACACGCATGACATTTCTACTGACTTATACGTGTTCACTGTACTGATCTCCAGACCTCCGTTTCTGCAATTTCATGGCTATCTGCTAAATTTTTACATTGTTGCTTAAGTTTTGCACACCAGTGTATTATTTTTTCAATTTCCTTGAGACAATTTATGTTATTCATATAGTGTTTATCATTCATGCACGAAAACATCGTTCGAAAAAAATTTATTTAGTCACACGATATACGAGTTGATTACTTAAGAGATATATCAATTAAGGAAGCAAAATACACAAAAATGAGATTTTTAGCTCGTAAAACATTTCATGTTCTTATAAATAACACTTTTGAACATCCAATTCTTTCACTTTAAAAGAGCATGTTCATTGTGTTTAAATCCAGTATGGGGCACGCCCCTGAGTGTGATAACTCTGTAAGGAGGCGTGAGCACATATTAAAAAGGTGAAAACAAGAGATTATTTTTTAAAAATTGTTATATTACTGAATTATTAAATTTTTACATACTAAAAAATAAAGTACACATCTACACTTATATAATACACTTATAAATGTATCAGTGCACAATGTATTTTATAATTAATTTACCAATACTAAGTTAAGACAAGTTTAATAATTACCAGTGACCCCATGGGCTTGTGATAAATAAAATTATGTACAAAAATTAACACTTATCTTGATAAGTTGTATGGTTTATAATTAATCCTTTAACTGGCCCCAACGCCCCCATTTTTCACGCAGGCATGTATATGTGATGTATCGGTGAGGGAAGGGTAAGGAAAAGGAATAAATTAGCATATCCTCTGAAATAAGTAAATCCTTCGTAATCAAACTTTCAAGGTCTTTTTATTGCATTCCAAAGCCTTCGGAATAATTTTATCGATAGAAGTGCACAGAAAAAAATCAAAAATCGGAAAGATATATATATACGTCCAGGGCAATTATCGCTTTGGCTGTTTGAGACGTTTATACACGCCGGTGGCACTTAAGAGGTTAAAGTCGTATTGTGTATCTTAAATGTCAAATACATTGTTATTGCATGAAGAGGGGGCGATTAAAATTTTGGTTGGAATATTGGGTTGCAAATATTGAAAGTTAAAAAAGCACTGGTTTAAGCGGTTTCTATTTATTGAAGTATTTGCGTAATAAGCAACGTATAGGTTAAAACAGTCCCAAGAACTGACAAAACGAGATTTTTTTTAAACTGAAATAAGCCCCAAGCAGAGAGAACAAAGGGTGGACGATTCAGATTGACAAATAAAAGGAACAATTCTTTGTTATTATTCTTACGTTCTGAAACCAGAAATTTTTTTAGCATTTCCTCTTGGACAGTTTTGGCTCGCTTGCTTGCTTCGTGCACGCTAGAGGCTGCTAAGGAGACACAAAGAAAAGAAGATAATCCCCGAAAGAAGATGAATATGAAGAAAAAAATATACGCTTTCAAAAAACGATTCTGATATTGTTTGTAATGTTGAAATCTATCTAAGCCATAAACCATTCCTATGCAATCACTAATCGTTATGAGAAAAAATGTCAAGGACATCGAACTTTCGAAGGATGTTGATGTTCTCATAATGTTTTCATAAATTTCCAAATACTTTCGAAAATAGTGACCGTCAAGTGTCGAGTTGAGTTGGTTGATTTTTTTAACGCCTTTTTCAGAATGCTTGCTTAGAAGGTTTCTAAAATAGCAGCAAATGATCACGCATAAAACGGTGACAGCAGTTCGCAATGTGAAAGCGGCTATTTGATATAACAATGATATGAAGAACCACGCGCTACAGTTCCAACCTTCTGGCACGTGAACAAAAAAGAAACTGAAACTAAAAATTTGCACATATGTTCAGTTATAAGCAAGGTCGAACACAGCCAAGCTATTAGAGGAACTATTACAAGAATGACAACAGCTAATAGTTCCCACATGAAGTGTAGCCTTACATTGACCATGTTCCTTAAATAATGAAACTCGTGCAAAAAATGATAAATCTCCACTTTTCTCGCTCTCAGCGAGCACCAAATTAGGAAACTAATGACATCTGGTGTTTTCCTTAAAAATAACTCGGTAAAGCCTTTTGAATTATAAATATCATCTTTAAAAAAAATGCACATGATGTGAGTAAAGTAAATTATCCACAACAAAAACAAAAATTTCTGAAATAAAAATCGAATTTTCAAAGTCTTCCAGTTCGAGATACTTGTTCCGTTTCTCACGTCTATGCCTAAGATAAACATGATTTTTGTTATTCCAGAAAATGGTTGAATTTTTCTTTTAAATAGTCCAGTTTTAACCATTTTCAGTGGATACATTTCTTTCTGTATCTTCATCTGCATTTTTTAATACAGTTTTTAGAATAATTTCATCCACAATTATATAAAATATATTGCAAATACAAATGATTCCTTTTTTAATTAAAAAAAGCTACTTACTTCATTTTAAGAATTAGAAACGACAGACGATCTGGTAACTGTAAATCATTGAGAATTCATTTCGAGATTTGATTTTGTCCTCTACAGTTAATGATATTTTTACTGTTGTTGTTCTGAAATCTTTATTTGTATTATGTGCTACAAATGACCATTTTTAATGGAAAATTAAACCAATTCATTTGTCTGAAATCAATAAAGGAAACTTATATTCAAAATCCTAAACAGGTGTACAAATACTCTTAAAAAATCTTTAATAATGACTATTTCTGAAAAATATATATAATTGTACCATTTATATGACAATTACATTAACAAGAAATTCTTTTTTAATCTATTTTTTATACATTAAAAGGGAAAGTAAAGGGTATTTTTATTCAGATTTAATAATATATTTTTTTAAATAATAGAATTATTATTATGTAAATCATAAATTTAGAAACGTTTTGCTTAATTGGACGCGTGACCAACAAAAGACTGAATTTTGAAATAAAAGTTGTTTGATTTAATAATTTGCTGAATTGTATTACAAATAATTATCTATCATTAAAATTATTAAAATAGGGTAATTTTAATCGCACAATGAAAGCTTCCTATAGGCCTCTGTATAGATTATGCCATTTTTTTTTCTAAACGCTCTCCTGTGACTCAAATTTTATTTCAAAGTTGCAGAATTTTAAAATTATGTTCTTTGTTATTTTATTAAAATGATCCCACGTAGAGCTTACATTATTTTGATATTTTCTTGATAAACTTTACAAGTAAATGTACTAGGAACATTTTTATATTCCACCAAGAAAAAAATCGTACTACAGCGGATCTAACAATGACCCTAGCGGATTCGGTGATAGACTTCTGTTTAATTCTAATCCTAAGGCTAGTAGCAGCTACTCTATTTAGATATGCTTGCCTCCGAAAGTCTACGCGCAGGCAATCATATTTCGTGTTTACGCTATTACTATTAAGGTATCCGAACACTTTCGGAGTACTTTTTAACATTATAGCCTACTAAAACATTATGAATGTTCTTTTAGGATTCAATATTAATAAATATTACTATTTAACTTTCAAAATTTAAAATAAATTACCTGAATTTTACAAAAATCACAATTATAAGTGAAATTTTAGCAATTTTGTTGAAAAAACTTCAAAGCAGTTAGAGAAAAAAGTATTAAACATATATTAGTAAAAGTATTACTAAAACAAATTAGATGCATTTATCTAGAAAATGTACTAAAATTTTAATTTTTTATTAAAATTTGAAAATTTTAGAGCTGATTGAGTAAACATTATAAGAAATGTTACATATTTTATGAGACTATTATTTAAATAACAAGACATAACTCAAAAAGTATTCATACAATTAGAAATATTTTAGTACATTCTCTAGAAAATAACATAAAAATCAGGTTCAAAAAGTTTTATCGAAATACATTCGTAATATTTTGAGTTATCAGGCTCGCCATGATAGACTGAGCAATTTAAATGCCCACTCTGGTAGATCAAGCGGACCGTCGCCAAAAGCCCTCGTGTTGCTAATCAGTGCGACGTTAATATTCTCTCTTTCTCTCTGGTAGATCAAAACCCCACTTCTAACTTTTCTAAACTTATTAAATTGATTGCAACTTGGCCTCTAGGTAGTGTAGAACAAAAACAAAGTATGTTTCGTAAAGTCAAAAGATAGCTCTATTCAATAAAATAAAAAACAAAAATATGTCTTGACTGAATTTGGTCATTTTCAACGTGTTCGGATACCTTAAAATCTCGCTTCAGAAAATCAACATACCACTCGGGGATTCTTCAAAACTTTCTTTTTCAAACAATAACAACAAAATTCACCTTGACATAAAAAAACAATAACGAGCACCAAATAATCACCAACCCCTCCCGCAAAATTCTGCGTACACTTACAAATAGAACATTTAAAGACCTTTTATTGTAAAATAATTGTACAAAATCGCGAGTTTTAGTTATTATAAGCTTCTTTAAAGATTTATTTAGGATTTGATATTTGAATGCTTGTGTGATTCTATGGCAAGTAACAGAAAGAAGGGAAATAAATTACTGAAATAAAGGCCCTTATAGATCTTTAGAAAGGGTGTGAGGGAAGAGCTTCTCCCTCAATGTGGAAGGCAAGAAGGAGGACTAGCCATATTCTAAAATAATTTCGATTTATTTTTGGTATCTACAACAACGCAAAATCTATTAACCAGGTCTAGAGATGCATCCATATTCTAAATATAAATTACAATAGCGAGGCAGACGAGATACAAGACGACTATAAATAAACAGATCACTTACGTCCAAGCAAAACGTTCTAACTTTCTTAGCGACAAAATCTAATTTGATTTTTATTTGATAATTGTCAACTTTAATATTACAATACAGTAAAGCATCGTTTATCCGAACGTTTATTATCCGGAGCGTCAAATATCCAAACCAAAGACCGGATACGTTTTCGAACAGTGCAATGCTCAACAGTTGTTTCGTGAAAGGCTAAAAGTGACGGGAAAACCCAAGATGAGGGATATTTGGGGGATTTCAGCTGTGTGAGATTTGGTAAACATCTGTGTGGAATATTAGGCCAGTTCGTTTCCAAGTGAGGGGCTGTATACGTCCTCTTTTGTTGAGTTTTGTTGATGTAGAAACCTGGATGCAGAAGACAATGGATTCTAAATGATGACGAGATTGTGACTTCCGTGCAAGAAGAATCAGACCCTGTCGACGGTGAAGCGGACAAGGGCAACAACAACGAAAGTAGCAAGGGTCCATCAAATGTGACGCGTTTACTGCGTTAGAGACAGCCATGGAGTGGTACAAATAATAATCAGAGTGCTGTCCTATTCAACTACTGCTGCCAAAGAGAATCAGTGGCCTTGCTTTGAAAAAGCGAAGGTGTACAATGGTACAGCGAAAAATAAATGATTATTTCCCCCAATCAAGGTAAAATTGCGACATTTTGCACCTGTTTCGCTTCTTCTTCAAGCATGTTTCCCGCGTGTGATGATTTTCAATATTTGTATAGTGTCCAGTATCATATACTGAATGGATCGCATTCGGTTTTCGGTTATCCGAACGATGTCCGGTCCCAATTGATTCGGATAAACGCCATTTTACTGTATTCAGTTACTATGTATCCACTCCCCACTTCCTATTACAGCTGCCGGTAGCAGTCTAACTTCTTCTCTCCCCCTCCAAATCGAAAGTATAATCTCTTTATATACAAAACTTAATTTGCATACTCACATCTTCTCCTTCGCAGGAAGTTTTTCAATAAAATAAATTTTAAAGACTATTTTCCCAAGAAGATTTGTTAATTGGAAGATTTTAAATACACCCGTGACAAAAAGGTAAATTTTTCAACATTGTTAGCGACATTCATTGACTCTAAAAGTATTCATAAACGACAAATAAATTGAAATTTTATCGTCCAAGCCAAGATCTGACATCCCATCTGCAGTGTCACCTCGAGAATCTTAGTTTGTATTACGTTCTGTAAAAATAAACCCTAGACTATAAACAACACAAATAACAAAAAGGGTTACTAATCTATTCCAAAAATATGTTACTTTAAGGCTACAGTGGACAGTTAAAATGTGGAAAATTGTCCAAAATATCGAAATATTTTTTTGCTGATTATACTATCTTATTAGCCTCTCTATCAAACGCAAAAAAAGAAAATTTGGGTTTTATGCATTTTTTACTGAGTTATAGGGTAGTTTCTCTCTCGAATTAATCATCCATGACCACGCCTTGTTTACATTTTCTAATGTCATGCTATTGTAGCTGTCATGCATTTTGACAGGAAAAATTTTATTTACTGTAGACAAAGCCTCACTAATTTTTATTTTTAAATGTTAATTTATCAAATTCAGGTTGGCAACACTTTGCTTTAACTGTATCTGAGACCTAAATTGACATTATTTGTTTACCATTCGTTCAAACTTTAGTTTGCATTTTTCGTTCAACTTTACTCAAACCTTATATTGATTTTACCAAAACAAAAAGTTCTTTTCAGAACTAAAGCTCTTTTTAAATCGCATTTATTGTTTAAAATTATTAGTATGGATCTTATATCATCGAGATATAGAAAACCGAAGGATCGTCCTACCAAAAGGAGGAAGATGTTGTCTGAAAACAGCAAGAAGCGATGGCAGAAATCTCCTGAAACTGTTGATGAAAAAAGTAGTTTTATATTACAGAGGGATCCATTATCTGACCCAAGTACATCTTCCCAACCTGAGGCAAGTTATATTTTCACCCACAAGGCTGTGTTTTCTGAACTATTACAAAAAGTTCCTTGCAAATATTGTACAAACTGTGCCCTTGTTATAAAACAACACCAATCCATGGGATATTCTACAAAAATGGAACTTTTATGTGAATCATGCCATGAAAGCTATGGAAGTGTGTATTCAAGTTTCCAAGAGGAGTCTAAGAATTCACATGATATTAACAGCAAACTGGTGAGTGCCTTCCTATCCATAGGCAGAGGGCATGCTGCTTTGGAAACTTTTTCATCTGTGCTCAACATGCCAACAATGGACAGAAAAACATTTGCCAAATGCATGCACAACTTATCGGTTAAAAACAAAGAAGTGAAGAAAAAAATGCTTGGAATGTCACGTCAAGCAGCTAGAGAAGCTCACATAAAAGTTGATTCTTCTCTAAAATATCAGGAAATCATTGACGTGAGTGTGTCATATGACGGTACATGGCAAAAGCGAGGACATACATCTAACCTATGATTAGGAATAATCATCGATGTCTTTAGTGGACTTGTTCTTGACTTTGAAGTATTGTCGAAATACTGTCATAATTGCATAATTACTGGTCGAGATATGGGAGCCGATAGTGCGGAATTTCACATTTGGCAAAAAGGACATATGGATGAGTGTGACAAAAATTTCGATGGAACGTCTGGAGCCATGGAGATGCATGCTGCACTAATTATGTGGAGACGGTCAATAAGTGATTGCCAAATGAGATTCGTTTCCATGCTGAGTGATGGCGACTCGAAAACTTTTCAATTTTTGTCAGAAAATGAAGTATATGGTTCTGGGGTAAAAATCGAAAAGGAGAAGAGTGCTTGAATCATGTTGCGAAGAGGCTAGGAACATCGTTACTCAACAAAGTAAAAGAGTGCAAGGTGAAGAAGGTGACTCTTGGTGGGCGTAAGCAGGGAAGCCTTACGGATAAAAACATAACAAAGTTGCAAAATTACTACAGAAAAGCTATAAAAGATAATGTTCCTAATTCCCAAAAAATGAAAACTGCTATATATGCCAGCCTGATGCATTGCTCGTCAACTGACAAAAAGCCTACGCATGGTAAGTGTCCTGATAGGGAATCATCATGGTGTTTTCATAAAAGAGCAATAGCCAAAGGTGAAACCCCAGAGTCACATAGTTCCATGGGAACTTGCTTGTCGCAACAAGTAGTTGAAAAAATTATGCCTGTTTACCAACGTTTAGCTTCAGACACCATTCTTGAAAGATGCGTAGGAGGCAAGACGCAGAATTGTAATGAAAGTCTGCATAGCTGCATTTGGCGAAAATGCCCAAAAGAGGTATTCGTATCCAAAAGGAGGCTAGAAATAGTTACGGATGCCGTCGAAAAGCACAATTTGGGCTACGTGAAATCACTTGAATCAAAAGAGGACTCAAACCTTAATGATAGTTTTTCTTTGACAATTGCTGAAAGACAGGATAAACGACGCATTTCTCAAAACATTTCTGTGAAAAGAGAGAAAAGGAAAAGAAATACTACTAATAAAGATGTAGCCTATAATGCCGGTGCTTTTTAATTTTTTTTTCAGACTTAGCGACAGTTTTCTTTTTATGTGTAATTGAATTTATTACTGTTTTGCATTTTTATAATTTAATTGTATTGAAGTACTTTATTTTTACTCATTGTGATTAACGAAATATATAATTTATTATCTGGTTGATGAAATACATTCTACTAATTTACTTTAGATATTATTAGAAAGTTCTAGCTTATTTTTCAATTTTTATCACTACATATACCACGCGTACTAATGTGACTGTTACAATAAATATTGCAGAATCTTTTATATATATATTCTGCACCTATCTTATGTTTATATGATATTAGTGTTTTTCAAATTTATATTTATATATCTTTAATTTTTTTTAAAAAAATCAGTTATTTTCTTATAAAATCAAAATATTTGTTTCTCTCAAAATCAAAAATTTGCCTCGAAACTGTTTTGAATTTTTGTAATTTAATCCTATTGAAATACTTTATTTTTACTTATTGTGATTTATGAAATATGTAATATATTATACGGTTGAGATAAAATAATAATGGAATACATTCTGCTAATTTACTTCTGATATTATTAGAAAGTTCCAGCTTACTTTTCAATTTTTATCACTGTGTGTACCACATGTCAATGTGACTGTTACAATAAATATTGCACTTATATGTATATATTCTGCACTTATCTTACATTTGTTATGATATTAGTGTTTTTATATTTCAAATTTATACTTATATCTTCATTTTTTTAAAATAAAAAGCTAAGTTAATTTCCTTTGAAATAAAAAAAGCTGTTTTTCTCAAAATCAAAAATTTGCCTCGAAACCAAAATTCAAAATGTTCCATGCGTTACAATTTTTGTCCGATTATAACAAAACTTTCCAAAAGTATTCTTCTAATATGTAATTATAACTTCTTGGATGCATTGTAGTAATAGTGATAGATGAAAGAAGAAATTAAAGTTTTTTATGTATAAAGTCATTAAAATTCTTGAAAATTTCATATAAAAATTTGCGTTTACCCATACTTTGTAAATTATCATATAAAACATTACTTTACATGCATAAATTTCTAAAGAATTGCTTAAAGAAGTTAAATCAGTTAAAAATATGAAATTTTAAAAAAAATCAAAACGCATGGAACGTTTTGAAATTTTGAAATTATCGTTAAATTTTTTTTAAATTTTTTAAATTTCTTAAAAACTATTCATTTTTTTCTCACCAAATTTTTTATATGGTTTTAGTTATAACTTAAATACTGGCAGTCAAAATTTGGAGCATGTGTGTATCAAATTAAAAAAAAATTTTACTGTCCACTGTAGCCTTAAATACAATTCGAAGAGAACTAAAAAGAATGACGACCAATGTGGTAACCTGTAGCCACCCCTTACATTCCTACCTTCCTGTCTATCTGAAAACCTGCTAGATGTGTAGGAGGAACTAAATGATCCAAAGACACTATTCCAATTCAAACTGATTTATTGATTCTTATTAGTTATTAAGAAACAGACACAACACAATTCTAATTAAGGTATATAAACTAAGGTAGAGTGCAGATGTGAGATATATAATTACTGGCATAATATTACAGAAGTTCAACTGAATCTAAGATAGCTTAAACGCGCACATTTACAACTACGCTGCACACTAATAATCAGATTTTACTTAATCAAAATAACAGTACCTGATGTTTTAATGCTTCCGTTCCTTCACGGTGAATTTCAGGCACTATCTTTAACTGGATGAATTGACGATGACTACTCGCTCCGTAATACTTAATATCCAGGCTTTTCAATCTTCAATATCCACTTCTCTTTTCGCACATCAAACGTATCAACCTCGCTTAACTTGTCAACAACTACGTGTCGACCTCTCACTCTCTTCACTTTACTTAACTTGACTTCTCACTTCGCTCGCTTCAACTCGCGAAAACCGAATTTATATAATATTCCGTATTTACATGAACCACGTTTGGTTTCTCGATGAAGGTTGGTTGAAATAAATATTTTGATTGAAAGGGAAAAAGAAGAAATTAGTATAAACCCGTATAGATCCGTCACAACATGGTTAAGTTGCACTCAAGAAGTCATTAATCTCTAGAGTGAACAAAACCTAGAGAACGATCGCTGCCAAAAAAACAGCTAAATAGTAAACATAATTATTGGAAAAATAGAATATATTCATTTGAAAGTGATTTTTATTTTCCTCTTCAAAAGGGACAAAAGTAATTCCTCCAAAAATTCCTGCACAGATCTTAAGAAAGAGGATCATTTTTGGACTATCAAACATGGAGGAGAAGATATAATAGTTTGGAGGTGCATAGGAAGCCTTTGGGTTGGTATTCTATTTAATAAAATTAACAATGTACAAACTTGATTGCTTTACTTGTTGAAGTAAAATATCAGGACAATTGCCGAGAAACTTACGGTGAGTGATGATTTTTCTTTCATCAGGAAAAAGGTACCAAGTAAATGTCATGACTGTTCTACCATGTCCCAAACTAATTCTTTAAACCATCCTTGTCTCCAAAGCTTTTGAGTAGCACAAAACAATATTTGTGCTACTCAAGTTTATAACTTACTTGAGATGATAATTAGCTATCGCGTAATAACATCCAAATATATGCTCAAATTTGTCATAGTAGAAAAACGGAACAAAATGGAACCACATAAGAAACAACTAAGCTAGTTGAATTCCTTCCAAGTGTGTTGAGAGATATATAGAAATAACACAATAGCTTAAAAAGTGTTAACAATCCATTATCGTAATACACTATCTGGCCAAAAGTATCCGGACACCCAGTGGTATGGACTTAAAGCGTCCTGAGGCATATATTAATATGATGTTGGTTCCCCCTTTTGCATGGATGACAGCCTGCACACGTTTGGGAAGACTTTCCACCAATTTTTGAAAGGTGACCATAGGAATTGCCTTCCAGGCGTGCATCACAGCTGAAGTGAGTGCTTGCAGTGAGGATGGTCGATTTGGGTGGCTACGTAATCTGCGCTCTAATTCGTCCCAAAGGTGTTCTATGGGATTTAGATCGGGGCTCTGAGAAAGCCAGTCCAGTTTTTGAACACCCATTTCGTCAAACCACGACTATGCAAGCCTCGATGTGTGAATGGAGGAGTTATCCTGCTGGAAGAGAAATGGGCCTTCCCCGAAATATTGCCATAGAGTTGGGACTGCAGCATTGTCCAGAATGTCCACATACATCTCAGAGTTCCTGTTTCCAATCACAGGAACTAACGGACCCAGGCCAAACCACGAGAAACACCCCCACACCAATATGCATCCACCACCATACTTAACAGTCAGCACAAAACAATCACTAAAGAAACGTTCGCCGGGCATCCGCCAAACCCAGACGCGTCCATCCGACTGCCAGACTGTAAAGCGAGATTCATCACTCCAGTTTTCCACATGTCCACAGTCCAATGACGGTGAGCTCTACACCATTGCAATTGATGCTTCGCATTCTGTGGAGTGATGTTTGTCTTATGAGTGGCTGCACGACTATGGAATTCCAAGTTTTTTAACTCTCGACGGACAGTCCTGCTGCTAACACTAATTCCTGATGAACTTTGGAAATCCTGAGAAATTATACCAACGAGGACTTACGATTTTGTTTCACTACCCTTTTCAGAGTTCTGCGGCTGCGTTCACCAAGTTCGGTTCGTTTTTCTGCCGTTTCATTGCCTCGACGTTTCCACTTCACAATTACATTACTTACAGTGGATTTAGAATCGGTAGAATGTCCGCAATCTCACAAACTGATTTCCCACAAAGGTGGCATCCCACTATACTGCCACAATCAAGCTCACTAAGCTTCTTTGACTTACTCATTGCCTCACAAACGCAAAAATACAATCTGACAGACCACTACCAACACTTTTATAGCTTCCAATTATGTTTCAAATTGCGTCACTCGCGAGAACCCCTTTTTTAAGAGGTGTCCGGATACTTTTGGCCAGATAGTGTAGTTTCTTACAGTGTACGCAGACTTTTGACACTCACGATTTGTGTCGTTCTCAAATAATAAATATTTGTATTATTTTATGTAATTATCAGGTGATTGTCGCTTATAATATTTGAATTTATGATGTTAGAGCAGGGATTCCTAAAGTGGTCTATATAGACCCCCGGGGGTCTACGACGACCTCCAAGGGGTCTACGCCAGCCAAAAATTAATTTGGGGGTCAAGGAGGTGTAAGTTGGGATCTATGATAGTGGCTCTCATTAAACTAAACCATGACTAATTTTAAAAGTTATAATCATGGGGAAACCAAATGTTACCTATTTAACAGATTTATTCACTAAATATAATGAAATTAATTTGCGTTTGCAAGGTGGCAGCATAAATTTTATTAAAGCAAGAAACATTTCAGCTTCTCTTTCCTGAGTTAAGTTAAGGAAGTAAAATATTGAAGGTCCCCAATTTTCTAAATTTGTCACAGACATTTTGTCAGAACGTTTTAACCTACGTTCAACATTTAAATGCCTTTTATTCAGATTTTGAAGCTAGGTTTGAGAATGATTTATCTATGGCAATACAGTAGGCAATGAATTCGTATAGTCATAATGAAAAAAAAAATGTCACATTTCAATAGGAAATGATCGTAATAAACACTAACGAAGATCTTAAAGTTTAGAAACTGATGCCCAGGGCCACCGCGTGGGGGTGGCAAAATTGTTCACCGCACAAGGGCGCCTAGGCCCGGGGGCGCCAAAATTTATAGTAAATATAGTTTTTAAATTTAATGTTACTTAAATAAAAGTTGTTAATTAAACACTTACGATTTTGCATGTTTTATATTTTCTAAGCAATAAAATGAAATTTTAATTTTATTTTACTTTTGTTTTTGTTTGTGTAAAACAAAATTTTTGTGTGTGATTGTCGATACGAACAATAAAAACACGTACCGTGTGGAGCTCGCGCTATCACATGGAACGTGTTAATAAAACGTGTTCTCAAAAAATATTACTAATAATTACTCTTTTTCATTAAAAGTTTATAATTATTATGTACCCGAGATGTTTTCAATATTTCCATTGCTTATAACAAATGCTTTTTAGTAATTTGTATTAATATATTGGTTTAATTTACAAAAATATTTTAAATCATCAGAAAGAAGAAAAAATTTCACACTAAATTCTCAAAAATAAATTTTCCGCAAAAAAAAAGTTGTTTTTAAATTTTCAGTTAGCTTCTTTATCAGAATCTTTATTTTGTAGCAAATGACATAAATGGGCTTCCGACTTTCAAATAGTATATCGAAAGATATTTTTTATACGGAATGAAAATTAAATTTTTATTTAGTGCAATAAATATTTTTTTTAGAAACTTGTTCTCAAAAAGAAAAAAGTATGAGGAGCACAAAATAGAAAAAGGAAATTGCAACGAGCGGAAGCTAATCAGAAACTGGAGGGATTTCTAAATAAATATCTCAGAAACACAATAGGATGAGACGGACAAGCAATTGAACCAAGACCATTAACATCAACATCTGGTTTGAAATTTCATAATGAAAATTTATCTCAAAAAGTGTAAATTCATCTGAGTATGAAAAAGCCGCGATTGAACCAATAGAAAACTTACATGTTGATAAGAAAATGCGCCTGGTAATAACGTAATATCTCAAAACGAAGATTTTGGCTTTGAATTAAACGATCCAGCTACCTGACCTGATAAAATGTCTATAAAAATTAGAGATTATTTAATTGAAAATGGCCTTTCCAGTTTGATAACCAAACATTTTCTGAGAGGTAATTCTGGCAGAAAGTTTTCAAATTCGTTCTATTATAAATTATTACCGAATAGAGAAAAAATATTTAGAAATTGTTTAATATATTCAAATCCCCGAAACGCAGTTTTTTGTTTCCCATGTAAACTATTCAGTGAGAAGTATTCACAGCTTATTAAAGATTGAAGTAATGATTGGGCACATTTAACCCACATTTTGAAAAC
Organism: Trichonephila clavata; assembly: GCA_019973975.1. Lineage (NCBI taxonomy): Eukaryota > Metazoa > Arthropoda > Arachnida > Araneae > Nephilidae > Trichonephila > Trichonephila clavata. The sequence continues at coordinate 64,182 of BMAO01021626.1, read as the reverse complement.
ACATGAAAGCAGGGCATCTCAACTTAAACATAGCTCAAAATGCAGTGAATTTAAAATGCCTTTGTGTAATTTATATTCATTTGATGCATCTTAACAAAGACTGTATGATGCAGAAAAGGTTTACTGGCAATCGGTTATTGAATGGCTTATTTATTTAATTCAATATTTATCCCGGCAATGCTTTGCATTTAGAAGTAATTCGAAAGAGTTGTATCATAGTGATAATGCAAATTTTTTGAAATTGGTTGAAACCATAGCAAAATCTGATCTAATAATCGCTGAACATCTCCACAAAATTCAAACATCTCAGAAGAGGAGTATTGCTCATTATTTATGGGAGCAAATTCAGAATGAAATTATAAGAATTATTTCAGAAGGTATTAAAAAGCATTTATTACAAATGATTAAATCGTCAGAATATTACTCACTAATTCTGGATACTACACCTGATGCCAGTCATACCGAACAGTTGACTGTTGAAATTCGATTTATTTATAAGAACGAGGAAACCAATAAAGAACCCAAATTGAAGAACATTTCTTAGGATTTCAATATGTCGACGACACTACTAGACAGTGTCTGTTTGAATTCACAAAGGGACATTTAAAATCGTTAGAACTCAATTTATCAGATTTACGAGGCTAATCTTATGACAATGATGCTAATATGAGAGGAAGGCACAAAGGATTGCAACAAAAAATTATTGAAAATAATTTGAGGGCACTCTATATCCCCTGCTCTGCCCATTCTCTAAATTTAATTGTAAATTACGCAGCTAAAATTTCCTTGGAAACAGTTAACTTCTTCGGAGTAGTGCAGGAGCCTTACAACTACATATCTTCATCCGTAAAACGTTGGTCTATTTTGCAACAGTATGTTGAAAATCTAACTTTAAAGCCACTCTCCAACACAGATGGGAAAGTAGAATTCAATCTTCAAGACCATTGAAAAACGATTTGAAGGGAATTTTGAGAGCGTTAATAAATATTCAAGAATATCAAACAAGAGATATGAAATAAAGAATACAAGCAAAAAATTTGGTTCAGAAGGTTTCCTCGTTTAAATTCCTTTGTTTCATTAACATTTGGCACAATATTTCCAATTTAGTTAATTTAGTAAATGAAATAATGCAAAATCCTAAATGTGATTTACAAATCGTGGCTGACAATTTACAAAACCTTATATCAGCTAAATAATCGTAGATCAGATGAAGCGTATGAACACATGCAATTGCCAATGCAAGTATCGTTGCTGACGATTTGGGGATGGATACTGATTTTCCACAAAGTCGAGAAACAGGTTTAAAAAGAAATTATTTCAAGATGAGCAAATAGACGAACCAATCAACAATCCAAGACTAAAATTTAAGACTGAATATTGCGATATAATATGAGACTCTTCTATTTTTTTCAATTACTGAAAGATTCAGTCAATTAAAAGAACATTACGATTACCTCGAGGTAGAACACTATATACCTAATTTAAAAAACTGGAGTGACAATGAAATTTTAAAACATTGTAAAAAAATTAAAAACAAAAATTAACGGATACTAAAAATATTAATGAAAAAGTCATTGAGAGATTAAATTTGTTCGTAGAAATAAAATCTTTGCGATGTTTTACCAAAGAGGATATGACACCTATTGATGTTTTAAATTATATTTATAAAAACAATCTTACCGATACATTTCCAAATATTGCAATAGCTATACGGATTTCTTTAACCCTGCCAGTTTCGGTGGCTACTGGAGAACAAAGCTTTTCAAAACTTAAAATTATATTAAAAAAAACTACAGGCGATCTACCATGGCGCAGAAGAGATTAACGGACTTGTCAATTATATTAATAGAGAGTGGAATTTTTGTTAAATTAAATATAAAGGAATTGATACGAGCGTTTGCAGCTGCTAAAGCTAGGAAAATCAATAATTTTTATCTAATTTTAATCAATCTAATTTTTATATTTTACTTAAAAAATGTTTTATAACATTCTATTGTTTTTACAATTTATGAAATAATAATAAAAAAATAATAAGACAAACATGTTTTAATATTATAATTTTAAAGCTTTTCAGTTCGAAAGTCAAATTTTGAATGCTATAAAAAAGAATTTCACTTACAATTTACAGCAGTTTATAAGAGTGCAACAGAACCCTATAAAGGGGCGCCAAATTTCAATTTGAACAAGGGCGCCTAATACCCACGCGGCGGCCCTGCGGATGCCAGCAATTTTGGCTTTAAAAAGTCAAACTTGTTATTTGTCTCGACTTTTGGAATATAATGAGGAAGTTTTTCATTGCTTTTCCTAGTGTGAAGGAGCTTCAGTGCGGTTGCTTATCTCCAAAAAAGAAAAAAAATTAGACAGTAACAGAGGAAATTTAAGATTAAACCAGACGATTAATACTAAATGTTGAAAATTTGCTATTGTAGTGCTAGAGATCCCTTCCTCCCTTTAAAATCCTTTGTTTGTTGTTTAGTTGTATTTATTAATTAACTTTTAATTTATATAATTAACATGTGTGTGATTTTCAAATTTTAAACACTACACTTCATTACAGTTAGAAATTTAATTCTTATAAAGTAAGAGTAGTAGTACCAGCTGTCAAAAAGTCATTAAATTCATAAATTTACAAAAATTCAATATTAATTAAGCAGGGGTCTACCCCAAACCGAAAAACATGGCAAGGGGTCTATGAGACAAAAAAGTTTGGAAACCTCTGTGTCAGAGGAACCAATAGAAATTGTATCGATTCAGCGAGACTTCATTTAATTAACGATCTTTGCATGAATATGAAAGAGGATCGTCTGTACGCAGACTTTTGGAGGCATGTGTATAGCCAAGTCCCGGGATACCCATTCAATTTCATTTTTTTTTCTTTGCTGTATTGTCTGTAAATAAATCCTAACTACCTATCTGTGTCATCATTGTTACAGCACTACAAAATTAAAAATTTATATCTTCTCACTTCTTCAATCAATAATGACTCTGTTAAAAAAAACCTTGAATTCCAAATCTTTATTTGCCTTAATATATTACCCAAACTCTTTTCTCAAAACGTTATTGTAAATTTTAAACTAGACTGAGATACGTAAACTGAGATACGTAAACACACATAAAATAGTAAAAAAAAGAACTCAAAATGTGTAGGAAGATATTTAAAAAATATGCACATACTATATAAACTATACATATATACTATATTTTTTTAAAAATGTTTACATCGGATTTCATGAAGTAATAAAAATTTGACAAGTATACTATTTTCATCAAACTATTTTTAATAGCGGTCAATAAGGGAGTAATGAATCTCCTCAATCATTTAAAAACGAAATGTAAATGAGAAAGCTTTTATTCTAAGAAACTAATTTCTTGGAAATGAAAAGTTTTTGAAAAGTAAATGTATTGAATCCATTGTTGCAAAATGCTGGCAAATTACGTATTTTTCAGAAGTGGTCATTAGAAAGCTTTTATATGAAAAGTAACCCAAAGATTCTTTGTCCTGTATTTTATCTTTTAACACATCAATTCCATTTATTGATTTAAGAAATGAAACAGTTTAATCTTCTATTGTGATTTGAAGTACATTCTAAACAAAAATATTTCTGTAAAATCAATCGATAATAGAGAAAACAAATATCGAGTAAAACTCTAAACGAATTCTTATATATTTAGAATTAGTGTACAATATCATCTGTCAGTTTTCATGTTTTTAGAAAAAGTCAACAGTTTTTCGAAGAAAAATTAATCGCCTTGGTAACAGATTTTTTATTTAATTAAGGACGAAATAATTCAATAAACTGTGTCAAAAATATCAAGATGAAGGTGCAGAAAGAAATGCATCCTCTGAAAATTGCGAAAACTCGAATATTTAATAGAAAAATTCAGCCATTTCCTGCAATAACAAAAATCATGTTTATCTTCGGTGTAGATGTGAGAATCGAAACAAGCAACTCAAGATGGAAGACCTCAAAAATACAATACTTATTTCAGAAGTTTATGTTTTTGCTGTGGATAATTTACTTTACTTATACGATGAGCGGTATTTTAACTGCTGATATTTATATTTCAAAAAGCTTCACCGAAGTGATGTCAAGAAAAATACCGCATGTCATGAGTTTTCTAATTTGGGGCTCATTGAGAATGAGAAAAGTAGAAATTTCTAATTTATTGTATGACATTCATTATTTTGGGAACTTAGTAAATGCAAAGCTACGCCTACTTTGGGAATTACTAGGTGTTGTTATAATTATAGCAGTTCCATTGACATCTTACCTAGCTGTGACCTTGAATATTAAGGAAAGCACATGCAAACATTTAGTTTTGTATTTTAGTTTCTTAATTGCTTACGTACCAGAAGGTTGGAATTGTAAAATGTGGTTCATTATAGCATTTTTTCATCAAATAGCCGCATTCGCTTTGAGAACTGCTGCCACTGTTCTTTATGTAATCATTTGCTGCTACTTTAGAAACCTTCTAAACAAGTATTCTGAAAAAGGCCTTAAAAAAGTCACTGATTTCAATTCGCAAATTGACGGCAATTATTTCCGAAGGTATTTGGAACTTTACGAAAACATTGCGAGAATGACAACTTCTTTCGAAAGCTCTATGTCTTCACCAGCTTTGCTCGTAACGATTAGTGACTGCATGGGAATGCTATATGGCTTAGAAAGAACTCAACATTTCAAACAAATGCCCCCTAGTTTATGGTTAAAGTGGTATTCGTTCGCCGTTGTATTCTTCTTTTTCCGCGGAATTGGTTCGTTTCTTTGTGTCTCCTTAGCAGCTTCAAGCGTGCACGAAGCAAGCAAGCGAGCCAAAACTGTCCAAGAGGAAATGCTAAAAAAATTTCTGGTTTCAGAACGTAAGAGTAATAACAATGAGTTATTCCTTTTGTCCGTCACTCTAAATCGTCCACCCCTTGTTTTATCTGCTTGGGGCTTCTTTTACTTCACAAAAAGCCTTGTTTTTACAGCTTTTGGAACTGTGTTGACCTATGCGCTGCTTATTACGCAAATCCTTCGTTGAATCTGCGGGGCTTACGAAGTGATATATGCTAAATTTTGCAACGTTTGGTTCTCATAATATTCAACACTACAGAAAAGTATTTAGCTACCCACGTAACTAGATATGAATTTTATTGAATATATAAGGAATATGATTAAAAGATTAATTGTGTGGTGGACAAAAACCTACAACTGCAACAGTTTAGCAATCTTTCTTATGCTGGAAGAGGTAGGATGATTGAATGTTCCTTCAAAAAACCAATGACTTGCTAAGCCAATGCCACATCAAATTGCTCAGCTTCGAAGGGTCTCAGACGACATAAAGAGATATAAAGGACTTCTGGCGCTGAAGTATACATTCAAAGAACTAAATCTGATTGTATTTGTTCATGGATATTAAAAAAAATTTATTATTTCTTTCTTAAATTAGTCAGCTATTGTCAGCTGCATTTGTTGCAAAATTAAACAAATTTAATAAATATAATATTGCAAATAAAAATAGAACATTTCTCCTTAAATATATATAGTTTTTCTCTCCGCGGTATGCCAGTAATTTTTTTCTTTTTATACAAATCCCCAGAAGAAATCGCTATGGAATTTAACTGGAAGAATTTAAATATTTCTATTTCTTATTTATTTACTTTTCAATTTTGAAATAAAGGATATCAAAATCATAATTTGTGGGATTCATGTGGTGTAAGTAGGTCCAGCCTATATGTTCTGTAAAAAACATTTTAATAAAAATTTCAGATATTAATTTCAACAGTTTTCAGTCGAATTTTACTATTAATAAAGGACTTAAAGATCGTAAGGGATTTATTATTATAGTAGATCCAGCTATTTGCTCATTTTTACAATCATTTTCTCGGTTTCAAACTGATTTTAGGAGAACTCATTTTCTAGTTTTTTTTTTTTTTTTGTGGCTTACGTAAACTTAAATCTATGTGTAATTGTTTCTTATTTGTACATTTTGTTTGATATATTGCGAAATTCAAGTATTCTATAAGTATTCAAATATTTATTAAGACCTTGAATAAGTTCTCGCTATTATTTTTTTGTGAGAAAATAAAGGCTTTTTTTATATATAAGTTTTAATAAATTCACTGAAAGTATTGCCCTCTACTATAGAGACCACTTTCTCCCAAGTTTCTGGCAGTATATGAATTCCGTGTCGGAAAAACGATACGTCTTTTAAAGTTATCAAAGAACCGGTTTGATATTTCCGGTGAATACGGAGGGTAGGGTAGAACATCCCATTTAAATGTTTCCTGGTTAAATACCCCATTTAAGGCGATATGATACCCTAAAAATCATTAAACTGTCGAAAAAAATTTTATTGGCTTATTTGATACCTCAAATCTCTATAAATATGCCTGCAAAATTTCAAAGCTTTACCTGGAATTTTTATGAAGTTATGGAGCAATATTTGTGATGCTGGACAGCAACTACTACACCCACATTTCAGAATATCTGCTAAAAAAGAGTCTGATAAAAAAAATTAATTAATTATTTTTCTACTGCGCGAAAATGAGACTGACTTTATATATGCAGTAACAAATCATTTCAAGAAAGAATTGTGCAATTCATGCAGAAATTCTAGCTTGTGAATTGTTGCAAAGGGATTTTGTCAAGATTTAAAAGTTGAGAGTGCATTTTATGATATTATTATGAATGAAATTAAAACTTAAAAACGGATTCTCCCAAAGCACAAATACTAAATTTCATTTTGATAATTCAGATAATTAAAAATCTAATTCGCAAGAATATAAAACTCTCAAGCTTTTATATATTTGTTTTTGGTGATATACACTGGTGTGCAAAAATTAAGGACGAGACGGTTTTTTCAATATAACTTTGTACAAAAGCATTCCAAATCAACACATTTAATACCGTAAGATCCCCAATACCTAAGGACATGAGTAATGTAAGCAACACTTACTAAAAGAGAAATCAGAGGGATAAAAAGAAGCTTTATTGAAAAAGTAGCATGGAGTGCAATGCGACTGAAGGCCAAAACATCCCTGTGATGGGTGTCCAGCAAGAAATATCCGGTCTTTAGTAGGGGATATGATCTCCCCTGACTGCTAGGCAGGTTTCACAGCGTCTGCCCATGCTGTGAATGAGGGTGTCAATGAGTTGTTGAGGCATTGCTCCGCGCGCCCATTCGTCTTGCAGCGCCAATCGAAGCTCCGGAATCGTTACTGGTGGTAAGGTACGAGCTGCCAAGCGTCTGTGCCTAGAAAATACCATACATGCTCGATGGGATTGATATCCGGAGATCGTGCCGGCCAATCCATACGTTCAATATCCACACTCTCTAAGAGCTGTTTGGCAGCTACTGTGCGATGACAGGGTGCATTGTCGTCCATGAAAAGGAACTGCGGACCCATAGCGCCTCTAAAAAGACGCACATATGGAAGAAGAATCTCGTTACAATAACGGGTCCCGTTGACTGAACCTGCGTCGAAGATGTGAAGGTCTGTACGACTACCAAGCATGATGCCTCCCCAAACGAGAACACCGCCACCTCCATACCTGTCCTTTTCAATGATGTTCGAGGGATGATTGCGGCTTTCCCGCTCTCTCAAGATGAGTATGCGATGAGAATCGCTACTCAGACTGAATCTGCTCTCATCTGTTAAGAGTACTCGTCCCCATTCATTGTCTCTCCAATTCCGGTATTCCCGGCACCACAGAGAACGCCTTCTCCGATGGGCAGGCGTTAGAGGTACACACCATACAGGGCGTCGTGCAAACAGACCACCACCGTGCAGTCTTCTGGCCACGGTAAAACGCGATATCGGTCGTCCAGTCGCCTGTGTCGTGTGTCTAGCGATTTCTCCCGCTGTCTGCCGCCTGTTTCTTCTGGCCTGTAAGGCAATATACCGGTCATCTGCGGGTGTGGTTCCTCGTGGACGACCACTACTGAACCCCCGGATAGCTGTTCCTGTAGTTTGAAATTGTCTCCAAAGTCGTGAAAGGATGCTGTGAGCAATTCCGAACTCTGCAGCCACACTTGTCACACTGCGACCTTCCTCCAACTTCCCAATGATTCGACCTCGGGTAAAAGCATCCAGATGTCGTCTAACAGATTGATTATTCGCCATTTCTCGCTGAGGCAGCAACTCGGTGTGATTTTAACTGCTATACGGTGTGCAATCTCTTTGCCAGAAATACTAATCTTACACCGACAACATGCTTTACTACTCAGACACTCCCCCATTACGTCTACCTGCATATCTGCGCATGTGCTACCGTACATCACGTCATTTAATCTCCTGATTGGTCTTTCTGTCCGCTCTGCCTCTTCGTTCAGCTGATATGCTAATTTTTCGACTTCGTCCTTAATTTTTGCACACCTGTGTATATATATCCCATGAGTGTGAAATTAAACACTTTTATTTTAAAATATTTTAAGGTATTTATTTAAACAAATGCACATATGCATTTCTTAGATTTTAATATATTTTACCTATAAATTGCTATTTGATTTTGCTTTCATTCGTGTACAATATTTAACATGCGAAGGATTTTAAAATCATGGAAATAAAAAATAAAGGCATAAACATCTTTTGTACATGTTGTGAATTAGCTCTGAGCATGGAATTTGCTCTGAAATGTGTGTATTTATTTTTTTTATAATTAATAAGATAAAGAATAATGAAATATTGATCTTTCAATCTTTTTCTTCTATGTATTCATTATGGCAGTATACTGTTTAATTGTTCTACATTTGTGCAATTTTTAAGGTAAGCCGTTTTTAATAAGCTAATTAACATTTCATAAAAGTTTCAGGCTATTCGATGAATATTATATCAAGCTATTCATGGAACGAAAACTTCAAACTCATATTTCTCATGTGTGTTGAATTTTTGCACATATACTGTTATTGAAAACCCTAAGGCTTTTGTGATAATTGAAGTATGGGTTTGAAATTTTTTATACATGTTCTGAAGTGTATGTCTTATAAAACTGTGCATGGAATTAGCTCTAATATGTGTTTAATTATTTTTCTCTTTTTCTACTTTTTCTTTGGAATTATGTTGACGTGTAGTTATATAGAAAGATAAATAAATTCGTTTGCATTACGATAAAAACTAACTGAATGGCCGGTAAGTCATAGCTCAAAACTGTCAAAGCTCCAAATTCTCTCATTGGCTTGGTGGGGAAATTTGGAAAGTGAAGGTAAGCTCAACTGCTGTCTTCGTTACTTGACACCGATGCAAATTTGCGAGATCCATGGCTAAAAGTTCTTGTGTTGTTTTGGCCCTTTATCTACCGACGGTACTTGTAAATATTACCCACTTTAAAATTACATAGAATAAACATTTTTGTGAATACTCTGACGATACTTAGCAGGAATATTCTTTTAAATCCACTCTTCTAAGATATATGGCAGCAAGGGTTTTAAGACGAATATTTTAGCGGTGAAGGCAAATTGTTGTATAGCAGAAATTGCGTTTTCAGCTGACCGTTTGATCGGATTACGAAGATTGTCATTTATGTTCCGAAAAAGTAGTTAATGTCAAAAGGTAAGAATCTTATTTTTTTCGTTTGTTTATGGAGACCTTAGAAACAATTTGACTATTTATTTTAAGTGAACAGTGTATATAATTAATTTTATAGTTGAATATCCTTAATTAATTAATTATCTCTATTGGATTAAATTTCCCAAAGTTGAGTATTTTGTTTATGTATGTCCCTTAATTTTCAATGTAGTGATTCAAAAAAAAGAAACGAGCCTTACTGTAGTCGCATACGATGTGTAACATCTGACATGTTATCGTGGTAAATTCGCAATAGCAACTTAAATCCTGAAAAAGATGAATCGTGTATGATTGGAAATAATTTTCTACGGAATAATTATATCTTTATTAAAATTTTTATTTAATTAACACAAGGAGTAATGCTATTTTTTTTTTATCAAAAATAATTATTGTTCAATTTGGGGAAGAGCGGTAATGATAACTTATGATAATTAAAATATGACACATAAACTTGTGATTTCAAAGTATTTAAAAACCGTTGTCAAATAGCGTCAAAAACAGTACCACTGTTAGTTGTCGAAGTATTTCGATCTGTGTTCATTTCGAGCTTGAGTTCATCATTCAAAAAAGCTATGAGTGGCTCGGCTTCCAGCAAACTGAAGTTAATTTTAAAATCACCACTCAAAATCATGGGAAGCGAGGGATAGTTTTTTTTTAAAAAAGAGCAGAATCACCTTCGGTATATGGTAAAAGTACAAAATGCAGGAAATCTTTAATTTTCTTGAACCGTTTGATTCGGAGAAATGTATACGACCACCGAAATCACTGTTTGTCCATTTTCAAATAAAGATTCTGCCGCACATATGTCCCCAATATCTTGACTAACAATACCCAGTCCACTTGTTTGACGATAAGTAATATCCATATGTCGAGCCACAACATGTGAGTTGTTCTGTTTACGATAGATCACACCACCAGCTGCTCTGTGGCCCGGTCGTATAAGTTGTACGCAGCAATGGAAACACGTTCGTCATTGTCTAACCAAGACTGCCTAAAGGTCTTAGCTTCTTCTCTGATCCTAAATTGAGAAAACAAAACAAAAACAAAGATCCCACGGCCTAGACCGCAGGGGGTGGAGCCCCTCCCGAATGAAGGAGAAAAATTGAACTTTACTGCGAGGGTAGCGAAGAGACACCACCAAGCGCGCTGATTGGTCAAATTAAATAGCGCGCGCTTCCCCAACTTCCTGTTACGCATTTCCGTCCCTTTTAACAAAATAACTCCCACAAATCTCCAGCAATCGAGAGGAAAGATGTTACACATCAAAAAATATTACGCGAAAATCACTGCAGTAAATCATAATGCGGTAGATAAAGAGTTAAAGTGCAACGTCATTAAAAACTCACTCTGGGGGGGGGTGTCGGCCTAATCGGCACCCTTCGCCCTGCCTGGCTAAAGGTATGGGGGGGGGGAACAAAGCATCACCAGCAACTTCCATAATAACAATTAGTTTTATTTTTCTACAAAAACACTTTTACAATCACAAGTGAAACTACAAAAGGAAACCTAGGAGTGATATATAAAGCGTTCTCTAATCTCAATACCCAACTCTAAGTAAACCCGACTACGTGAACTAGATAAGGAGAACAAGCGCTAATGAGCGGATAACTAATTCTAATTTAATCTATCTTAAATCCTCAATCTAATAATTTAATCTTACAGAAATTACTTCCTTAACTCGCGCTATGTTTTTGAATGAAATATTCCAATATTCACACTTACGTAACACCGTAATAGCTCCCCGCTCCTTCTATCTTACATCTACAAAACCTATAGACTTTATATAGTGAAACTAATTTAAATATCATGGATTCTTCTTGAAAGGCTGTGAATTAATGTGAATGCTAGTTCCAAAGTTTCCCCAAGAGGATTAGTAGGAAAATGACTCGAATAAATCCGTCAGAACTCACTCGGTTCAATTTTTTTTATTTAATTGGTCAATTCCGAAGCAAAAGCTACTCTATATCGCATTTATTCGAAACATTTGTATGCAATTTTTAATTTTTTTATAGCCCTATTTGTTTAAGCAACTGGTTGCTTTTGTGAGCAGATATGCCAGCATATCTCTGATAAGTATTTAGTTATTTCTTCTTGGTATACATTTAATGATATTTTATTTCACCCACTTTGTATTATCCTGGTTAGGGTAATGAACGTTTAACCAATTAACTGTGATTATGACGAATATGCTCATCATGGAAAAGTAGCAGGATTTTGTATCAAGATGAAAATACTCATCATCGCTTGATTTTCGTGACTCACTCTCTCAAATGGTGGTGCCACAGTTTGTGACGGATCTATACGCCTTTTTTCACTAACTCCTTGGAGATTCATTTAGGGCCAGCATTCTTTCAAACAACTTTCTCCAAGGACAGAAAAACGTGATTATGCAAATTAAGTTTAATATATATATATATATATTCTGGGTTCGCGAGTTTTGAGAGTTAGTAAAGTGAGGATACATTGAAAGTGAAGTGAAGATAGCTTGGATCGGAAGTGAATAGATGGAAAGCAAGCAAATCGACAGTAATACGTATACGTAAGCAGTACATGATGCGTGAAGTTGAAATCTCGAAAAAGTACTTGAGTCAACTATTGGAGAAGTGTTTAAGGCCACATCTAAACGATTAAATGATTACAAGAGTTCAGGTACTGTGCTCTTATTTCAAATAGAAGTTAGAGAGTTAAATTATGAGTGCGCTTCTTAATACAAGATTTGTATAAGTTATCGTAAGAGTATATTTGAATGAGCGTATTTATTATCCCCCAAGCTATCTTGTCTCACCTTAGTCTTCACGTCAAATTTATCTTACTTAGAGTATTATTGGGTCTGTGTTGAATATCGTGACGAATAAACAAATGAAGTGTATCATGTCATCTGATCATTTAGTTCCTCCCACACATCTAGCCGGGTTAGAGGGAAGAAGGAATGCAAATCCCTTACAAGTTAACTGGTTAAAAGGTGCTTCTTGATAATAAGCTTTATAGGAATTGATAGGACTTTAAGGTATCCGAACACGATCGGAGTACTTTTTAACAAAATAGCATACTAAAACATTATAACTGTTCTTTTCGGACTCAATACCAATAAATATTACTATTCATCTATCAAAATTTAAAATAAATTTCACAAAAATCCCAATTATAAGTGAAATTTTAGCAATATTTTTGAAAAACTTCAAAGCAGTTAGAGAAAAAAGTAATAAACACATATTAGTAAAATATTACGAAAACAAATTAGATGCATTTATATAGCAAATGTACTAAAATTTTAATTTTTTATTAAAATTTTAAATTTTTAGAGCTGATTGATTAAACATTATAAGAAATGTTACATTTTTTATGAGACCATTATTTGAATAACAAGCCATAACTCAAAGTATTCATACAATAACAAATATTTTAGTACATTCTCTAGAAAATAACGTACATATCAGGTTTAAAAAGTGTTATAGAAATACATTCGTAATATTTTGAGTTATCCGACTCGCCGTGAAAGATCTTGAGCCATTTAAATGCCCACTTCTGATAGATCAAAAACCCACTTCTGGTTTTTCTAACCTTATAAAATGGATTAAAACTTGGCCTCTAGGTAGTGTAGAAACAAAATAAAGTATGTTACGTAAAGTCAAAAGATAGCTCTATTCAATAAACAAAAATATCTGTCTTGACTGAATTGGGTCATTTTCAAAGTGTACGGATACCTTAAATAAACAAATAGATTAAACTAATTTATTTTCCATATCAAATTAGAGAAACTATAATTAAAAAAGGAGAAAATTGTAAATAAAAAAGTGCTCATTATTACAATTTTCTTTTCACGCACACCAACACTTTCCATTAAAGAAATCATCACCTTTCTTAATGATTTCCAATAAAAGATTATCATAAAAAGGATATGCCAGACGTACATAGATTCGAAATACATTACCTAAGAATACAATACTATAAAAAGAAAAGGAATCATCAATAATTTCAATTCCTGAAACGGGCATTTTAAGAATAATCAATAAAGTCTAATAAGCGAGAAAACTGATTGCAGAAAAAAAACGTTAATCATGGGAAAACCTCAAGGATATTGATTTTTCAATATATTTTAATTATTCCGATGCTTTTTAAAATACATAACTGAATGTCTGATACGAAAAGTAATTTAAAATATAAAAGCAAATTGCAAGAGCAAGTGCAATCGAAGAGAAACATGCTTCCTTAAAAAAATTAAAATCCAATAAGATTTGCTCTAAATATTTTGTTCGATGTTCTGAAACAATCTAAAATTAAGAATTGAGTGGTCTCAAAAAATAATTTATTCATTCAATATACAAAAGAAGACTTTTATGTTAGTTCAAAAAAAGGAAAACCTATTTTTCACTCATAAAGATTGCTTCAATGAAAATATGGCTGATTCTCCTATTCCCAATACATATTTTCATCTATTTTATGTTATTAAAAAGGTTATGTTCATCTTCGGTTTGGATATAACAAACAATCATGACAAAATAACAAGACACCATTTTTTCTATCAGAAAGCTTCATTTGGATTATTTGTATAGTATTTGCTGTAGTTTCATTTACAACTGTCGACATTCCTATTGGTACAATCGATGTTGTTTAGGAAATCATCCGACATCTCTGCCTTTCTAATTTGGAGCGTCATGAAGACTAGAGAAAATCAAGTTTTCAACTTGCTGCATGATATGAATAGTTTACGATACGTTTTCGGCATAAAAGTTGCTTTGTTTTGGATATGGTTCACAGTGGTATTGATTTTCGCTGTACCATTACTTGCCTGGTTGTCTGTGATGCTCTTCGTAAAAGAAGAAAGCTGTAAAATGTTGGTGCTGTACTACAGCTTTAAGGTTGTCAGCGTATCCGTTGGTAACTCCTGTCGAATCTTGGGGATTATATTATTTTTATCTTGCATCTTGATACATACTTTGCGAACAACTATCACAATTCTTTACATAGCCATTTGCTGTATCTTACGTGGTCTCTTGAAAAAGCATTCGGAAATGGGAATAAAAAAACTGGAAAAAAATATAAAGGCTTTCGACTATAAGTACTGTCAAAATTATGTGAATTCTTACAAGCATATAACTCACATCTCGGATTCTTTCGAAAAGGCAATGTCCTTGCCAGTTTTTATAATAATTATTGGGGACTGTTTGGGTATGTTTTACGGATTTCTCAAATACGAAGACACCAAACGATCGATTGAATTTTATGATGTAAATTACAGATTTGCCATTTTATTTCTGGCCTTAAGATCTTTAGTGTCGTTTCTGTGCGTTGCCTTCGCGGCATCAAGGGTTTACGAAAGCAGCAAAAATGCCAAGAAGGTTCAAGAGAAATTGAATGAACGCCTTCTTGCCTCTGGACAGAAAGTAGAGAACCAGGAGTTGTTTCTTCTGCTGCTAGCGCAAAGTAATCCGCCAATCGTTCTCTCAGCTTGGGGCTTTTTCAACTTTAAACGAAATCTTGTCATTTCGGTTTTTGGCTTTATTTTGACATACTCACTTCTAATGATACAAATTATGAACTGAATTTATTTAGGTCTTTTACTCTTTATCGTCTTAAAGTGCTTGATCCACTAAATTTAGAAATGATTTCTTTTTGTTTGGTCATTTAAGATTTTACACCAAAACTGTTGAAATCCAATCATTGCAGCATATTCATTTTGCAACAATATTATCTTTGTAAAAATATCTTGTTTATTCTTTAAAAATAATATAAAATTTTGGTTAGTTCCAATGTTATAGCAATAGTATCACATAGCCTTTATTAAATATTGAAATGCATGGCAGATTAGCAATAAAAACACTTTTTGCAATCAAATCGTTATAGTCTGCATTCCACAAAGAAGTGAAGAATGCCGTAAATATGTGTCTCAAAAATAAAAAAAGTTATTCATTTTGTATGATATATGTATGTAGTCAATTAATTTCATTATTTACGTAGGGGATTTGTTTCTGTCAGATTAAATCAATACAGTTATTTGCAAAAAATGTAGAGCCGCATTATCTCCATTGTAATCTTAATTCTTTCGAAGAACTTTCCAATGTTGATATTCGTGACGGCATCTTTACCACACTTTCTAACACTATGATCCTGACCTCCTTAATCAATTGGCCTTAGAGATCATTAATAAAATTTCTCCAAATGACACCACAATCTATACTGATTACAGTAAAATAGAGATACTGGCAGGCATTGGAACTTATATTCGTACACCTCGAAAGAAACACTCCGTAAAGCAATGTAACCCAGATTTCTGATCCGTTTTTCGAAGCGAATTAATTGCAAATGGCATAGGACAAGAGAAAATCATGAGCGAAAGTAACTGCGAAAAGGCCTCTGGATTCTATCTGACGACTGGATCCACATAAGAGCTAAAATCAGTTTATCTGTCCAACGAAAAGTTAAGCACATCTCCTACCATGAAAAAATATATTTCCGATGGATTCCGTACTATGTCAATATGTACGGCAATGAATTCGCTAACATTCTTGCAAAACAGGAAGTAGACCAGGGGTGACCAACCCGCGGCACGCGTGCCACATTGTGGCGCGGCGGAGTTGTAGCAATGGCACGCAAAGATTTAGTAAAAAATTTTTAAAAATTTAGAATATAATAATAATTTTTTTTTTTTTTACAATTTTATTAAAATGTGGTTGTTTTAGACAAAAAAAATATTTTAAATAAACTTAAATGAGCTGTAATAGAAATTTATCGTGAAGAGAATTCACCTGCATTGTTGTGCGAATTGGCTTTCCAAAGCTTTTTTCACTCGCGAGATTCTGTAATTTGAGGAAGCGTATTTCAAAATATATTGAAGAAATCACTGGACTACCCAGTGAGTACTTGCTATTCTGGAATGAAGACAGGCTATGTGACTTAGCTTTTGTTACCGATAATATGGAACATTAAAATAATTTAAGTTTAAGATTACAAAGAAAAGGTTGTATTTTTTTTCCTACCCTAATTGGTAATATATCTACTTTTCAGGACAAGCTTTTGCTTTTTTTTCTTTTCTAGAATTTAGCGAAAAAAAATTAACATATTTCATATTAATGCAGGAAATTTCTACTAAAATTAATAGCGATTTAAGTTGTGTGATAGATTTAAAAATTTAAAACCCATTTTTGCAGGATTCTTTCATTACCAGGTTTAATGATTTGCAAGATGATAATAAAATGCGGATCTTTTCACAAATAGTTTTTCAATTTCTGTGCAAAACTTTAATTGTTACCCACCAGAAATCCAAATCAAAATTATTGTAAACAGCATTATACTACACTGAAAATCAAATATAAGGAATTACATTGAGTTTAGGAAATTTGTACTAAACAATTTTTCAATTTACATGATTTGCCTGTAAGATATTGTTGCAGATTTGAATCAACATACGTTTGTTAACAGAGGTTTTCTATTATGAACATAAGTAAGTAGCATTTTTTCACCTTTTTATTTGTTCGCGAAAAGTTGGAAGTGGCTCCCTTCCTAAAAAGGTTGGCCACCCCTGTCATAAATGGTTATAAGGGCAAAAGATCAGTGCTTTCCTTATCTCTTTTTTGTGACAGACAGTCCAATACTTGTCTGTCCTGACTTGCCAGTGGGCACTTAAAAATTCTCTCTTTCCCTGGGGCAATAAGAAGTTTCCTATTTGCCCTAAATGCCAGCTAGAACAGGCTTCATCTCAGCACATCTTGAACTGCCTAGTGCAGGACTAGGAAGACATTCTTGATAGTCCACTTCTAGTATCGGACTTCATTAAAGTCAACGGTTTCACTGATATGGCCTGACTTTGTCTGACCAGATGGGAAATTAGTAACAACAACATAGGGTATATGTGTTGTAATAGTGAAGCTGTGCAGAGATTAGTAACGCACGTCAAAATTATAAAACATTTCCTTATTACCTTTTTAATTTACGCCACAATTTATGCAGCAAGTTTTTCCCAAACAAAGTAAAATTCAAACATTAATAACACTATTTAATGCGTAAAGTTGTTATATTTTAATTTACTTTTTTGCTATAACAAATAACTTTATTAGAAATAATTTATAATGATTTAATTTTATTTGTTAACAAGTTTAAGAAACCATTGTAATATATCGATGAGTTATTAATACGGGCATTGATGTTGCTACGAATTTCCTCAACATATCATTAAATCCCTTAGTTTCTTTGTTTGTTTTTAATTTTTACTTGTTTATTCAGATATTATAAAGAAAAATTCGTTAGATATGTGATAGAATCTTTCAATTTCTGGTTTTTATTTATAATCTTCTGGCAAAGTTTTATAGAAAGATGAAAACTAAGTCACTAACAAGGTTGATTATTTCAGATAATTAGTTGTTTATGCAAGTTTTTCGCATAACTTATAAAAATACTAACTCTTCATCATTTGTTTAAACGACGCAGAATTTAAGTGCATGGGAGGGATATCCAGATTTATAAGAAAAGAGCTAAGGACTCTTAATCTTAATATATTTTATAACTATTTTTAATCGCTGCTCCTTGTATTAAATATTTTTTCATGTCTGAAACATTAACATTCAAATAATTTACGGAAGTATATTAGTGTAAAATAAGTTATAATTCAATAAATTTGCTCATTTTCTGAAATAATAAAATAATTGCGTTTTTACTTTTATCGATCATTTTACCAAAATATATTTTTATTTTATAATTTTAGTTTAAATTATAGATACTTTACATTAATAAGATTGCACATATAAGATTTACGTCAATAAGACTTTACGTTTTTTACATTAATGATACTAACACACAATCTGGTAAAAATAATAAATTTTAGTATTTCTGACGTTCTACAACTTTCTTTTTAATAACCATTTTCTTATGCTATCTGTATTCTTCAATGCAAATTTTGGAAGAATCAAATAAAGCTAAAAACTATGAAATTTTTCTTTCTTGTAAACTATTTTGTTTAATTTCGTTCCTTTTTTCGATTAGTGTATAATTTTCGGTGAAAATATTGTTTGAAGTTTATAAAAAGCTATCACCAGTAAAAGAATGTGTCTTGCTTTGAAAATAAAAAATACTACCTATTGTTCTAGAGTGTTTAAATTAACTAAAATTAACTCAGTCGCATGAAATTCATATTGCGGAGGCACAAGGTAGCACTTAAAAGTTGATGAAAGCGTAGCAGCCAAAAAATAAATTGCGCGCATATATTATGGAACAAAGCAGAAAAAGGCTCCATTGACAGAATGATGTTAGTATTAAGCATTTTCTGATCCTCAGGAAGAATTTCAAACCGAAGATCTTTAGTAAATGATACCGCCCCTATATATATATAACTGTAACGATTGCGTGACACCGTTTATTCATACTCTATACTAAATTATACAGAAATTCTTGAGACAAAATTGACCGCTCTTTAGAGAGCATCTGATTCGGTTGTCTGGTGTTCTCCGGAAGATACGATCATGTTGCCAGGAGTCTTCCCAAAGCATCCAACGTAAATTCATTGAAGTTTAAAACTAAAGATCCTGTTGTGTGATTCATTATGTATTATATGCTCACTAATTAGAAGTTAATAAACAGTAGGAGTCATGTGTGGAAATGCATTGAGACTCATAAAAATAAAGTCCGAACCAATGGCATCTCGTAACAGACGCACGTGTGGGAGAATAATTTCATTGCATATCAAAATATGGCCCAAAATTTGGAATTCCGTTCCTTTATTAAAAATAATACCTCCCCACATAAGCACACCAGGACCATCCCTATTTCCTGTCTATTTCCCTAAAACTAATGGGATAAATATTTGTATCTATCATATCTCTTATCAACTGGCGCTGGATATCGTTGTTCACACTTAAAACGACACTCATCGGTGAGCAGAATATTGTTCCATTGAGATGAAATGCCCAGTCTTTATGTTCTTGAAACCCCTGTAAGCGATGTCACCGAAGAGTTACTGTTGATGGTACGTAACATTCAGGACGAAAGGCGAATTAGCTACTTTTATGCAGACATCTGACCACAGTAAATCGGTATACCCGTGGTCCAGTTACTGTACATGGCTGCTGAGCAATGTTGTCCAATGTCTGATTCTGGTCTTTTTTTTACCTGTAGAACAGTGCTTCTCAAACTTTCACTATTGGCGACCCAATTTTCAATCATAATTTTTATCGCGCCCTTCTTATACAAAAATAATGTATTTAATTCAATAATAATGCATTGGGCGCTAAAGCTACAATACGAACTAAATTTTAAACTGAACAAATTAACGAGATAAGTATTAAATTTTGTAATTGTTACTTTTAAATGATATATATTTTAAGCAAATTACTTTTAAGTAATAGGATAAATATTTTTTTTTCTGTTGGCTAACTTTTAAATTGGAGCAGATTGCAAAATGATATTTAATTAAAGATATATATTTCCTCCATCATACACTTCTAAGAGTAGAAATATCATTAGTAAAATGGTCTATGGTCTTTGTTGCTCTCTATCATATTCAGCACATCTAGCATTCTCGCAAACGTCTGCGTGAGCTTGGGCAACTAACTTATCAAACGTCTTGTCAAAACATGTGAAAATTCTGCACCTCATAGAATTCCAGTTAGTCTTGGTCGAGTCTATATTTATATAGATACCGAATCTACCTTTAATATACATTTTATAATTTGCGTTTTAGTTTTGATTCACAATATTAAGTATTTACGGCAGTAGATTAACAAAAACATGGATTAAATTTTTAAGCCTTAAGCCAATATTCGACGATAATAAAGCATCAACAAGTGCACAGACGAGCATAATTTCGAAAATTAAATCAAATAAGTATGTTAAAAATATTTATAAATTTTCGATATACCACTACAAAAGTAAATGGAGAAGAAAAGCCCGTATGAGTTATTTGTTCCAAAATATATTGGTAGCAGACAGTATGTAATTAACTTAACCTAATAAACCTAAAAGACCTTTGGAAACACTTCATGGTGAGTACATTAACAAACCTCGAGAATTCTTTGAATTAAAATTAAAATCATATGAGAAACAAAAAGCATTTAAAAAAAACGTTGTCTGTGAATGAAAAAGTTTTACTTGCATCTTACAAAGTATCATACAAAATAGCCAGATGTAAAAAGTCCCACACTACTGGTGAAGAGGGCTTATTTTGCCAGCAGCAATTGAGATTGTAGAAACCATGTTTGGAGACAATTTTGCTAGAGTTACAGTCTCTCTGCAACTGCACCTCTTTGGCAAAATCAACTGTAATTTAAAGCCTCAGAGAATTAGCATTTATAATTATTGTTAAATAATGAAAAATAATGCAAAATTCCGATGAAGAATTGTGTTATTTTTTTTTATTTCTAAAGTGCGAGGAGACTTCCAAATGTTTTAACCCGGGAGCAGGCGCACACTCGATACTAACGTTAATGGTCACGCAGGGTGACTGAGTAACCCCAATCAATTTTTTTTATAATTATTTTTATTGTTCGCGATAAAAATCACAATTCTAGAGTTAAGTATACTTTCTCTTAGTTAAATTATTTACTTTCAAGGACTTTTCAACTTTTGTTTAACTTGAGAACAAACCAATAAAACTGAACAAGAACCTTAAGATTGCAAAGAAACGTTTGCCACTCTCTAAAAAGAGGGAGATATGCGACAAATACATTTTAGTTCCTCTGAAGACCTCATATAGGCGGATACTGTCAAGGTCATTGGTAAAAAATTTTAAAAAATTCTCGGAATTAATGATTTCGTAAACCTGGGATTACTTTGAGCCTCGCGCGAACACTACCAGGTGAAAAATGTATTCAATATAAAAATATGGATGTTAGTTCTAAAAATGAACTGTGTAAAACGTTTTTAATTATGGTTTATATGTTTCAGCACATTCATAAAAAATAAATTTTGGCGGAATAATTCTTCAATCATCGGCGCTTTTCGATATAGCATAAAACTCTTTCACATGGAATAAAGCGCAACAGAAATATATTATTTACAACTTCACTTAATGACAGTGATGAATTTTTTTATTTTCCTACAATTTTTCTCTGGCTCTGGGTTTCCTTTTTTCTCTGAAAGAGTAGTATTTTAGATTTAAAAAGAAAACGTAATAAAAAAATCTCTCATCGTAGAATTACAGCATATCAAACAAAATGTTTTTTTATTTGGTTATAGGATCAAAGATAGCTTGAAGTAGAGATGACGTAATATTGCCAGATGATATATATAAATTATATCAATGTTATAATGCGTATTTTTTTATTATGTCAGAAAATATTTGTTTTAATTTATTCCAGTAAATTAATTTTTTTGGAACTTTTATTTTCGATATGCTCACGTCCCCCTTGTAGGGGTATCACACCTCACGGGGGGGGGGGCAAGCTCCAAATTTTGAGAAACGCTGCTGTCAAACGATACATCGGCCTTCACTTGACCAACCACTACCAACTTTTCTTATTGCTGTCATTTGAAAGTCTTTCAGAACTCTGTCTAATTTCAAATTCTAGTACAACACTCATCAAATTATACCCCTCCCCCCTTCAGCTTGCCGATCATTACACCACGTGTAATGCATCCCGATGTTTTTGTAACCATTATGAACGCGCGATTTCAGTTTCAGGAAAAATGTCTGGAAATGTGTCCTCCCTCCTGGACAATTAACGTATCCTTTCAACGCGTTTGCATGCTATGACGTCCCCTCTGTTGTCGTAGTATTGATATCTGCATTTACATCACTTTTTTACTAAGCTGACTTTTTACTGTACTGGCCACTAAAAATATTTTTCAACAATTTCATGGCTGTATGTTGAAAAATGTATTTGTCACTTAAGTTTTGCACGCTAGTGTACATGAAAAAAATCTAACTAAAATTGAAGAAAAACTTGATTAAGTATGATACTTTATTTAAAAAAAAAACATTATCTCTACACTCTTATCAGTAGGTTGTAAAGGGTATTACTCTCCTATTTTGACAAATGCGTATTATTATATCTATATATAATAATTAAATATAATATATTATTATGTAATTTACCTAAGAGTTTCTTCACCTGTTGACTCAAATGTATTTTTCTTTTCCTCTAATATCCCTAGAAAACTAACTTTGAGTGAAATATAAAACAAAAAGATTCTTATTACTCTTCAATTTTGGTGAATTTAAATACAATAATTAAGGATAAAAATAAACTAAGAGCAGAAATTGATAACAGAATAAAAATAGCTAATAAATGCTTCCCTGGACTGAGAAGACAGTGAAGATGCTACATAATCAGCCTCAAAACTAAATTAAGAGCTTACAAAACACTAATATTACCTGTCTTGTGTTATGCATGGGAAACTTGGACTTAAAACAATGATATCGGATATGTTTATTGGACAAGAGAAAAATTCTCAGAGCTATTTTTGGCTCAGCGCAGGAAGAAGGACGATGGAGAACCAGATATAACTTGGAACTGTACAGGATTTATCGGCAACCACAAATAACATAAGTCAACTGCAGTTACAAATTAAAATGGCTTGGCCATATTTGGAGATGCTCGGAAGATAATTGCATTAAGATCTTGTCATTTAAAAAACTTAGGGAACCCGATCTAAGGGAAGACCACCAACTAGATGGTTGGATGACATTGAGAAAGAATCAAATACTTTGAAAATTAAAAATTGGAGAGAAGTCGCTACAAATAGAGAACGCTTGAAGGCATTGGCGAAATGGAGAACATTAGAGTCCCCTTACAAAGTCAGTTTTTGGGTCCCAAACCATACTTGATTGGCGTCAAGAATGGCTTGGGACATAAGGGGGGCTTTGGACTCCCAAGAATCTTTCACTGTATCTGAAAAAAGCCCGTGGTTAAGGCAGCCAAGGTCTGCAAGGAGTTGTGTTTTTAAATAATAAGAATAAATAAATAAACATATCAGGAACCACTGTATCTTTCTAAAGAAGATTTTGTTGATTTTTATTCAGCAATACATCTTGACTTTTAAGATTCAATGTATATTTACAATGTTGCTTATAATGATGTATCATATAGTGCGAACTGTATCATTGTGTAACTCGTAGGCAAACTTACTGGGATCATTATTCTATTCAAATGAGTCAATATACTTTAGCATAGATAAAAATCTCATAGTGTAGTTATTTTTCTAAATATTACTTTAAATATCTTACTATTTACTTTAATTGTATTACATCAGAATATTTATAAATAAAGAAACGCTTATAGAGTTTATCAATTTTGTTTCGGCGATACTTCGGTGAAGATCTCTTTTCATCAACTTTGCTTTTTATTCAAGAAATAGGTTGCTTTATAGCCAAACCATGATGATATTTTGTCCATTTAACCCCTTAATTACTGAGAAGCTCCACGCTTTACTCACGAGTGGTACCCTTTTTTCACATAGGCACGCGAAATTATACAGAGTATTGAGGGAAAGCAAAGGACTTAAAAAGAATAAATCCGTCTCTTTAAATAAATTAATCCTTCGCAAACACTGTCAATGTCATTATATTGCAATCCAAAGCCATCGGGAAAGTTTTACAGGAATCAGCGCAATACAAAGATTCGTAATTTGAAAGGGCCTTTTAACGCCAAGGGCAGTTAAAAGGTAAATTGCTTACTCTTGGTCACATTAAGAATAAGAGTTTATGCATAACGTATAATTTTATTTAATCAGACTTTTACAACCCCCATACGGCCAGTGGAGGGCAAAAACACAAAACAGCTTATTGAGAAAACAGATAAAACAGAAATAATTTTCTTTTCATTATAGAATCAAAAATAAAAACTAGTTTTTTTCCACGAATCCATATCAGAGAAATTACTCTTTGAAGAGAATAATATATGAAGAACAAAAAAGAGGGCTATTGTTACAATTTCTTTTTGATGTAGAGGAAATACATTATCAATGTAATTTAATAAATATTCCATATTTTTATTTTTATCCAATTAAAATGATCAAAAAATGGATATGTCAGACATATGTCGCCACAAAATACACCATACGAGCATGCATTGATAAAAAAGAGAGAGAGAGAAAAGGACACTCAATAGTTTTAATGAATTCAATGCGCATTTTAATATATAATCAATAAAATCCCATAAACACGCAAACTGCGTTCTATTTTGTATTAGAACCAAATTGCCAGTCGTCAAAAAATCTCTTGTATGTAGCTCTCTTAAGAGAGTATTTCTCTATTACTCCAAAACTTTCTAAATTTTTTCAAGTAAAAAGGAAGAAGGAAACTGTATTCAAAATATAAACAAGCTGCAATATGAGTTGCAACCAAAGAAAAAAAGGCGTATTCCTCTAAACCGATTTAGTAACTAAAAATTTGTTTTTATTATTTTTCAAAATATTCCGATACATTATAAAATTCAAAATTAAGAAGAATGTCATAAAATATTTCTTATCAAGCATAGAAGTATAAAAAAAGAAGACATATTTGATTAGCAAAGATTACTTTAGTAAAAAGATGCCAGTAAAAGTCCCATTCCCAACACAAATTTCCCTCTATTTTTTTTTAACGAATATTATGTTCATATTCGGCTTAGATATTAGGAACAATAAAAATAGAATGGCAAGACGCCCTCTTTTTTTATCAGAAAACTTTATCTTTCGTCTGTATGATTTATTTTGTATTTACCACAGTCACATTTATAATTTACAATATTCGATTGGTTCAAATTTGAATTTGATCGTATCCAGAAAATTCTTCCTTTCTAATTTGGAGTGCTGTGAAGATAAAAGAATATAATATTTTCAACCTACTGCGTGATTTGAATAGCTCACGATGCGTTTTGGGCATAAAATTTCATTTGTTTTGGACATGGTTCTCTGTGGCATTGATTTTTGCTGTTCCATTACTTGCCTGGCTATCTGTGATGCTGTCCGTAGAAGAAGAAGATTGTAAAATGTTGGTGCTGTACTACAGCTCAAAGTACCCGTCTGTTACAATTGTCGAATCTCGGGAACTATCCTGTTTTTGTCTCACATCTTGGTATATACCTTACGAACTTCTGTCGCAGTTCTTTATATAACTATTTGCTGTCTTTTACGTAGTCTCTTGAAAAGGCATTCGGAATGAGGAAGCTAGAAAAAGGGTTTACTCCTCTAAACCAGAAATACTATCGAAAGCACATGGATTTTTACAAGCATATCACTCAAATTTCTGATGTCTTTGAAAAAACCATGTGTTTGCCAATTTTTTTAATAACTGTTGCGGATTGCTCGGGTATGTTTTTCGGATTTCTCAAATTTGAAGACATCAAACGATCAAAGAATCTTTACTTGTTACATTTCAGATTTTCCACTTTATTTCACGCATTGAGATCTTTAGTGTCGTTTTTGTGCGTTTCTTTTGCCGCCTCGAGCGTTTACGAAAGCAGTAAGGATGCCAAGAAGGTTCAAGAGAAATTGACTGAACGTCTTCTTGCCTCAAAACAGAAAATAGACAACCAGGATTTATTCCTTCTGTTCCTGGCCCAAAATAATCCACCGATCGTTCTCTCAGCTTGGGGCTTTTTCAACTTTAACCGAAGTCTTGTCATCTCAGTTTTCGGCATTGTTTTGACATATTCACTTCTAATGATACAAATTATCAATTGAAAGACTTAATTGGGCATTTTAGGATTTTTTTAGCCATTAGTTAAAGTCAGTGCTTCTCAAACTTTCAAGATGTGTGACCTAATTTTCAAACATTATTTTCATCCTCCCCCTTCTTACACAATAACAAGGTATTGCACGCAATAATAATGAACTTTAGCGCCAAATCCACAGAACGACCTTAATCATAAATTGTATAAAAAATCAAACTAAATATTAAATTTTGTATATGTTACTTTTAAGGTATACGACTACGCTAAAATTGGGAACTTTACCAAAAATGGACAAGTTTTATGACTTTAATTTTACAGGCCATCTTATTAGCTCTATAAAAATACCAAGTTTATCATTTTCCGTTCATTAGAATAAAAAATAAAATGTTTTAGTAAAATCAGATGCCGTTACTATAAGCAAGATGTCATACGCTAAAACACGTTTTACTCGAAATGTGATTTTTTTTAAATGCTCAGCGAGGTCAGCAATTGCTAAAAATGCTTTGAAAACAATTAACTGAAATTTTTTGTGTAAGTTCTGTATAATAGTAGAAGTGTTTTAACCTTCAGATTTATCAATTCCTGTTTTATTACAGTCCCTTATGTGAACATAATCACTGATTTTTTAGCAATTTCATTTAATAACTGAGATGAAGTGCTCTAGTTTTTGTAAAAATTAAAATATCTCTTATCCTTAAGGTCATTTCAACAATGAATAACATAACAATACATCAAAATTGAAAATTTATTTATAAACCTTTGGTATAGAATGGGCCGCTTTTATGTTAGTTTTTTGTAAATTTTTACCCATTTTTTCGTATTTTATTCATAATATATTTTTCTCTTCTTAATTTTAGCATATTTTTCTCAAAATGTACTAAAAAAAAATCTAAAAGCAACAAAAAAATCTACATATCTCCATTTTTTTAAAAAAAAGTTGTCGCAACTAGTCGAATACCTTAAGTAATATATATTTAAAGTAAGTTATTTTTAACAGAGGATATAAGTATCTACCCCTTCTCTTTCTAATTTTTAATTAAAGAAGAGGCAAAGAATACCAAGTACCTTGAAACAGAAATTCTCTCAACTGCCGAAGAAGAAATCTTCATATATTTAACGTCAAATGTCGAAATCAAAAGGCAATTTAGTAATAAATCACTCTTTGGAATTTAGGCCGGGGTGGGTGATGAATTTTTTCCTTGGAAAACAAAAGTATTTCATATACTATTATCATTTCAAACTGTAATACTTTTTAATCTTGTTCTTAATTTTATATTGATAAATAAATTATCAAATGCATTGTGCCGTTCTGATATATTTATAAGTATATTGTGTTAACCTCTGATTACCCCTTACATCCAATCCCTCTTGTCTATCTGTAAACCGGGCTAGATGTGTAGGAGGAACTAAATAAACCACAGACATTATTTTTAATCTAATTTGTTACATAAATTCTTATTAACGCGAATATGAGAAACAGACACAACACAATTCTAATTAAGGTATATAAACAATGGTAGAGTGCAGAGGTGAGATACTCTAATGCGGGGATAATATTACAGATCCTCAACTGAAATTATGACAGCTTAAATACGCTCAATTACAACTACGTCGCACACTAATAATCGGCTTTTACTTAATGAAGTGTACAGTACCTGAATCTTTAATGCATCGGATCTTTCACGGGAAACTTCAGGCACTTTCTTTGGCTTGATCAAATGACGATGGCTCCACGCTCTGTAATCTTTAATTCCACTGCTTTTAAATCTTCACTAACCACTTCTACTTGCGCATATCAAACGTATCAACTTCAGCTTGTCAACAAATACGTGTCAACAGATCACTTGCTTCCTGTTCTTTCCTTCACTTTCCTTCATTTAACTTAACTTGACCTCTTACTTCGCTCTCCTTCAACTCGCGAAAACCGAATTTATACAATATTCCTCATTTACATAAATCACGTTTGGTTTCTCGATGAAGGTTGGTTGAAATAAATACATTGTTTTAAAGAGAAAAGAAGAAATTAGTAGAAACGCGTATAGATTCGTTACAATATTACATCAGTATATTGCGCCTTTTACTTTTTATTACATCATAATGTATTTTGTTTTGCTTCCTTTCAGTAAAATAATAATTTATTAAATAATCATTTATTTGAGACTTTTCGATGTGCTTGCACCCCCGCACGTAGGATTATCACGCTCCCCTCGGGGTGCCCCACAGTTTGAGAACCGTTGGATTAAATGCTTGGCTCACCAAATTCAGAAGCATTATCTTTATTTCTTTGATCGTAGAAGGCTTTATCGCAGAACTATTGAAATTTGTGTGTATTCGTTTTGTTTGAATAATGTATATGTAAATGCATGTAATTTTTTACTATTGAAATATTGTATAATTCTGAGTAGCCACAATATTATAGAGATTGTAGCTCATAACTTGTATTAAATATTCAAATACTTTACAAATTGCTAAATAAAAAGCATTTTGCTACCAAATAATTGTATTTTTCACGGCAAAGAAAGTAAAGAATGTGACAAATTTGTGTCCGAAATCAGAACCTTGAAGCAGGCATGAAAGGCGTGGTGGACTCTCTCATTATCTGCGTAGGGCATTTATGTAGTAATAATGTTATAAAGAGACTTTGAAGATAAGTAAAGTTATAAAGGTATAAAATATTTAATTTTTAACATTCGATTTACACTACAGAACAAGTACCAATCTTTTCCGATACCAACTAAAATTAAGTTGAGGAATACATTTCTCGTCATAGATTGAAGCTTTTTAAGAAGAAAAATTGTTAAGCTACTTGCAAAGCCAAGAATTTCAACTAATTTGTATAATTTATTCAAATAAAAAAGTACTAATTTTATTACGATTTATTCAAACCACGTCAAATTTAAATACATGGATAACACCAAGTTCTAGGGGAAAAAATACTGTAAAA
The DNA here is from genome assembly GCA_019973975.1 of Trichonephila clavata. Taxonomy (NCBI): domain Eukaryota; kingdom Metazoa; phylum Arthropoda; class Arachnida; order Araneae; family Nephilidae; genus Trichonephila; species Trichonephila clavata. Next base: position 35,108 of record BMAO01021626.1, on the reverse strand, counting down.
CATATTTGGTTACAATTGGTCTTAAAACATCTATTAACCCCCTTGAGTGCCACAGGCGCGTATACACGTCCTGCTGAGCTGGTGCCTTTAGTGCCTTGGACGTGTATACTCGTCTATCTAAAGGAAGTCTTTTAGTGTTGTGTTGCTCTGTTTAAAACTAGTCCCACGGCTTTGGAATACAATAAAATGACATTAACAGTGCTTCTAAGGAATTTACTTGCTTCGGAGAAGAGGGTGGAAGGAATTTGAACGGGAGTATTCCAGGAACGAAGAGATTAATTCATTCATTTCCCCTGTTTTTTCGTTTAAGTGTGTCTCTTTTTCTATTCTTCATTTGCTGCCATTTTCACTTTACCGTGAGTAATAGGAGCTTTTTAATATTTTGTAAGAATGCATTGAGTGTGATACTGGTTTATGTGTTCAACAATGTTTCAGAATCTATCACAGAACAGATAAGTTATAATTGATTTTTTAATATATTGTAACTCTATAATTTTTTTTATTTTCATTTTATTATTTTATACTTTTTCTTTCTCTTCTCTCTTTCTTAAAGTGAAAGTAAAAAAAGTTTGCGTGAAAAAAATCACACCTTTTCTCCCCCCCCCCCCATAAACCGCGTAAAAACGCATGTCTGGTGTGGCACTGAGAAGGAATTTCGAAACTTTTCCTCGGCAGTTAAGGGGTTAGGTATTTTAAATTCTTGTGGTTCTTCTTATTTCTTGTAGGAAGCAGTACACTAAGGTGACAAAAATCATGTGGGGTATTTCCTAATATAGTGTCGAACATCCTATTATCAGGCGAAGTGGAGCAATTCGACATGGTATAGACTGAACAAGTCGTTGGAAGTGCAGAATGTTGAGCCGTGCTGCTTCAATAACTCTCCATACTTGTGAAAGTGTTGCTAGTGTAGAATTTTGTGCATTAACTGATTTTTCAATTATATCCTCTAATGTTTGATAGGATCAGGGGCGGTTCTACTGCTTGACAAACCGGACCCCTGCCTGGGGCGGCAAATTTCAAAGACAACATTTGGATCGAATTTGAAAAACATTTTTTTCTCTTTTTTGCTACGAAAAATTCGATAAATATTATTGGGTGTGAATTTGGTATTTCATTAAACGCGTCTTATTTCTTTATTTTGTACTCTGTATGTTTAATGACAGGTTTGTTTCATGTTGAAAGTTGAAGTGTTTTAGTCGTTAGTATATGTTAAATCATGAAATTTAATATTTTTGCATATCTTTCTCCGGTAACTTTCTCTACATCCCAGAGTGAGGTCACAACGGACTTTCCTTTCACTCTAACGATGTCCATTGTCAGGTATCCAAAAAGGAACAGGGGTCATTAGAGATTTTGGTAGATAGAGAAGCACACGTAAAGCTTTATTTTCGTCTTGAATGTAGTTACTCTAAGTTAAAACAAAAGTTTGTGATGACCACCATCAGTAGACTATTTTTCAAAGCAATCGGCCTGCTGAAATGGACGATTCCCTCTTCTTCATTTTACTCGTTTGAAATAATAACAAATAATTGTATCCTTATTTTCGAATTATTTTGAATTTTTTAAGACTTAAAATAATATATATATTGTTATACTGCCTTTTTGTTCGCTGGAATTATTTAAGTTTTATAGGTGCGTATTTATGAAAAGAATTTATATTTTTTAGTTATTCTTTGCTTTGGAGAGAGGGGTGGCATTTTATATTTTTGTGCGGGGTGGCAAAACTGCTAGAGCCGTCCCTGGTGAGCTTCATGTCGGGTGATTTAGCAGGAACTATCATAAATGCTCTTCAAACCAGTGACAGTATCATCCCGGTGTATTATCATCTATAAAAATTTCATCATTGTTTCCACAGATGTAGTCCAAGAATAGCTGCAAATAATCTCCAAGAAGCTTAACATAACCATTTTCAGTTGTATCAAAGGACTCGGTACATTTTATATAAAAACAACCTACACCATCACGGACCCACCAGTTTGAAAGTACCTTGTTGACAACTTGGATACATGGCTTCATGCGGTCTGCGAAATACTCAAACCATAGCAAACATTCTTTGTAACTAAAATCGTAACTCATCTGACCAAGCCATGGTTTTCCAGTCGTCTACTCTTCAACCGATAAGATCATTAGCCCAAGAAACGTGATGTCTTGCTGTTAGAAAAGGCACCCGATTCGGTCTTGCTGCCATAGCCCATTGAAGCTGAATTTCACCATACTGTTCAAACGGATACTTCTGTCGTATGTTCCTCGTTCATTCTTGCGGCTATTTCACGCAGTGTTTCTTGTCTGAATTAACATTGACATTTCTACGCACTCGTCACTGGTCTTGATCATTGAATTGTAACCACTATCCATAGTGGAAGGTTATGCCTGAAATGGGTCATTCTCTGTCTACTCTAGACACACACACATTGTGGAATGTTAAATTTTCTAACAATTTCCGAAATGGAATGCTCCATGCTTCTTGCTCCAATTACAATTCCGATTTCAAAGTCAACTAGTTTTCGTTGAGCAGCCATAATCACTACAAAAACAATTTTTTAAGTACAAATGGAAACCTGCCAATTCGCTGTCCATTTCTACGTACTACTGTTATATGTATATTTGCATATTGCTGTCCCATAATTTCTGTCACTTAAGTGTAATATGATAGCAACTTTAATACTAATTTTGTTGATATAAACACCTTCTCGACAATTTTTTTTCATTTTCAGAAGAAGAAAAAAAACTTTACGTTTTTGCTTATATGCAAAGATTTTAAATCACATAACTACATGCATAACTTTTCAATTCATAATATACATTTAGTTTAAATCATTTACAATTAATAAGATTTTGCATGTTTCCCATTAATGTTAACACACAATCTGGCAAAAGAAATGAATTTTTGGTGCTTAGATGTAATACAAACTTTTTTTTAGTAATTAATTTCTTATTTCATCTTTATAATGCAATGCAAACTTTGAAAGAATCAAATAAAAGGCGGGAAATAAGGTACTCTCTTTTTTTTCACTGATGCAATTATTTTGTACTACTTCTTTCTCATTTTCATTTAATAAGTGATGTTTTTTTTCTTGTATAAATATTGACTGCAGTGTATGAAAAGGTACTACAAATTACATCAGAAAATTTATTCATTGTTTTTTGATAAGTAAATAAAAAAGGTTATCAATTGGTTTGAAACGTCAAAATGCTTTCAGAAAATAATATAATAAAAGTTTACAGCAAGGGTCGGCAACTTGTGGCACACCGTACAATTCTCAGTGGCACTCTACACTACTCTACAAATTTGCTAATTTCTGAGTGGATGGAAGTTGATAAATTTGAAATGGACCTTATTTGCCAAACATCTTCAAAATTATGGACATTTACAGAAATACAAAAAACTCTGAAGGATAACTCTAAAGACAAATTTACAGATATTTTGTAAATTAATGAATGTTATTCCTGGAGAGATTTAATTGTTTGAAGGAGAGAAAATTGACACACATGTACTCTGCTTACCGTTTTTGGTTGTTGTTGTTTCTTATCCCAGATAGTGTAGCTCAGTTACACTATCTCCATAAAACCAAAAATCTCCAAAAAATCCAGAAATAAGATAGGATTTCCTAAGACCTCGTCATATGAAAAACTCAAATAATTCAGTATATGACTGGGAGAGGCCTGATCAGCCTCGCACCTAGGACATTCTGGGAAGACTTTCCGGCCCTGTTGAAAAGTCAGAGACTTGATGTGGCCACTAAAAAAAGATGACAGAGCCGTCTGCTGATACATAGGAATATTAAGTTGGTGACACCAACGAGGTTTTTCCCCAAAATACCAAAGGTGATCAGGGGGTATTCTCCAAAATTCATTCAATTCTAATCTTTTAATGGAGGAGAGTTCAGCAAAAGTTAGACAAGTATTGCCCAGCAAAGTGCCAGCAGTGGCAGATTTGGCCAAACTATCGCTTTTGGTTGTATATATCTATGTGAACAAATCTTTTCTCATATGAAAGATATTTCGAGTCCGCAAAGAAATTGCTCAACAACTGTATGCTCAGAATCGTGTCAAATTGAAAGTCACAAATTTTATCCCTAATTTGGTGATATGAAAGTAGAGCGTAGCAAGCACTAGGTTCACATTAAAATTTTTATTTATCTTTTAAATTAATTATAATCAAGGGAAAAATTTATATTTTATGCTGTCTATTTCTTACAGTAGAGCGTCGTTTATCCCAACGTTTATTATCCGGAGCGTCAAATATCCGAACCAAAGTCCGGATACATTTTCGAACAGTGTAATACTCAACAGTTGTTTCGTGTCAGACCAAAAGTGATGGGAAACCCCAAGGTGAGGGATATTTGGAGAATTTCAGTCGTGTGATTTGGTAAACATCTGAGCGGAATATTAGGTCAGTTTATTTCCAAGGGAGGGGGTGTACGTGTGCCCTTTTGTTGAGTTTTGTTGATGTAGAAACCTGGATGGCATGCGATGCAGAAGATTGTGGATTTCAAATGCTAAATGGTGACGAGATTGTGACTTCCGTGAAAGAAGAATCCGACTCTGTAGACGATGAAACGGATGAAGACGAGGGCAATAACAACAACGAAAGTAGCAAGGTTCCATCAAATGCTGACGCGTTTACTACGTTAGAGACAGCTATAGAGTGGTACGAACAACAATCAGAATGTTGTCCTACTCAACTAATGCTGCTCAAGAGAATCAGATACCTTGCAGGAAAAAAACGAAGGGGTACAATAATACAACGAAAAATAAGTGATTATTTCCCCCAATCAAGGTAAAATTGCGACATTTTGCACCTATTTTGCTTTTTCTTCAAGCACATTTCCCGCATAGGATGATTTTCAATATTGGTATAGTGTCCGGTTTCATATACTGCATGGATCGCATTCGGTTTTTGGTTATCCGAACAATCGCGTATGCGAACGGTGTACTATCCCAACTGAATCGGATAAACGACGCTCTACTGTATTTTAAAAATATGTTTAAAAATACGTAAAATGACCAACTTTAATTTTTTCTTTATTTTTGAGGAAGAAATAGCTATATATACGTTATGTTGTTTATTTTTATGTTAAGAAATATATTTAAATAATACAAAACTAATTTTATGAAAATGTAATCTCCTTTGTATATTATTGACCTCTATTCTCTTAACTCTGCATACATTATCGCGGGAATCGAGTTATTTCAAAAAGGTCCTCCTGTGTGGCACGCCAAATCAAAAAGGTTGCCGATCCTTCGTTTACAGCATCATCTTAATAGAAGATTATTTAATATACAAATAGATTACTATAAAAGCAGAAATATTTTAAGTATACTTTTAAAAATAATATATGAATGTTTGTGTAAAATTTTATTTAAAGTATTAATCAGACTTTTGTTTTTGAATTTGGTATCACTATCAGAAGAACCACTATTATAATTATACATCACTTAAAATCCCCCCTATTATAATTTCAAAATTAGAAGCATTATATCTTAAGTACATTTTCTAAAATATTTTTCTCATAAAAAAAACTTATAATTGGTAAATTATTATCTATCTTCTCACTAATATTACTCATAAGATTAATTAAAATTTAAGAAATTGCATATGATATTCGATTAAAAACATTTTTAGTTAGTTTAGAAAAATTTATTTAAAAATTCAATTATATCAATCATATTATTGCTATCAGTTGAATGATATGTTGGTTATGAATTTAATACAAATATATATTAGTAATCTTTGTAATAAAAACTATTTAAAAACTTGTTGCTTGTTTTAACACTAGAACGTCCGTTGGTGTTGATTGGACGCCGAAGTCTTTTTAGTTTGTTCTTTTGTCCTCATTTTTGCAGAAGTTTTGAAAAATTTTTGTGACTTTTGATAATTTTCCCTGATTACACAGAAAATTAGAAAAGAATTCTTGATTAATTAGAAAAGATTTTACAACTAAATATACCTAGAACGTCCACTGGTGTCGTATCGACATCAAGGCAGTTTTTCGTTAGAAATAGCTGTCGTTCAGCAAAAGATAGCTCACTAAGTAAATACCATTAGTAAAACAAACTTTCTGAAGTAATATCGCACATTTATTTGAACTTGAATGCAGTATTATTGACTTCGCAGCGGAAATTCGTGAGTAATACTAAAATCGTTTTGTTTAAGTGTTGTGTTGCATAGCATTTGCTTACTATATGTTCTTAAAAAAGTTCATTCGATTTTCGAACTTTGTGTAGAGCAGACAGCCTGAAATGATGACTCGTAGAATAGGTCTAAGCTCTGATGAAATTGCTAACTTTTACTCAATGTTATACTATCTCTTGAATGAGCTAAAATATATTAAGTTTTGGATTAACATATGATTTGAATTTATTAAAGTAAGATACATTTTATTTTTTTATCTTTATTTCTAAATTAGATATTAAAATAGTCTTGTGGGACTACATTGAGCTCTAGTGCTTTTTTTGACATTTTACATGTTTAAGAAAGTTTTAAGCAAAAGAGAATGTGGTTCAAATTCAATAGAAAATAATTTCTAATACATTTAATATTTGAGATTTTATAGATTTTACCGCAGAAATAAAAGAACTCAGGCTTAAATTCTTATAAAATGTTAGAGCAAAATGTATACGAATGATGGTATTCTTTTTATAACGTAAACTGTACTCCATAAATTTTGATATTAAGAATGTGTTTATAAAATATATTTTTTTAAAGTATTCGTTCTTTTATAAAAGGAAAAAATATATTTTTATTTAATACATTTCAAAAGAAATGTCCGTGTTCTTCAAAACTTTTCTGTATTGTTTTCTAAAAAATTATAAATTGCTTCAAACTTATCTTTAAATGGCATTTACATACGTATGCTTATATAAATGAACCCTATCCATATATTTTATTCAAATGACTTCATTAATTCAACCTGAAAAAAAGTAGTTAATGTTGTAAATTTAAATTCCACATTGAAAGTGATTATGGATTAAAAGGAGAATTAAATAGGATTTAAAGTCCATTTAAAACCGCAGAAAGTATATTTATTTTACATTTTAAGAATTTTATTGTAAAAAAAAGTGTCGGTACACAAATATTTAGACTAAGAAAACCAAACTAAATACAGAAAAAAAAATAACATCAGCACTTATTTTCTTTTTTGTAATTGTTTTTAAGTAAAAAATAAGAAATGATGAAAATCATACGTCAAAAAATTTGTTTTATATTAAACTCTATCAAGAATAGTTTTTTAATTTTTACTAAATATTAAAGTGCAATAATTTAATTTATTTAAGGGGTTCCGCAGCTTCTGTTTCTTTATAACTTCACACAACAAGAAAGAAAATTCATTTGACTAAAAAGTTCAAGGCTTAAACTACGATTAAAATACTATCTCTCTAACACACACACATATTCAAATATCACATCTAAAAATATTATTTTTTTAAAAATCTTTATGCAGAAAGAAATTTTTAATTGAACCATAGTGAGCAATGTTAATACGGTTAGTAGAACAGTGGTTCCATTCCAAAGCAAGATGGAATAGTAAAAATCTTATGGTGCAAACTTTATTCCTAAAATTTTCTGTAAGTAAAAACCTTACAATTTACTTCAATCTTTGCATGAACATTTTTTGCAATAAGGGAAACCTTTTAGTTAATTTGCTTTATTTCGGTGCTCTTGAAAGGGGCATTTATACCGCCATAAGTTGAAGAAACGTAATATAGTAATATTTTGAATTTTTTCATAGTGTTATTCCTAAAATAATACTAATATTAACTAAGGTAGAACCAAATATATCACTGTGAATTACTGTCTCATTATAAGCGTAATTGTGAATAAGCTTTTTGATTTTCGATGCAAATATTTTTTGTAAAATATATTTACGCTTTTTAATTCATTATTTATATTCCTTATTCATAATTTATTCCGGGATTTTGAAGTGCTGTAGTGAAAAAAAACTAAAACAAATACAACAAAAAAGAACATGTGAAAGAATATAAATATAATTCAAGTTTATTTTTGGACACTTTACTCGTTTTCTATGTGGGAACCATTGGTCAGTCGGTATGCATCAAAACTTCTTGCCACACTTTTCTCAGCATGGTATTATCAACATTATTAATTGTACGTGTTATCCTTCTACGCGTCCAAGGGGTTGCAATCACTTGGTCTTTTACCTACACTCACAAGAAAAAGCCACAAAGTGTTCAATCTGATGAGCGTTGAGGCCATTGCTAAAGAGATATGTCCTCTTCAGTAGCTTCTCCAATCCAACGATGGGGTAAGCGCGTGCTTAGGTATTCTCGCATATCACATAGAAAATGGGAAGAAACTCCGTCTTGTTGAAAAACAAAAACGTCATTCTCATGATCCTGTACCGGGCCATCGACCGCAATTATTTCATATCCAGGCGCACTACACCCGTAACGGTCGTCTCTAGGGGAAAAAATTGCTTATAGACACGTGAGGAGGAGATAGTGCAAAAAACCTTACCTTTGGGGAATCTCAATAGACTTCCACTGCATGAGGAAGATTTTCAGTACCCGAAATGCACTGAATTATGGTCTGAAAGAATAACACGTGCTGTTAATAACGCTGATAATACCATGTTGCATATAATGGGGGGCCGAAACTGGAGGATCGCATTCATGTATGCCATGTTCACATATAGAATAGTGATCAAGGGTTCCTATATAGAATACTTGTAAGATATGTAAGTAAACCTTAAGTTGTTTCTGTATTCTTCCAAATGCTTTCTTTTGCTGTATTTGTCCTAGATTTCTTACTATAATGATTCGAAACTTTAGAGGGAAGTAGGAATAATCATGTCAGTAATGAAAATAAAACAGAGCTGCAAATATAAACAAAACCAGCAATCACTTCATAATTTGCATTATGAGCAAGGAATAAGTCAAGGCACTGCCCAAAGCTGATAGAAATATACCTCTTGTGAAGTGGAAAGCACCCCAAGCAGAAAGAATAAAGGGTGGGTTACTGTACAGGATACTTATAGGGACTAATTCATGAATATCTGTCTTCTGCCCTGAAATGAAAGCCCGTTTGAGCATATCTTGTTGGACTTCATTGGTCTTCTTGCTCGCTTCATGGATGTTTGAGGCGGTGAAGGAAATACATAGAAAAGACACCGTCCCCTGTAATGCCATAAATGTAATCGCGGGGATGTATACCGTGATTTTTTTACTATATTCATCAAATTGATCAAACGGGTTTGTCCTTATCACTCCGTACATCATTGCCATAAAGTCACTTGAAACAATCAGAAAGATCGGCAAAGACATTGTCTTCTCAAACCGTTTCAATACCCTAATTGTTTGCTCATGTATTTCCAGGAAGTTTTTCAAGTAAACACAGTTAATTCTAGATTTTGGATTAGCAACCATTTTGGCTCCCAATTCTGAATGCGTGCTAAGGAGATTTCGTAAGAAACAACATATTGTTACGTAGACGACTGTTACGGCAGTTCTCAGGGTATAAGCGAGAAACTGACGAAAAAAAATTAGTATATATTGCACAGAACAATTATCACCATCACGTACGAAGTCGTATCCAAAGCAGTGGTACATTGTTATTTGTCTGCATTGATATTCATTTTGAAAAGGTAGAGTCATGCTCATCCAAGCCATGAAAGGAATCATTATTATGATAATGGTTCCAATTATTGTGTACATCTTGTGAATTTCTTTATTTAGAATGCATCCTAATCTTCCAACATCAAGAATTAAATGAGATAGTTCTTGTTTTTTCACCATCATTATGTTCCAAATTAAGAAAGCAGCACATTCAATTGATCGTCGAGTTATTTTACCGCTGATACTTTGTTCATAAGTATTCGAAAAATCTTCTTTTATAATCCCAACAATTGTATACAAAGAATAAGTTATCCAAATTATCGTTGCAAGTTTCTGATAGATAAATTTTAATCTTGAAAAAGTTTTGGCAGTTTGAGCTTTTGCATAATTCGTGATATCCAACCCACATATAAACATGATCGTGATAATTCCTGAAAACGGATGAAATAACTCTGCGTAACCCAAAGGTTTAACTTTTTTCATTACTGGCATACTTTCGGATAAAATATTTAATATTTCAAATATTTAAATAAAGCACACCTATTTTCATGCAGTCTTTGAGCCATTTATGTTCATTTTTAAATTTTACTTTCATTAAACCGATGGCATTAATAATGCCTTTTCAAAAAAATACTTTCCATATAATTTATAAATTAAATACTTAAATGTGCTCTATAAATTTTAAAGTTTAGCGAGAAAGCTTCATTCATTCGTAAAGGTTTTTTAAAAAAATTTCTGTTATGTGTTTTCATTTATTTTTCAAGGTTTATTTAGTAGATTCATCAATATCGTTGTCTTGGCAATTTTTTCCAAAACACTTTAAAGTATAATAATCACACCATTAACAATGAATCTGTGGAATAAGATGTTTTATCTCTATGACTAACTTATAATTCATGTTCTCAATCTATTTTATTTTCTATTCAGACTTTTTGTCGAAATTCAATATAAGATGGTATTCAATTATTCTCTCTCTTTTAAGACTATTTTTCACATGCATTTATTTTTTTCATGTGTTATTTTTTCTTTAATTTTGTGTTTTATAAATTTGCATCTTAAGTAATTACTTCAGAATTATATTAAATTTTCAAAAGAACATACATTATTAGAAAAATCCTTATTTAACAATATGGGCATGTTCTTATCTTCTTTATATGTCAATAAACTTACTTTTTTTACCTTTCAAGAACTATTTTGCCATTGCCTCTCACCCACTTCCCGCAGAAGTGTCAAAAATGCTTTTAAATATTTATTATTTCCACTCTTTTTTTTGTTTCTATTTACGCTATTTATTTATTATTTTTTCGTTATTCTCTCAAATCTGTTGTTGTAATAATTACTTTTTTTAAAAGAAATATTACATAAAAACGCATTTAGGAAAAAAGAAAGGAATAGTTTAAGGACTAGCTACACTGTTTCTCTATGTAAATTTTTGCAATTATTCCAGTGAATCGCAAGACATAGATTTATCCATAAAATGGATGGAACTATATTACAAATAGATAGAACAAAAGCTCAATAATGACTTAGAAAAAGTATTTCTTTCATTTTGTCTTACTTGAAACTACCTTGAAAAGAATAATCATTTTTGCAATACAAGACAACTGAAAGTATGAATAATTTAGCTTAACAAAGCCAAGACATAATGTACCTTTTTCAGCACAGTATCACTACAGGTAATAAAATTATGAATTTTATAATATATATGAGATAATATTTATCTCAAAAAACTAATAAAAACCACCATCCGATATATTGGTTAGTGACGCTAATTGCTGTGCCGTAGGACCTGGGTTTGAATCCTGAAGGAGGCATGGGTGTTTGTAAATGTATAGTATTTTTGCAGCAGGGGGAGGGGGGTATTCTAAATAGCCGTCGAGTCACAAGTTTTACGTGAGGTTGGTGAAAGGGAAAGAGAGTCGAGAAGCCCCTGACCACTTCCAGGGTGTTCTCCCTCAAAATTGGAATGGAACCGAGCCCAATTTTACTGTATGGTGCTGAGAGCTACAGCTAATGACAGGCGTACTTCTAGCCCTTTGCCGCGATGAATTTTGTGGGCCTCAATCTGACAGGTGGCATTAGTAACAACTACATAACTAATAAAAGAAAGTGTGTTTGTGTTTTGGCTGTGCCATAAAAACTAAACAACCTATGTGGACGATAAAGGACACACTGAGACTATTGGTCATAATGGTGTGCATCTGGAAGAAAGTTTTTCGAAATTCGCTTTAGATTTTACAAAAGTTTCATTTTTAAGCGATTTTTCAACTTACTGCAGATAGGATGTTATTTAAAATAAAAACATTCACTTCAATGTACTCATTAGATATCTTAGATCCAATAACCAAATCAAAAAGGCATTATGTTTGATTTCAAAGCAAACATCCTCCCGATCTTACAAAAATCGTTTATGCCATTCAAAGTATTTTGTGTAACTATCTCCAAATACCTATTTTAACGATTTACAACAATCAGTTTTTTTTTCTAATTTCACGAAGAATTTCAAATTTATGTGGAGCTCCATTTTTAAGTTTATATTGATCACGGCACTTCCCCCACATCAAAGTCTTTCTCAAACAAGGATGTAAAACAAACTGAACTAGATAACGGCATGAAATAACGTGCCACGAGCACTGGAAGGATCGAAGTCAACTATACCCATTCCCACTCCTTCACATCAAACCTAACCGCTTCGACATGCGCAATCAGGGAATTTGTCAAACCTTACGCATGCTCTGCATATACATATAAGCATTGACTATAAACATAGATTGGTACGTTAACCCTTTCGATACGGTTGCAATTTAAATCTATTTAAGTCAACGTCTAGAGGTTTAGAGCATAGGTTCTCTCAAACTATGGTTAACGTTGTTCGTTGAATATATGAACAATATGGTACAAAAAATTTGTTACAAAATACATAATATTCCCTGAGAATAATTCCTGAAATTATTTAATTGAAATTCATTCAGAAAAGCAAGATTTCCCATATCGTTTTTGTTTGTGAACTCCCCCCCCCCGAAACCCCTAACTTTAAGTATGTGAACCCCACACGTGCAATATATTTATTATTTATGCAGTTATATTTTAACTTTAACCATCAAAGATAAGAGAAAAGTAAACAGAGTAAACTAAGAGGGTTTTATTTTTAAAATAATTAAATGGAATGAAAATTACTATATTATTTCTTTTCATTTTATTTTTCGAAAGGAAATTAATCTGTATCTCAGCTCAAACCGGAAGCCTCTGCTTGAAATCACTTCTTGACACATACTTTACTAAATCAATAATGTTCATTAACGCAAACAATGCATTTCATCACAACGATATCAATTACTCACTGCTGAATTAATCGATTACCTCTGACTAACTGAACTTTTTCTGCATTAGACAGTGCTTAAAACCTTCTTCCTTACATCATGAATTGGGTTGATAAAAAAGTGAGTGAGTGGTTAGATATATAATTTAACTCTACATGTAAGTATCTTAAATATGAAATATATTCTAACATTCTGCCAACAACCAAGTTAATTAAAAATGTTCTAATTGTAGGACACTAGGTTATAATTAGGCAAATAGTGGAAATTTATTTTAAGTACAGTTTACGATTATTTTGTATGATATATTTTGAAAAAATTTCTTTTTGCATGAAAAGTTAAAATTACTTGATATTTCTCACATAAGTTTGAAATGTTATGGTGTTAAATAAACCTTTATTTGAAGAATCAATTCGAACATATAAAACAGTTCAAGTATCACACAAAAACAGTGACAAATGGTAAAAAAAGAACAAACGTTTAAAGAAAGAACCAAAAAAAATTAATAAGGAAAAGATAGAAAAGTTAAAAATTTAAACAACAAAAAAGGAACATAAAAAATGTAGTCTTTACGAAGAGTTCCTGAAAGTTCTGGAATTCTAGTATAGTTTGCTCACCTCACCACGTTTTTGAGACTCTTTATCTAGTTCTAGGCATATAAGATGTTCTGCATTCATGATACCCGAATTAAAAATTTGGAATATACTAAATGAAAAAGGATGCCTATTTTATTATGACGTGGCAATCATGATCTGTCTGCAGTTTGCCACAGCCGTTATCCCAGGATTTGCCTGTTGATTTTGCTGTCTGATCAGATTTAAGAGTATCCACTAATTTCTGAAAAATGCTTTTAAGTGACTCTGGAGGAAGAGATTCGTTGTCGTGTGACTCAAGTGTTCCTCTCTGAGCTAGTAAGTCTGTCTTTTCATAGTTCGTTATGTTTGACTTTGCAATTTGCTACTCTCTTTCGATAAATTTCGTCCAATCACGCGGCTTAACTCCTATCATATCTTGCACCTTTTTGCAAGACCTTACAGCTGTACTTAATTTTTCTCTGAGGATGGTAAAATAGGGCTATTTTGTGATGGCCTCCTACATTTGATAGGGGCTGCTGATTGCGTTTAAAGTTATAGAATTTCTGTGATGCAAAGCGTGAAATCTAGTAAATTCATTTGATTTTTTAGAGGTTATTTGGTATAAAGTCAAAAATATGCAGTTAACTATTCAATAAAAACTTTAAAATATCCGTTATACGCTCAACACACACTATTTTTAGAGAAAATATTGTTTTATATCCTAAAACAAAATATGAATTTTGTACTAATAGGAACTTGGTGTATTATTAATAGAATAAGTATACAAATAAACTTTGTTTGTTGTAATGTCTAATGTCCTGTTAGTAGAACAAATGTTAGAATCCCATTTAGAATGCAATATTTAATTATTTTTTAAAAGAGCTGAACTAGACATTAAGAGTCTAATTTACATTATGGAAATTTGTAAAGACGTAGAAATAATGATATTTTGAGTACTAATAAAAGATGCATTTAGTTTTTGTTGCAAATGGCTGTAGACCTCTATTATTTTATCTCCTGTGGAGGGGCTGCTATGTATTGGCCAAAATTGATAGTGTGCTGCTATTCTTTCATGTATTGTTAGTAGGACCTTTTAAAATGGGTAAAAATTGAGTTCAAAGATTCCGTTACATACAAGTGAAGCTTATAAAAAGGTGTTAAATATAAATATTTTCTAACCGGAAGTCTTAGAAATTTTCTATTATACATTAATTTATCTATTTTTATTGTAGTTGAAGTATTTTACAAATAATATTTTGTCAGGCCTTCATTAATTCATTGGATGTACTTAGAAGTAGAATAGACCTTTGGACCCTTTCTTTGTGAAACGCTTTAAGCTTTTTCTACGGGTTCTCTTCGAAGTCCATGCGGACCTAAATTGGGGAAAAAGTTGATACATATACATACACACATAGATTGCATTTACACACAAATACCCAGATTTATATGTATACACAAACACATATCTGTATACACACAAACACATACACTAATTTTATATTCACACACAAACACTTGTATGTAACAGCACACGAGATGTGACACAAAAAATGAGACAAAGTATGTAGCTTGAAAAAGGAGTGGAGTTGGCAACAACTGTTTTTGTGACGTCATCCCACACACCTCCTCTATCCACGTGATCAATTTCGGCTTTATTGATTGGGCCATTTGGGAATACTGTTTCATTAAATGAACACGTACAACTGCGTTCCCCCCCCCCGAAATATTTCTAATGTAAGAAATGAACAGCGAATCAACATCGTTCATTTTGAAACTTAAGAACTCAGTTACAAAAACATTTCAAATGTTAACTGACACTTCTGGAGATAAAATTATGTCTAATGGCTAAGTGGTATTCAATGGTATTCAAAAGAAAAGATGCAGTGCGGAAGATGATGAACATGTTGGGTGTCTAAGGTAACTATTACAGACCAAAACAGCATCAACAAGTTCTTGATGTGATCCGGGGTAACCGAAGATTAAGCGTTCGCGCAAAGTGACGGAGTTGGTTAACTGGGATAGGGAAGCTGTTCCATGCCTTTTTAACTGAAGAATTACTCATGAGGGAGATTTGTGTGAAGGTTGTTCCAAAAGTACTGTCGGATGACCAAAAACAGTGCCGTAAGACCATGCGTGTGGACATGTAAGAACAAACTGCAAACGAGACAAATTTGTTGGAATCTGTTGTAACATGTGATGAGATATGGAGTTTCACCTTTGATCCAGAAAGTAAACTCCAATCGATGCAGTGAAAATCTCAAGAACCCTTAGACGCATATCAGAATCAAAATTCAAGGTAATGTTAATTGTCTTCTTCGATATTTATGGAATTGTAATGATTGAGTGCGTTCCCAGTGATCAAACTGTTAATCAACTCTACTACATCGAAGGACTAAAAAGACTTCAAAAAAATTAGGGGGAAAAGTCCCCAGTTGTGGAGTGATGAATGGCTGCTGCACCAGGACAATGCACCTGCTCACACGATCCAAATGCCAAGCAGTTTCTGAACAGAAAAAGCATTACTGTGATGAAGCATCTTCCTTATTCTCCTAATTTGGCTCCATTAGACTTTTTATAATTCCTACAGCTAAATCTTGCTTAAAGGAAACCCATTTCCCCTCAGTTGAAGAGTTAAGATAAAAACGGAGAATTTTCTGAAGGGCCTTCCAAAAACCTTGTTCCAGAACTGTTACCAGCAAAGGCAGAACCAAATGCAGGACTACTTTGAAAGTAATACTATTACGGAGAACTGATTCTGTAAATAAAATGATTTATTGAACCTGTCTTGTTTCTTTTGTGTTACACCACGTATATATACAATGTACACACATGCATATATATACAGAAATAGTATGAAAGTAGATATTTATACTTACTATTAAAAAGATTGCTTATTATTCTGCTTTTTAAGTCCGAGTTGAATAGTTATAGGGAATCGTACGCTCAAAATGTAAAAATTTTTGTTACTAGGAAAACAAGTTGGTTTTTTTTCACTGCAAGAGGGCCTTAAACTACCAGAAAAGCACATTAGTAATCGTATATTTATCTTCATCAACTGAGTTACCGTGACTTTTATCTGTATTTTTTGTTATCAATATGAATATAATTTATATAAAATTAAGGACACACAATAATGAAACACTTTTTACAAGGATTTTTATATTTGTAATAGGAGAGAAAATAATACGAAATCTAACCATGATTTATCCTGTGTGTAACATTTGCTTTTTGGCTAGAAGTCAATATGTACAAAACAAAATCAATCAGAACGAAAGTAGAATTTCCGTCCAGAGTGTGGAGAGTTAAACATGACTAAAAATACAAAAAATCGATATTTCTCATATATATTATCATAAAAAAGTGTTCTTTTTCTCAAAATATGATAAATAAAAGAAATATTTATCCTTCATTGTTATTACTGTTGAGTTTCTAAAGAAATGTGACGTTTGCTTATACGAGAATGCTAAAGCACAGTAAAATAGGAATTTAAAGTACATCTCTTATGTTTCGATATAAGAACAACGCTTCGTGATTTGGTTTTAAATTACTGATAAAATTAACCAATATTACCTAAATGAAGTCACACTTTCGTAATCGTAGATGACTATATATGGATGTTTTGAACTTTAAAATAGAAGTCAATGGCAAACGTTTATTTTGCTGTGTTTCAATTTTCAGATAGCATATGTTAGATATATTTTTAAATTACAGTTGAAGTTAATCGAGTTTGATGTTTGTATTCTCAATTATCATTCGAAATAAGTATATTGTGAATGTTTTGCAATTGAGCTGGAATCAATCTGTATTATGAGAAGAGAATACGTCAAGACACTACCGACTGCTGTCAGGATAAGTCCTTTAGTAAAATAAAAGAATCCGAAGGCGGACAACTTGAAAGTTGGACTTTGGTGCATTATAAGTAGCTGCAAAATATTTCTGTTGCTGACCATGGATTTTGAAATAAGTGCACCCTTGAGAATAGTCTCCTGAACCTCCTTGCATTTTTTGCTTGCATCGTGGACGCTAGAAGCGGCCAATGAAATACACAGAAAAAACAAAGATGCTCGAACCGACGAGAAACACGTTGAAATGGCGTATCTAGTCAACCAACTATTTTCGTCACTTATATATTTACGTGAATCCAGCCAGGTGAAACCAAGAAACATTTCAAATAAGTCACTAATTTCTGTAAGAAAAATGGGAAAGGACAACGTTTTCTCGAACAGTCTCAAGACTTCGATGACGGATTCGCTTTTTGCGAGATGGTATTGAAAACTGAGTGAATCAAACCTCGCACTGAGGTTCTTCACCATCTCGGATTCTGCTGTGGTCTGACTCATCAGAACGCGCCGCAGAGCAATGCAGATGAGTATGTAAGTGACGGCGACAAAAGTTCTCAAAGTATACAATAAGAAGCTGAGAAAAAGGGCAATGATGTACCACGTTGTGCAATTTTCTACAATAAAAACTTTAAGAAGAAAGTAATTTGCCAATAATTCGCAGTCACTGATCTTCAATAGTAAAATCTTGAACATCCACGCAATGAGTGGAACAGCCAAAATGGTAACTGCGCCAATATTGAGAATCTGTGGCGTTAATTGTACATTTGAATCTACTCCCAAGGTATGAACGTCCTTGAGCAATCTGTAAAGATTTTTCCTTCTTGCTATTAAAATAGCCCAGATTGAAAAAGCAATAATGTCGTTTATTTTTCGAGATGTTTTTCCAGTTATGCTCTCTCTTGACCATATGTCAGACCATAAAAACATCGTTATGCTGTGCAAAATGAAAAAAATCCACAACAAAGCAAGGCATTTTGGATAAAGCGAGTAAAATTTTGAGTTCCATACATTGAGTCTCCTGGTATTGGTTCTAATATCCACTCCAAACAGAAACACGATCTTTTTAATTATAAGGAATGGATCCTTAGCACTATTAGATGAAGTTGATGTATTTACTCTCATCGTACATAACAGGATGAGTTTTTTTTTTATAATCCAATGTATGTATAGTTTTAGGTCCAATTTGCTTTTAAGGTTCTATCGTTGAATTCATAAAAATAATATCTATGTTTTTGAAGAACTCAGAAATTGCCCTTTACAGACAAATTCAAATGCTTTCCTGCATTGATTTATCTGACTTTTTATTGCATCAAAAAAATTACAGCCCATGTACAATATAGAATCGTTAGTAGGCAAACAAGCATGAAAGAAACAAACATGCTCTGCTATAAATATATCAAAGAAAAGAGAAAATGTTAATACTAAAAAGGCAAATACAAAGTTACACCATACAAACAACAAAGCAAGTAGCTTCAAAAGAGAAATATTCTTTGTTTCAAAATCAATATTGGTTTTGACAGGTTGTTATGAACAGCCTTGAGTCATCAAACAGCAATAGCAAAAGGTCTTAAAATAAAGTCATTCATTATGGAAGAAAAACAGATCGATTACTTTTGTTGATCACTGCTTTGAAGTCTTAAGCTAAAAATTCAAATGTATATGTTGACAAGGAACAATCAATGAAATACTATCAAATTAGAAGTTAAAAGTTATGAAATGTGTAAGCTGATGAAAATAAATGAGTAAATCTGTAAGATTTTCAAACACGCGTTTTTATTAAAAAGAGAGAGATTTCAAAAGAAATTTATACACTAAGATACTTTTTTTTGCTTTTGTTTACTCTTTACCACTACACAAACCTCTAAAGCCTTATTACTATTAAGAAATAAAATATATCACATTTTTTTTCTTATTTGAGCATAAATATTTTACAATAAATGGTCATGTTGTTCAATTTTATTTTAAAATGTAAATTATATTCCTTCCTTACGGAATAAAAACAATTTTAAAAATAAATTTTATCTTTTAAAAACTCCATTAACAACATTTGAGTAAATTTAAATCATAAGATATCTTTACGCATTCATAATTGTAGCTCTGATTTTTCTTATATTGCCAGTTCAGATCGTTACCATCTTGTGGCTGAATGACAGATATTTTTAGCGTTACAGGCATGGACTGTATTTCACTTGGACGGTTCTTATGGAAACGTTTTGTAAGATATTGTTATACGTTGTCCAACAGATTATCCCTTTTGCTTTGTATGCTACAAGGCAATAGACATAATCTGTTAGACAACGTTAGGGCATACGAAAATCATTTTAAATGTTGCTGTAATGCATGCAATTGACGTCTTTCAAAAAGGAATGAGGCACAGTTCGATTCAATTCCAATGATAACTATATTTTACGTGAAAATAATTCGGTAAATACTGTTCGATAAAATCATAATTTATATTTGAAATTTGCAATATTAAAACATTATTGCGAAACGACACGGATCCTTCATTTAATACTTTATCATTGTGACCAATTTTGATTACATCTAAATTTAAGAGGACTTGGTACCCCCAAAATGATCACAAACTATCGTTTTATTTTATTTTAATTAATATTATTCTTTGAATTATCTTTCAATTGATATATCACTTTTGCATGTTGGAAAGTTAGAAGTTGGACAAAACTTTCTTTAAAAAAATGTAAATTTATAAATTAGGAAATTCAACCCCGCTCCCTTTTTTAGAAAAAAAAAGCTTGAAAAAGCGTTTTTGATAATAAAAAAAATAAGTCTGTTTTAAAAGGAGAAATAATAACTATAAAAGAAGAAAGTGTAATATATAGGATAGGCCCAATAGGATAGCAGGATAGTACCGAGGTGTACAAGAATGAAATTTTTTTTCTTTGTGGAAATGTGTGCATCTAAAATTTTTGAATTAAGACATTTTATATTAATAATTTCATAACTTTAGTTCTTTTCCCTCATACGTTTTTCTTACATATATTATACTTCAATATTAGAGAAGAAAAAAACTAAAATTTCTGTCATGACAGAAAAAAAAATTTTTTAACACTTTTCTTGAATTTTCTTGTGCAATTAATACTCCTTAAAAATTGATCATTTATAAAAATGTATGGGTTAATAAAATACGAAAATGCAATTATTTTAAAGAAAAATATGTAACTAATTTCTTAAAGTGGTAATTTAATTTTATTTAAGCTTATTATAATTATTTTTTCATATTTATAAACGTTAAAGGGGGTTTTCTCATTTTGTGTTTTTTGATACATTAGTGTATTCAAAATGCTACTCCTTCCACAATTATTTACCAATCACTTCCGTTTTTTTCCTGTGTGTTACATATAAATAATGTAACAAAATTAGGGATCCATTTTTTGTAAACTGAGTACTTCTTTTTCAAAAAATTAAAATGTAGGAGATATTGGCTTTTTCGTTGAATTTTTCATGCCTACATATCAACATTTTTTCCCCTCCAAAACAGATTAAGTCATTAGAAAATAGATCTCTAAAATTGTTTAGAATATTCTTAAGATAGTTACAAAAAAATTTCAGAACAAAAAATCAATAATTGCAAAAACTGTAAAATTTAAAAATTTTCCAAATTTTCTTCAGAAAGTTGAATTTTTTAAAATTATGTGAATAATATGTGAATAATTTTATCTCGTATCATTTTATGGAATAGAAATATTATGTGAAATGCTAAAATATAATTTTTTTAAATACATAATTTTAAAAATTTTTTTCAAAATGCCTCAAGTCCCCTTATGATCTATAATATAGATTCCAAAAAATGTTTAGGACTTTTTTTTATATAAGACATTTTTTTTAACAAAATGTGTTAAAAATTAATTCTTTTTTTTCTATTGTCTTGTATTCAAATTGACCAAAAAAGTAAAAACAAAGACAATATTAGGCTCACTATTCTATCAGATAGTTACTACTCTTACAAAAGCTATTTTTCGTGTTAATTTCACGAAAATGAAAATTAAAACATTTATTTTCAGTTATAACAAATATAGAGGTAATACTTATAAGGAAAGCTAAGAAAACCAGTGAGCAAATAAAAGCTTTTTACTGAAAAACTTATGAAAGAATCAGTATTATTACCTAAAAAAATCATCTAAAATGTTTGCTAAGTTTTAGCAATATTTTGTTGGCATAGGATAACATTTAAGGATTTATGATTCTAAGATTAGGAAAATGTAATTTAGAATTTTTTTCAAAGGAAGATAATGAAAAATAGCAGTAAGCCAATCTGGGATAATAAATTAACTGACTAATTTTTCATATCTCTTCTTATCTCGAATTTTTAATGGAATTAACTACCTCCATAGTTTTGGAAGATAGCTCCATTGCAATGCACTGCCATTCCGGATATCGAAAATGCTCTTAGCTCGCTTTATAAAAATAATACAAATTACTCTATTATTCATTATATGCATGTGAAAAAATGCAGCTTTAATTATTGAGGTCCAGAGGGAATACTAGCTGAATTCTTTTTTATGTATGTTTTTCTTTTAGCTAAGGTAATAAATAAGGATATCACATTGAGATAAATATTTTAATATGTAATAAATGCATTGCAATTTTTGATGTGTCATCGAATCTCGTAAATAGAAGATATAGGGGATTTTTTTGTTATTATTAAAACAAATCGTAAAATTCTTTATCGGAGACTCGAGAATTTTCTTCCCTCAAATTCTTAATTTTTGTTAAGTATATTCAAGATATGGCGATGAGAGAATTTTATATATTAGTCAACCAATGTTTACATTTCAATAGCTGCCAACGTGAATAGCGTTTTACTTTCAGTTTCGAGTTTAGAATTCAGTTCGCATTTTTAACCTGGCATCACTCAGGTGAATAAAACGACCTAAAGTTCTCGCACAGGGTATGTCATACTCAAGGGTGTTTACATTGTGTTTTTACCGTAAAGTTTGTATACAAAGGTTAAAAAGGAAGAAAAGTAGGAAACACAACATGTTTATTACATTTTTCACACGTAAATTTAATTTTTCTGTTCTTTTTATAAAAGCATTCAGTGCATTGTTCATACACTCCTTTAATCTCGTCGTGAGTGAGTGTGATGTTTTCACTGGATCTTAATTTTTTAAAATTTGTATCTTTTTTAACTAAACATATAAAAGTAAACTTCTCTATTCTTTAAATTTAAAAATTTTGGAATTTCATTGTTTATTTTCTCTTATTTTGTTCCTACAATTGTTTTTTTTTTCAAAAGTTCATCTGAAAGTTGGATAATATGTGTACCAGTTGTCGCTTTCTTAAAATTACGTACTTCTCAAATGTTTTTGTGTCTCTTTGTATAAAACAGTTATTTTCAGCAGTATCTCGCTTTTCTAAATCTGTATCCATTTCAGTGGAGGAATCATACTTGCTGTTATACTCTTCATCAATTGATTTTTCCTCATCATAACCGTGAAGAGAATTTCTTCATCCAAAAATATTGTTGTACTATAACTATTAAATACTGCATCTATTAAATTACTTAAATATCACATGTTTTCATCATTACTACAATAATACGCCTTAACATAAAGATTTAAAACGGGCTCATGTATTTAGAACTGTAACGGTGATTCACGCGCAGGGTATGACATACCCGAACAGGGATATCCAAAAATATATATTTAGAATTCGCGTACAAGCTCCTCAAAGGATATGACCTTAAAATCAGCTGCACGAGAAACTACCCATTTTCTAGAAAAGGAATTAGAAGGAGCGCTGAAAAAAGTTAGACGTTGGGTATGACACACCCTGCGCATGAAGTGCCAAGTAAATTCACGTTCGTTTTATTTTTCCAAGATCGAGTTTCTTTTTTTCCTAGTAAACTGGAAAAAAAATCCATCCTCAAAAACAAGCATTATGTCGGCCTAATATTATCAGAATGCGTAACTCTTTCCAGATGAACTTTACAAGAGCAAGTAAAAACTGTTTATTTTTACAATGCATGGCAATTATTTCAATGCAATTATGAATCGAGTCATAATGATCAAGGAATTTAAGTTTACAATATATGTTTAGATTTTTTGGCTTCAAAATACTCCGCTAGATGGCATTAAAAATATTTCGATATTTTGTGACGTTACGTATTCTGATAATTTGACAGACGATTAGTATGAATAATGAAATTGTAAATGTTTTTGAAAATGAAATGCATGTATTAAAATCAGAATATTTAAGAAAAAATTAATATTACAAAAGTAATTCATTTGTTTAGCCAGCATTTTTTTTTAAATCAAATTCTGTAGAGGATACATAATTTTTTAAAATCTGGAATCATGTGATTATTAAAGTGCATAAATCTTTAAAAAGTGTGTTTTTAAATACTTAAATCAGGGTTTTGCTGAGAAAAAAACCATTTGTATGTAATAAACTTGGATTCGGGAAAGTGAACTTCTCTATGAGGTATCTTCGCTTTTCCATATTGTATACCCAGAAAAAATTCTAATACCATAAGAAGGGCTGATTCACTTTGTTGAGGATCAAATTCCTGTGACTGGAGTGGAAGTTTGGAGAGTGGACTGCCAGCTCAGGTGTCGTCCTCGTCACTTGGTCATGTTTTAAGATTATGAAGTCCCTCATCAATAGCCTCGTGTTGCTTTGTAGTGCAATGTTAATAAACACTAACTCTATATTAAAGTAATCCAAATGTTCGAAACTACAGATTTCGAGAGGGGTGGGGATTCTAAAGAATCCTTTTTGGAGTTTCATTCTTTTAGAGGGTTTTTTTTTTTCGTTTGTTTTTATTTGTTTTGTGTTAATGTTATCGAATTATTTTCTTCCTCTAACAGTTCTAGTGCTGCTTCTAAATTCCCGTAAATAAAATAATCGATCATAAAAAAATCAATCAAATATGAGAACAACTGAAATGTGACGAATATATAAACTGTAACAAAAAATAATTGACTAACTTTATAGAAACACTCACAGTTTTCTCTATTTAAAAAATAAACATTTTCCTTTGCGAATTTTTTATTCAGGTATAACAATCCATTTACAAACTGAAAATTATTGAAAAAACATCCTTATAAATCAATTCTATTTCTTAACTTTTTCAAAAAGTGTTTTTAAAAGTAATACCTCTAACTCGAGATATGTAATTTAAGAAATTATCTGCAGAATATCTTAATTGGTTATATATATATAATTAGACCTAAAATTAAATTCCCTACACAACTTTTAACTTTTATTTTTCGTTACATCTTCAAGTTTTTAATTTAGTACCCACTTCTTTCCCCCAAGTGGGTTATTTTTACTTGACAGCGGTTCTCTCAGCGAAAGGACCTGTAAATAGCTCGCTGAATAAAAACCGTTCTTAAGAAAGTTTGGTGTTGACTCGAAACACGACCAAAAATATTCAGTTGGCTAAGAGATTCAGCAACTGTCAAATTTTAATTCTGTCTATAACTTTAGTTCTATTAAAAAATGGTTGAATCTCGTAAAACGGAAAAATAATACTTTTTCTAAGACTCTTAAGTAAACACTTTTAATTTTACAAGCATTTTTGTATTTTGCCCTCGGCTCTTATCTAAGATAAGTTGAGTACATTAAACAAAAGGCAACAAATAAAATTTAAAAAGCAACGGTATTAACAATAATAAAGACGTAAATATAATAAACAAAGTGAACAACTTTTAAGTAAATATAGCTCAAAATTTTTCCTAAGCGTGAACCGAAAATAATTCGGAAAATTACGGGTACTGAATTAGATGTACTTGCCTTTAAATTGTGACTCATAAATATAATTATGCAATATATTGCTTGATCTAACGTGAATACAAAACTCAAAGTAATCAAATTCAACTAGGATTAGATATTCATATCAAACGACATCAATCAGCTAAAATCAAATCATATGAACTTAATCGAAAAGGGTAGTATCATTTAAATTGAGTAAACTTAATCAATTAAGTACGTAAACAGATTCAAAATAATAATTAAATGCAGTTAGACCAAAATCAAATCAAGTCAAATGAATCGACTAAGATTGAGTCAAATCATTCTAATAAAATTAAATCAAATCAATTTAATCAAATTTAATCAAAATGTATATATATAAAACTGAATCATACTAAACAAAATCAATCAAATCAAAGTAATTCAAATCGATCAAATGAAAGAAGTCCAAATCCATCAAATGAAAGAAGTCCAAATCCATCAAATGAAATTGAGCCAAATATCAAATAGAATCAAGTCTAATCAGATCAATTAAACTAAATATATCAAATCAGTTTTATTTAAACAAGTCAAATAAGTCTGTTGGAAGACTTTGAAAAAACGTTAAGCTCTATATTCAAAATTCAATAATATTTCTTGCGCATTAAATAAAAACTCGTACAGAAGATGCACCGTTGACAGACGAAGAATCCCTTTCCATAAATGTTTTCTTCATTCTGCCAATGTTTTCTACCAAAGATCGGTTATGGTAGATTAAAAAGTTAATTCACGTTAAAAATGATAAAAAGAAATTTTGACACATCCTGTATGAAAAAAAGAAGAAAGGCATTTTAATATTCTTGCTTGAGAGACATGTCCGTCTCTTTAACCAAACGGAGGTTTAAGATTTCAGTCTGGTGGTCACATGGGACGGGTCTGTAAGACGCAGAAGTGTCAAGCTTGTTTCCTTTGCAGGACACCCATCGAGATAAGATGAAAAAATAATTTATCCCAAAAAATATGGATGTGTGAAATGAAACTGGTAGGCAGTTAGTCAATTATAATGAATGGTTGCCTTAAAAGAATATACAACTTTTATTTTTTTTTCTTACACGGTTGATACGTTCCTGGGGGAATCTATTTAAAATCCCTTTGCAAATATGTATGATTTATGCTGTAGAAAAGGATATGCGTTCATAACGCCCATAAATCATGTTGTAAAGAGCTACATTTTATTCAAATAATTGTGAAAAAGGGGTGAAAAATCACCTTTAAAAGAGAGATGATTTTAGATACATACATAGTACTTACATTTACATACCGGATGGCGAAACCATGGAGCTAAATGTCTATGGTGTGGCGCAGGCAAGATTCCACTTGTTTTATTTGAGTGTAATCACTGCTTTTTTAAGCAGAATAAATTTTACTTCGGAGAGGGGTTTGCCATGTCCCTCTTTATTAGGATGATAGTATATTTTCTTTAATTTTATATTTCTAAATACATGCCGATCAGATGTACAGCCAAGAGCAGCGGTTCTTAAAAAGTGGTCTGTGGACCCTCGGGAGTCCCCAGCGCCTTTCTGAAAGTGCGCGAAGATCTTTTATTTCATGATAAGATTTCCCTCTTTAACAGACTCTGAAAGTCCTCCTAGAAAAATTGAAAAATGTTCCTCCCCCACACATACTAAATTACTAAATCCTCCCCCCCCCCCCAATGAAAAGCTTAGCTAAAACGGAGGTATTTCGATCTAGAATATTATTTAATTTTTTTTCGACTATATAGCCATTACTGCAACGTAATATTTTTAAAATTATGTATACATATATATATAGTAGAAACCCATGTGCAAAGATTTCAGAGCTGGATTACACAGCGTGACAAACAATAACGATTGCATCTAGGGAAGGATGTTTAAAGTCTTGGGGGTCCGAGATAAGCTGATACCAGTGGCATACACAAGGGGGGTGTCCTGGAGGGCCGGACATCCCCCAAAGCCCTTGATGTTTTTTCAATTGATGATCATCCTATGTATATATAACGTAAAATTTAATTAAGTACTTATAATTAAGAATTTATTTTATTAATTAATTCTAATTATTAATTCAATAATTTATTTTTTACTGCTTTTTGTTAACAAAATTGACACAATCAGAAGAATCAATTGGTGTTGTCTTGAGATATGATACTAGTTGGGTACTTTTGACTATGGACTCTCCCTTGAAAAATTTTTGTGAGTGCTACTGGGTGATACACAAAGAATGCTGCGACGTTTGAAAGTTTAGGAACTGCCGGCTTAGAGCGCTTTATTCTTTAAGAATTTTACCCAAAATTTAAAACTTTTAAAAAGCCAAATTGGGTGGAGGACTTCAGGGAATTTTCAAACTTATTGCCCTGAGGGAAAAAATGTTACCAAGTTGACAAAATGGGTGGGATATTTTTCAAATAAATTCCAGTGAAATAAAACGATAGACCCTAACAGTGATAGTTCTATATTTGGTAACTCTCTCTGAAACTAGCACATATTTTTCATTTATTTTTATCTTGTACGCTTTATGTGTCAATCTTGCTTTCTGAGCCAATTTTTTAATAAAAAGCGAATGGGAAGAGAAATTCGTATACGGCTTAATTCAAATTATTGATTCAAAAAATAATTGTTAATTTTACAACCCATTCGGAAACTTGGATACTGACAACAACCTTGAAGAATTTCTGCGTCTTTTTTCTTCTTTTTTAAAGTTCCATTTAATTCACCTAAAAGTCTAAATTATTAAAATGGCTTGAGCTTTGGTAACGTCAAACGGTAAAAAGAACGTTTTTCTTAAACTACGTTTTTTTCAAAATAAACGAATCTGTACATAAGTTGACTCCCTTCAGTTAACTTTAAAAAGTTCCAAAATTTCTCGGCTTGTATACAAAAATATACGGTGTTCAAAAAAGGATACCAAAATAAGTTAAAAAAGTATTAGATATATTATTGATTAAAATTATTCGCAGCTACTGGCTATAATAAGCACATTTTGCTGGCAATGAGGTGAATCCAAATAGCTGTCTTTAGTGGGAAGTATATTCGCCAATGCTAGTATCCAATTAAGGAATGATGCTTTTCAGAAAGTGAACTGCTTTCTGAAATATTTTGCGATATTGATTTTTTTTAATTAAAAAAAATCTATTACACTTGTTGCTCTTTTCCTTATATAATTTTTGGTATCCAGCTAAATAAATTTTCGGATCTCTTTGAAATTTTAGGGCGTATTCTATGTTAAGATCATTGCTTAAATTATGATTTCCCTGACTTTAAAACAATTTTAAGACCCTCAGAAGTAAAATTAGAAAATACTTTAAGAATTACATCATTATTCTTTTATGGAACAATCAGATATCCTAAATCGCAATCGTGTCAGATGAGAAATCAGCCATATATTAAGAAAATTGTATGCATATATCTATAGATAGATATAGATGATAGATAGATATAGTATAATAATAAATAAATTAAAATAATAAAAGACAAATTGTAGTTCCTACAAAGGTAAGAAAAATAAAATTGAATTTTAAAAAACAAATAAAAAAAACGTCCAAATATAAGTAAATATTATATATTTATATATCAGAATTTATACTCCGATAAGTTACAAAATTATATTCTTCAAGCAAAGTAATTTCGTATATAAGCTATATCCTTCAATTGATGGAGTCAGCATTCATACTTAACTTTCAATTCCTACATTATGAGTGTCCTAGAATCTTATCTTTAATAAATATAGCGTAATTCTGTCGCTGTAATTTTTTAATTTTATCAATGACAGGATAATAATGTATGAGTTATAAGAGTAGAGGAAGGTTTTCTCGTTCTTCTTATTTGGTAATTTCTTATATACAATTGTGCAATACATATGTAGTTACTTCTTACTGAGCTATACATTTATTTCTGAATTTGAATTTAATACAAATGAACCAAACAATGCACGAACTTCTTACTGTATACAAACTATTTTTATCTGCGAGTATTTTAGCGGCTACTACGAAATATTTGATCCAAATTAGGTTACCTTTTCCACATAAGAAAACACGAATGGAGATTAATACTTCTTTGCAAGCTTAAATAAGTACATTAAATCAAAACTTTATTCTCGCTGCCCTCATACTTTTAAACTTTACTTTGGTCTCTTCAAATAATATCTTGCTAGTTTATTAATAGCTTTTTCATTATAAAGCTAGATATAAAAGTAATGATCGTATATCAGTAAAAGTATTGCTAAATAAAATAAATTGCACGTATTTATCTAGTAAATGTATTAAAATTTTAAAATTTTACTAAAATATAAAAACTATACAGCTCATCGAGTAAACCTTATAAGAAACTTGTACATTTATACTATTATTATTTAAATAACAGGCCGTGCAACTTTAAAAAAATATTCACGCAATAAAATTATTTAAAAATATTTTCAAGTAAATAATACATATATTGGGGCACAAAGAACTTCATAGAAATAAGCTCAAAATGTTGAGTTATTAGACACACCATTCATAACGTTAAGCATTAAAAAATTGGAGAAAAGGGATTTACATATAGAGTTAAGCTATTGTTGTTTAACAAAACATTTCCATTAAAAAAATTAAAACTCTCCAAAATTGTAAATTATACCCTCTTTTATTTAACTTCTACTTTAGCTTTTATTTTTGTGATTTATTTTTTCTGACAGTCTTTACACTGACGAACGTTGTGATTCAGCTATTCGCTCTCCATCGAATCTAGCAAAACTTCTCGAAGTATTGACACCAACTTCTATATGTATTCAAAACAAATCTAATAATTTTCAAAAACCTATATTAAGTAGAGAAGCAGCCATGTAACTCATAATGTCAAAATTGTTGATTCAACATTCTGTACATGCAATCTTTAAAATAATTATGCGTTAATATTTTTTTAATAATCTTTGACAAAACTTTTCATTTTGCTGTGTTGCGTAACGCAATTTCTATGGATTTTATATTATTAGCGCAAATTTTTACTGATCGCCAACTTTACGAATAATTGTATCCATAATAGATACTAATCCAGTGAAGAAAAGTGAGCAGTTGGCACGATTTGACGTAATTTTTTTCTCTCAGTTGCCAAAACTATGAACTAAAACTAAGACTTTGCTCATAATTTTTGTACTAAATATCACCAAAAGAACAGAACTGTCTACAAAATTTACTCATCTTTTTTTTAATATATATATATTTATTTACAGTTAAAAGTAGGATGAACAAATCTACAAAGATAAGATATGTATTCAAAACTTTATATGAAGAAGACATTTTTTTAAATTTCCAATGGGGCTGCGGATTGGTTTCTTACATTGCAGTTGTAGTATATTGCCAGGGAACTGGTATCACTTTTTTAGTGCGGCAGCATATAGGTGGAATACTAATCACCGAAATGCATTTTGACGCCCAGTTTCATCCCCAGAGGGAATCTGACTTAAGCTCTAACGGTGTGAAATGGAACTACTTTTTTAATTTTGCCGAGAGCACTCAAGCCAAATAGGTACTCTAGGGGTTTTTAAAATGTCGCATAATCGTACTACTTGGACGCTGCCGATCTTCTGCATCATGAAAATTCACCGACTTGGGCTGGGGTCTAACCCGCAACTTTAGGTGTACAAGGCTAGTGACAAACCCACTCCGCCACTCAGCCTGCTCTGAAGAAAACATATAAATAATTAATGAAGGGATAAGGAAAATGAAAATACATCCTATAACAAAAAACACGACACACCAAGAATGAGTTGTCCAATAGAGACAAAAGCTGGTGAATAGAAAGTTTGTACACAGAATAGAAAATGATTAAAATTTCAGAAAAATTTATTTCAGAAAGATTTATTTCAGAGTTACAAAGTAACGAGCTCAATAAGATATTGACCCACCTCTAGCCAGGATGCAAGCTGCCACACGACATGACATAGAATAATAAAACACCTTGGTAGTCTCTTGCGGTATTTTTTGCCAAATTTGCTCCAATTGTTGGGCCAGGTCATCAATATTTCCTGGAAGATGCAGTCACCTTCCCATCCTATCCCAGACATGCTCGATTGGAGAGAGATCTGGGATCTGGCTGGCAAAGAAGTATTTGACAAGCTATAAGACAGTACATAAAAACACGCGCCGTATGTGGTCAGGCATTACGTTGCTGAAAAATAAGGTCAGGGTGCTGCAAAAAGAACGGTATCCAAACAGTTCTCTGAATGTCGTCGACGTACCGCTGTGCTGTAAGTGTGCCTCTAATGACGACCAAAGGGGTCTGGCTGTCAAAATAAATGGCACCCCAGACCGTAAACAACCGAAGTTTTGGCCATCACATTGAGAATCACTTCTTACAGACACCTTTTGAGTGCACAGTTCCGATGTACCGTTATTCCCGCTATTCATTCATTGGACACGAAATTTTAATCATTTGCATGTTTGGTACAAATGTGTTTGGAAACGAAATTTCATTACAACAATCTGGCAACTCCTTCTTGGTGCATCGCTTATTTATTTATTTTTGTTATAGAGTGTATCTTACATAGAATTGCATTAAAGTAAGCACATTATTTAATGTATTGTTAATAAATAATTCGGGATAATTTAAAATGGTATGAAACGAGTTATTACAAATGCCCAACCAACACATTTTAATTTACATGCTTATCAAACATTTAAATGCAATTATTTTTCATTTGATGAATGGAATGATGTATTATTTTTACTTTAAAAAATCATTGCCTTTAACTTTAACTTTGCTTTTTTAACCGATTGAAAATTTACATTTTTTTTTATTGCAAGGTCATTTTTCACTTTTTAAAATTTTTTTTTAATTCCTTTTTTATCTGTGTGTTAAACTTGTATCATTTTTCAGCTTCTTGCCAAATGAATGGATTTATCGATAAGAAATAATTATTTTAAAGGTGGGTACATCATTATTGCATTAAAGAGTAAACTTTGACAGCTTCCAATTTGAATACTGAACTGCTCGAGACAGGCTGTCATTAATCATTTAAATTATTCAGAATGTCTATCCGGGTGATCCGTCCAATCTGTAGGCTCATGATTTCAGGGATTCAGGAAACATTTTGTTCAGTCCTTATGCAATTATTTTAAAGTCATGTTTAATTTTTTTGAGGTATCACCACTCATTGGCCTTGCTTGAACTTTCGAACTTATACAATCTTATATAGATATCTGAAAAACGTCACTTATCTAGCGATCAATATTTTTTTAAATGTTTAAATTTCTGCAAGGAAAGAAATGATATCTTATTGAAATCACAACTACTCACATAATATTTAATTTTTAAATTTCTAAATCTAAATGTAATTGGTCTTTATGAAACGTAATAACTAGAGTACTATTTGCTTTCCCTAAAATGGGATGGGTGACATTTTCTCATTTTGATCTTAATTTTTCTATTTTGTTAATGATTTATTTAAGAGATTTGAAATTGCTTAGTAAAAAAAAACTATATTGCTCATTTATATCTAAATAGAAAGCCAAGCAGCTTAAGCTGATTAATCTGTTCCCAAAGAGACTTCTTTTTTACTGAAGTATTATTTAGAATTCTGATATCTTTAAATGATTTTTTTTTTTATATGAGACTCACTGCTTTTATTATGTAATGGATGACGCGCATCCGGGATACCCCCGCAATGTTTTCCTATTTTTGACTCTCCTCTATATCTACTCAATGTTTATTCATTTCTTTCCTTTGTCATGCAACTATATATCATATATATATCTGTAAAGATTATTTGCATGATACAGTTGATTATTGATAAATTGATGAGTATTTTTGGCGCATCTCCATGCCATTGGCGACTGTCTAAGATTTAGCAACCCATGCATTGGGTAACTTTTAGCAAATTTCTACATAATTTTTGGCTATAAATCGCTGGTATTAAATGAATACATAGGTTCGAAAATAAGTCTGTAATAAAGATAAACTTGAAATCGCTTAGGAATAAGAAGAAATCATAGGACATTTAAAAGGCAATTTTTCTCATAAAATATTTTAGTTTCTTTGTGTACGCCTTACTAAGTAACTACCACAAACAATTTAGAATTCCAAAAAATAGACTTTTCAGTTGTTGCTGTTCTCGTGTCCATGGATTTGGTGAAGAAAAGTATAAAAACATTAGACTTCACCGAAAGTGCCGAACTGCAAAGGCTATAGAGAATTTCCTGAGGGAGTCCATTTAAGTGTGTTTTTTTAAATTAAATGTATCGCCTTCGTGTTGCCTTTGAGTGAGATGTTATCTAATGTAATTAATCATTCAATGCTCTATTAAATATGCCACGAAAAATCTAAAATAATAATAATAATAATGGCTAAAAAATTTCCAGGCCTATGTGACAAAATCTGTAGATCAATCTTGTTTTAAATCTATATAATTTGATCCTATTTTTAATATTTAAAATCATATTTGCGTATAAAATACAGTAGAACGTCGTTCATCCGAATCAATTGTGACCGGACATCGTTCGGATACGCGATTGTTCGGATAACCGAAAACCGAATGCAATTCATGCAGTATGTGATACTGGGCACTATACAAATATTGAAAATCATCACGTGAGGAAAACATGCTGGAAAAAAAAGCCAAATAGATGCTAAATGTCGCAATTTAACTTTGATTGTGGATAATTATCACTTATTTTTCGCTGTACCATTGTACACTTTCGTTTTTTCACTGCAAGGTCTCTAATTCTCTTCAGCACAGTAGTTGAGTAGGACAGCACTCTGATTGTTGTTCGTACCACTCTATAGCTGTCTCTAACGTAAGAAACTCGTCAGCATTAGATGGACCCTTGCTACTTTCTTTGTTGTTGGCCTCGTCTTCATCCGTTTCATCGTCTTGCACGGAAGTCACAATCTCGTCATTATTTAGCATTAGAAGTCACAGTCTTTTGCCTCGCATGCCATCCAGGTTTCTACATCAACAAAACTCAACAAAAGAGCACGTATACACCCATTCACTCGGAAATAAACTTACCTAATATTCCGCGCAGATGTTTACCAAATACACAACTGCAATTCCCGATATATCCCTTACCTTGGGGTTTCTCGCACTTTTCGCCTCACACGAAACAACTGTTGAGCATTGCACTGTTCGAAAACGTTTCCGGGCTTTGGTTCGGATAATTGACTCTCCGGATAATAAACGTTCGTATAAACGACGTTCTACTGTATTAGTCAGCCAATGTTCACATTTCAAAAACTGCCGACGTCAATAGCGGCTTACTTTCAGTTGTTTTCATTTTCGTGTTTAGAATTCAGTTCGCTTTTTTAATTCACGTTCATTTTATTTTTCCAAGATCAAATTTCTTTTTTTCCTACAAAACTAAAAAAAATCCATCCTGGAAAACAAGCATTACATCGGCCTAATATTATCATAATGCGTAACTCTTTCCAGATGAACTTTACAGGAGCAAGTACAGATTAGGATAAGTGACGCTTCGGATAATCAACGTTCGGATAAACAACATTCTGCTGTAATCGAAAAACCATTAATTAATTAGTTAGAAATTATTTAAATTTTGTATGATTTTATATAAGTTAAGTACACACATCCAGTATTGAGAAAGAAATTATAATTTAAAAAAATGTAAAAAGTACAAGCACATAAAAGAAATATATTATGGTACTCGTATTTTTTCCATATGTTCCGCATTAAAAGTAAAAACAATGCTAGTGTTCAGAATAATTGAATATTAAGAAGAAACTTTTGAATCCTACACCCATAAGAGGTGATGACGAATCGAATGCAACTATTTAATCATCTAGTAGTCAGAAGACCGAAATCTTTTCTTTACCAAATACGTGGGATCCTGCGACACGAATAATCCCAGACGAACCTTACGGGGATCAGAAATCGTAAATAGGCAGGTACACGCGATGAAGACCCAATATTATGTTCTTAAAAACACACAGAGGTTTCCTCCTCACTTCGAGTATGCAAACACGAGGGCCTAATCAAACAGAGCTCCACGTGCCTAGGCCTTCCCTAATTAGGCTTGTCAAGAGCAGCCCTCCTGTCACTCAACCCCACACGAAACCGGAACGCGTCCGCCCCCCACA